>OV656866.1:110495295-111120529 GCA_927399465.1 Sarcophaga caerulescens
TTTTGACGATTGGACCCACACCGTGCCATGAAAATGATCCCCACACCATGATGCTTCCTCCACCATGCTTTATGGTCTTTTGAGTGTAACGTGGATTAAATACCTAACATTTTGGCCGATGAACGAAGACTCTACCATCCGGTTCCAAACGATTTATCTTTGTTCTATTACTCCAAAGTATTTTTTTTTTTTCCAGAATGAGAGGTCTTTATTCTTGTAGGAAAAAAATCATAATCAAACTATAAATGGATTTTGTGCTAATTTAATGTCCATAACAGTATTTATGTATATGTATGTAGTACTTTAGTTATTCTTTTAAAATTTCAATAAGAAATTTACAAAAGGGAAATATTCTTAATTTTGGAAGGAACAGGGAAGGAAGGAAAAATTAAAAACGTTTCTTATGTAAAAAAAGAGCAGAAAATAACAAGAAAATACAAAAACAATTCACAAATTGTGACTAAAAATGTACTCGCTATAGTCACAATAGCATTAATTGTATACTGCATTCGACGATTGTACAAGAAATTTCTTGCAAAATATTACATTTTTATCATAATCCAAGATTTTTTCTACCAAAATAATAGTTTTGTTTCACACCTTGATATACTACGTCTACTATTTGCCCACTCCGGTATAGCCTTGATTTCTTTCAACGATTTTATTTGTATGTCAATTTAAGTTCCTTATTAGCGCTTTTCGCCGTAGTCTAGTAGGTAGTGTGTCGACTTATTATAATGGCTGAAGTAATGCTAGAACTCCGAAGACTGGAGGAACACAGGCGAAATTTGAATTAATGTGATAAAGCTTTCGAGCTAGTTAGAGTGGTTGAAGTGTGTAGGGGTGGGTTTAGTACGTAGGCACCAGTGATGGTGAATCGTGCATGCTTTTGTTGGAACAAAAGTATCTTTCGAAGATTACCACCTCCGGCTCAAGACAAAAAAAACACACTAAAGCGCTGCTTTAAAAGATTATTTGTTTAAATTTGAGCTTTATAAAGAAATTGTACTTCCATGCATTATTTAGTAAAAGACCAATAAAATAAGCGTTTCATAGCAGCAAAGAACAAAAATACTGAGACTTGAGTTCGTCAAAGCCCATATCGATTGGGAAACTCAATTCTATTATTTCTATTTTCTGACGAATCCAAGTTTAATTTAAAAAAATTCAAAGGTAATAAGACTGGTACGAAGATCAAAACATGAAATTCTAAATTCTTTCTAAGTATTGTAAAGCGACTGTGTAAGTGTGTAAGGTCGCTTCTCTAGCCAAGGAATTGGGCCGGCTAATAAGATTGAATGATGGACTCATGTATATTCAATATGCAGACGAAGGCATGCCAATAAAATGGAGGTTTTAAAAGGATAACGATCCTAGGCATGCCACCAAAGTTTGTACGGAATGGTTAATAAAACATCGGATCGAGGTCATCGAATGGCCGGTTGAATCTCCGTATTTAAATTCTATTGAGAATTTAAGAGAGACGTTATAATTTTGAAGTCGCCGTAGCCTGGTAGGTAGTGTGTCGACTTATTAGACGTAAGGCCACGGTTCAAACCGCAGGACAGACATCAAAACGAAAATATGAAAATATTTCTTCGGCGACTTCCTCTCAGCAGATTTCTGGCAAAAACTCTGAAAAGTTTCTAAAAATATCTGTCGTTCGCAGTCGACTTAAAACTGTAGCTCCCGCCACTCATATATAAAATTAACCCACACATCGTAAGTGGTGTGAGAAGCTAGGTCGTAATCCTGACTGCAGAGTTGTAATGGCCAATTATGTACTAAGTAGTGTGTATTGGTGCTTTTAAATTTAGGAAACAGAAAAATCATACAGAGATGCAAATGTTCTTTATAATTCACCTACGCTGCGTTATCCTTGTGCAGGAGTTATGAACTATTTTTCCTTGATTGAAATATAAATTGAAAGTAATACTTGCTCTCTACTCGCCGGATGTATGGGCCTGTTTCTTGTTATAACATAGAGGAATTGAATATTTATAACAGCTCTCCTGTGGTTTTTAGTGGTTTGTATACCTACACGAATAACATAAAATAAAAAATTCACTTTATGATCACACCTCATGTGTCATGGATGTATTTAAACCATAGATGCCCATTTCATAGTGCTTTTGCGCAAGCTAAAAACACACGTATTCTTATTCTCTTTGGTTAGTCGTCACTCAGATAGCGACGAATGCACATGCGTAGCGGGTGTACGATTTTTTTGTAATATTTTTTGCTTAAAGCACTGAAAAAAATTTACTATGACTTACGAAACATATTTTATGATAAAAAATGCGTTTGGTGATGCTCAATGCATTTTATGTTATAAAATATTGAAGGAATGTAGAGAATATGCTTTTAAAAGGCACTATTGTTCTTATCATAGTGATATGGATGATATTAATGATGGGGAAAAAAAGATTTATTTTGTAAAAATAAAAAAATTTATTTGGAAAAATTGAAAGAGTGGTTACTTGAAGAAGAAAACAATGAAAAAACCTCAGAAAATAAAATGTTAAAAATGGAGTTATCAAGCTTAATAAGCTTGGATATTGTTAGGCATGGTAGACCATTTTCTGATGGGGAGTTCATTAAAAAAATTTTAAATAAATGTTTTCAAAAACTTAATTTTAAGCTTATCGAAAATCTTCCATTGTCACGCAGTAGTGTTATTCGACGCACTGATCAATTGGGGCATCCTTAGAAGCCGCCATTGTAGAAAAATTAAAAAACTGTACTTTTTTTCTGTTTGTTTTGATGAAAGTACAGATATTAACGATCTTTGTCAACTCGTTACTTGTATATGATGCGTAGACAAGAATAACAAAGTTTTTGAAACAATGTTTTCCCTTGAAACTTTTTCCGTACATTTTATTTCAGTTTACACAACTTTTCTTTCAGTGCAGTTCTCTCTCGCTCACCAATACTACTACAGTTTTAGCTTTGGGCATCCCTGATTTAAACCTTTCCCTATTAGTGTAGTAATGAATAACAGCAATTCAGAATTTGTTTGTCGCTGCTTTTCATTCTAAATATTGTCTACTGAAGTGAAATAATGCAGTATAGAATGTAGAAAAAGACAAAAAGACTCGTAATTCTTTCTTTTCGCTCGAGGACACATAAAATGCAAGCTTTACTATATTTTTCTGCATACATATCTTGGATAATAATAATAGAAAAGACATGTCACGGTATTAGAATAACACATGTTAAAGTAAAAGATTTATTTGCGACATAACGTCCGGTTGTACTAATTTCCACTTCACACAATTTCCAATTCTATATTAAAAACGGTTTCAGTTGTTGTTTTTGATAAAGTTTCAGAACTTTCTTAATTGAAATTATACAATTTACAATTAGAAACGGTGTAAACATGGTGTAAATGGATTGCAATATTTTGAAAGCTGTTGTCGTCTACTATTTACCGAGATATCCAATGAATGTAAAATATTTTCATAAAAATTTATTGCCTCAAGACTGAGAAGTATTTCGCGTTGAATTTTTATGGTTTTCTCTAGTAATAGTTGTAAATATGGTTCGTATGTTTGTATGTTTAATTTTAATTATTATTTTTTTACACTCCTATCTGGCTATGGTATACATATGTACGTATGTACGAGGGCGGTTCGGAAACTTCTTAGCCTATCAATGAAAGAGAATAGTTAGTTTTTCAAAAATATTTTTATTTTTCAATATAATCTCCTGAAACTTCAATACACTTAGTCCAACGCTTTTCTAGCAATTCTATGCCTTGATTAAAATAGTTTTCCTCAACGTCTTCAAAATAGTGGTTTACAACTGTAATTGCATCTTCATTTGAGGTAAAACGCTTGCCAGCAAGGAATTTTTTTAGATTTGGGAACAGGTAAAAGTCACTGGGAGCTAAATCAGGAGAATAAGGTGGATGGTCAAGCAACTCGTACTTTAATTCGTTGATTTTAGCCATTGTTAAAACACTCTTGTGCGCTGGTGCGTTGTCTTGATGAAAAATTATTTTTTTGTGTTGTAAGCCAGGACGTTTTTCTCGAATTTGTACATTTAATTGATCCAAAAGGTTGCAATAGTACTCTGAATTTATTGTTTTACCCTTTTGCAGATAGTCAATCAATAAAATACCTTTGAAGTCCCAAAAAACTGTTGCCATAACCTTACCAGCCGATTGAATTGTTTTTGCCTTCCTTGGGGCACTTCCTCCAGCTTCAGTCCATTGTTTGGATTGTTCTTTTGTCTCTGGAGTATAGTGGTGGATCCATGTCTCATCAACAGTTATGAAACGACGCTTAAAATCCATTTTATTTCGCTTAAAACGATCCAAACAAGCTTGAGAAATGTTCATTCTTATGCGTTTTTGGTCGACTGTTAACAAATGCGGCACCCATCTTGCAGAAAGCTTTTTCATCTGTAGTTTTTCACACAAAATTAAATGGACTCCGTCATTTGAGATGCCCATGATGTTAGCAATTTCACGCACTTTTATTCGTCGATCATTTAATACCATATCATGCACTTTGGCTACAATTTCTGTTGTTGTTGCTGTTTTTGGACGTCCACTACATGGTTCATCTTCAATGCTTGTACGACCACGTTTAAATTCAGCAACCCAATTTGTTTACTGTTGCATATGAAGGAGCACTTTCACCTAACACATTCACCATATCATTATGAATTTCTTGTCCCGATAAACCTTTTTTATGGAAATATTTAATGACAGCACGCATTTCCAATTTTTCCATTGTAAAAAAATTGCGGATGCGTCTTTTTTGAACACCTGTTTTTATATGAAGGAGTTGCCAGATCGAAACAAAATTTAAAATGTGTTCATAACAGAGATGGAAGTTTCCAAAACACTTAACTTTTTTCTGTTTATACCGTGCTAGGCTAAGAACTTTCCGAACTGCCCTCGTATATGTATTTATATGTATATTTACATATGTATGTATGTGCAGTGGTTAGATAAAATTTATTTTATTACGTTTACTTTAGTATTCATTATCGTTTTGTGTTGTACTTAAACAGGAAAATATCAGGGCCAATGGCAGGAGGGTAAACGACATGGCTATGGTATACGTACTTCTGCACCATTTGGCCTTGCCTCACATCATAAACGTAAAGACGTACACGCCTCATTAAGTTCGTTGCGTAGTAATGAAAATGCCGCAAATGCAGCTAAGAACAGTGCCCGAACGGAAGAAATACGCGGAGGTTTTGTCCTCACCGCCCGATCGGATAAGTTACCAGTGAGACGTAACAGTCTTTCTGAAAAAACCAAAAAAGGATTTTTATCGGTAGGCATCCATCAGAATTTTAATTGGCCAATTTTTGATTCATCTGTCATATTTTGTTAATTCCGCAGGGTCTCAAGATGAGAAAACAACGTAGTACTGGAGATTTGGAAAAGCGCGGTACCTTAGCCTCTGGTAGCATACGATCGACCATGTCCACCGCCTCATGGCTTAGTACAGGATCGGAACAGTCAAATTTAACCGCCAAGTATAACAAATACCTAAGCAAACGAAAATGATTTTCATAAACCCTTAACTTTACAGATCAATGCATACGGAGTCAAATGCCAGCTTTACAATGGACGATGAACAATTGGATCCAAGCGTGGTTGAAACCTATATGGGCGAGTGGAAGAAGGATAAACGTTGTGGATTTGGTGTAGCCGAACGTAGTGATGGTCTTAAATATGAAGGGGAATGGTATAATAATAAAAAGCATGGTTATGGTGTAACTACATTTCGTGACGGAACCTTCGAAGAGGGCAAATACAAAAACAATATACTGATAACAAGTCAAAAGAAAAAGCATTTGTTCATTGCCCGTTCACGCAAGTTCAGAGAACGCATTACGGCGTCTGTAACATCGGCTCAGCGTGCTCTTAAAATGGCCATGCAACGTTCAGATATTGCCATATCACGTACCACTACTGCCAACACTAAGGCGCAAAGTGCTGATATTGCAGCCGATCAGGCACGCGTAGACTGTGAGTTGGCGGTACAAATGGCTCGTGAATTTGCGCCTGATTTTAAGCCATCAGTGTTAGAACGCTTTGAAAAACTTCGATTTCGGGAACGTCACAAGGGACCGCTTTTAGGTACATCACAATTTGCCAATAGCAATGCAGCGGCTGAAACTTACGCTAGCAGTGCGACTGCTCAGCGGCCAACGGGTTTCCAAAAAAATCTCGATGGACCTCAAAATCAACAGGATGCAGAGTTTCCAGTTCCCAGTTCAATGTATTCCCAACAGTTGCCAGTTGCTCCACAAACGGATCTCTCCGCCTTGGTAAATCAACCACAAATGAGTGCCATTACTACCATCAATCAGATGTACCATCAACAACAACAGCAACAAAATAATCCACAAATGAATCCCGCATATCAATATCAACCACATCAACCGCCGGGTACAAGTTATGCGCACAGTAACTTGAGCGCTAGTGGTAGTCCGCAAATTTCCCAAATGCAAAAGGATACAACAAATTTTAAGAACGCTGAAGCAGCACACACAGCAAACAGTATGCAACAGCATCAACAGCAGCAATTGCAAATGCAACAACAACATTTGCAACAGCAACAACAGTTGCAACAACAACAGCAGCAACAGGAACAAGCATATCAGCAACAAATGCAAAGACAGCAACAACTGTTGCAACAACAACGACAACAACAACAACAACAATTACAGATGCAACAGCAGCAACAACAACTTCAAAAACAACAGCAATTGCAGCAACAACAACAACAGCAGCAGCAACAACAGCAGCAGCAACAGCAACCAAATTTAAATTCACCCATGTACGGTACTAATCAAATACGTCGACCATCACAAATTGTATATCAACAACAGCAGCAACAACAACAGCTGCTACAACAACAACAGCAACAGGATCAAATGATGGATCATATGAATCGTTCCAATAAGGCTCCCATGATGGGTCAAATGAGCCAACAGTCATCAATTGACCATTTCGATCACTATAAGCGACCACCCAGTCGAGATTCGTCAATTGATCGCTATACGAGAGCAGCCAGCCGCTTAAGCGGTGGCTATGCATCGCGACAGGCTTCAGTAGATCGTGCAGGAGCGGGTGGAACAGCAACAACTACTAACGACAGCGGAATGCCAGAGCAAAGACCACGAGCCGGTTCAGTATTTCGTGGATCAACGCCTGCACCATCCGCCAACAATACACCAACTACTGGCAACGGTTCTGTGCCAACTGGTTCCGGTCGTTTATCCAGAGCGGCGACGCCCAGTCTAAATACAAACTCACCTTCAGGCACGACAACAACAGAATCCATGTTCTCAAAACCAAATCAACCATTTGAAGATATACTCCTGCGTCAGCGTACACTGGGTCAGGATATTGTACCCTCACCATCTCAACCAAAGCGCACTGAAAGTCTGTATATGCCACCTAAACCGGCTTCGCCTATGGCTGCAGCCGCTGTCGGAGGCGGTGGAGGCAATAAAAAACTAAAGGTAGGTCATAATCCCCATACACAACTACATATGTACATACATATTTTTGTAGGCACACATACATTCGAAATTCTTTACATTACTCTTTCTTAATAGTGAATGCATGCAATTTTAAGTATCGAAATTGTATTTTTTTTTTCGTCTTCTTTGCCTTATTCTGATGCGAAAAAAAATTTTAATTTCTTTTCATTCGTAAATTTCACAATTAAGAGAGAATCGCAAAAAATATATCGGAGAGCAAGTGCTCTTGTGCTATGCTGCTAAAAATAGCATTTGAATGTTTTAATGATGAACGCTACGCTATCGGAATGAAACCATTCACACAAGTGTTTGTAGTTTTCGACAATTTCGAAAACCACAGTTGAATCTCGAAAATGGAAAGAGAATTGTAAAGACGTTTACTCTTTTAAAAATTAAATGTCACTAGAACAACTCTCTCAAGTTAAGGATTTCGACCATTAGCTCTAGTGATTGCTGTCATAGACAGAGACACACACACAGATCGTTGACACAGCCAGTATCTGGGAAAATTGTTTAGTTTGTAAACATTCGTGCCTTAACGCAAAACAACTGGTCGTTTCTTGTACGCATTAGTCAATCAATAGCATTCCTGCTCTGTGGCCACTTTCTTCTTAATTGTTCGTTCGTTCGTACGTTCGTCTGTTTTTCAAATTGAAACTGAAAACTGAAAAAAAAAATAAAATCGACAACCAACAGCCCATCAATGTCGTCGCGAACGTCGTCATCACAGATAGCTATATGTTGAGTTGGCCTGTTTATTAAATTGTGTATCTTTTCTTTTTTTGCAAATTTATAAAATAAAATTAAAAATTTAAACAATACTCTCGTATATGTAAAATAATAAATAAAGAGCCATTGTTCGGTAGTCATTAAAAATAATTCTACGAATCGAATAGAATTTTCAAAGAATTTTATTAAAAATTTATTTGAAAATAAAACACACTTGAGCTGAACAAATCTTATATATTTTTGATAAAAAAAAAAAAAAAAAATACTGTGTATACAATACATTATTTTCTTTCTTCAAACGATCATTATCATAATTATAAAGTGTTCTTTGTTTGTTTAATATTGATTAACCAATTGAAATCCAAAAAAAAAAAAAAATAGAAAAACAAGAAATATTCAATATTTGAAATCAATTGAAAAGAAAAACAATTTATGATCAGTGAAAGTTAAAAGTTATGCAACTTTAGGAAATTTACAAAAACAAATAAAAAGAAAAGACGGCATTTACTTGAACGTATTGACAGTAGAGAAGAACACATACATAATCAGATTAAAATGGAGTGGTATCCCGATGAAGATGAAGAAGATTTAATGTTTTCACCAGCCTTGCTAGCAAGGCGTGCATCAGAAAGTTGGATAGTTGATCCACCTGCAGAGGTTAATGTTATAAAGTTTTGTTTTTATTAACAAGTTTAACTAACTGATAATATCATTAATTCATAATTTTTACTTCTAGGTTTTTAATTATTATTCGTACTTGTTTTCATTAAATTTTGTATTTCATGTGCTTTTCAGAGCGTTCCTATTAATGTTACGCTACAGCGTAAGAAATCTATGCCAGATTTCCAAGAACTGCCACGTGCCACAGAGGCTATGAGCCGCGAAGAGGTGTCTGCTTTAGGCTCAGCTAGACGCGAAGCGGTACGACGACAAATTGAAATGAATGAAAAGCTTAAAGCGAATCCATTATTATATCTCGTTAGTCCACAAGTTAAAGTATGTTTCATTTAAAATTCGTAATTTCAAATTAATCATATTTTAATTGGTTTTTTGTTTTGTTTTGTTGTTTTTAGGAATGGTTCTCACGACAACAGTTGGTGCTCTTGGTGCTTTTTGCAAATATCATATTGGCCATAGTATTTATTAAAATGCTAACATAGCGTAGAACTTTTCATTCACCATATGAGACAAAAACGCCTATGAAAATTGTTTTCATTTCTAAATTACATTTTAAAAACATTGTTCGCTATTTAGGAAATATTTATAAATTTGAATATAGAATGTAAAGTTATGTGTATATATACATACATATATGACAAAGCACAAAAACACTTAATAATGCCTAGCTGTGCTATATACATACATACATACATACTATATGGAATATATTATTATTTTTTGTTTTGTTTTTTTTTTTTTTTTTTTTTTTTTTTTTGGTATCAGGAGTCTATTAACATCCCATTGTCGATATTACTTAATATTTGTATAACTTTTTACTTAAATAAACTTGTGTCGAATTTAAAAAACAAAAAAAAAAAAAAAAGAAACAAAAAAAACTAAAAGAATACATGAAAATAACAAACAATTTCAATTTGATAGAAAAGAAACCGCTTGAAGATGCGTTCTTTTTTTTTTTTTTAATAATACATTACATATTTACATATAATAAATCTTTAATTCTTTTTTAGCATTTGCAAAGAAATTGCATAAATTATTTATTTATTTATTTATTTTTTGTTATTCAGAAGAAAAAGAATTTTTCCCTACTGCAGATATTTGGGGCAAGAAAACGTGAAACTAAATTACACTTTTACAATATATTAGAAAAAAAATAAATATATATACTATATATACATACATACATATATATGTATGTATATATAAACATATGTATATGTGTATGTTACTGTAACCTGTAATATGTACTATATTGTATGTACATTGTATATATAACTACAAACATACATAGTTATTTATTTTATTTTTATTATTGTTTTATTTTAAATTAAAGAGACTATCTTAATAATTCTCCTATAAACCAAACAAACAAATTACTTAAGATCAATTATTTATTTTTAATTTTTTGGTAAATAAAAAACAAAAATAAAAAAAACAAAAGAAGAAAATAATTTGAAAAATTTTAAAGAGTTTGGCATATTTAAATGTCAAAAGCATTTCAATTTGGAAATGCTCTAAAAATCAATAAATATATTATAATACATACATACATACATATATGCATAATAATCAATAATAAGAATTACTAGTTAAAAAAAAAAACAAATTAAATATATATACTTATATACATACATACTCGTACATATATGTATATATGTATAATAAATAAAAAAAAAAAAACTAAACGAATTTTATACACTTTTTAAAAGCTCTCAATCAACTATATATCTATACATATATATATATATATATAATATATTTAGATCAACATTTAAATTAAATTATAATATAATTATAAAACAAAAAACAAAAAAAAAACAATAAATTTTAAACTATTCAATTGTTATAAAGAAAATAAACCTTTCCGTAATCAGAATAAAAATCAGTTTAAGCATTTGATATTAGAAAAAGCATACAGACACGCATTATATAAGATGCTTGAAACCTTTTTTTTTTAATAAACTTCTATTAAAGTTCCCTAAAATATTTCCTTGATTATTCGTATATAAAACCGGTTTTTTTTTTTTTTTTGTTTACAAGAAGAAAAAGAATTTGTTATTACCACAAGACAATATTATTTATTAATTTAAATTAAAAAGTTCTGCAAGACTCTCTATTGTCATATAGAGTCTGTATTAAACATTATTAAAATCATATAATGAACCAAAAAAATAAAAATAAAATAAAATAAAAAAGAGACTAGAAAATGGAAATGGAAATTTTTTTAAGTAATGATATTTTATAAAGCTTTGAATTTAAAAATACAGTGCACGCGCGCTAATGTGAACACCGCATTATGTGAACACCGCATTATGTGAACACCGCTTAATGTGAACAGTTTTTTCGTTCATTGGCTACTCTAAAAGATGAAAAAATGTAAAAAGCCCTATAATTTAAACACAATTTTTTTTAATTTGAAACGTTAGATACTGTGAAGAGAGTTTGTGAAGATTAAATTATAAATTTAAATTATAAAAAAATCATGAATAATGATTTTTGTTTAAAATATGGTAAAATTCTCTTAAAATTTTCGGTATTCGGAAATGTGAACAATTCGCAAAAGTGAACAACGCCAGTTTTAATTAGTTCACATTAGCGCGCGTGCACTGTAAATCAATTAACAAATTTGAAGAAGTATAAATATTTTTTAGAAATCCTTTTATGACTGAACCTTAGACACCTACAAAGCCATTAAACTTTTCATAATTTCAAACATATTGCTTGTAACTGTATAAAAAAAAAATATAGAGTGTGTTAGATTTTGTTTGACATTTGACAATGCAAAAGAAAATTTCTTAAAGGTTAAAAATAGATTTGAATTTCGTTTTTTTATGTTTTTTTTTTATATTTTTATTTATATTTTTATTTATGAAAGTATTTATTAGTCGCATTTTATTTAACACGCTTTTCGCAATTATGTATTGTCACCATAGCTGTCAGATAAATGAAGCATCAAATCGTCAAATATTTGAGAAAAAATCGTCAAAATCGTCAAAGACGTTCATTAAAATCGTAAAAAAATCGTCAGAAAAAATAAATAAATAAATTGAAAGGTATTTTAAAAACATATAACGTCAATGTTAAGCAGCAATAATATTGCATCATCTATACCCATGTGTGGTGTAAATATTAGGGAGTCAGAAGATCTTTAGGGGCATGAAAATTTAAGGTGATGTTCGCTAGAATTGACACATTTTTCAGTGCCTTGGTTTCTTAAGACTGTGCAATAAATACTTCACTTCATCTGATCTAACCGACCGATAATGGAATACAATTCTCATGTATGGGTTGGCCCTTAACGTCTATTTTTAGGCTTCTCGACCGTTTACAGGAGAGGCCGTAGTAGCTCCTTAATCACGATAGTGTGTCCAACTCCATTGCTTCATTGGAGCATCGTTGCAATGTGACTTGTGTTTCACTGTTCTATCGCTACTACAACGGATATTGCTCGAGCGAAATAAGGGAACTTGTTTATGAAAATCATGTATTCCTACGTAACACTCGTCTTTCTCGGCCAGCACATCCGTATATGATCGATTTGCCAGTGTATCGTACACTGCATTACAGACAAATTTCGTTTGTTAGACGGACTATTCGTATGTGGAACTCCCTTCCTCCAGAGATATTTCCTGTTACTTATGGTATAAAAATATTCAAACCTAGTGTCCATGCTCCCTCTTTTCTCCTTCCTACAATATATTTTCCTAGTTCCAAACACAATGCCATCCCCTGAGTATTGGTCGTATGAAAAAAAATAATGGCACTCGCCTTTGTTCTTCCAATGGTAATATTAGAAACTATAAACGAATTTTTAAAATTGTCTGCAACGGCAAATGATAATTTATGCTCAACTACGATCTTATTTAGGAGTTGCAATTTTTTGGCTTTTAAGGGATTAAAATACAGAAAAATCATCACAGGTATTCGAAAATAACTTAAAAATATAATACGTTACTCCTTGTTATTACTAACATAAATTTCCAATAGTAACAATTGCAAAGCAAATACAAAGCTGAAGGAGGCTTTTAATGTACCAAAGTAAAGAATATGACTTAAATTTTTATTTTCTAAAAATCGTCAAAATAAGGGCATAAATCGTCATGTCGTCAATGTGATATTTTTGGAGCACAAAATCGTCAAAATAACTATAAATCGTCAAATCTGGCAGCTATGATTGTCACTGTTTTCTCTTTCATTATGGTTTTCTATACTATCTTGAGTATGTATTTCATAATAATAGAAAGAAACTAACTTTTATAAAAATTGTGAAAAAAGCAGTGACCTACCTTTAGATAATCAGAGATTTTATATTTTATACTACAAATTTCATATACACACACTCTTTCTTGATGACATTTTTTGAACTTCTTTTGCAATTGACTTGTTTGGACTTCAATGCCAATCGATGTATGTATGTAGTCTTGAACAAATATTTCTTTTTTTAGCCATTATCACATACCATTTTTTATATTTATAAAATCGAAAAATAGAAGTACGTCGAAAATCCAAAAGTATGTTACAACATCACCTTTTCTAATTTTACAGGAGAATTTTTTATTTTGAAATAAAAAATACATCATTCGTTACGTTATTTTGAATTATTGTTATAAAAACGTTATTTTTGGTCGCAAAAATCTAAAAATTGGTAGAGCTACATATGAGCCGTTTATTTTGAAAGTGGTTTAAGTCCATTTTTTCTTATATTGAGATATTTAAGGGTTTGCGTTTGAATTGTTTCAAAAATATTGTTAACTGATATTAAGTTGTTTTTATGGTTTTGTAAGCTTAAACATGTTAGAATATATAACGTAATACTTTTTTTAAATATTACTAGAAAAATAAGCAGTGTTTCAGAACCTAAAATGGATTTAAACCACTTTCAAAATTAATAAAATGACTTTTTTGTTTGTGTAAAGTCCCCTTAGTGTTCTTTGTTTAATATTATTATAAGTTAACAAAATACTTTAGTTTCACAATAACATTGAACAAATTATCCAAAAGAATTGTATACCTAGTGATTCCTCTAAATAGTTATGTTTTTAAGGTAAGTTCTTGGAATTATTATTTTAAAGAATTTAAACAACAGAAATTGTAAATGTATTACTTTTTGATGTAGATGAATGTAATAGCTTTAAAATAAATAGGGAAGCTTTCAAATTAGATACAGATTTTTTTTTATTTATGTAATTAGAAAAAGATGTATTTAAAAATAATATTAATTCATCTTTTAAAAAAATTAAATCAACATTCATTTATTAAGGATAATATTAACGATTTTGCCATATTATTTCTCCTCATTTAGATTATGTGTGAGGTTGTTAAAATATTCATGGTGCATTAGTAACTCCATCATATCCTTATACTTAGGAGTTAAAATGCGGCGTACATTTTTGCATAGTGGTGTTAATTTTATTTTATTGGAGTTCCTTGGTCTTCCCCAACAAGGTAATAAATCAAGTATTTTGAATTCTGTATCCACTTCCATAGATTTTTTCTAAAACATTTTATAGGCTTCACTTTTTATAAATCGCATCCAACATATCCTTAGCCAATTTACAGGTTCGCCACTAATGTTTTTTAATCTTTTATGAAAAAAATTATTTCTTTCAATGGACTTAAACCAGTTTCAAAATAATTATTTTTCCATTTCGTTAACTAACTAATTTTCAAGTGCCCCAAATCATAGCAATTTTAATGATACTAGACTTAAATTTTTTCTAAAATAAAAGATTATATAGGATTATGATTATTGTTATCATTAATTAAATTTTTTTTAAAAAATGGACTTAAACCACTTTCAAAATAAACGCCTCATATGTATGTATGTTAGATAACCTTACGAATCATAATCAATCAAAAACTGGATTTTGATTTTTTTTGTTGATATGTACGTACTTTTGGATTTTCGACGACGATATGCTGTTACATTTTATAAATTTTATTTTATTTTCATTGTATTGTATGTGTTATATTTTGTTGGAGTTTATTGTTTTCTTTTTAATTTTTATTCTCGTATATAAATAAATAAGTAATTTTTAATAAATTATAAAGAAAATAAATTTAAATAATTCATTCATTCAGCACTTCAAACATTATTTATCCTACACATCCAAACATGCCGATTTATAGGTTTTTACTTTCAAATTAGCGGTTTTTGTATTCAAATTCAATTTTTTAAAAGTCAAACACAATTTTTTGCAACTCAAATTCAATTTTTTTCATTTCAAATTAAATTATTTTTTTTTTTTCAAAATAAATTTATTAACTTCGAATTCAATTTTTGTTTATTTGACTAAAAATTTAAAAATAAAATAAAAATAAACTTATTGTTCAATCCATGGTATAAGAAATATAGAAGGTAGTTTCATTCTCTCTTTATTTTTTTGAATTCACTATCTGACATGCTTAAGGATTATGACGTTTTCGTTAAAATAATGCTACCATATTAATTTTAAATTTCCCACATTTTCTTTGAAGTCGCATGAAAATAATAAATTCAATTCAATTGAAAAATATTTTGATTACATAAGCCTAATACCGATTTTTTGAAACTTTTGGAACATTTAAACTAAATTTTTTTAAAAATTAATTGAAATTCTTTAAATACTAGCCCTAATTACACATTTGTTAGAAATAATTTATTGGGAATATACAACAAAATTATAAATGTGGCAACGCTATATATATAGTTTGTGAGAAAATAAAACTTCAAAAAACCTTATTTTAAAAAATAAAGAGAGAATGAAACTACCTTCTATATTTCTTATACCATGGTTCAATCCATTTTTATTAATATTTGGACGGGTTTTATTGCAACATTTCTCCAGATGCAGCTAATGACAAATTCATAATCATATCGAGATAATAATTGTTACAATTTGAATGTGTTACCGTTTCGACTGATTGTTTAATTATTGCTACCAGGTCCAAATTAATATCCGGATCAGAAAATAAATGTCGGGCATGTAGCTTTGTTTTAGAAAAAACCTTTTCTATTGGATTAAGCATAGGTGAGTAAGGAGGAAGAAACATTAAAATATGCCCGGACTCTGCAACCTTATCTTTTACTTCTTAAGTTTTATGTATCTTTGCATTGTCAAGGACCAGCCAAGCACCTTCGATGTTGGATTCAGCTAATTTATTGAATAGCTCTTCCAGGAAAAGTATGAAAATGTTGGAATTAACAGATGAATTCGCAATGATTTTTTATGTAAAATACCAAATAAACAAAAAATTTAATTCGAAGTTAAATAAATTTAATTTGAAAAAAAAAAAATAATTTAATTTGAAATGAAAAAAATTGAATTTGAGTTGCAAAAAATTGAATTTGAATACAAAAACCGTTAATTTAAAAGTAAAAACCTATACAGTCGAACTTCTCTATAGTGAACTTCTATACAATGAAGCTCTCCCTATTATGAATTGATTTCAAACACACAACTTTTTCCGTTCCAATTTCATTGTTTTTGATCTCCTTATAATGAATTTCCACACAATGAAGTTTTCTATACAATGAAGCAATTTTGCAGGTGTAATATTTGACTCACATGCGTTTTTGTCTCCATATAATGAATTTTTCAAATAATTTTCCGTTACGCATACTAACAATTCTGTGTACCGAGAAAGATGCCACATATAATGAGGGGATTCCCAAAAGAGGAAAATAAGAACAAAAAAAAGAAGAAAGCCACATCAATAACAATTTTGACATCAGTTGTCGGTGTTCAGTGATCGGAAATGACGCAGCGAAGTAGCATTTCTCTTGAAAAAAATTATTAATTATTAATAAAGTTGAAGAAGGATTAAAAAAAAAAAGATGTGGCTAGGCAATTTGGAATTCTTCTCAGCACATTATCATATATTTTAAAAAACAAGGCTGTGATTCTAAAAAATGTAGAAGACAAGCAATTGAGCACTAAACGCAAAAGGCTTCGAGCCTGCCATTTTGAGGATATTGATGAAGCAATGCTCAAATGGGTAACTGCCGCACGTGGTAAGAATCTTCCTATATCTGGGCCATTAATGAAGCAAAAAGCCAAAGAGTTCGCTGATGCATTGGGACACGAAGATTTTGAAGCTAGCACAGGATGGTTAGACAAATTCAAAAAAATTTCTGTATAATGAAGTTTCTATATAATGAAGTGATTTTCTGGTCCCGTCAAGATTCATTGTAGGGAAGTTCGACTGTATATGTATGTATTTAGTTAAAAATCTTTGTAAAGATCGAACTCTATAACTACAAGTGCAATTAATTTAATAGGGAAGGAAGGAAGGCATTCAAAAGCAAATAAATTGTCTTAAGAAAATGTATACATACAATGTATTTAAATTTTCTTTTAAATTAAAAGAATTTCTTCAATTTCCAAACCATTCAGTAAATACATTTATAATACTCATGCATACATACATACATACATATGTACATAATGCAATATTAAATAAAAATGAATCCATAATTTTATTTATTAATTTATCAAATAATAATAAGAATAATAATAATAAGAATAATAATAATACATAATTATGTATACTATAAATAAGTATGTAGTATATTTCAGCAGACCAACTTTGCTTATATAAGTATGTAAGTTTTTTTAGGAAAACGTAAAAAAGAAGTCAACTGATTTGAATTTTTTTTTTTTGATAAGAATATCGCAAAGAAATTAAAGAATTTAAGTGCTAAAGAAATATGTTATAGAATACAATTTTTAATATAAACAAAACTAAATTTACAATAGAAACAAAAAAAAACAAAAAGAATCCAAATGAGAAATAATCTAATAAATGCTTAAAATAAAATTTATTCCATTTATTTAAAAGAGAATTGAATGTGAAAGGTATATATTTCTTGTTAAATTTTCTTATAAAATCATTATAGCCACTGTACAAAATGTACATTCTAAAGGGTCCGCCAAATAAATTTTTTTTTTTTTTGAAAATGCTTAAAAGAAAAAACTACTGAATATTTTCTCAAATTTCTTTATTTTATTTGAAAGTACAATCCTTCCGGTTAATAATGGAAAATAATTACACTAGAGCCCCGACTTACGTCGACCCGATTTGCGTCGTTTCGATTTGCGTCGCTTTTTAAAAATTGACAAAACTCAGCTTGCGTTGTTGCAATTTCAATTCGTGTCGATTAAATTTCCGTCGTTTCGTCCCCGATTGGAGTCGATTCGATTTGCGTCGTTTGAATCCCAACTTGCGTCGTTTAAATTTCGATTTGTGACGCTACATACGTTTAATTTTTTTCTTGCAGCATTGAGTACTACCATTTTAGTATTTGTATTGGGTACATATTTAGAATTTTTTTTTGTATTTTAAAATTCTTGCAACTTCTGTTTATTGTTTTGTTATTTCTTTATAATAATTAAAAAACATTTGTTGAACTAAATAAAATAATGAAAAATGTTTTCATTATTCATTCATTTTGCTTTCCTTTGAATTCTTGGTCCCAATAAATTAAATTTCAATGCATTTGTATAGAAAAAGTTGATTCGATTTGCGTCGTTTCGATTTGCGTCGCAATTCTCCGGTCCCCATTAACGACGCATGTCGGGGCTCTAGTGTACATTCAAATGGCTGCCTCGGCTGGCCATGCAGTAGCCTACACGATCGTTCCAATTTTTAAGCACATTATCGATTGTGTGCAGCTGTATTTCACCAATGGCTTCACGAATATTGTTGTCCTTTAAAGCGTCAATTGTCTCTGGCTTGTCGGCGTAACACTTATCTTTGACGGCACCCCACAAATAATAGTCCAACGGTGTCAAATCGCAGCTCCGTGGTGGCCAAACGACATCAGCTCTGCGGCTGATAATGCGATCTTCAAAAACAGGGCGCAAAACATCGAGTGTAGCTTCGGCTGTGTGGCACGTAGCGGCGCCGTTCTGTTGAAACCAAATGTTGCCAATATCCTCCTCTTCAATTTTTGTGAACAAAAATTCGTTCAACATGGCCCGATAACGATCGCCATTGACTGTAACGGCCACTCCTTGCTTATTTTCAAAGAAAAATGGCCCAATTATGCCTCTGAACCAAAATCCGCACCAAACAGTGACTCGTTTTGGGTGCGTCGGCTTTTCAATGTATGCGTGCGGGTTTTCTGTGCCCCAAATACGACAATTTTGCTTGTTTACATACCCGCCAAGATCAAAATGAGCTTCATCTGAAAAGATGACTTTTTTGCCAAAATCGTCATCTTCTGTAAGTCGATCGCAGGCCCACTTAGCGAAGCGAAAACGCGAATACACAACCATATTCGTTCAGCGGAAGAATAAAACTAATTATCTGTCAAATCAGACAATTTTTATTAAATTTGCACAATGTGCTTTCAAACTTTATATCGTAATTAAGGGGCTGCGATAACCACTTCACCAGGAGATATCCAGACCGAAGTCGCCGTAGTCTAGTAGGTAGTGTGTTGGCTTATTAGACGTAAAGCCAGGGTTCGAGCCCCAGGCCAGACATCAAAACAAATACAAAAAGTATTTCTTCGGCGATTTCCTCTCAGCAGATTTCTGGCAAAAACTCTGAGAGTTAAATAAAATTGCCATGAAAAGTTTCTCAAAAAATCTGTCGTTCGGATTCGACTTTAAACTGTAGGTCCCGCCACTTATGTATGAAATTAACACACACAACATAAGTGGTGTGAAAAACTAGGTCAATAATCCTGACTGAAGGGTTGTAATGACCAATTATGTATCTGTCAAATCAGACATGAGCTAAGTGTTACCATTCACGAAATAAGCACTAGTTGAAAAAAAAAACGTTAGATGGCGGACCCGATATATTATACTCAGTATAAGGATGATTATTTAGGAACAATTTTTGTCCTGAATTTGTCGAATACCGGCCACTTCCCCGCCTTCTAAGTTTAATATGTATTTACATACCTAAAAATGTAAGAAACTGCCATGGTAGTAGTCTAAAAGATACAGTGCAAATTTGTGTTGGAAAGGTTAGTAAATTAGATTCCCAACAGAGACTCTGATTTATTAAACTTTGCTGAGGTCAGAGTTACTTCGCTTGTAATAATATTTTTTTTTTTTCATATTCTTTATTTACAATCTATCCCATTGGGGATAATATATAGTCGCCGTGGTCTAGTAGGTAGTGTGTTGGCTTATTAGACTGAAGGCTCGAGTTCGAATCCCAGGTCAGACATCAAAAACGAAAATATTTCTTCGGCGACTTCCTCTCAACAGATTTCTGGCAAAAACTCTGAGAGTAAATAAAATTGCCATGAAAAGCTTCTCAATAAAATTTGTCGTTCGGAGTCGACTTTAAACTGTAGGTCCCGCCACTCATGTATAAAATTAACACACACAACATGAGTAGTGTGAGAAGCTAGGACTGAAGGGTGCGGGCTTCTTGGGGACGATTGCTGTAGACTGTCTAATGGTGAAGGTATAGCACTGGCCATTTTATAGTCACCTAGCAGCAACTCCTTTCCTTGCTGTTCGCATCTTGAGATGTCCACAAACACTACTCCCTCTCTTCCACCTTCCTATAACCCATTTTCCTAAAACCTGCATAATGCACTGCATGAGTGCTGGTTTCACCAAAAAAAAATATGCAAATTTGGCTTGTAATAATTAAGATATACTTTGTAATTGTACTGTAATTAATAATATAAATATGGAAAAGACATCTCTTATGCTAATAATCTTTATTCTAACATTTTAAAAAGTTTATGGTCTCTTGTCATCTATATATCGCCAACTAAAAGACCAAACATCCTATCAGCAAAATTTTCAAAATTGAGTTTTTATATTTAATATAATTCACTATATCATAAAGCATATGTATGCAAAATTTTGAACGTCTAATATTACAAATAACCAAGCTATTACCAAATTCCCCTACTTTAGAAGACCGTGACGTACTAAACAAGAGGAAAATAAATCATTAAAAATCATGATAAAAGTTTAATTTTGTTGCATAGTGTAATTTAAGCAAACACTATTCACTTTTTTGTCTAAACAAGTAAAAAAAATCTATAATTGTTATTATTTAATGTAAATAATAATTATGTGTTAAAAGGAATGCTTAATTAATTCTTCATACTAATTAGTATTGCTGATAGGTTGTTTGGTTTCAGATTTTTACAATTCAAAATACCCTAAGCGACATATCATAAGCTGTGTTCAGAAAAACAAAGATTTCTCAACCGATATATACTTCTGGTTTCATTTTAATCGTAATATATAATTTTCGTTTCAACGTTGCAAATAGTACCAATTTTATAACGTTTTTTCCCTCTCCTGTAAAATCTAGAAAACTGCTGATAGGTTGCTTGGTCTTTTAGTTGACGGTATGTTGGCAATTTATAGAATTTTTGGCAGCTAGCATCTGAACTGGAGTTCACTTGTCAGTCATAATCAAGTCATAAATTACTAGATCTATTGAAAAATTATACTTAAATTGATTATTATAACGGCATTCATTCCTTTAAGTCTTACAAAGAAGCTTAATTAAGACTCCATTAAAATTAAAAAATTCTTAGAATTCTAGTTAAAAGCAGAAGAAAATTTCTTCACAGCTTTGTTTTCTATTTATAATATAAAATCTACTATATAAAAATAAGTCGGGTTTTCCTTCCTGACGCTATAACTCCAGAACGCACGAACCGATTTTGACCAAACTTAATATACATACGTCCGACAGATGGCGCAATATTTAGTTTTTTTTTTGTGTTTTTGCACAGTAACTCAAGAACTACTGCACTATGCTGTGTTTCGTTGAAGGCGTTGGGTCGTTAATCAGCGTGCAGTGGCGTTAATTAGCCCGATACCGACTGAAACCAAACATCTTTTTGTGAAAAAAATATATTAAAAAAAAAAAGTAAATAAATATCTATCTATCACTCTTTTTGCGCAATAAGCCAATTTTATGTTTTGCTGAAGGCGTTAGGTGCTTGATCGGCGTGTGGCGGAAGCTTATCAGGTTTAGATGGCTTAAAAAAAATTCGATATAGCAAAAAGTAGGCGTGGCAAACCTTATATTTAGGGACATAGTGATCGTAGACGAATGCAATTTGGTGGGTAGGTTCGTAGAGTCGATATCGACAAACTCACCAAAAATGGGCGTGGCAACCCTCCCCCTTTAAAAGATACCTATAAGTCGGCTAATTCGATGGTTTATAACTACATATGTATGTACATACATATCTAACATGTATGTCTGTTAGTTTTTGTTTTGGAGCGAGTAAAACAACTACAACTTCGTCAGCGCTACCCATGATTCGGACGGACCTCTTATTGTTATTTTTTGTATGCCTCACCTAAATAACGTACCGACTTCGATTAAATTTTGAACTAGATAGATAGATCCACACACTTATAGTAAGTTAGTTATTTTTATATATAGTAACTGTTTTATGCAGCGTATTACAGCAAATATATAGTGTGACCTGTTTTGGGCAATAAAAAAAATCAATTTTAGGCGGGACGAAGTTCGACGGGTCAGCTAGTTCTAAAATAAATAAAGCAACAGCAAATGTGAAATGTTTTTATTTACGGAAAACATTTTTTATATACATACATACATAAATCTGATTCATTTCAAACTCTTTTTAAATTAAATCTGATTCAGGAATCAATTGTTGGTAATTTTTATATTTTTATACAATTCTTTTTTAATCCATATTGTATTCAACAAATATGTACATACATATGTATATTCATATGATTATTCATTTCAATACCAATTTTGTTTTCTGTCTCATAATCGTATTGTATTCACAGCTGGTGTACATCAGAGATCAGCAACGAGTATTCAAAACGATGAGTAGATTCGAGTCATACTTATAATTTCAGCTACTTATACGCATTCATACTTATTTTAATATCATACTCATACTACTCATATTCAAAGTTAGAAATACTCATCGTACTCATACTTAACAATACGCACGATGTTGTTGATTTCGACTCTCCATGATTCAACATATATACGAAGTACAAAATAAGAATGATTCGAGTACGAACACCACAATACTCGCTATAAGGTTGTGTGTGCGCTATGCTTGCTGTCTTTGTCTTTTCTTTTCGCTTCTTTTGTAAATGCAACACTACTGTACTAACTAATAACTACTACTGTAAATTTTGATGAATGATTCGAGTGACTCGAATCATTCGCAAGTATTATAAGTATTTTTCTAAATTTATGAATCTGAATGAGTAGGCGTATGAATCAAACAATGAATCGAATGTTGTGAGTTTGATGTCAACGTTGTGCTCGTACTCATTGCAACCTATACTTATAAATCAATGTTGTAGCGAGTACGAATGAATCAGAGTAGTTGAATTTTAATACTCTTGACTCACTCATACTCAAAATTTCATAAGTACCTATGAGTAGCGAAAATACGATTCATTGCTGATCTCTGGTGTACATCAGTTTTCTTATTCATTTTGTGAAATGTACTCACTTTATTGAGAACTGTCACACGCATACGTATACCACACCTTTACACCTCCTTTTTCTTGTGCACACGAATATGTTGTAACTAACCAACGAACGATGGATTTAATAAATCATGTTTTCGTTTCAATACAAAATTTTTATTTTCTTTCCATTACCATCGTTGCTCTGAAAAATATCGATTCTATAATCACAGTAATTTAAAAACTTATTATGGCACGTGTCGTTCATTCAACTCTAATAAAAGTATCAAGAGTTTGAGTAACCTCCTCCTCAAGGTTGCCATAAAGTCCCTCTAAAAAGAGTTTCAAACAAAATATCAGTGTCCTACTGCATCATCTGTAAAATCTTCTCCATAATTACCTAAATTAAACGAAAGAAGTCGCCGTACTCTAGTAGGTAGTGTGTTGGCTTATTAGACGTAAAGCCAGGGTTCGAGCCCCAGGCCAGATATCAAAACAAAATACAAAAAGTATTTCTTCCGTCGATTTCCTCTCAGCAGATTTCTGGTAAAAACTCTGAGAGTTAAATAAAATTGCCATGAAAAGTTTCTCAAAAAAATCTGTCGTTCGAAGTCGACTTTAAACCGTAGGTCCCACCACTTATGTATAAAATGAACACACACAACATAAGTGGTGTGAGAAACTAGGTCAATTATACCGACTGAAGGGTTGTAATGACCAATTATGTATGTAAATGAAAGAATTACCTTCAGTGTTTAGTTAAGAAGTTTATAAAATACAGAGAAAGCTTCACTGGCGGACAGCTCTAATAGGCGGACATCTCCGCTAGACGGACGAAGTCTCGTCAATTAAGTCGTATTTTTTTAACAAATTCATCTCCCCTGGACGGACATCTCCCCTAGGCGGACAAAAATGCCTTTACGGTCGGTGTCCGCCTATGAGAGCTTTCACTGTAGTTGTCCTAATTCTCTTCATCCGGTTTACTATCACTAAGAGTCTAAGGTGCTAGAAATGCTGGCGATTGTAGTTAAAAGTGATTATAAGCAACAGAGTTAAACAAATAATTTCATTGTATTATAAACGGAAAATTCTAGTCTTTTCTTATTTATTTCATTTCATTAACTTTATTACAAAATAAATTTTGCAAACTGGCAAAAAATAAAAGAAGCTACAAAGAAAAATATTACGAAACCATAATTGCAAAAAAGTTTCAACTGTTAATACATAGGGCCATGGTAATGGAAGAATTAACATTTCGTTTTTTTTGAAATAAAAAAAAAAGTATATTTTAAACCTTTTTGTCATATCATTATGCTTATGTATGTATGTATGTCTTCAATGTCTTTTAGAAATTTTTTTTTTTGTATCACTTCGGTTTAGTTTGAAAAATATTTCTCTTTTTAATTTTGTTCTCCACCGATATTGAGAAACTCTTTCTCTTCAGAAACTATTACAATATACAGTATTGGCCAAAACTAAAGCACCCCCTCAGTACATTTAGGATTGAACCGTTGTCCGTTTGGCCTGCCTCTGGATGCCTTATGCCATCTGAATCCTTTAATTTAAACTTAGATTCGTCAGAAAACAGCACATTCATCCATTTTTGGACACTCCAGTTGAGATGGGTCTTGGCGAATTCAAGTTTGGCGATATCAAAGGTTTTTTTTTGGTCATCGACTGAATAATCCGGCCTCTACCGCCCTTCTGGGAATCGTTCTTTAGGTTATTTTTAAATCTAAGCGGTTTCGTACGTGACTAGAAGATGCTGTAGGATCATTTTGGATTGTTCTTTTTAAGTAAGGAGTCTTCATGTCGCAAGGTTTCACGTGACCTTCCTCCAGAATGAGTAGGAGATGTGCGACCAGTCTGTAAAAACTTTTAAATTAGCCTAGAAATAATTGATCAGTTGATTGAATATTTTGCACTCAATTGATTGCCTTGATAAGCCAGCTCTCCTCTCCAATCCAATCATTAACTTAAAAATCAACACACAAAATTGCAAAACCAAACAAGATTTATTTAAAGCCGCAAAAATAGCCTGGGAAGCAATATCTCCTGAAATAATTAATAATTTAATGTCTCCCCTATGCCTAAAAGATGTGCGTGTGTCATTCAGAATAAAGGATTCGCAACGAAATATTGATTTCAATAGTTTTTTGTGCACCTTAATTGGGGGGTGCTTTAGTTTTGTCCGCTTATATTTGCGACTTAAAATGTTTTTTGAATTCTAACTTTTTTTTTAAATTCTGAATTCTTTAAGTTTGTGTTTTTCAATAATAAGGATATAAATAAATAAAAAAAAAATAAAAATAAAATTTTAATAGCTTTGTTTTCTTAAAAAAATTATCATTTAAATAAAAATGTACTGAGGTGGTGCTTTAGTTTTGACCAATACTGTAATTCTGTCATTGATGAACAGCTTTGGAGAAATACTAGATGAAATGACCATTTAACAAAATAAAACATCTGAAGGATTAGCAATAGGTTAACTTTGTGTGCTTTGTTTTACATTTCCAATGTATATTAAATTTTTTTTTTTTACATAAATGTTTATGATCCTCAATGTCAGTTGGTTGTTAAGTGCAATAACCATTTAGTAAAACGTCATCATCATTGCCGCCATACAGAGTTTTAATTATAATTTTAAACGTGACTTTTTTATAAATTTCAATCGATGAATAAATAATATTATAAACTAACCAACCAATTATGTGCGTATATTTATGGCTTGATTCATATTGAAGACTTAACCATAATCAAAAGTCTCTTTTGTTTATGCAAAACGGAAATAATAAGTTAAAAACGTACATGCTTCCTAAGCAGACAACTGAATTAAAAATAAAAAAAAAAAAAAAATAAATATAAGCCTTATTATATTAGTCATCCTCCAGTTGATATTGTTATGATGGTGGTATACATACTTTAAAGCTGCCATCAAATTTGGTAAACTTTTTGTTTACACTTTTAAATGAGTTTTTAAATAAAAATGTTGCCACATAAAGTTTTTAAAATTAAAAAAAAAAAAAAAAAAAATTTTGAAAATAAAATATAACCGTGCAATTTTACAATTACAAGTTATTTATTTATTTATTTATTCAGAGAGAGAACTGTTCTTTGGTTCTGTTTGTTTTTCAAGTGTTATTGCATATTAATAATTATGTATGTATGTACATGATCAAATTTCATCTAAATTGCAATTATTCTTTTTTTGTTTCAGTTATTGTTAAATGTATCAGAGATATGGAGAAACATTGCAATATTAAGTTTATATAATAGTTTATATATAAACGTATAAAAATATGTTTCTTCCAAGAAAACACATTTTTTCTATAGAATACAAACATTTTTAATTTATTTTATTTATTACTCATACGAAATATGTTCATTCTATGTTATTGAAATTTATTTATATTTTTTTTTTTTTTTTTTGAAAATGATTGGCTGCGGCGATTGACACAATATACACAAATGTTTATATGTACATACATACATATACAAGTAGTATGTAACTATTTTTAAAGATTTGTTTTTATTTATCTATTTATGTACGTACGAGAATATAAGAAATGTTCGTTTTGTTTTTGGCCCACTTATTTTTTTACTAGTTAAATATTTTTACGCAAACATTGGCCGAAGAAAAACATTTGGAAAAACAAATATTTATAATTATAACGATGAACATGAACAGCAAGCAGCAGCTGGCATTTTTTTATTTCTCTCTAGTTTGATGACATTAGAATGATATTAACAAATAAATATACGAGTAAAACGCAACATACCAGGTTTCATAAAAATATTAATAGCCTAAGAAAATTCTCGTTGAAACACTAAATTTTCTATTCTTTTATACTTTTTATACCTAGCCTAGCATGGTAAAAAAAAAAAACAAAACTCTGCAACGGACTTTTCGAATGTAGTACACACAAACGCATACATATTCGCGTAATACGCAATTTGAATTCCAACAATTGAATTAAAAAAGTAATTATTGATGACGTTATTATTTTACATGCTATAAAGTTTATTCTTCATGTCTTATAAAAATGAATATTTTGTAATAATATTTAGATCTTATTTATGTTGATGATTAGCTTTGGACTGCACATACAATACATACTACCATCCAATCCAATGCAATCCAATTCAAGTGTTAGAAAAATATTTTATTTTATTTCATATTATTTTTACGATGATGTCTGCTGTGTGAATAGGTATAGTAGAGAGATTTAAAAAAAGAGAGATAAATGATGCACTGACTGTTGGATTTAATCGCTTAGAAATATTTTGGTCATTTCTGTGTACGTATGTATATTGCATATTTATATTGAATGTATGTATATCTCTTGTAAAAAGCGAAAAATATGTTGTTTTTATCTTTTGTATGGTTTTAAAAATTAAATGTTTTTAAATATCTATTTAAATTTTCTGTTTTTATATTTATTTTTTTATTTATTTTGTATGAAAATTATTCCAAAGTTTTTTTGTTTTGTTTAGCAAAAAATTATTTTTATGATATTTTTTTTTTTTTTTGTTTTTTTTTCGTTTATTAATATTATTATATAATTACTTTTATGTATTATGTATAGTGTGTGTGTTTATTTTCTAGTACCCGCAAGTGATAAGATAATCTCCAAGTTTCTCTACGACGGATGCGGCCTGTTGTGGTTGAACGGGATCTTCGTAAATGGAAACAATCACGGCTAAAAACAAACAAACAAACAAAAATATTTATATATACATTGTATTTTTATTTTTATTTTTTTATAATAGATTCATTAAATACACAAAAATCAAGTTACACTAACAAAAAAATAAAAAATAAATAAATAAATGAACAACAAAAAATTATGATCGTATAAGGAAATTTTTACGTAACACTAATCTAGATGCTGCTTTTTTTTCAACAATTCGATTTTTTTCTTTGCTATTAAAGGCTTTGTTTATTTATTTGCTAAAATAGTTTAAAAAACCTGTTAAAGGTCAAGTTAAGTTTGAATTTAAAATTCGTCACAATTTAAAATGGAAATGAATTATAATTTTATAGAATATTTTTATTTCATTTTATTGATTAATGAATTAATTTAGTATCGATTGACTCGACCGACTCTTTCACTTTTTTTTTTTAATAAAAACAAATAATAACATTACTTCAAAGAAGATAAGAGGTTTATTGCTTTTGAAAAGAAGAGAAAGAAAATTTTGAAGAAGAATACGAGCGATTGTTTTTGTCTCTTAAAAATTAATACATATTATTTTCTTTGGAATAATCGATTTTTATTATAACGATTGTTTTTAGGGAAAAAGGAAAACAATAATTTGTTTTTAAAAAATAACGTGTATTATTGTAGTGTTGTGACACACTTTTTAGTTCAACAACCTCCACATTCAAAATTAAAAAATTAATTAATTTTAGAATTTATACGTTAGGTAAATATTTACATGTTGCCGAGCGCGCACATACATACATACATACATACATGTATGTACATAAAATACATATGTAAATAAGTAGTACATATGCACAATAAAATTATGTGCTTCTAAAAATATATGTGTAAAGAAAATTTAGAAATATTAATTATATATATTAAATATTAATTATATATATTAATTAATATTAATCATCCCATCTGTGAAATGCTATGTATGTATTTTAAAAAATTCTTGTAATGCAATATATGTATGTATGTAATTATTATCATGAATCACACTTACCTTGTGTAGTTTTCATGCAATGTACACCACTGCGTCCAAACTTGGCGCGTACTACACGATCTGTACCGGACAAATAAATATACCTTTGGCCGGCCAATGTTACTCCATTGCTAGTGAGAAGATCCTGATTATCAAATCCAGAGATCAATTTTGACAGTTCTTCTTTTGTAACCTACGATAATAATAATAATAATAATATAAAACAAATAAATAGAATATATGTATGTGTAAAATATATACATACATATCGCTCCTTTATTGCAACATAGTCATATCTCAAAAAAAATTGAACTTGGCAAAATGCGATTTAAGTTTTCAAGACATAAGTCCTATGATCTAATTGCCTAACTTCTAAGCAGCTTGGGATATAAAACTGATTTTTTTCAACATATACAGAAGGTCTAAAAGAGCAGTTTTGCTTAAGTAACTACAAATTTTTAATTTTTTGAGATATGACTATGTTGCAATAAAGGAGCGATATGTATGTACATATGTATGTATAATAAGTATTAAAAATATAGAAAAATATATGATAAATATTTGTGGTTTGAAACCGTTTCAACATTTATGTATATATTTATACAATACATAATTAATCGAATGAAATGTTCATAATGTGAATACGAGTGATTAACGTAAATAACTTCGTTTTGTAAGTTGGTCGACACCCAAGTTATCTTTAGGTTATCGTAGAAGTATTTTAGTAACTCCATTAAGATTATGATTTAAAATTAATAATACATATTCAAATGGTGATACAAAAGTAGTAGAAAGTTTCCATTTAATAATATTCAAAAAAATTCTCAATTTAAAGAAGGTGCATTGACACTATATACATACATACATACATACATATGTATATAATATCTACAATATTATTAATTTTATTTTAGTAGTACTACTCTTCTACTACTGCCTATTTTATATCTATAACATCTTAACTATCCATCCCACCTACAACAACCACCATTACAAAATTCTCTAGTAACACAATTTACATGCATGTGAGTACAATTTTACCGCCCTTAACAAACCGCTTAAACTGCGAATATTGGCAAAAAGTATAAGTAGATAAAAAAAAAAAAAGAAACACAATTTCAATGTCACTCACTTTTTAGCAAAGTAAAAGCAATAAAAAGGTTGAAAGAAACACCGGACTAAACTTATGGAAAAACTCAATTTTTGAAGTTTCTCTCGTTTCAGGCACTCGTTTTCTCTACTACACTCATTCTCTCTTCTGCTCATTTCAATGGCAGTGTGACCGTTTTCATTTTCTACCAAATCCAATCTCTCTTATCAAGGTTTAAAAGTACTTTTTTCAATTGAAACAAAAAAAAAATTGTAATTCATTTTTAATTATTTTGAATATTATGTCCCAATTTAAGTGTGAATTTTGCAATTTTTGTTTTATAATAATAAATAAAGCAGGCCTTCATCCTTCAAACAAATAAAATTTTATAGTTTATGAAATAATTTTTGTATGTAACAAGTCACCAATCAATGTTAGTTTTTGTCCCATTTAGTAAATGAAATTTTGTTAAACAAATCTAATGGCAGTGGCAACACTGTTGGCAGCCATTTTGATATATATACATTTATACACACTGACAGCCGGTTTTTGCGAAAAGAAAAACCAAGATAAAATGAAACAAAACAACTACACAAACGATGTTTGAAATTTAATGGGGGATATTTCACTCAATTCAAATTTGCCATATATACACATTTTACTTCGTCGAATACAAATCGAAAAGCATGGAAAATATTCAAACGTACACGCATACATGTGTATATTATAAACTCGAAGAAGAGAGAACTATAGAGAACAAACAGCATGGAAATGTGGATAAAAAGAAACTGCAAATGAAGCAGTAAGAAAGGGATAAGTGTGTATAGAGAGAAAATCGAAGATAGATAAGAAAAGAAAAAAATAAAATAAAAATATACAAAGAAATCAAAGTGTTGCTGTAGTGTTGAATGTCTCAAGAACACAATGCCGGGTTGTGTGGTTGTGTTGTTTGTCCATGATATGCATGTAGCTGAATATGTATATACATATGCAAAACTTTTTTTGCGTGTGTATGGATGTGTGCGTTTGCACCGCAAAACGAAATAATTTTTAAACTATGTATTTAAATATAAAAGAAAAAAAACTCAATATGAAATATTTTGACAGCAGCCTTAATAAATAAATTACTAGAAAGAATTACCCCGCCCTACAGCCTAATCAGCAAACGACTTTATTTATTTTATTTACATATGTACGTATGTATATACATATACATGTAAATATCTTTCTAAAGCAAAGCTTATCTTTAAGATACTAAGGTCGGTGGTCAAAGTAACCATGTGTGGTAATATTACAATAAGTCAACAACAACAAATTAAATTATATATATGAAATGGAGTAACTTCTTATCTTTGTCTTTCTATTAAAACGAAAACGATAACGTTGCGGATTAATTTCGTGTTAATTTTTGGCATACGTAGACGACGACACACGGCGTCAGCTGATTGTTTTTAACAGAACAGCAAAGCACCAACAACACACAGAAAGTGATGAAAAATAGATATTTTCTCTTGTCCAAATAGACATGGACGAACAGAACAAGGAGGGAGGCAGGCAGGCAGGGTAGAAGACTGTATATAAAGAGCTGTATAAGCTTTTTGCACTTTGCACGTCTTTCAAATAGTACCTATTTAATTTTCTTTATAATAAATTCTTGCAAAAATTATTTTCAACATAATAATATCAATTTATTGTTGCTCGCAATCATTATTTTAGTTGTACTTGTACTTGTAGTTGTTGATAATGTTTCATTTTCCAAATATTATATTTTGTATAGGTACACCAAGTAAAAAAAAAAGTGAAAAAAGTCTTGGCCATAAAAATATATTATATGTACTCATACATTTACAACAACATACAGCCCGTAAGACTCTTCATGTATGAGTCACAGCAGCAAATGCGATAACATTTCACACACAGAGAAAAATAAAAAACGAAATGAAAAAATAAACCACCAAATGCATAACCGTTAAAAGTAAATATCTAAGTGTATGTACATATACATATGTATGTATGTAGTTTGTCATTCGAATTATTTTCCACATCCTTTGTTTATTAAAGGAAAATAATAAATCACAACATCACGTTGCTATTAAAAGTACAAGATATTTAAATACGTATGTACATTTTTATAAGTCCTATTCGCCCACTGATCCCCTGGAAAGTATTCGTTGTTAGTTATTTATAACCAGTGGTATGGTATAGAGAATTTCTAGAAATTTCAATTTCGCTTTACGACATATGTTCAAAATATGTTATCATCGTATGGTTGTATCGTTCATTTCATATTTATCACATTTCTTTCAAATACGTATTTGATAACACTTATTTTTTAAGAAAAACGATCCCCCGGATGGTGCATAAACAGCATACATACTCAACTCAAATATTTTAAAGTCCCATGTGTTGTTGCAGCCAGAGCATATAACAAACATGTATTTTTTTCAAAAGTGGAACATATTTTTCCACACTTTGTATATTTAGTGTATATATGGAAAGATTAGGGAAAAAGGGAGCGACACCAATAACTGCGTGTGATATATTTAAACAGTGGCCTGTGCTGACTATATAAACAAAATATAATATTCATTTTTATACTGAACACCACCCCCGATTACTTTTAGCCACAGCGGTTTATCTTTAACATGTCTATATAATAATAATAGTATTAATTACTTTAAAATTTTTATTGATAAATAAACGTAAAGTGAAAATAAAAACTATTTAAAAATAACCATCATTTGATCTAAAAAACTAACCAAACGGATACTAACAAGCTAAATCGATGTAATTTGTTTGTTTGTCGTAATTGATGTCTTTTATTTTGTTTTAAGAAAAATTACTTCTGAGGGAATTTGTCATTCTTGTAGGAACTAACAATAAAATATTGAATGTTTCCTGCCACGCCCATATCAAGTTATTCATATGCAGCAATCAATCCATTCAAATAAAACTGATTTTTTGTAAAGGTTTTTTATTACTCATTAATTTTGTTAGAACATACGGCAGAGGCAAACAATTTCGAGGGCTTAAAAGTTTAATATGGCCATACACAACACACATACTTAGCCACATTGTATGTGAATTTAGATTAGAATATTGAAACCAACCGAAATATCTTTATCAAAAGAATTATTAACAAAAAAAAAAAAAAAAAAAAAAAAAAAACGCCAATATAGTTAATTATGCCTTTTGACAAGCAACAAAAGATGAAGAAAACCGGTGAGAAAAACAATCGTAGAATGACCGACCGGTCTTTTTTCCGTTTTATACAGTTTTCTTGAAATGTGTGTTGCTGAGTGTGTATTGTTGGCTCCAAAAACATTGAGCACCACCGCCACTTGCAAGAGCAAAGTGAATGAGAGAATAAAGTATGAAATAAAATGTAAACTAAAAAACAAACGACATCCAGAAGGTTATTGTTATTGGTGGTTGTTTTGTTAAGTCTATACATTGTGAGGAATCGAGATGGCGATGATGACGGTCGTCGCGGTGGTGGTGGTAGTATGAAGGGCGTTTGCTTATTACACATGTCATACTACTACTACTTCTGATTGTGTATACGAAAGTCAATTTATATCACTTTTTAATGGATTAAGTAAAAAAAATCGTTCATATTAATCTTATATCTTTTAAATGAATGATGGGCCACAGAGTATTATACTAAACGTTGTTATTTGTCTCCCTTATTATTTACTATACAATAATGTTTCTTAATTTTTTCCTTACAATGGTCACACCCATGAATCTTAACCATAATAATATATCTGTGAAAAAGGACATTAAATGCTTCGAAATCACTTTTTGTTCAAAACGCACCAATTAATGGAATGTATCATAGTCCGATTAAAAAAAATTTTAATAACTTACCTCGAAGCCTTTAGACGAAGCCCAAACGTTTCCATCATGACCAGCGATACAGGCTTTGGTAACGCATTGCGAGGCCATCAATTGGTTATCGACATAATCTTGCCAGCTCATGATTATTTGTTGTTTGCTTTAAACTTTCAAAATGCACAAATGAAATTAAACTTTTTTGAAGTTTCTATTGTTATTTCTTCTTGCTGATCCGTTCTCTGGTTGTCAATGTCGCGCAACAGAAAACAATTTTTTTCTTTTCGATATAGTTGTGCTGCCAAGAATAAAAAGAAATATATACATAAATTATTTAGAGGTATATATGTACATATATAAATATATATATATATTAAATTATTAGCGATATTCAATGACAAAAAGAATTTAAAAAAAAAAATGCAAGAGACCAAAAATAAAGCCTGCACATACAACCCCACACACAGTTTTCTTCCTTGGGCAGCAGACGAAAATAACCCATGAATATTTATAAGTAGTGAGTGATAGGCTATTTATGTAAAAAAAAAAATATTGTAAAAAAGAGAAAACTGTATCCAAAATATGTACTAGAGAGCTTGCTTCTTGTAAAATTGTTTTCTTCTGTGTCTGTTGCTTTTTTATTTAAAATTTCCATTAATAAATTTTATATTGACTTTTTTTTTTAGCAATTATTTTCCTTACTTTCTTCTTTTAATGCCAACGCAGCCGCGGTCTAACAAGTTTAGCCAACAAAGAATGCAAAAAAATTTTAAAAAGTACCGAAAATTGTTTTTCTTTCTACCGTTGCTGCCGCGCACACCAGTTTCACTCAAGCTCACCAAAACGAATGTGATAAATAACCGACATCTTCAAACATGAGTCTTTTCCGTTTTTACACTCCCTTTTCTTCCTCTCATTTTCACTACTTTCATCCAACTACTCACTCAATCACTCACTCGTATCTCTTTGTCTAGCGTCAAGTTTCACTCAAGTGTGACTCAACGGCTTCGCCATGAATCAGAATTGAAAATATGGAATGGATGATTCAGTGGGATGAAAGGACAAATACAAAATAATTTTTAATCATCTTTCTTTCTTATTACTAAATCTAGTAGTAATTTTTTTATAACAAATTCAATTTGTTGGCTATACCAAAAACGCTTTCATACATTTACACATGTAAATACATATACATACGCGTGTATATGTTGAGAAATGTTTGCGCATACACAATATCATTGCAAAATGAAAAATAACGAACATTAAACAAAAAAATTTTCTTCGCCTACGCAGTTTATGAAAGTCCTCTTAACAACTAACCTAATTACTCCAAAATTTACTTACATTTTGTGGCAAATTCGTTTTCCTTCTGTTCCAGGAAATGGCACTACACGGGTTTTATTTAAATTCTCTTGAATTTTTCTTTTCTTTGATTGCCACAAAGGTTTTAACGAACCACAAAACGATATTTCTAAAGATAAAGATGTTTAACTCACTTTCTACTCAAACGACCGTCTACAAATGAATGCGAGTGTCAAATTGAAATAAAAATACCCTTTTATTGAACTCTCTCTCCAACAGTGTTGCACCTGAAAGTAGTAGCAATTAGTATTACTGTTTGAATATGTAATAAAAAATGCTTCTTATTTTAAAACGCGACTTTGGCAGTTCTGTTCTCGGTTAATAACAACCATTTTTAAAATATGGGCAGAATTTTTTATTCAAAATTGTACATAGTTTTAAATAAATTAATGATTTTTTGTTGAAAATGAAATCTTTTTACATTGGCAATACTTAACAACTTCTTATTTTGTATATTTCCACAAAATAATTGATATGGTTTTTGTCTTCACTGAATTCATTTTACTCGAATTATATTTTTTATTTGTTTTGGTAGCCAATTTATTTTAAATTTATACATAAAAATAATTATTTTATATAATGTGTAGTATATTTTGTTTTATGAGGTACATATAATTATTTACATATTGACATCTAAATATTCTCAATTTACTAAAATAGTACAAATAAATACCACTCTGTGAGAAATATTCTGTACTTTGTGCGATGTTAGCTCGTAAAGTTTTTGTGTTGTTTTACAAAAGTTATCATTCATTGTGAAGGCCATATGGTAGAACGAAGAAGATAAAGCGTCGTTTTAAGGAGTCGCAAATTTTTAATAACGTCAGTTAAATTTTAATCGGTAAAATGCCAAAAACTAAGAAGAGTGATTCCTCCAGTGATAGTGACTCTGGGCCAGAGGATGTAAGGCTTCATAGTATTTATATCAATAAAACCTTATTAAAATCAATGAATTTTAGAGAAATCCTCCGGCAAAGAAATCCAAAGAAGCTCCTAGCGGTAAAGATAAACCCAAAAATAACGAAGATGAACCAAAAAATTGTTGGGTTTTAGAAAAACTGCGGCAAGTTCGCATCAGTGAATTTAGAGGACGAAAACTCATCGACATAAGAGAATATTATGAAAAAAATGGCGAAATGTTACCTGGCAAAAAAGGTATATCGTTATCTGTGGAACAGTGGAAAAAGCTTTTGCAGATTGCTGATGAAGTAAACCGCGCAATTGAAAAAGATTAACACTAGTCATTCGTTGTACTTTAAAGTCCTAATTTTAATAAATAAAGATGTGTTTATGTTACTAATTTGTAGCTGTTGCTTTATTAAGGTTGTCTGCTATTTAATGTGTTCTAGCATTGGAAAAAATTTGACTATATAATAAGTAAATATGTTTAAAATCGTTATAAACTCAGAAATATATTCCTAAAACTATACATACTGTTAAAACTATAAAAAATGGTAGCCAGGTTTTAATAAATCCCATTATTCCAACATAACGACCGCAAATAAACATCCAAAATGCTAATATTACCATGTTCCAGCTGGTGCGTCCTCTGTAGCGCATACCACTTAAAGCTGTAGCTACATGGGAATGACAATTATCACAAAATAAATTATGCATTCTAGTTCCGTAAAGCACAGATGCTTTTGATACCGCTTCATCCCACATTACTGTACTACCCTCGACATACTTTGGTCTTAAGCGAAGATACCGTGTTGGCCTTCCAAATGCCATATTGTCTTCCGAGACGAAATAGGGACCAGCAAAGTCTCTTATTACACCGTTCGACATACATATACCCATATGGCCGATAAATGGAAAGAACCATGTAAGCATTGGTATTGGTGTCCAAACAATACAGTATGGAAAACGGTCTTCCTTGAAATCAATATTTGGCAATTCATCATTAGAATTTTCCATTTCAATGTATACACCCGTTGGAACAGATTCCGAAGTTATGTTTTGTGTCATAACCTTTTGTTTTAATTTTATGGCATTTATATTTCTTTTGTTTATACTTTAATATTTTGTTTTGTTATCAATCAGCTGTGAAGAAAATTAATTTTTAGTGCTGCCATATGTTTTGTCCGGATGTATACAGCAAAGTTGGTTGCAGTTGCTGTGCCAAGAAGAACAAGATTAACAAATGAGTCAGAAATTCAGCAAGAGCTGAGCCCTTTCGCTTGCTTTTACAAATCAGAATCAGCACGTGTAAAAAAAGTGCCAAATTATTTTCAGAAAATGTTAGTATTAAACACATAAATAAATAGCAAATATATTACCATTTAATAGCAGAGAAAATTCTGCGTGTGCACGTATAAAAAGCAATAAGAGTGTTGTGAAAAATATTGCAATATTAAGAAATTTATTTTTGGAAAAATTTTTTCTTGTGAACAATGAGTGATTAATCGGCAACCACATAAAATCGGTAAAAATACGAATGTCGCACGACCTATACAAATGCAAACGAAAAAATATGTAGTCAAACATTTTTATAAAGAAACAAAAATTTTATTTAAATTTATGTCAAAAATTAATAGCAATTTTTACAAAAGAAAAAAAAAATAAAGGAAATAAGAAAAATCGGCCATTTTTCATTTTTGTGTGCCTCGGATAATGAATATTTTTCTATTCTCTTTTAAATTTCATTCTTAACGGACGTTTTTTTTTCTTGCTGCAATTGTTGTTGCCGATGAAACACCACCTTTTTTAACTCTGATAGAATGAAATGAAAAGAAGTACATTTGAGTTGATTGTGTGTGTGTGTTGTTGGTATCATGAAACAGAAAGAAAACAGAGAAATAGCAAATGCGACTGGAATTGTGATTAGCAAGGCATTTGATGATGATAATGCTGTTAAATGTATGTGTGTGTGTGTACGAGACGAACGAATGCCACTCAACTCAAATGAGTAAATTAAAATGGTGGAAAGCGTACGAAAGAAAATAATTATTCACATTTTCGAAAAAGAAGCTAAAAAGTGCACACGCGTGTGAAAAAAAGTATAAAATATATATAGTTTTTTTTTTTTTTATAATAAATATTTTGCAAAGAAAAAGTACAAAATATACACACAGTTTAAGAAATAATGTAAAGAAAAAGCCAGAAATTGAAAATATGTGTTGAAAGTTAAAAATTACTTCTGATGTTTATTTTTCTCTATTTTGCTTGTTTTAGGGATGATCGAAATGATGTACATGAAGGACCAGCCGGTATGGAACCCGAGGGTGTAATTGAGTCCACCTGGCACGAAGTTTATGACAACTTCGATGACATGAATTTGCGCGAGGAATTATTGCGTGGTATTTATGGTTATGGTTTTGAAAAACCTTCAGCTATCCAGCAACGCGCTATCATTCCTTGTGTCAGGGGTAGAGACGTTATCGCTCAAGCTCAATCAGGTAAGTCTTTTGTTGCATGTACAATCACTGGCATTATAAATACATGTCTGTTATATTGTATCACTGTTTGGTTTTTGTTTTTTTTTTTTTTTTTTTGTTTGCTGCTACCAAAGGTACTGGTAAAACTGCAACCTTCTCGATTGCCATTTTACAACAAATCGATACGTCCATTCGTGACTGTCAAGCTTTGATTTTGGCACCAACTCGTGAGTTGGCAACTCAAATTCAACGCGTTGTTATGGCACTTGGCGAGTATATGAAAGTCCATTCCCACGCCTGTATTGGTGGAACAAATGTTCGTGAAGATGCAAGAAACTTGGATGCTGGTTGCCACGTCGTTGTTGGTACTCCCGGTCGTGTGTATGATATGATCAATCGTAAAGTTTTACGCACGAGTAGCATTAAATTGTTCGTTTTGGACGAAGCCGACGAAATGTTGTCTCGTGGTTTTAAGGATCAAATTCAAGATGTTTTCAAAATGCTTCCCACAGATGTACAAGTCATTCTTCTTTCGGCTACTATGCCACCTGATGTATTGGAAGTGAGTCGCTGTTTCATGCGTGACCCTGTTAGCATTTTAGTTAAGAAGGAAGAACTTACCTTGGAAGGTATTAAGCAGTTCTACGTAAATGTTAAACAAGAAAACTGGAAACTTGGTACCTTGTGTGATTTATATGACACATTATCAATTACCCAGTCAGTTATATTCTGTAACACCAGACGTAAGGTAATAAATAACACAATGACTGAAACCAAATTTTGATAACTTTTTAATAATATTTGATAAACTTTGTTTGCTTAGGTCGATCAATTGACTGAAGGTATGACCGCCCAAAACTTTACAGTTTCTGCTATGCACGGTGATATGGAACAACGTGATCGTGAATTAATCATGAAACAATTCCGTTCTGGCTCTTCTCGTGTTCTCATTACAACCGATTTATTGGCTCGTGGTATTGATGTGCAGCAAGTATCATTGGTTATTAACTATGACTTGCCTTCAAATAGAGAAAATTACATTCATAGGTATTACTAAAACGTTTAAACAAATTGTTAACTAAGATTATTTTATGTATTTTAATCTCCCTGTTTCAATTTAGAATTGGCCGTGGTGGACGTTTTGGTCGTAAAGGTGTTGCTATTAACTTTATTACTGATGATGATCGTAGAATCCTTAAGGATATTGAACAATTTTACCATACTACTATCGAAGAAATGCCCGCTAATATTGCTGATTTAATTTAAACATATTTATTTTTCTTTGTTTGTCCATTCGCACGTCATCAGCAAAAGAAATAAAATACAACAGCAGCAGCAACAACAACCGCAAAAAACAACAACTATTAAATTAATTTCAAAATAAAATACATAAAATACCAAGTAATAAAACCAGTCTTTAAATATCTTTATAAACTGGAATAAAATTGTAAAGAAATAAACACAAAAAGCCAACAAACAATATTAGAATTACTAATATAATTAATATTTTAATAAATATAGCCTGTGTGAAATATACATATTTACGATATATGGAAACGAATCATAAAGTGGAGACTACTTAGTAACAGTATCATAAATTAAGGTAACTATTTAACTTATAAGCTTATCACAAATTTAAGAGTGGAACGATTTTACCACGCCTCTGCACCTTTCCTATTTTCGTAATAAGAGTGACTTGGACGTTAATGCAGAATTATGCTGGTAATATTTTTTTGTTAAACGAAACTAAGTTAACAATCTTTGGCCGAGTGATACTCAGTTCGTTCCGGAATTGTTTTAATTTTCTACGAAATTTAAAACTACATTATTAGCTTGAATTTCTTGTCACAAAGTTGGAAGTTTCATTTTCAGAATTAATGTTAAATAATTTCGTCATCAAATATATTGACATTGTCTCTACACTAATATCACACCCCATTCAATTTGTGTTACTATAGATAAACAGACAGTATTAACTGATTGTGATTCAACAGCGTTAGATCATTTTCAAAATTTTGTATTAACACATACCAAACTGTACTCATGCACTTCTCTCATTACCGCGCTCCATGGAATATCAATACTTTAAACATAAAAAGGGAAATCCCCGAATTTAAGTACTCAAGGGAATCAAACGTGATATGGATGAGAAAACACCTATTGGGGTAATACACGGTTAATGAGGTTAACACATGTTAATTCATAGAAACTTTTAGCAAGATTGTATAGAATCAATTGTCGTTCTATGGATATATAGAAAATTATTGGATTTCGTTCGATGACTTAGAAACGTTCTAAACAATTTGGTCCAGACTTGCCAAATTGTATCATATACAGTTTGTTTAATATGTGAATAATTAGAATCAGTATATATAATATTAGTTTAGTCTTCAAGGTTTATGGCTTGCATTACATTACATTGCCAGTTATCAAAAATGTTATTGCAGAAGGAAACTGACAACCAAAATTTAAAAATATCATTTATAAAATATTAAGTTTTTGCAAATACAAATTGTTAGTAGCTATCTGAAACCACAACTAAAAACGGTTGCTGTTCATAATAAACCAAATAATTTTTTGAAACAAAAAAAAATTATTTATGCCGTACAGTTAGAATTTGGTGTAATTTGATAAATATGATATAAAACGTTATCATTTCACTGTGAATAGCCGGTAATAAATAAACGCCGAAAAAGAGGAAGCATGCATATATAAATTTCATTGCATTTGACATCAGTATTAATTAAAAAGACGAGGAACAAAAGAATTTAGTGGCGTTCAGTTAGCGTTATTTAACTAGTTCTTATAATAATGGGTCAGAAGGTATCGCGAACTGACTTCGAATGGGTTTATACGGAGGAACCGCATGCGTCCCGACGCAAAGTAATTTTGGAAAAATATCCACAAATAAAGAAACTTTTTGGTTATGATCCCAACTTTAAGTGGGTAGCTGGAGCCATGGTGCTCACTCAAATATTAGCTTTATTTATTGTTAAGGATTTCTCGTGGCCTTTGCTAATATTGGCTGCTTATTGCTTTGGAGGGATTATAAATCATTCCCTAATGCTTGCTGTTCACGAGATCTCTCATAATTTAGCTTTTGGTCACAGCCGGCCTATGCATAATCGTATTCTGGGTTTTATATGTAATTTACCAATTGGATTACCAATGTCTATATCATTTCGGAAATATCATTTGGAACACCACAGGTAATATTTTTAATGTAGTAATAAATATTTTGAGTGATTTTTGTATTTTCTTTTAAACGGGGCGTTGTCTATGCAGTGAAAGTTTAGTTGAACATTATCCCTAAAGTCAATTGCGTTTAATTTAAATATATTAAGTTTACCACATGTTGGAGTAGCAAGCAATTAGATATTTGATTGAGGTATAGTTAATTGAAATTCTAACAAAATTCTATAAATTTTTTATTTGCAATTTCATACATTGATCCAAGAAATTTTTGGATATGTTGTTCTAAGTATTTTCTTCTTTTAAATCACGCTGTTAGCATGTAATCTTATCGGAAATTGAGATATAAATTCAATTGTTGATAATGTCTATAGTATACCAATTGAGAAGCAGTAAAAAAGTGGCACGTAACCAGACGATTAGTCGATTTGGTATTCATATAGTAAATAAAAACATGCTAAATTTTGCGGGGAATTATTCGGTGGAAAGAATAAACAATTGTAAATGTATACTTAAATACATATTTAAAAACTATTATAGGCATTTACTAATAACGTATATATGTATACGCCAATGATGAATCACAATCACACTCGACTATTTGTATTTGTATATTTTAAAAGCAAACAAGTGTTATAACACTAACAACAAAAAGTAAAATTGTAATATTTTTAACTTCTGTTTCATTTAGATATCAAGGAGATGAAGTGATTGATACTGATATACCGACTTTGTTGGAAGCCAAACTGTTCGATACCACTTTCGGAAAATTTATATGGGTATGTCTACAGCCATTCTTCTACATATTCCGTCCTCTTATTGTTAATCCTAAACCGCCAACACGACTGGAAATAGTCAATACGATAATTCAACTAACATTTAATGCATTGGTTGTGTATTTCTTTGGTTGGAAAGCAATGGCTTATTTGGTATTAGGTTCCATATTAGCAATGGGTTTACATCCTGTGGCCGGACACTTTATATCCGAGCACTATATGTTTGCAAAAGGATTTGAAACATATTCCTATTACGGTCCGCTTAACTGGATAACATTTAATGTAGGCTATCATAATGAGCATCATGATTTTCCAGCTGTTCCAGGCTCTCGCTTGCCAGAAGTTAAAAAAATTGCACCAGAATTTTATGATACAATGCCGCAACACTCTAGCTGGGTACGTGTATTGTATGATTTCATTATGGACCCAGCAGTCGGTCCATACGCCCGAGTCAAACGCCATCAGAAGGGTTTAAAAACATAAACACCCACAAATGTCTTAATGTAATCGTTTATTTTTCAAATTATTTATGTGTTTTTGCTTTAACGCTGATATCTTAAATATATATTTTTTTGCGCTTATACCAAAAAATCTCAATACAAATTTTTAATAGAGCATATTAGTATATATTATTTCTAATTGGAGGAAAATCGAACTATTATTATGAATGATAGCATAGCGAAATGTTAATTGTTTATAAACAAATAAAAATTAATTACATTTAACGTTTTGAATGAGTGGCATGCATATTTTTAAATGTCGTGCATGCAGATAATTTTTAACGGTTTAAAATATTCAAATAGTTGCGCAATAACACATTTATGGACAAAGCAACTATATCCTATAAAACTAATAATAATAATAAAAAAAAACGTTGTACCTCAATATTATATATTTAAAGACATGTATGTTTGTATGAATGAATTGTATATATCTATAAGCCAACCATGAACTAAAATGTAATAAAATTTCAAATATGAATGTATTTGGGAAAAGAATTTCTATTGTTTTTTACTTACAAATATTGTTTGAATGAAATTAAATGTTATTTTCATCGTATTAAGTTATTGTATTAGTAATTTTATTAAAAAATAAATGTAAAATTGGAAACCTAGGTCAAAGAATCTTTGATGGTACAAGTTTTTGATAATGCGGATGTGATACGCTTTTTTTTGTATCATATTTTTAAATGGAAATAGTTAAATACTATATAATTATAAAAATAGTTATTCATAACCAATGTCAAGGTATTCACATATAAGGCAGTAAAAGCACAACTATTCTTACTTGGATATGTTTTGATAAAAGTTATTATACGTTAACTTTTGACTATAAAGAAATAAATTATGTAATTGTAAATAACTGAGGTTTTGATTTACTGTATCGCGAGTTTCGGAAGTCGCCGTGTTCTAGTAGGTAGTGTGTTGGCATCGAAACGAAATATGAAAAAAATATTTCTTCGGCGATTTCCTCTCAGCAGATTTCTGGCATAAACTCTGAGAGTAAATAAACCTGCCATGAAAAAATTTCTCAAAAATCTGTCTTTCGGAGTCGACGTTAAACTGTAGGTCCCGCCACTCACGTATAAAATTAAAGCACACAACATGAGTGGAGTGAGAAGCTAGGTCGTAATCCTGACTGAAGGGTTGTAATGGCCAATTATGTATGTATGTATCGCAAGTTTCGATGTCCTGTGTGACATTGAGTGATAACAGTGGATCCTCGTTTTGTTCTCGCGCAGGTACAGAATTGAAACCTTCAGGTTGCCGAGATTAGATGGTAGGGAGCTGCCGTTTCTTCTGAGGTCAAGTACTTGGGTGTTGTCCTGGACAGCAAGCTGAACTGGAAACGAAACACCGAGGAAAGAATGAAGAAGGGACTGAATACTTTCTACCAGTGTAGGAACTTCATAGGTAAGAACTGGGGTCTTCCGCCTAGGGCCATTCGATGGATATATCTGGCGATTGTTAGACCGGTTATTACTTATGGCTGCGTTGTTTGATGGTGTGCCTTAGATAAGAGTTTTCAACGGAAAATCTTAGATAAGGTTCAGCGGATTGCCTCCTTGAGTATCACTGGAGTGAGGAAGAGTTGCCCTCAGGCTGCTCTTGACACTATGCTCTGGTGGTATATACCCATCTTCACAGATGGGTCTAAGTTAGGTGAATGTACAGGTGCTGGGGTTTTCTGTAGGGAACTCGGTCTTGAACTCCACTTCAGGTTGAATGATGACTGCAGCGTTTTTCAGGCGGAGATTTTCGCAATACTGAAGGCTATTGAGGCCATAGCTGGTGGCCCATCTTCGGATTCGGAATCTTACATTCTTCGTTAACAGTCAAACTGCCCTTAGGGCCTTTGCGTCTGTCTGGTGCAAATCACGGCTCGTTCACGAGTGCAAAGAGTTGTTGAGGACTTTTGTACCAGTCCGTATCCGACTATGCTGGGTTCCGGGTCATAGCGGAATACTGGGCAATGAAACGGCGGATGCCCTCGCTAGGTTAGGTTCGCTTTCAGGGGGTGATTTAATAGTTGGTCCTGACCCCCAGTCTGCCACCTCTACGGCCTCATCAATGGATGGGTCAGGGAGGAAGAGCAGAGGCGTTGGGGGAACGGATCGGGTTGTTCTGTTTCTAGATGTCTATGGCCTGCTGTGGACAGTAAGAGAACAGATTGGCTGCTGGGCTTGGTTAAGGCCATCTTAAGGTTGGTTGTCGGTTTTATCACGGGGCACTGCGAGATTAGGTCGCTGACGGGGATCTGGAACAGATCCCAGCTGGACTATTGCACGGCATGTTGCGATGAGGAGGAGTTGGAGACTATCGAACACCTCCTCTGTAACTGCCCAGCCCTTGGTAGGTTGAGGACCCTTGACAGCTTGAATTCTGTATCGAGAGCCGACATCAAGGCTCTCCACAGATTCATTAGTGGCTTGGGCTGGTTGAGAGGTTCTAGGACTTCATCAGTGTAGTCGCGCTCTCCCCCCTTTTTTTGTTTGTCTCTGTTTTTTTTTCTGTGTGATTTCTTCGCTTCCCATTCCCCCCCTTTCTTACATACCCTCCTTTCATCCTATTCCCTCTCTATGGACGTTTGTACAATGGGTCAATTCGACCTCTGGGTACTGTACTTGTCTTAACTGACAAGTACACGTCCTCTAACCTAACCTAGCTTCTCAGAAATATTACTTCTGAGAAAATCATCAAAGCAATGGAGGAGATATTTTGGAGGCTTGGGTATCCGGAATCTCTAAGAACAGATAACGGCGGACAATACATACATAAGTGCTGATTTTGAAACTTTTTGTAAAATAACATCATACATATCACCACACCACCTTATTGGCCGCAAGCTAATGGAGAAGTTGGAAATATGAATAAGTCTCTGCTCAAACGGTTAAAAATTGCCAAAAGTTTATTCTAATGTACAACGTAACACCTCACGGCACTACACCATCTGAGCTTATGTTTAACCGGATGATTCGGGACAAAATTCCTAGTATTCAAGATATAACCGAAAATATGATTGATTCGTCAGCGAGAGATTTAGACTGTATAAATAAACAAAAAGGGAAAGAAAGAGGCGACAGAAGACGCAAAGCTAAAGAATCAAATATAAATGTTGGAGATAAAGTGTTGCTCAAAAATGTTATATTTCCACATAAACTAACAACAAAATTTGATGTGTCGGAGTACGAGGTAATAGGTAGAAATGGAAGTGAAGTAGAAATAACGGCCAATGGAAAAGAAATATAAGCCATGTTAAGAAGATACCAAAATTTAAAAATGTCATTTATAAAATATTAAGTTTTTGCAAATACAGATTGCAAAAAAACCGGTTACTGTTCATAATAGATCCAATAATTTTTTGAAACAAAAAAAAAATATTTATGCCGTACAGTTAGATTTTGATGTAATTTGATGGATATGAAATGTTATCATTTCACTGTGAATAGCCGGTAATAATTTAACGCCGAAAAAGAGGAAGCATGCATATATAAATTTCATTGCATCAGTATTATTTAAATAGACGAGAATTTAGTGGCGTTCAGTTAGCGTTATTTAACTAGTTCTTATAATAATGGGTCAGAAGGTATCGCGAACTGACTTTGAATGGGATTATACGGAGGAACCGCACGCGTCCCGACGCAAAGTAATTTTGGAAAAATATCCACAAATAAAGAAACTTTTTGGTTATGATCCCAACTTTAAGTGGGTAGGTGGAGCCATGGTGCTCACGCAAATATTAGCTTTATTTATTGTTAAGGATTTCTCGTGGCCTTTGCTAATATTGGCTGCTTATTGCGTTGGAGGGATATTAAATCATTCCCTAATGCTTGCTGTTCACGAGACCTGTCATAATTTAGCTTTTGGTCACAGCCGGCCTATGCATAATCGTATTCTGGGTTTTATATGTAATTTACCAATTGGACTACCAATGTCTATATCATTTCGGAAATATCATTTGGAACACCACAGGTAATATTTTTAAAGTAGTAAATTTTAAGTAGTGATAAATATTTTGAGTAATTTTTGTATTTTCTTTTACACGGTGCGTTGTCTATGCAGTGAAATTTAAGTTGAACGTTATCCCTAAAGATTGATATTGAGGCATATTTAATAGAAATTCTAACAAAAAATATTTCTATAAATTTTTTATTTGCAATTTCATACATTGATCCAAGAATTTTTAGGATGTGTTGTTCTAAGTATTTTCTTCTGTTAAATCACGCTGTTAGCATGTAAACTTATCGGAAATTGAGATCTAAATTCAATTGTTGATAATGTCTATAGTATACCAATTGAGAAGCAGTAAAAAAGTGGCAACAACCAGACGATTAGTCGATTTGGTATTCATATAGTAAATAAAAACATGTCAAATTTTGCGGGGAATTATTCGGTAGAAAGAAAAAGTAAAATTGTAATACTTTTAACTTCTGCTTCATTTAGATATCAAGGAGATGAAGTGATTGATACTGATATACCGACTTTGTTGGAAGCCAAACTGTTTGATACCACTTTCGGAAAATTTATATGGGTATGTCTACAGCCATTCTTCTACATATTCCGTCCTCTTATTATTAATCCTAAACCACCAACGCGACTGGAAATAGTCAATACGATAATTCAACTAACATTTAATGCATTGGTTGTGTATTTCTTTGGTTGGAAAGCAATGGCTTATTTGGTATTAGGTTCCATATTAGCAATGGGTTTACATCCTGTGGCCGGACACTTTATATCCGAGCACTATATGTTTGCAAAAGGATTTGAAACATATTCCTATTACGGTCCGCTTAACTGGATAACATTTAATGTAGGCTATCATAATGAGCATCATGATTTTCCAGCTGTTCCATATTCTCGCTTGCCAGAAGTTAAAAAAATTGCACCAGAATTTTATGATACAATGCCGCAACACTCTAGCTGGGCACGTGTATTGTACGATTTCATTATGGACCCAGCAGTCGGTCCATACGCCCGAGTCAAACGCCATCAGAAGGGTTTAAAAACATAAACACCCACAAATATCTTGAAGTAATTGTTTATTTTTCAAATTATTTATGTGTTTTTGCTTTAACGCTGGTATCTTAAATATATATTTTTTTGCGCTTATACCAAAAAATCTCAATACAAATTTTTAATAGAGCATATTAGTATATATTATTTCTAATTGGTGGAAAATCGAACTATTATTATGAATGATAGCATAGCGAAATGTTAATTGTTTATAAACAAATAGAAATTAATTACATTTAACGTTTTGAACGAGTGGCATGCATATTTTTAAATGTCGTGCATGCAGATAATTTTTAACGGTTTAAAATATTCAAATAGTTGCGCAATAACACATCTATGGACAATGCAACTATATCCTATAAAACTAATAATAATAAAAAAAAAAAAAACGTTGTACCTCAATATTATATATTTAAAGACATGTATGTTTGTATGAATGAATTGTATATATCTATAAGCCAACCATGAACTAAAATGTAATAAAATTTCAAATATGAATGTATTTGGGAAAAGAATTTCTATTGTTTTTTACTTACAAATATTGTTCGAAAGAAATTAAAAGTAGTTTTTATCGTATTAAGTTATTGTATTAGTATTTTATTAAAAAATAAATGTAAAATTGGAAACCTAGGTCAAAGAATCTTTGATGGTTCAACTTTTTGATAATGTATCACATCCGTTTTTTTCTGTATCATATTTTTAAATGGAAATATGTAACTGAGGTTTGATTTGCTGTATCGCAAGTTTCGACGTCCTGTGTGACATTGAGTGATAACAGTGGATCGAAGGTACACATAGAAAGGTTATCACACAGTGATTGTTTACATTAGTAAATAAAAATAAATCATTGCAACAACAATGATTTGAGCCCTTGATGCTTGTCACGTGTTGTAATTTATAATTTTGTGAGTTAATTTTTTGTAATCAAAGCTAAATGTAGCTTAAGCTTAGGCTGTGTAATAAAAACTATCTCTATCTACGGCGTTCACACGATACAAGTCTTATTTTTAATGTGATATTTGTTACTTATAGCTGTGTCTATGCATGCGTGCATTAGGAATGAGAAAGTAAAGCGTATCTAAATTACAACCTAGAGTCTGCGCGTTTCTTTACGCCTCGCCTTCGCGCCCATGAACTGACAACCTTATAAATAAGAATCTATTCGTGTAGACACAGACATAGCAATAATGAGATCTAACGCAGGCCTCTTTTTTAAAAAAAAAAAAAACCTTATTTTAACTTTATTTCTTTACTATACGTTTATAATGTACAACGGTCAAGTGCGCTATTAATTAAATGCCCATATATATACATATACACATATAAATATATCCAACACTTTTCATTTCAATTTCTGTGCCTCTTCCAATTATCTGGCTTCATGCTTACTGATTACATACAAATGTTTAAATTCTACAGTTTCTCTAAAGATTTAATAATTATATACGTTTCACATTTTATTTTCATTAATTTATTCACTTTACCAACACTGGGCGAAAAAAAGCACAACCCTGTTTGATAGTTTTTACCACTAGAGGTCTTCATACCATGCCATGCATTAGATGTTGTCTCTTTCCAACATACTACGATTTTAAGTAAATTAAAAGAAGCAAAACATTTGAATGTAGATTTCGTTGCTATTCTGTGGATTTCGTTGGATGACGCTGGACTGGAGAGAGTGGATTGTTTGTGTCAATTTTTATTGTATTGAAGTCTTTGTTAGCGCTAAAAATTTAAATAATTGTTTCACACAAACGTTTATAACAGTTTGTAAATTTATTTGAACTAAAAGCTGAATTTTGAGTAAACAAACAAGTTAAGAGTGTAATAAACGATTCGTTTTCTGTAATAAGAAATCCCATGAGATATCTTGGGGTCAAGGCAGAAATTTTTTTTCAATCCCGGTTTTATAAGGACTCTTTGTTTAAACCTTTAACATAACCTTAAATTTCTAGAATAATTCTATATCGAAATGAGTAAGGACATTTACTATTCAGAAAAATACTACGATGAAAAGTATGAATACAGGTGAGCAATATATTTTGCGTTTCTCAAATTAAATGATTGACAATAGCAGTATTTTTGTTTTTTAAATAGACATGTGGTGCTCCCTAAGGAGCTGGTAAAACTGGTACCGAAAACACATCTCATGTCTGAAACAGAATGGCGTTCGATAGGAGTTCAGCAATCGCGTGGTTGGATTCATTATATGATACATAAACCTGAGCCTCATATTTTGCTATTTCGAAGACCCATACAACAGTAGAGAACATTTGGAATATTTTGCATTGGAAAACATAATTGAAACGCTACTAGCATTAAAGCCCTCTCCAAGAACACTCGTAATTGTATATAGCCAAATGCATTTCACCGCTAATAAAATTGTTATTTTGTACATGTTTTTTGGATAATCTGAAGTTGAGCCCACATTTACCATTGCATTTACTATATCCCTCTTAACGTGAATGAAATGTTTTCTAGTTATGTGCCATTTTCACCAGATTGCTTACGTTAATGGATAAACTGAACTTGCTGGAGCACTTTGCAAAGCTTAATTCTTAGTACAACATTTATTCCTTGTGTATAACATTTATTATTATTACTTTACTTATTTAAATCACGTTATTATTCCATTTTATTTTTTCTTATGGTTTTTGCATTGTATTCTCAGTTTGTCTTAGAGGAAGATAAAGAATGTTCGCAATGGTTTTTCAACTCATTTGTTTTCGTTCTAGGCTGGCATCATTTTAGTATTATAGTTTACCTTTAAGCCTTTATGAGCCATATTTTTAAATTATTAATTTTTATAATTTATAATATTTCTCGTATAGCATTATGAATATTTTTTTTAAATACATATATGTAGTATACTACTAATTGTTGTGGTAATTTTTATTAAAAATCTAATTTAAATACTGGGGACGAAAGGAAAATGTAAAGTATATGTATGTATAAAGATCTTAGAAGTATTTTCAAATACAAAGTTAAGGCATCGAAATAATTAGTGATTTAAAAATCTGATGTGTACCGTACTTCCTTCCAACAAGTGAAATTAAAATCTATTTCAAAATATATTGAATTTACCCACATTCAGAACACGAGTTTGATTTAAATGTGTAATCTACGTTTTCAATATTCGGTTAATTAAAGAGACAGAAACTTCATACATTTTTAATTCTATGTAATTACTATACATTTTTATTAGTATTTATTATTGATTATTATTACATATGAATATGTAGTAGTAGTAAACTTAATAAATTTGCTTTGAATGTTGAAATAATATTTTATGTTATATAGCCAATGATTGACTATTGGCCAATTTTAATATAAATATTTGTTTTTAATATTTTGCGGATTGCTCTTTTTTTTTTTTTTTTTTGAAATATACATACAATCGCATATTATAATAGTATACAATTTTTGTTGTATGGATATATTTAATAACTATGTAATTTTGATTTTAAAAATGTATATTTTTAATAAATTAGAGACTGAAATAAGAAAAGAAAGAGCAAAGCAAAGGAGCCAGAATAATATGATTTATATAAATAAATCAAAAATACTTATGTGAATACATACATAACATACATACATAAAAATAGTTATTTCGAGTAAAAATAATTTTTAAATTATAAATTCATTTATGGAATAAATTAAAATAAGTATTAGTATTAATTGCCTTTTGCAAATGTCTGTTCTCTAATTGCTACACACATTTTTGTTTAGGATTTTCACTAGTTCGTGTGCCACCCATCTAAAGCTTTTACTAAGTTAAATACCATTTTAATTTAAATAACAAAAATATTTATATACATGAGATTAAAAATCTATTGAAATGAATGTTGTTTATTGGGGTTATGTGTTGTAATCGTCATGTTGTGAACTGAAATAGCTAACCAGACCGCTAAATTCGCTAGCCTGCCCCTCTGAAGCGGTAGTCTGTTCGACTGAAGTCGGGTTTTCCAATATACCGGGTGTTGAGGAATCATCTACTACGTCTGCCGAAGAGGGCCTCGGTGAATTTTGTGATCCTGACGTTTCAGTGACTGGCTCAAGAGATGTTTTTTTTGAAGCGTCTGTTGTGTATGCTTGCAGGGTGGTAAGCTTCTTGCGTGGTTCCACCACTACATTAAGCTTTATAGCTTCTGATTTAATGTGCGATAGAGTCGGCGAAGGAGATTTGGGAGGATTAGTTTTAATGGGTAATTCTGATCTAACTTCTGGAGATGGTTTGGGGCTGATTTCAGGTAATTCGGGAGGGGGTGCAGGTCGTGGTTGTCTAGGTGGTGGTACCCTAGACGATGTTGTATCTGTTGCTGCAGATACGATAACTGACGATGACTGTTGAGGCAAAGATGTTTGAACTGGAGGCATTTGTGAAGATTGGCGTGGACCAGGTCGTTGACCTGGATTTGTTAACGGTGGAGGTGGTGGATAAAACCCATAGGGAGAGTATGCACCTGGATTTAAATTACATTTAGTATGTATTGCATGGAGTATAATATGATAATATTTAACTTACGTGAACCTGCAGAGAACTCAGGTGTATGAATATTTGGAGGCCTTAAGTTAACACGAGGTCCAAAATTAGGGTTGCCATACATAGTAGGCCTAAAAGTATTAATTTTGTTTTATTAATGGCTTACAATTTAAATTCCCAAACTACCTGTATAAATTTAAATGTGGTGATGAATGGCGAGCATTAGGTGGAACTCCTAGATAAGGAGGTGGTACATGATGCACCGGATTTCTTATTGAACCTGGCGTATTTGGTGTTGATGTAACATTAGGTGTAGAATTTGATCCCTTTAGAGGGGGTGGTGGACCATATGATGGCCGGTTGGCAGGATGTGGAGGAGGCAATAAACTTGGTGGTATTTGTGGAGGCCCTCGATGACGTGGCATTCCACCTTGCGACATCCTATTACCCGGTGAATCATAAAATCTTGGACCTGAATTGGGATTATTGAGAGTGCTGTCATATCTCTTAATGTTATAAATTACTTACCGTCTGGTCTTGGGTATGTACCAGTTACAGCAGTCATGGGAACAGCAGGTCTGCTGACAATCGTTTGAGTAGAGGGAGACATACTGGTTATAACACTTGCCTGCATTGGAATCTTAGTTGGCGGCCCACTTTTAATAACGCTGGATGGCAAAGATGACGGTACAGACTCAGTTTTCTTAACCATTGCTGAGGCTAAAGCAGAATTTGTGGCTGCTGCCGCGGCCACAGCAGCTGCTGTTTGTTGCTTTTGAAGTGTGTCTCGTAGCGGTGTAATTTTTTTTCTTCGACCACGCGGTTTGTTTTCAATAGTTGGTTGAGTATTGCTTGGTTTGTCTTGTGTTACAGGCTCGGGCAAAACCGACGGTTTAGTTATATTTGCAAGTGATGGTCTCGTTGTACTTAAGCCATGCGATACTGTTGGTTGTAGTGGTATGCTATGGGCCATTCGATTCAGAAGTGAATGGTGTGACGTAGAAGGCAGTGTGGGTGTATAATTTCTGTCTATAGGCTGAGTTAATGGCGCTGAAAGTGCATTCTGTAGAAGGTGGGAGTGAGGTGGCCCGCCATGTCTTTGCATTAAATGATGGTGAGTATTAGTCATGGAATCATGCATTAAAAATTGATGTCGAAGTAAAGGAGGATGCATTGTAGGCATCGGAAGTCTCTTTCTCACTGGTTCTTGCAGACCAGAGGATGTTGAAGGTAAAGTAATAGCTGCTGGAGTTGTGTTTATTGGAAATGACGTCGTACATCCGGGTAAAGGAGGCTTTTCCGTTTCTTTTGCTTTTGGTTTAACGATAGAGGAAGCTGCACGTATAACATCATCTGATGGCGGCAGTTCTCTAGCAGCTGCTGCTCCAAATTCTTCTTCTTCCTCAACCATACGAGCAATAGCATCTTCATCCATATCTTCTGGTAAATCGTCCGGTAGATCAGCATCATCGAAATCGTCATCGACTTCGCCTACATCGTTGCTCAGGTCGTCGAGATTCTCTCCCCGCCGTGACAAATAGTCTATATCAAGAACCTTTGCTTGTCGTATAACAGACAAGGGAACTGTTGATAGCGAATCTCCACCAGGTTTAACTGGTGAACGTTTATCCTTCTCATTGTCTGTTTTGATAGGAGTTAAACGTGGTGTTGCCACTAATTTTGCACCCTCAGCATTCTTTTCTGCCAACATTCGTTTTATTTCTTCTTGGCGTTGTATGAATTTCTCTCTTTCTTCAGGAGGAGTGTCTGGACGCTGAACACCTGGTTTAATTCCTCCGTCCGAACTATCATCATCAAAGTCTTCAATATAAGCGTAGCGGCGTCCTCGTGTACGACGCGTACTGTCTTCACTGTCAGATTGACTTATCTCATCTTCCGATGATTTCTTTTTCTTTTTAGTTTTCGTAGTCGTATTTGGTTTCCCTTTTCCTTTGGATTTTGAAGTATTACTACTTTTTAATGGCTGAGAACGTGGTTGTTTTCCCATACCCTTTCCACTTCCAGTTTCTTCTGTTTCATTTTCATCCTCTTCTGATTCACTTATATCGTCATCTGAATATTCAATTTTTTTGGATTTTTTGGTATAAGAACTCTTGCTTTTCGGGCTTTTATGTGCTGTTGATGTTGTTGATTTTTTAGCTTTCTTCCTTTTGTTTGGCCTCCAAGCTCCATCTGAATCATCAGTGGTAGTATCGTCACATAAATCTGCACTATCAATATTTTCTGATAATTCGGATAAATCGTCATCGTCAGCTTCGGTTTCCGTATAGTCGGAGTCGTCTTTCCTCTTCTTTTTAGACTTTGGTCGTTGAACATCATCGTCGTCACTTTCGTCGACAATAAATCTTCTGTCCTTTCGACGTTCCCGGAAAGCTCGTCGGGCTGCCTTTCGGCGTTTTTTCTTAAACTTTCCATGTCGTTTATAAATATCTAAACTTGAATCGCTATTTGATACTGAAATTGAAGTGTCCTCTTCTTCATCTTCATCTAAGGATGAACCTTTAAAATCTTCATCGGACGCGTCGTCATCTTCCGAACTTACATCTAAAGTAGTTAACTTACGAGACTTTTTCTTAAGCGAGGGTTTGATATTCAATTTACGTATTATAGGTTCTGCATCGCTGTCATCATCCTCTACATCTTCCTCCTTTTTTATTTCAAGTTCAGCCTTAATTGCGTTATCTTTAGTATTTTCCTTTGCATTTTCAATTCGATCTATTTCTTTTGTTTTTGTAATTACATCTCCTTCTTCCAATTGTTTCTGGCGAGCTTTTTCCTCCTTATCGGCTTCGATTATAGTTGAAATGTCCTTGCCACGGCCTAAATTGCCTGCACCCGCAGCATCGTCCATTTCTTTTTTTAACGCTGAATTTATTAAATCATCATACTCATTGAGTCGATAGCTCACATTAATTTGTCTTCGTTTACGCAGCTTATAAATTGGCTCGTTGTCGCTGTCAGAGTAGGTTGATGACGATGAGGAACTACTTCCAGACGTAGTTTTGGATTTGTTTGAATCCTCAGAATCGCTCACAGAGTCACTGCCTTTACGATTACCGCGCGTAATATTATGTTTACGCTCTCGATGATTTCGCTTTTCATTTTTTCTCATATTTCGTAGACGGTTTCTATCCTTACTTTTAGAAGAATGTTTTTGTGTTCGACTGTCCTCAGAATTGTCGCTTGAATGCTCTGCATCGTCGTCGTCCCGCGAGTTCTCCTCTTCACTGGAATTGTCTTTAGTTCTTTTTGCATTCATTCTGTGTCGCTTGTCCTTATGCTTCTTCGATTCTTCTTCTTCCTTCTCTTTACGGGCCTTTTCTTCCGCTAACCGTTTATCTTCTTCTTCTTGCTTCTTTTTATTTTCAACTAAATCATCGAATTCTTTTAGTTGATTTTCTAATGCTCTGATTAGTTGTTCCTGTTGACAAGGTGGACAGTACCAATCCCCCTCTGGTATATAAAATAGCACAGGTGATAAACAAGAACAATGATATCCTTTATCACATTTGTCGCAAAGTAAAATCCATTCCGGGTGGTCAGATTTATTGCAATTTTGACAGGCTTCTTCTTCTTCTTCATCGACAACGTCGTCGCCGGCATCTTCTTTACGCACAGTACGTGCCCTTTTCATAGGTACCACTTGAGTTTCATCTTCTATTTCCGATTCGGGAGAAAATTCATGATCTGATCTAAAAAGGGGTGATCCTGGATCAGTCTCATAGTGCGGAGGCTCTTCGTCTTCTTCATCAGGTTCTTCTTGTTCTTCCGAACCCGATGACCAGTTACCATTTTTACCTGGACATTTTTTCTTTTGTACTTTTTTTTTAGTTTCGACATCGCTCTCCTCAGATTCTGAAGATTGCTCCGACGGTGGTGCAACACTAGGATCTGCCTCTTTTTCGGCTTTCTTTTTCTTTTTCAACTCTTGTTTCATGGTTCTAAGAGCAATTTCTTCAAGTTTTCGACGTTCTGCTTCTTCTCTTATCTTCTGCTGTGCTATTCGCCTTGACTGACGAATTGGAGTTTCAGAATCAACGTCTAAAATATTTGTAGTGTCGACTTCGCGTTTCTTTCTAGTACCTTTTGCAGGCGTTTTATTTGTTGGAGTAGTTTTGGACTTGAATACATTTTCACTTTTAGAACTTTCCAAAATATTTGTACCGGAACCTATAACATCATCAGTTTCTTTTTCTTTTGAATTTCTTTTGGTATCTGACATTGTATCTTTATCGTTTTGCTGAAATTAAATGATTTAGTAATCTATTCATATTCGCTATTAAAAAAAAAAGAAATTACATTTTTAGAACTTCACTTACCGGTTTGATGTTAGATCTTACGATTTCAGGTTTATCTTCTGATTCCTTGGATTCAATTTTCTCTTTAACTTCAACCTTTTTTGTGTCGTTATCATCTTTTTTTACCGATCTCTTTGTAGTTCCACGATTTCGTTTTGATTGTATAACGTCCACATAAGACGGTGCAATTACACTTCGCCGTCCCGAACGTCTGCCAGGAGGGGGAGTTATTATTTCAGTTGTCATTTCCTTTTTTATAATATTTTGTTCTGAATCTGAAATAGTGATGTCCTCCTCCTTAATAACATTAGAAGTATTATCTTGTTTTGACGTAATTTCTCCGACTTTTACAGCAATTACTTCTTTTTTTGCCTCCGGTTCTTCAATACTTTCTTTTTGAACAGTTTCTTCGCTGCTGCGACGCTTCCTTTGACGTTCGGGAGTAGTCCTTTGCTTTTCTATCTCTGCTTTTATACTTGTTTTTGATTCTACAGCAATTTGTGTATCAAATTTTTTATTCTCTGTTACAAGTGCCGGACTTGATTCTACACTGATTGCTCTTTTTCTAGGGACAGCAGCTTCATCACTCTCTTCCTGCCGAATTTGATTTAATAAATTCTTCTTTAAAGGTTTCGTAATAGGACTTTTCGCTGGAGAAGGAAATATTGATTTTACTGTCATACCAGCCAGGTTATCCACGACTGAGTCTTTATCGTTCTTTTCCGGTGTCTTTTTTAATTTTTTTTCAATTATTTCTGCTAATGTTGGTTTTACTTTAGTTGGCGTAGACTGTGTAATTTTTTTAATTGAACTTTGCTGAGGTAAATCTAAATTACTACTAGAAATAGTCTTCTCATTGCTTTTAGTTGAAATATCAGTTTCTTGATTTTGAGCATTGTCTCCCAATGAACAATGTTTTTCAACCTTATTTAATGTTTCTCTGGTTTTAAATACTGATGGAATTGAGTGTTCTTTGCCCAATATTATCTTTTTTCGTCTTCTTAATTCTTCCTCACCACCGCTGGATGAAGTTGTTTCATCATTTGCCGCAAATTTTTTAGCCTCTATTTTCTTTCTTAGTTCAGTGTTTGTTTGTTTAGGTCTCATTTTAAGTCTTTTACCGCCTACATCTTCCTCAATCAACTCTTGATCATCTGGTGCATCATCTACATTTTCTGTATTTAAATCTATTTCACTCTCAGAATTTGATGGTCGTATAGTAAGTGTTTGTTGATCAGTTAGACGTCTTTTACGATTGTACATTGCTGGATTAGATAATTTAGCGCTGCTGTTTTCATCGGTGCATAGAGCATTTTTTTCTAATTGTTTTTGCTTTGATTCGCGGAGTTCCTTTTTTAGAGATTCTAAAGCAGACATCTTTTCAGCATGTGTTTGTTTTATTGTTACTTTATCATCGGATTCTGTCTTTTCAACATTTATATCTTTGTCTTCGCTATTCTTTATAGACGTAACTACAGGATCGTCCGTTTCTACTATTTTTTCATCTAATGATTTAGTTTCACAATCTGGATCTATACAGTTTGTCTTATTTTCTATTAGACTATCCAATTTAGGAGATTTATGATTATGATTTTCGCCATTTAATTGGTTTTGGACCTTCGCAGCTTTCTCTGTACTTTCATTCATATTTACAACCTTTTGCTCAGGGATGGTTTCGTTCTTTTCTAGTGTTAGATCATTATTTGATCTTTCTGTTTCAAAGCTTTCATTACAATCAGACTGTTTGGAAGAACAATTTTGATTGTGAGACTTATCTTGTTCGGCATTCATTTTTTCGTTCAAAGTATTCTGCTCATCTAAAGAATTTCCATTTTTAGTATTGTTAGTTTTTGCTTCTGATACCGACTCAGTTTTAATAGATTCGTCGTTATTTTTGTCGTCTCCGACTAAGCATTCATTACCATATCCATCTCCCCACACAAAGTACACTTGTTCTTCTATAACTTCGCTTGTGTCGGTTTTATCGTTTACATCTGAGTCAAAATCTATATTTAGTAAATAATTCACTGCATCACAATCCTTTCCAGAACCTTCGCCTACTACACGCACGACAGGGTCCATTTTCTCTTCCCCAACTATATCTTCCTCACTATCATCGTCGTCGTAGTCGTCGAACGGTTTGTCCTCGTTTTCATCTTCTTCGGCAGCTGCTGAATCAATGTCTTCTTCTTCTATTTCCTCTTCAACATCATCTTCGTCGTCATCGAGTGTTTCCTCATAATCCTCTTCACCCGCATCATTATTATCATCATATTTGTTAATCGATTTAGTCCGTTTCGAATCCATTAATGACGGTCTTTGTTTTTTGATAAGTTTCATTTCCTGATATTCATTTCCAGAGGGAGATTTTGGGTCCATTTCTTCGATTGCTCGTTTTTTTGATGGATTTGTTGATGTTGATACATTGTCAGTGTTTAATACTTTGTTTTGCGATATTAAAAGAGGCTATAATATGGAAAATATTTTAACATTTAAACAATCATAGTTTTTTTTATTTTTTAATGGATTTACCTTAACTTTTTTATTTTGGTCAATAGCAGAGTTAGAATTTTTATTTAAATTTTTATCTGGTACATTGACGTTTTTCTTTGAACTGTTTAAGCCATCCTCTGCATCGTCAACATCCTCTTCGCTTTCCTCATATTCCTCTTCTATTTCTTCAAATTCTTCTTCATCGCTTTCAAGAGTTTCTTGACTATTACCAGTCTTTTTAATAAGCTTTGCATCTTCTTCAGCCGCTATCTCTTCCTCGCCCTTGCCAATGTCTTTAGTTTTGTTCTCTTTAGGATGCATAAGTTTTATGCTAAGTTTCGGAACTTTTTGTTCGTCCTCTTGGGAATCATCTTTTTCCTCGGGTGGTGGAAGCTTCTCTAATACTTCTGAATCCAAACGACTACTGCTACTTGTTGTATCTTCATCAACTATACCAATGTCAGTAGAGGGTAGCACGACCTCACTGCCTTTAAGACGTTTTATAAGATTGACAAACTCTTCACGATTTGTTGCGACAACCTGCCATATTTCTTCATCCAAGTGTTCTTGGTATATATGAATATTACAATCATTATCTTGAGTTATCCAATAAGCGTGACCCAATCGATCACGTCCTATTGGTTGAGATCTCAATGAATCAGCACTAACAGTCAAAATTTTTGCACGAAATTTCATATTACGTTCAAACTGGCATTCAAGTAGTTCCTGTAATATTAAATCGGATATGTGATGAAGTAAATTTTAATATTTGATATGGAATATTTACTTACCCGCAAAATACGCAGTTTGACTTTAGGACTTGAATTCTTGTATCCAAATCTCTCTATTTCCCAAGCATCCTGTGCTGAATATGTAAAGCAGAATTTACTTAGAGCTGATTCCCAGCTTTTTTCATGTACCGTTTTACGAGTTTTCCTAAGAAGTTTTATTTGCATATCCCTTAGTTGAGATGGAACTAAAATTTGAAAAATATGGATTTAATGTTTACGCATTTCTATCTATTTATTTAAAAAAAGGAGTAATACGATTTTTGGTAGTAAACAAAAATTAATACATATAAGTAATAAGTATGTATGTTGTTCCCCGTTCATTAATATAATGTTTGTGCTAAGATAAGAGAAATTGTAACTTTGTGGCGACCAATAACTTCTAAACTATAACTGTTAGTGGCTCAAAAATTAATTTATTATAGGTATATTATAGTGATTTGATTTTTAAATGTATAAAAGTATAAAAGGGTTCACTAGGAACTAGGATGATACAGACTATACATTCAACAGAGTGGATCAATTACTTTCAAAAGAGTGTCTCCATCGATGGGTTATGATGAAAAATGGTTAAATATCATGAAAGAAATTAAATTAAATCGTTCTTTTGTAAATACTTTAACCAGTTACAGTTTACATTTAACTGCATGGGTAAAAATATGTATGTGTTGAAAAAATTTATACTTTTTAAGACAATCGGGTACTTACCTTCATCAGTTTTAGTTAGCCAAAGTAATAGCAGCTTAAAATTGGGCAATTCAATGCCCAGATCTTTTGAGAATTTTTGAAGAAAATCACAAATTACTGCAAAATCTGGATCATTTGCACAGGTATGCAACACAGTCTTCATGGCTGCATCAACATCAGCCTCGGTTGACGCTAAAGCTGACACCTCTGCCGTTAGCATAGACGACGCCATCTCTGCATATTTATATTGATACGAATTAAATTGTTTTAACCAATCAAATCGAAAATTTATTTCAATAAATTTATTTTTCTACTATTTTTGCTTATGAGACTTTTAAATTATAAGTTTTCTTATGTTCTTATTATACTGTGAAAATTTTTCATCGCATAATTTTCTTTTTTTTGCTTAGGTTTTTGTTACACACCAAGGATGGGCTATTTTGTAAAAATATTCTCTTATTGATTTCATGGGGGTATTAATATTTATTAATAATTGATTACATTTTAATAAGACACCAACAGACGATACATATTTTGTTAACTTCTTTATTTATGAATTGATAAACTTAAATTTATCGCAAAAAACACTGGATAAAATACAACAAACTATATTTTCGTTCACAAGAATATTAAGACGATTGTACGAAGAGTTGCATTTTTATGGCAATAATTAATAACACACAAAAAATGGTACTCTTTGTAGTATGTATCGCATGTAATCGACATAATTATCGATAAAATAATACCTTTTTTGTATACAAAAGTGTTGCCAATCTAATATTTTCATCATACAAAATAAACATTATTTTATTTAAATACAATTATACCATTGAAAAAGTAAATGAATTACATTCAAACTTTTTCAAACAAACTTTTTTTCAATTAATGCTTGATACGTATAAAATTGCTTGAACAGAACATTGTTGTTGTTAATGTTATCATTTTCTATGATTGTTGTTCTAAAAAGAAGAAGCAGTTTTATAATTAAAGCGGTACGCCATTTATTTTTGAATGCAGCTGTTGAGTTTAGAAATTTTGTGAATTTGTGAATTTGTTATTTGGTGTATATTAAAGAAATGGGATCGAAACAAAGCAAAATTGAAGGTTGCTATCTACCATCGACACCGACAGTACAAACTGTTTCAACGCAACATTTGAATATGAATGAAAACATTAGCAAGAACGAAACGATCGATCCCAGATCACCTAATGGTTCCAGAACCCCTATAAATGTAAGTACGAATTGTATAATTATTTTCAGACGGTATATGATTAAGATCTTAACATGAATCAAATACACAATGTGCCTAGGTCCCTAATAACCGCGTCGACACTAAAATTCAATTGGTGCCAATTGAAACACCGAATCGCGATTCCCATCCAGATAATAATCCATTAGAAGTTTTGCGTAAACGTTTTTTTCGTGGTTTCTCATACAATCTTAACGATCCCAGGTCGCCGAGTTTGTATCTAAATCGCACACCATTAATTTTTGAAGACACTTTTGAGCAATCTCTCTCTCTTGATGACACATTTGCTGACCTCTTTGTCGATTCTCGTCAGCCGGAAAAAGTAGAAGAAATTAAACAGCAGGAGGAAGTAAAACCTGAAGAAGATCAGGACATTGAAATGCCTGATGTAAAAGAAAAGCTTGACATTTCAGTTGAGGAGGAACAAAATGCAGTTCCTCAGCTTCCCCAAACGCCTTTTATTTTACAACAAAATTTAGATCCACGTTCTCCATCAATTGGAGTGGAAAGAACACCAATTATTTTTACCGATGATGAAGCTGATGAGGCAAATGAGGATGTTATGCTTGAAAATATTTTAGCCACTCTATCATTAAATTTAAATTCAAGTGGAACTAGCAGTGTTGCTTCAATGGCATCACAAAATCCAAGTGGCAGTTTCCATGATGACAATAATTCAGAAATAGCAGTGTCTAAACCACTGAATAAGCATTTGGATCGCGTAAGAGGTGCTAAGAAAAGTTCTACTAAAGGAACACATCGTAAGCCAAAACGCCGTTTATCACGACAACAAATATACGAAGACTGCGAAAATCAAATTCCTACGACACCAAAGTTAAAAGCATTGCAAACTGAGAACAACGATCCGATGAAGGGTAGACGCACACCATTGGGTTGTGTTCGCAATCGCAACAATATGCATACACGTTCTCGATCGGTAGAGTCTTCAGTTGAATCAATTAAGACGCGACTTGCACTTACCAGTTTTGACGATACACTAAATCCTTCTGAAAATAAAACGGTTCATAATTTGGTCATTATACAACAAGAATCTCAATATTCGTCCGAATCTTAATTATATTCGTTAATTTTATTTATTTGTTCTATGAACTATTCACTTTCAAGAGAGCTATAGATAATATTTATACAATTAATTATAAACAAGACAATTCATACTGTTTTAAAATTTTTTTATTCAATTTTTCTTTGTCGGTCATTTTTTAATACTACTTTTTGATATATATTTCTTAAAGAAAATAAAAATGTTATAAGTTTTAAAAAATATATAAGCGTATGTTGTACGAAAAAAAAATTAAGAGTAATATGTATTTGCTCTGTTGGTTTCAGAATGATTTTATTTTTTGTTTCTTATGTAATATTTTATATGTAATGCATAAACATTGCATGAAATCGAAGAAAATAAAATGAGTTTTTATATTTCCTAAGATTTTTTTAAATTTAAACTTCCTAATTTTTTCATTAATCACAAAACATACAGAAACAGTCGCATATGCTCACATAATTAATTACACTACATTGCATGATTCAGACAACAATGTAGAACAATGTGGAATAATGTTATTGCCAAAAATTTAGGCATTTATGTTTTTATCAATTCCATTTATTTAGTTATGCTACGAAAAATTTTTCAATTCATTTAAACGAAAAAATTTATACGATTTAATTATGCGGGCACAGACGTAAATAATTGTGTTAATGCACGATTTAATAATTTCTTTATTTAATAATACAATATAGTTTTATAAATTTTTAAACATAATATCATACATAAATAACAAAATAATAAGTAATTAATGTTAATGAAATTTACATAAACTATATACTGACATAACGGAATTACTATTTTAATTCAGTTAACAAGAACTGGTTTTTTTTTCTCGATTGCTTGTATTATGCTCATAAATAATTATAAAGATATATATTTTTTAATACAGGTCAATAGATGATACATACTACCATACATTTATATAACAATTTTTGTGTTTTACTTTTTATTCGCGATTTCAGTTTCCTTTGCTACGCTGATGATTAAAGAAAACTAAAATACGATCTGGTCATGAAAATTTAATAAATCAATATAAAATTTTAGAAAGAGTAATTGAATGGCCCTGTAAGATGTACATACAATAAATAAATTCATGTAGTTGTGTAGAAATTTTCAATTATCTTAAAGCTCACTTACGCAAACTAATTCCTAAGCTTTCCTATTTAAAATTTAAAAAAAAAAAAAAACGACACCTGTATGCAATAGATGTCAAAGAAAGTATTTTTTCTAGTAACCAATTTACACTTTGAACCATCAGTAAATTTTCTATTTACAATTTTCTTGGAAAAAAAAGATAACATGCAGTAATTATTAATTAAAATAACAGAATTGTAATTCATAAAAATAAAATATTTAGAATCCTTTTAAGCTTTACTCTTATAAATTATACAATTTTCAGTTTTTTGAATGGCAAATATAAAAATTATAAGAATTTGAATAATAAAATTTTCAAGAATTCGTCATCTTTTATTTTATCTCGTTATCATTTTATCTTAGTCACGATTTAAATTTGTATAAAAAGCACATTTCCAAACTAATTTGGTTGTATATTTTTGTTTATCGTGATTCTTTTTACAAAGTACTCACAACGCTATTAACAAATGCATTTCTGACCAGATCTTGGAAATTCTTGTCCCGAGAGGGTCCAATAAAATTAAAGACGACTTTTGCATTATGAAAACGAGTTCTCTGTATAGTCCTCAATTGAAACGAATATTATTAGACATTTGTGTTCTATGCAGATAGCGGGTAGCTTATTTGGCATCTTCCTAAAACGCTGACAATACCCTCAGCATATAACATTCTATAACTATTCATTTAATATATCAATCCTAGAAGATGTATTGCTTACAACTATTACATATGTACGTTACATAGGATAGATGAATATGTGTTAAAGACAAGTATGCAATCAATGTAAAGCCTAGTGATTTGGTGTACGAGCATGCACCGTTTTATTGACCTAGCTTAGCTGGACTTAACAAGAGTTCTGGCTCGTATTTAGCGCCAGCAGTAGTTTGGGTGGTAGGTGTCGTAAACGATGTAGAACCAATTAGACTGTTTGGCGATAGTGTAGAGGAACTACCAGAGTATGTGGAAGATAACATTGATGCTGCGGGAAATTTTAAAGTCGTGCTACTGTAGCTGGGTTCATTTATAGTTGATAGTTGATTTGGCACAGTGGTAATGGCATTACCCATGAATGGTAAATCTTGAACCACTTGACCTGGTATACACTGTATATTGGATGCAGACTCATTTGTATTTGTCGTTAATGTAGGAGGTGCCGTCGAAGGTGCTGGAAGTGGAGCTGATGTTGATGTTTTAACCTGGCAAGTACTGGGTGCTGAAGCTGGCAAGGTATATGTGGATGAAGAGGCAGCTAGTACGTGCATTGGCATACCAAGTGGACCACGAATAAGGCCTTCAGTGCGTTCGGTGTTGCCGCGGGAAGATATAGCTGCGGCTAATGCAGCCGCATAAGTACTTGCAGTGTTAGTGGTACTGGTTGTTGTTGACAATGAACCTGCATTAGCTGGTCTCGCAGTTAATAAACTAATTTTTGCCACATTACTAGGCGCATGAATCGGAGGAATAAGAGTATTATCTCCTATAGAATAATTCAGATTTGAAACGGTTGCATCCACTATCGCAGTTGTTGTTTTGGGCTGAACTTGTGGTGTAAGCATTTCGTTTGTTAGCTTCGGGTTTCTAACGAACATTAATGATGTCTCCATTTCTTGAGTGCTACTTTCACTGAGAGCAACTAAATTTTGTTGGGATAGTAAATTTACCGCAGGATTTGATTGGTGAACCGAAATACGTTGGCGAGACAATTTGCTGCTGAAACCGTTATTCGTACTTACAGCACAGTCCACAGCCTCCTTTTCTTCTGACTGTTTTAAAGGAGCTTGATAAACGGCAGTATTAGTAGTTGATTCATTAATAGCTGCACTAGGGCTTGAGACTATATTATGTTGTTTTGTAGTATCCAGCGTTGGAGAGTTTTCTGGCGTTTGTTTATTGTCGCTTGAGGCTTCTGGTATATCTGCTTTAAATTATAATAAAAATAATTCTAAATACAATATGTTGAATCAGAGTATGATTACATATCCTTAATTAAACGAACGAAACATTTGATTTTGCATATTATTTAAAAAGCATTCCATTTGATAATTACAGGAGAAAAGGCAAAAAAGGAAAATATATTTACCATTAAGATTTTCAGGTTCTTTGATAATGGGTACAATGCGATTCGTCATGGGCTTCTGTTCATTTTGCATAAACAATGAAGTGGTGGCAATTTGTCGCAAAGCTTCCATACCCTCATTAAGCATTTTACTATTAGACCTCTTATGAGTTATCGGATATCGGGGCTTAAAATAAAAATGCAATGTGGTGTTAATTATTGTAATATTTGTGCCCGATATAATAATAACTCCGTACCTGTTGGCCTGGTCCACGTGCTATTGAAACACGTTTGCTTTCTCCTCTGAGCAGAGATGTTGTGTGGTCGGCATCTACTTTATTGCTATTCTTCTTTCGAGCATTTTTCTTTGTCGAGATACAATGAGATGGACATATGCAAAATAAAATTCTTAATAGACAGCATATAAATCCGATGCCTGATCGCAAGTAAATCAACAACAATAACAGGTATTTGTAATTTTGTAGGCATTTAATTTACATTGAGCATAAGAAATAGATCAAAGTGTTTGTTACCTATAAGTGAAGGTCCAATCAAGCGCAATTCCACCGTTTTGAAGCCTTTTTCACCAGTACCTACAAATGCTATAACTAAACCAAGAGCTATTGTTCCCAGACCAACATATAAAAAAGCATTAGCAAAAGTGCTTGGACCGCGTAGGACACCTAAAAAGTCCTCATCATCTGAAGAACCACCCAAAGAGGCATCCTGTATCTGTTGAATAATTTTGTATACATTTTCAAAGCGAACAAACGATACGTAAAAAGTATATATTTACAATATATTATGTCTACATATTATATTATGGTCATTAGAAAAACTTGAACAACAGATCTTGTTCTTTTAGAACAACGAATATTTAGATTTGAACTTGTAATAGTTTTTTTTTTTTTTTTTTTAAGCGAAAATGAAATATAATTATAGTACATATTGTATTATATTTTTAATAGAAATTTTTACTATGTACATATCGCTCCTTTATTGCAACATAGTCTTATCTCAAAAAATTAAAAATTTGTAGTTACTTAAGCAAAACTGCTCTCTTAGACCTTTTGTACATGTTGAAAAAAAAATCAGTTTTATATCCCAAGCTGAACCGAAGTTATAGCAATTAGAAGTTAGGCAATTAGATCATAGGACTTATGTCTTGAAAACATAAATCGCATTTTGCCAAGTTCAAGTTTTTTTGAGATATGACTATGTTGAAATAAAGGAGCGATATGTATTTAGAATTGTTGTGCAGTATAATTTCTTGTATGGTGAAAGAGGGAGAGAGAGAGAGAGTATTTATTAGTTTTATTTGCAATAGCATTGTCTGAGAAATTAAATTACATCTTTGAAAGTGCTGTTAGATTAATGCAGCAATAATTGATTGGATCAGTCTTTGAATTGTAGAATACTTTGATTTATCTACTCGTTTACACTTACTCTATTTCTTTTTACCCAACGTCGATGACAAGCCGCCGCTTGTTGTTGACTTTCTTGGACACTGCAACGACGTCCTCGTTCCAACCAAGCAGCTCTTCCCTGAGCACACTAATTATAAACGGATTATAAAATTTAGATATGCTTTATTACATACATATTTTAAATGTGTATTCTTTTTAATAAAATTTCGCATTAAGACATCCAATAAATTACACCAAACAAAAAATATTAACCTTAAAATATTATATTTTTTTATATACAGATTCATCATACATACATAAGACTAGTAAAATTTTCTTTTTAATTGTATGTATAATTAAAACAAATAATAATAATAGAAAAAACAACTAGAAACACACACATACATATAGAAAAATATTTGGGCAATTCAAACGACTTTGTATCGTGTATGTTGTATTGAATACACTTGTTGTTTGTGAACGCTCAATGCTATGCTGTATTGTGTATTTCGTATTCCAAATGTATTTTTTTTTGGCATTTAAACAATTTGATAGCACGAAACCAACACAACTTTTAAAAAACATATGAAAACATATACACATTTTTTTATTCACAATTTGATATCACGAAACCAATCCAACTTTTAAAAACATATGAAAAAATGTGTATAAGCGTATCGGATTTTTACATGAAAATTATCAACAACAAGCATACGCTGTTGTATATTCGTCCAACAATACACTCAATACAACGATACAACGGCTTGTGTGAATTGACCAATTTTTTTTTTAATTTTTTAGTGTTATAAAAAGAATTTAATTTGATTACATGTATGTACATATGTATGCATATATACATATACATATGTACATAAATGTATAGCATATGGAAATATGTATGTGTGTGTATGTTTTAGTTTATAAAATTAAAATATACAACAAACTGTGTACCAATTCTTTATGATCTAATTTAATTGAAATTCAAAAAAAAAAAGAGACAAAGACTACTTAACAAATGCAATAACATTCAAGTTTATAAAATAAAAATAGTGAAATATATAAATTGTTCACATACATACATACATATATGTATGTATGTACATATGCAGTATACAATTGCTTTTATACTTTAATTTTTATATTATATATGTATATACGAGTATTTACATGGATTATTACATTATAATATTAATAAGCATAAGATTTAGTGTTTTATAGAGTATTGTAGTATAGGAAATTATTGAAATGCTTAACGTGGTATTACTCGCCCGAATAATACCGAAATTCATGCCATTAAAAAAAAAAAAAATCATGCAGATTGAAGACATATATACCATCCTAAATGCTTAATTTTATGCACATACATAAGTATGTAGTATATATACAGTTTATGTACGCTTATTGTGCTTATAGAATATGTAGCATGTACGTGGTGATAGTATACATATGTATATTGTCAGTCGTATGTTTTGAAAATTAAATTAAAATAAATTGTAATAAGCTGATATAATGTAAGAGACAAAACAAAAACAAAATGAATAATACTTTGATAATGTTTAGTGATTTATGACTTTTGGTAACTTCTGAGAGTTGTGTTCTAAAGCATGGGCTGTATCATTTTTTCAATAAGTTATTTAAAAATTTAACAAAACTTTATTCGGTTAGTTAAATTTATTTAATAAAGAGTTTTCGCAAAAATTTTTTATTCATTTAAATTGGCAAAAAAAAAAATAGTTGATTCGGTGAAATAATATTCTTGTGCACTCATTTTTGCGATTGCTATGGCCAGTTGTGAAATACAATGTTCGAAATGTACAATTATGATACAGTGGACGTCCAGTAGTACGAACGCTCTTTATTACGAATTTCCAATAATACGAATGGCAAAATTTTTGCATTGACTACTCTATAGTACGAATAGATGGACATTTTTTCTATTCGATAGTACGAATGGTGGTTTGTTATAAGAATTTTTGTTTTATTTACGTATGAATGAAGTTTTTATTATGTTTTTATGTATATATTTATCAATTCTCCACAGAGACTGAATGTATTAATCGTCCACACTATAGTCGTGTAATAACTTACTTTTTTGACCTGCAATTAAAGATAATGAACTGAATGGTATGTGGTTTCAACAGGACGGTGCCACAAGCCACTCCAAGCAACCTATTTGGGCTTTGTTACATAAGAAGTTTCCAGTAAGAGTAAACTCACGTTTTGACTTCATGATATTTGTCTCTGTTGGACTTTTTTGTGGGCCTGTTTCAAAGACTATATCTACTCAGAAAACTCTGTTGAAACATATAAAAACACACATTCGTAAAATTTCACGAAATACGGACCGATATCTCGAAAACTATATTAACATGATCGACCGCTAGAACTAATACAGAGATGATCACTTAAATGAAATTATATTTCGTACATAATGGCAAAGTTTGATCGAGATCGTAGCTTTATGCGTGTTTTATTAAATTTTATCTTAGAATCCGAAAATGTGTAACCCGTTATATTTCGTTGTTGGTCAAAAGATTATTATTGACTACATCCGGTAGTCTCCTCAGTAAACCTTCAAGGTATAATAGAGAATACCCCCCAGTTTTAAAGTTTTGTTGCCATTTCGCAAAAAAGGAATTCAATGGCTTTTTCTCTAGATACCTCCTCAGTGAAGTCGTCATAAAAAAAATGCAAATGTCTATTTGGAATCTGTATTTGTTTAAATCGATGGATGTACCGATCTTATGCTAATTTGTAACATATGTATGTATATCTTGTTTCGTTATGTATTTTTTTTTATAAATATGGGCAATTTCGTGTCAAGTGACCCAATTTTTAAAATCGATGTCTTCCGATTTGGATGAAATTTGCACCAAGGTTAGTACTATTGGATAGTTGGCCAGACACAAATTTTCAGCTCTATCAGTCAAGGACTGCCGGAGTTAGAGGGGGTCAAAGTTGGACATTTTGGTCATACAGGGTTTTTTTAAAATGTGTGTAACTTTTCACCTATTAGTCCTAGCAAAAATTTTCCAAAGGATATTAGATAGCTATTTCTTCAATCTTTCCAAAAATATTTTTTTTTAATTTTTAAAAATTTTTTTTTTTATTTTTTTTTTAAATTAATTTTTTTTTTAATTTTTTTTCAATTTGGGCCCTTTTTTTTTTTTTTTGCTTAAAAGAAAGCTTATAAAATTTTCTTTAAGGCCTTCATAATCGCTTAATGGGATGCGAGTGGGATATCTATCAAAAAAATTATTTTTTAACTCAAGAATAAGATTTTTCAATATTTGGCACATGTACCATTTTCATTTTCCCCCATTTTTTTTCGAAATGGAGTTTTTTTTTATTTTTCCTCATAAGAAAACTTAGACCATTTCCTTTAAGGTCTTTGTGGGCACTTAGTAGCAAGAGGCATATCTATAAAAAAAAATATTTTAACTCAAAACCAAAGTTTTTAAATTTTACCATATGCACTATATTTTTTTTTAATGGATGTTTTCTTTTTTGCTCAAAGAAAGCTTAGTTCTTTCCCTTTAAGAGCTTTGTGGTCACTTAATGGGATGCGAGTGGAAAAACATCATCCTCTTCTGCATTTGGACTTTCTGGCCATCGATTCGAATAGACACCCAGTCTTTCATTCCTGGCATCATTCGACTCATATCATCTCGCTGATAAAATTGTGCTACTAGAGATTCAGTTTCGCACGCTAAAGTTTTTCCACTCGCATCTCTTTAAGTAACCACAAAGCTCTTAAAGGAAAAGAACTAAGCTTTCTTTGAGCAAAAAAAAACATCCATTAAAAAAAAATTAAAAAAAAGTACTAACCTTGGTGCAAATTTCATCCAAATCGGAAGACATCGATTTTAAAAATTGGGTCACTTGACACGAAATTGCCCATATATATTAATAAAATCTAAATATTTTATGTTAATTATTTGAATTGGAACATAAAAATGCGTTGTTCAATAATACGAATTTTTCGGTACTACGAAAGGGCCTGACAATATATAATTCGTACTAGCGAACGTCCACTGTACTTAGTCAACCTAAGTTAAATACAAAAATATACATATAAACTTCGTTGTGTATTGACAGATATTCATTTTAAGCCAAATGTTCAAAGGATAGAGCTACTAAAGATTATTTAATTTTTAACAAACTTGACACAGTATACCTACGAGTTATATATGACTGTTAATGTTAGATTATAAGAAATACACATTGTTTTGGTGCTAGTCTTATTAAAAACTAAACAAAACTGATTTTATTCTAACTATTGAGAAATAATAAAAACCAATAAAATCTTTCAAGTTTATAAGGCAGAGAATTTTAAAAAGAAAATTAATTAATTAAATTAATTTTAAGATTCTACAATTTCTACATCTGTCCAACCAGATGTACGTATGTATAACAATTTAAATGCGTTTAACAATTTCGTTCAACCTAATCTGGCCTAACGTCAAACAATTCTTAATCGTATATCAATTGTTTACTACTTGTGATCGTTATGAAAATGTGTATTTTTTAAGATTTTTGTTTTTGTCCATTTGATGATATAAAAGTGTGATATGAAAAGAAAAAAAAAATATTGATTTAGTTTGGTTCGTATAATGCACAATCGCCACCGGCAAAATGCTTTGCCCATATAGTCGAATGAATTGACCTTTGTTTTGATTTGATTTTAGCAAACAACAACAATATTGATTGTATGTATTTGCATACAAAAATAAAAAACACTACAAAGTTATTGTTAGTTCTTGAGTGCTTGCGACAAGAGTATTTAATAAATAAAAACCAAAAGAAAGATTTAAAAACAAAAAAAAAACAAGACGATGGCAGAAACAAAATTCACAAAAATCAAATCTCTGTAATAAAAGACTGCATACCACCAGAAGTATTCCATAATACAGGCATCAAGATTGTTTGACGTTAGTATCAAGAGTATAAGATATGTATGTACACATAGTACATATGTACAATAAATTTACATATGCTCATTGTATGTGTAGAACATGTGTAGTACATGCAACATCCGTAGTCTGAATGACGATGCACTTTTAGGATTTATTTTCTTTTTTTTTGGTTTTTTTATTGCAACTGGAAGAGGCCAAATCTTTGATGCATTATACAATAATACAGTAGGAGTGAAAATTAATAGTCATTAGTTGCAATATAATCGATGTAGTCGTTAAGATTATATTTTTTTTTTCAATTTTTGTTAAATAGTAAAGGTGTAGTTTTGAATTAGTTGTAGTCTATTTTTTTTTTTAGAAAATTTTAAATAAAATCGGTACAATTTCTGACATTTATCTCTGAAATCCATTGTAAATATTTACATCATTTCATGTAAATAAAAACCAAAAAGATTTCTAGTTTTAAATTTGAGGTCTTATTCATATGTACTATATATTGATGTTATTGAATGCAACTGGTATATAACGAATTCTTTTAGTGCACTCGTATGTCCTTATAAATTTGATCACAATGTTGATTCTTTTTACGTTTTGTATATGAATTTTATGAACTAATTCTATATGATTTAGCAACTTATGTACTCCACTGTAAATATTCAAATATGCAAACTTACATATGCATACACTATTGAACCTGTATTTTGAATCTTATTTATTCAACGTGATCTTGAGATTTCACAAGAATATGTGTAGAACCCTTGTAATTAAAATGAAAATAAAAAAAAAATACACAATAAGTACTTTATACAATATTTGAAAATATTTCACAGCTAAATTTTTATAATATGTATATGTATTGGGAGCCGATAAAGTAAATGATATGACTAGAGAGCAACAAAACAAAGTGACAAATAATAAATGTTGAGTAAAAAAATTCTGGGCTTGATATCAAGTCCAGAAAGAAAAATACAAGTACAGTCAAAGCTCGGTATAACGAACGATATATTGTCAGGCCCTTTCGTTATAGTGAAAAATTCGTTATATTGCAAGTTTTTTTTTTATCAAAATTTTATTAATAAAAAGAAAAGTACATATAATTAATTTTATTAAAAATATATAGCTATGTCCTTAAAATAACGTTTAATAATCAATAAGTGAGTAAAAGTGTTAAAAATTATTTAAGTTGGTGGAAAAAAATCATTTATAGACGTTAGTTTACAAGTAACTCATTTGAAGAGCTTCTTCCTGTATTTCTCAAAGTCCTAATTAAAAATTGTACTTAATAGTCTAACTCCACGTCTTATACACTGTACTTCATCCCCCTCGTCCTCATCATCAGATTCAAAATTTTCCAAAAATAGAATTTTTTTCCAACATTTAGATAATGCGTCCTCCTTAACATTGTTCCAGGCGAGACCAATCATAAAGAGAAAGACTTTTTAAAAAATTTATGATGTCATCTGTTTCAGATGCCACTATTTTTGAGAGGAGGCTATTTCTGTAGTGCAATTCGAGTAAGCGAATGGCGTTTCGGTCCAATGGCTGGATAAGAGGAGTCACGTTTTTTAAATCATTCGTTATACTGAGCTTGAAAATTATAAAACATTCGTTATATAAGGTAGTCAACGTAAGAAATTTACTCATCCGTTATATCCCGAATTCGTTAAAGTGAGTATTTGTTATACCGGGCTTTGACTGTATTGCCTTTTCTCTTATATAGAATGTTTGGTATTTTTATATAAGAATGTGTAGTATATGAATTTTTGAAAAGTAGCTCTTCGCAGAAGCAATTAAGGATAGATTGCATATAAATATAAATCTTTATGTTTAATACTAACAATCAGCTGGTCCAACACTATATTCAATAAGAATCTCTGTTTTAAGAAGAGGTAACATAAATAAATACGAAAATAAAAATACAAGACATAGTACCAATGGCGAATTATGCTCAAGAACTGTGGTGTTAAAACCTGGTGGCATGCCATAATGACCAATGTCATAATGTCCATGGACGTTATGACGTGCCTAAAAGTGACACAATGTCCATGGACGTTATGACATTCTATAAAGTGTCGTAATGTCCATCGTCAAAATGTCCTAATGTCCATGGACATTATGTCACTTATTAGTGTGTCGACATAATGTCCATAAAATGTAAAAACAATAAATGTAATAAATTTTGGATTTGATTTTTTAATATTTACTGTTACAAAATAAATGTATTATGATCTAAAAATATCATTTTATTTAACAAATAAAATCTGTAGTTTCGGGTTTTAGGAAAATATATTTTTATTCTTATGTATAAAATTATATCAAGTATAATTTGTAATCCTTAAAGCATTTCGCAAAGAGAAAAATGGAGTTTGAATAAAGTTCAACAGAAAAAGTATGAAAAATTCCGCGCCGATTTTTCATACTTTTTCTGTAGAACTTTGTTCAAACTCGGCGCCGATTTTTAATACTTTTTCTGTTGAACTTTGTTCAAACTCCATTTCTCTCTTTGCGAAATGCTTTAAGGATTACAAATTATATTTCATATAATCTCATTTTTGATTTTCTTAGGTGATATACCGAAAAAAAAAAATTGAATTCAATTGAATTCCTATCCAATACAATTCCTTATTTGTTGAATTGTTTGATTAAAATCTAAAATCCTTGAATATATGTACATATACCAATAAAATAAACAAAGCGTGTTTTTTCTTAATTTGACTTATTTTTAATAAGGACATTATGACACACTTATAAGTGTCAAAAAGTCCACGAAAGAAATTTTCAAAAAGTGACATTATGTCCATGGACGTTAGGTCACTTTTTTGTGTGTCACAATGTCCATGGACATTATGACACTGGACCTTATGACATGCCACCTTCAAACCTCAAGGAAGAAGACGGAAAGTTTACCATCAAAATTCAACAAGAGAATCAACGGTAAAAAATAAATTATTTGAAGTAGCTGAACCTTATAGTTGGTCAACCTGGCCTGGTTAAAACACATTGTTGATAGCCTTTGCCAACACCAACCAAGGCGCTATTATTATTATTATTATTATGTCTCACAAACATGCACATATAAGTTAAGCCTTATATACTATGTATATGTAGAATGCTTGTATAGGTTGGTATCAAATTGTAATATTTTTAAAGTCTTTCGGGAAATTTAAATTCTTGACTAACAAAGACAGTCGCCTACAAGCACTTGTGTTACAACAAGGTTTTACGAAAATGTTTTTCGTTTAATTAAAATAAATTAGAAAAAGGACGACAAACAAATAATATTATATATATATGTACATATCGTCGTCGAAAATCCAAAAGTACGTACATATCAACAAAAAAATCAAAATCGAGTTTTTGATTGATTATGATTTGTGAGGTTATCTAACATATCTCTACCAATTTTTAGATTTTTGCGACCAAAAATAACGTTTTTATATCAATAATTCAAAATGTTTCTACATATGTAGTACTACTTGTTATTTTATAACTTTTTTTGCTTCTCCTGTAAAATTAGAAAAATGTTTGTTACGTACTTTTGGATTTTCGACGACGATATACATATGTATGTGTGTACGTAGTGTGGTCTTTGACTAACAATGATTTATAGAATAGACAATATATTTAGAGGTTATGTACCGAAACATATCCCACTACATACATATGTATGTGTGGATATTGTGGTGTTAGTAAAGTTTTGTATGACAACAGGTAAAAATGTTTACTTTTTTTTTAATGAACATGAAGAAGATTTTAATTGAAATATTAAAAAAAAAAAAAACGTGAACCAAATTGCGACAAACAATAATTAAAAAAAAACTTGCTTTTCGGAAATCGCGTTTGATTTTAATTACATGTTTGACGACGTACATAGTATATGTATACAAATAAATAAATTCATATGTAATTAACTTGTTGCAGGCAAAAGCAGTACTTATAAATAGTAGTCACTCTTTATAAATTGTGTATTGTATGTGTATGTGTACGTGTCTGTGTGTGTGTATGTGTCATTTGTTTACACACAATAAGTTTAATTGCTCATGCAGTAATAACAACAACAACAGCGTAAAATATAATAATACGAACGAAAAACGAACAACTCAAACAGAGGTCACACAAAATAATAGAGGAAAAACAAAAAACAAAAAATAAAAAATAAAATGACTAAACAAATACATATGATATCTTGTGTCCAGCTTAATTTGGGTCAATAACGTGATAAGCAATGCCTATAATAAATGAATCTATAAAAAAAATAAATCGAAATTGACAAACTTTCGCAAAAATATAGAAATTTATGACGTTCCTGATACCGCAGTCTAATATTTTATAAATAATGTAGTATAACAGATAATTTTTTTTTGAGCATATTAATAGAGTTTGAAGAAATTTTATATTAATTTAAGCACGAAAAATTAAGTATTATTTATTAAGTTATTATTACTATTTTGAAATAAAATACAAAACTGCTAAACACATTATCGACAATAACACTTTAATCATGACTACGACCTAGCTTTTCAGATCACCCATGTGGAATGTGTTACTTTTATGCATGTGTGTCGGAACCTACACTCGTACGTCGACTCCTAGCGACAGCTTTGGGAAGCGTTTTTTATCCTTTGGTATTATTCTTAAACCGTAAGAAATTTTGTCTAAAAATTGATGTTTTCAGTGATTTGAGCGTCCTTTAAAACTTGTTAAAAACTAATCGACTTGATTCGCGTTCATATAAATGACAGATTTACTTTTTCTGGAATTAATTTGCAACCGAAAAAAAAAAAAAATAAAAGTCAGTTTACATTCTATTGTATTTAATAATCAGACGTCGACACAAAGAGAACATGAGAAAAATGTGAGTGCATTTGTGAGAAGCGTGTGTATAACCCAGAGGAAAATTGTTAGTAATTATTGTTTCAAGTAGTGTTCGAACAAATATTGTGCTTTTTGATGCCATTGGTATTTTTCGCACAAGTTTTTATGGATTTGTAGCAAGAGTCATCATTACAGATTGCAGGTACCTGAAATTCAATATATTTAAGGCAAAAAAAATTCTGTTTCCCAGTTTTTCTTCACATAATAATTAAAATTTTCTTTGGGTGTGTAATTGATACGCAAAAAAATTTCAAAAATAAGCGACGAGAACCTGGTTCACTGAAAGCTGACAAGCAACTGAATGCATTTTTACGCTCTTTTTAACGAACATTGTTGATGTTCGTGTCCTATGTGTGTAAAAAGCCGAAGATGTTTGGCCCCCGGGGGACATTGGTGCCGACGTCTGTTAATAATATAAGTAACAAATGTCAATTTATTTATTACACATTCACATACATTATTAGTCATTACAACTCTTAGTCCGGCTTACGGTCTGGTTTTTCACACTACCCATAATGTGTACAGGATCTACAGTTTTGAAGACAATTAGTTTGTATACACCGCTTTTGCCAGAAGGCTGCTGGGAGAGCTTTGCCGAAAGAAATGTTTTTCTCTTGTTTTATTTTATAAGTTGTTAGATCTGAAGTTTCAACTATCGAGCGAGCCTTTGTCCAGTAAACTCACATTACTTACTAGACTACGGCGACCATAAATTTTATTTACAGACAAACTTCGATATAACGAAACTGAAGGGGATCACAAAATACTTCGTTATAGCTACTTTTTCGTTATAAATATGTATCAGTAAAACCTTGGTATAACGAAATTAGAAGATATACGAATAAAATTCGTTATAACTATAGTCTTTTCGTTATATGAAGGCTTTTGAATCAGTATTTCGCTATATAGAGGCTTTGCAATGCAATTTAGACTTTGTTGTTTTTGAAACGGGACTAACATTAATCAAAATTTAATTTTATTTATTCTCACTTCGTTATATAGAGGCTTTTGAAAGAATACTTCGCTATTTAGAGGCTTTGCATAGCCGGGACTGATTTTGCTTTATTATTAATTCGTTGTATAAAGGCTTTGGTACGAATTATTCGCTATATAGAGGTTTTATGGCTCAGTATTTCTACGTTATAGCTATAGTGCATTTTTGTATGAAAAACTTTGCAGTAAAGAGGTTTTTTCAAGGGACTCAGAAAACAATTCGTTATATTGAGTTTTTCGTTATATCGAAGTTTTACTGTATTATCTACTATTACTATTATTAAAACTTTTCTAAAATCATCATAGCATAGGTGATTTGGCCTTTTCTACTATTTTGCAAATACGTTTCACGTTCAACTTTAGCGTTATCATAGTTTTGGTAAAATTTAGACGGAACCGCTAATTTTCATTCAACGATATCTCTGGGACAAAAAAAAAATATATCGTAAGAATTCAATCGGATTAGGATTAGTGCAAAAACCCAAAACCTTTTTGGAAAAGTATAGTCTGGTTGTCGTGATTAGTAATTTTGTCGGCCTGTGTTATTTACCGATGAATAGGAGTGTGTTTGCTAAACAGCAAAACACAAGCACGACGTACCGTTTTCTGAACCTGTGAGCGATTATGTAGACTTTTTAAATTGCTTTACATGTTCTTTACTTATTTTTATTTTAGTTTTAATTCCTATTGAACTTACAATATCTATAGAAAAGCAAAACTCGTTCGATTTATATAGCCGAGCTATAATTTCGTATCGCGCCTATGAACTATTCATTTATTTTAATATACATACATACATATGTATATAAATATATCTTTAAATTTAATAACAATATATTTTGTTGTAGTTAACATGAAGAGCTATCAATTGTATTATTATCCTAACAAGTATGTAAAGGTGTAAACTATACCCTCTCCTAAGTATACTTGTGATATAAATCGCCTGAACTATTCAAATAATAAATAACAGAAATGCGTCAAAAATAATTTATAATGATTATTTTTTAACCAGATTTCATTCGTTTAATAAAATATAATATTTATACTGTACTATATTTATATATGTATGTAGTATATATGTATATGTAAATGCATATGTTTTACCTTGCATGCAAGCTCAGTACAGAGTGACAAAGTTGTGTTCATACAGGTTTTTTTGATATGTTGACATTTACTAAACTGAAGCACAGTTTATCGATTCACTACATATTTCATTAGAGTTATCACATGAATAGAAAAACTATTTTACAGTTAAACTGTATTGGAAAATTCAAACTGATTATCATGAAAGGTAAACATTTTATTTTTTTATTTACTTGTTAACTTTTATCAAATTTTCGTTATGTAGTATGTATTATCGTAATAGATCTTGACAAAGTTTGTCTCAACTTACAAAAAACCTTCTCTAGTGCCTTTTAAATAATTTAAAGTATGTTGGGCCCTGTAAATCATTGTACATTAAATTAAAAATGGTGGACCATATGGGTTATATCTACGGTGACCATCCGTCCACTATTATAGCGGACAGTCCGCTTTTTTAACCTCCTGTCCGCTATTTTTTTTTGCGTCCGCTATTTGTCCACTATTTTACCACACTTAACTTTTAAAAAGTATTTATTTTCCTTTTTTTTCTTGGTTATTATTTATACGCAGTCAAGCTAGTGTCTTCCATTAATATATACTGTGTTTAGAAAGTCAACATACATATGTATATCAATGCCGAAGCGGCTATAATATTAAAAGAATTTTAATCAAAGTTAATAGAATGTCACAATTAGAGATGAGCGATCCAGTGATTTTTGAAGAACGTTGTTCTCAGTGAACGTGATTTGTTAATCACTGTTCTTTAAAACAGTGATTGTGATCACAGTATTCCAATAATACAATAATGACAATAACGTATTTTATTAAGTCGTAAGAAAGAAACAACTAGATACATACTACGAAAAGACTACTAAACAAAATCAAAGTGGTGTCATCAATGTTATTATTTTTAATGTAATTTTTTTTTTTATATGAAGTTTGACAATTAAGTTTCACAGAAAGTTCATGTATAAAAGGCAAAAGTAAATAATCAAAATAAAATGAAATAAATTTGAGTATGTAACAATTTTGAAAGAACGACATTATTAGTACCTGTTATTTGGCAATTTCAATCACTGTAGTTACCAGTGAATTATCAATCACCGTGATTAAATCACAGGTTTGAAAATATCGCTCATCTCTAGTCACAATGAAGTATTTTTACCACTTAACGTACAAAATTCTATTTCAGTTCTTCACTCAAAGGGACTTGTAATAAAAATGTTTAAGGAAAAAAATAAATACTTTTACAGAAACTGTATTAGTTAACTGAACCAATGGGATGAATCTTTGAAAGAAATTGAGGGATTTGCTTGGTTATTGTTAAATGCAATTCCATCTTGACCTTTAGTTGAAAAGTCGTTAATAAAGGTAACAAAAATCAGAAATGATTTAAATATAAATAATAAAGAAATTTTTGATGAATTCACTTATGTAAAAAATTATGCAAATGCTGAACAAATAGAAATATGGAAACAATTAGCATTAAATCCCGATAAAAAGTGGGTTGAAATTATCAAATTTTTCGAAACGAAAAATATTTCTTATAAAAACATCCGGAAATTAGTAGATTTTTCATTTGCTTTGCAAGCGTCTAACGCAACAGCAGAAAGAGTTTCATCTATATCTAACAATATTTAGTCTTCCGAAAAATCCCAAATGGGACTAGAAACTTTAGAATCTCTTTTGATTATAAAATGCAATTTTTAAATGGACTGTTCGAAATTTAAAACATTTTTATCTAACAGGCCCAATATTAAAAAAAAAAATAAAAATTTCTGTAGAAATAAATCAGAAGTAAATTTATACACAGAGGTATATCCATATGTATGTATGTATATGTATAAATTTAAGTTTGTGTATATTATTTGTACCTAATTATGTCTGTATTTTAAAAATCTTTATATAAAATATTAATTATAATAAATTATTTTTTGTTTTGTTTTTCAATTTTATATATTTGTCCGCTTTTTTCTCATGGAAATAATGGTCACCGTAGTTATATCTCTAGAAGAGAAAGAGTTTCATATTCCCACATGTGGATTTTTATCATTTACTTATTTATGCATGCTAGTAAGTGGACTATGTTATGTTAAGATCACGGGCGCCTTAAATCCTTTACTCAGGGATATTCAATATGTTCAAATTCTTCCTTGTCACCACTGCTTATACAGAAATTGTTTTAAAATATTTGCACTCTTTGCATAAAGAGGCCTAAGGTTATTCTTGGTACTAGTTTAACTAGCGTATATTTGATACAATATAGCCAAAAGAAAGAGAGAAAAGTTATCATTTTAATATTCTTAAGAACGCGTGATCTATTTTCTTCTTAATTTACCACGATTAAGATTTTTAAAACAGCAGAAAATCTATTAAATTTAAAATCGGTAACTGATCATTGATTGCTCTGACTTTAATAACCTAGACGACTTAGATGGTTTTGTAGATTAAAAATTTTGGCATTTTTCCTTTTTATTACGGTAACAAAGCTTTTTTGTACTTCTTTAATAAAAAAAAATGCTGGTAATACACTTCAATTGCTCAGCGAATATTATCTTAACTACACTGAGCGCCATAAGTGAGTCAACACCCACTATAATTTTAAATTTTCTATTAAAAAAAAATATACTTGTAGCACAACAATAATTGAATTGTTGTTTTTGTTTTAACATTTTATAAGTAATAAATAAACGTTTATATTTTTGGAAATTTATTCGACTATTCTCATTTAATTTTCTCGCTATCCTAAGAAAATGAATTATTTCAGTGGTGTTTACTCACTTTTGGCGCTCAGTGTATGTTCTATCAATTTCAACGTGGATGCCGTATTTTGCTCAGTTTAGAAGTGGTGTTTTTGACAGGGAAAAAAAGTAATGTAGATTTGACAAAATTGGTTCATTTGCAGAAAAACTAAACGATATTTTCGAAATGTTGTTGAGGCCTTTTTCACCAATCGTACTAAGTATTCAAACCAAAAAATTTTTTTGTAAGGTTTGATTCTTTTTCAACCTTTTAAAGATTTCAATTTAGGGTTGGCAATCCCGCTCTATATTTTCAATCCCGGGATTTCGGGATTTCATTTACCTAGTCCCGGGATCCCGGGATTTTAAAAAATGTGTTCTTGAAAGATATTAACATATTATTTCAATAAAATTAATAACATGACACATCCAAAAATTGGTTTATAAGAAAGAATTTATTAAATTATAAGAAAATTAATTTTATTTTTAATTTTACACATTTTTAAATTAATTATAAAGAGTTAATTGTTTTTATAAATATATACTCTTTTGTTGATCAAGTGCGATATGTTATTATTTTTTATTATTTTAAAAATACGTTTTGAGGAAGCACAGAGCATCCAAAGTTTCATCGCTCAAACGAGTTCATATTTTAGTTGCGAAAAATCCAGCTGCAGAAAAAGCACGTTCAGACTCTACACTGGCTAGCTTAATAGTCATTAAAAAATCGTATGCTCTTTGCAATAAGTCACCACGTGTTTCTCCAAATTCAAACAAGAGCATTTCTCTCTGAACTTTTACAGACAACGTCTCACATCGAATTGCTATCCTCGGTAAATGTGCTTTTTTTATAGCTTCATTGAGCTCGTCTGAAATATTTAAAGGTTCTTCAAGAGAACAAGAAAGAGATTCAGATGGAAGCTCAGAAGAATCTGAAATAATTTCGAAAGGTGCCTTATCTGAATCTGAAGGTGTAACTTCTGACTCAGAAGCTATTAAAAGCGATGTAGCTGGACTTGAAGCATTTAGTCTTTCGAGTAAATCAACTATTAATTTGCGAAGAAGGAACCGTTACGAACTCTGTTTCGGATTCGGACTGAACATTTGTTCTACCATTGTGCAGATACTGAAGTACCCCAGTGATATCTGTTCTCCTTTGTGCATGCGAAGGATGAGGGCTGATTGTAGTTTTTGACTTATAACGTTGTTAGCATCTTTAAGTTTTTTTTAACATAAAAGTTATGGCAACATCGGCTGTGAACAGATTAGCATCCCGACGGCAAAGGGCGTCAACTGTTGCTTTAACTGGGACAAGAGCACTAATGATTGCGGATACCATATTAATCTCATCTTTGGATAAAGCAAAATATTCACCTTCAGGTGGACCTATGTCTATTAATGCCTTTGGTATACAATTTCTTAATAAATAAAGACGTTTTAGTGAGAGTTCTAATATACGATTTTTTTTATTGCGGCTTAAAAAGTCAAATCCCGGGAATTTGGAATTATTAAAAACTGCGGGATCCCGGGATTTCGGGACCCCGGGATCCCGGGATTCCCAACACTATTTCAAACTTATTGTAATCCCGAATACATTGTCAAGTAATTGTCTTTTTGTATGTATGTACACCTTTTGTCACCAAATTGTACTGTAGACAGAATCGTTTCTTCTGCTATACTACTAGGTTTTTATTGTTGACTTTTAAGCAAAAGAACTATACTTATCAAGGACAAACAGTTATGTATTGTATTGTATATAGACAGCATATTTATATTCTATACTTAATAATAATCAAGGTACATCTAACAGGTAACCGCAAGTGTACAACAAGTACAACAATGCAAAAACAACAGGCATTTTGTTTTTGTTAAAGCGTACGCGTAATGTCAAAAAAATTAACCCTCAAACCTCTATAGGAAATTAATAAAAGCAATTAAAAAAACTAAATACATTTTATATATTGAAATTTCTTTTGATTTTTATGTCATGCTTAATTACGCAATAGTGGGGCACCTATAAATTAAAAAAAAATTATTCCATGCAGTCAATAACATTTCCACTTTATCTAATGAACATGTTTTTATATGGCCATCGATAAAAATGGCAGATGCTAACGTTATTTGTTATTGGTCATAGTTTTGGCACTTAGTTGGAGAGACCGAAATCTTTTTTTGGGTAATTCATCAGCCTCGTCTAAATAAATATAAATATAGTAAATCTAGGTTGTAGTTTAAAAGATATATGGATTTAGTGTTAAAAGCTTAAATATTATTAATCATCTTCCAAAAATTTTAATAAAATTGGCTTTGAAATAGTAATCCTGAAGAATTTCTAGAGTGCGTATCGTTAAGGATACATCCGGTACATATGAGGGTTTATAAATGCGAAAATGATTATCGAAACAAAACAAACAAAAAAACAACAAAATTTTGACATTTAAAAACGCGTCAGCTGTTGACATAGTTTTACCTGTTAGATTTGCCTTGATAATAATGTACGAGAAAATTTAAAAAAAAAAAAACGAAAAACGAAAATAATAATAAAAAAAAAGAAATACAAAATAAAAGGATTCTATCATTATTTTACGTTTATACATACATATTTATATTGTATATATAGAATATATAGTACATACATATTGACTTGCAACCATATAGCTGGACAACAGAGAAAGATAAAAGAAAACAAAATTTGCTTTTGTTTTAACAAAAATGATCGTTATACCTAAAGTGATATTTGATGGCCATAATGCTTGGTTAGGAGAACAACCTAACGACGCACGTTAACAACAACTGAACTTTAGAACGTGTGTCGTCGCATTCATGCAAATCAATTGTTAGTCTGATTGATTGATTGACTGATAGACTGATTGTTTGACTGACTGACTGATTGATTGATTGATCCTCCAATTAAAAAAAAAAAAAAAAAAGAACACGTGCTTTTGTTATATTATTATGTTTTTATTATTATTTAAAGAATAAATGCTAAAAGAAAAACAAGATCACTTTTTTAAATGTATTCCTAAAAACTTTTCAAGAATTAAAAACAGTAATTATTAGTAATATGAATGAAACTTAAATAATAGCAGAGAAAGTAATAAAAGTACATAGAATAGAGTCAAATATTGAAAAATGAAAGGGGAAAAAAAGGAAAGATATAAATTGTGTACATATAGGAAAATGTTTGGGGGCTTTTATACATCCTGACATGCATACCGACTGAAGTCAACAAGGATACAATCGAGCATAATTACTTCAGTTAATCAATTTATTCCAATTTGTAGAAATCAGGTGCAATAGTATGGCATTTTAGAATCAATAATATTAATTGCTTGTTTTGACAAATATTTTAATTTTCTCCGCATTATTAGTTTTTTTTTTGTAAAAGTACATTTCATAAAAAAAAATTTAAAATTTCAAACATTAAATTTATTTCAAGTCTTTACCAGCCTTAACTAAGTTCAACATGGCATAACTTATGCTTAATATATAATTTAGTGGCCTTGTACTGTAAGTATCCTCTAATTTCCACTGGCAACCGTAAGTATGCATGTTTAGGTATACGAATTGAATTGTTACGAATAAATGATATAATTTTTTTGGTATATAGTTTTCTTTTTTTTTTTCTTCTTTCTAACACAATTAATTTTAAATTTAAAATAATTTCTACGTAACAAGAATTGTAACAGTTACGAGTAAATTGATCTACCGATTGATTGATCTCTAAATTATGTACATACATACATTGTATATATGGGTGTTAATTGACTATAACAAATAAAAAAAAATTTATATACCTACTCACAAACGCTCAACTTGAGCAGGAGAAATATTTGAATTGTAGGTTTTTCGAAGGATACCGTAAAATTATTATTCTTTTTACAGTATATAATAATATGTATGCAATTCATCTTAGTTTATGCAACTTTGAACTTTAAAAAAATAAACTTCTTAACGATCTAATCGAGCAATATTTTGTTTTGTCTAAATTTATAGTCATTGTTAGACCTTCAAAGTTTTTAATAAATATTAAAAAATATAATTTATTTATTTATTGTTTTTTTTATTGGTTATTGGCAAGGCAAATTCATAGAAGGTAGCCTTATCTCAACAGCTGACAAGATTTGGAATGTCAAAATTTTGTTATTTTTTTGTGTGTTTTGTTTCGATAATCATTTTCGCATTTATAAACCCTCATATGTACCGGATGTATACTTAACGATACGCACTCTAGAAATTCTTCAGGATTACTATTTTAAAGCCAATTTTATTAAAATTTTTGCAAGATGATTAATAATATTTAAGTCTTTAACACTAAATACATATACAGTGTTGGAAAAAATAATAGAAACGCATCAAATTTTTATTATTTCCTTAAATTTTTATTTATCTTTAAGTAAATAAAAAAAAGGTATATACATAAACTTAAAAGTATCCCCATTGTCATTTACATTAGCAAGAATTTAACAGCGATTTCCAACAATAAAAGTTTATTACGAAAAAGTATACAATATTTTAATGATAAACTAGTAATCGTTTCTATTATTTTTTCCAACACTGTATCTTTTAAACTACAACCTAGATTTACTATATTTATATTTCTTTAGACGAGAGTGATGAATTACCTAAAAAAAGATTTCGGTCTCTCCAACTAGGTGCCTAAACTATGGCCAATAGCTGCCAGATTTGGCGATTTATCGTCATTTTGACGATTTTGTGCTATAAAAACATCATATTGACGATATGATGACTTATGACCTTATTTTGATGATTTTTAGAAATTAAAAATTTACATCATATTCTTTACTTTAGTACATTAAAAGCCTCCTTCAGCTTTGTATTTGCTTTGCAATTGTTACTATTGGAAATTTATGCTAGTGATAACAAGGAGTAAAGTATTATATTTTTTAGGTTATTTTCGAATACCTGTGATAATTTTTCTGTATTTTATGCCTTTTTAATCCCTTAAAATCAAAAAAATTACAACACCAAAATAACATCGTAGTTGAGCATAATTTATCATATGCCGTTGCAGACAATTTTAAAAATTTGATTATAGCTTCTAATATTACCATCGGAAGAACAAAGGCGAGTGCCATTATTTTTTTTTTTTTTTGTATACGATCAACGCATTAGGGAACTAGGAAAATATGTTATGGGAAGGAGGAAAGAGGGAGCAGTGTTTATGTACACTAGGCTTGAATATATTTATACCATAAGTAACAGGAAAGACCTCTGCAGGAATTGAGTTTCACATACGAATAGTCCCTCTAACAAACGAACTTTGTCTGTAATGCAGTGTGCGACCCACTGTTCAATCGACCATATACGATTGTGCTGGCCGAGAAAGACATGCTTTTTATGAACAAGTCCCCTTATTTCTCTCGAGAAAAATCCTTTGTAGTACCAATAGTGAAACACAAACCACATTGCATTAACGAGCTAGTACGGCCTCTCCTGAACACTGTCGAGAAGCCTCAAAATAAACGTTGAGGCACCGACCCAGACATCAGTATTCTATTCTATTCTCGGTCGGTTATAAATGGTTATTTTTTTTATTTTGTCTGACGATTTTTTTACGATTTCAATGAACGACTTTGACGATTTTGACGATTTTTTCTCAAATATTTGACGATTTGATGCTTCATTTATCTGGCAGCTATGCCAATAACAAATAATGTTTGCATCTGCCATTTTTATCGATGGCCATATAAAAACATGTTCTTTAGATAAAGTGGAAATGTTATTGACTGCATGGAATAATTTTTTTTTAATTTATAGGTGCCCCACTATTGCATAATTAAGCATGACATAAAAATCAAAAGAAATTTCAATATATAAAATTTATTTAGTTTTTTTAAATTGCTTTTATTAAGTTCCTATGGAGGTTTGAGGGTTAATTTTTTTGACATTCTGCGTGCATTTTAACAAAAACAAAATGCCTGTTGTTTTTGCATTGTTGGATTTGTTGTAGAGTTGCTCCTACCTTCTATGAATTTGCCTTGGTTATTGGTTTAAAAAAAAATATTTCATTTAATATTTTAAAAGATAAATGTAAGAGGCCATTAACGGTTAAAAACTATTAAAATATTATTGACTAAGTGTTTTTATTAAATTAATATTTTAGATTTTTTTAACAATCATAAAATACATATGGATTGTTTTCTTTATTAAATGTAGCAATAGCCAGCGAGAAATTTGAATGTCTAGTTTTCTCTCAAACGAAATGCGTTTGTGTGTACGTATAATTAATATTTATTTGTTGTGGTGTGTTACGTATACGACGAATGGTCCAGACACTTAATAAATTTATTTTGATAGTTTTTTTTTTTTTCTTTTGGTTTTTTTCAGTCATTAACAATAACTAAACAATAACTTACCGACCGAAATACCTGTAATTATTTACTATATTTACAAAAAAAAATTGAGAGAAAATTGTTGTATGCATTAACAATACATACAATACAACTAAAAACACATACACACACATAATGCACAAAGGCTATGAAACATATGAACGAACAGTTCGATATGTTCCTATGTATGTATAGGTTTTAATTACTTAGGCACGTATGTATGTGTTTGTTAGTTGGAAGAGTATGTATGCGGAATTTCTAGTTTTTTTATTTTAGTTTTTCTTAACTTAACCGTTATAACCAATGTGCTCTTCTCCACACACACACATACTTACACACCCGTTTTGTTTTTGTTTTTGTTTTAATAATCAAATATCAAAGAAAAGAAACAATAAATAAATAAAAAAATAAAATAGTAATAATCATAATAATATTAGCAATAAATATGTTATGTTATGTTAAAAGAGTAAGAAATACAGAGAGAGAGAGAAAGAGAGAGTTACGTAAAGTTAACAAAATTTTACACAGAAATAGATAGATAGAGAGAGAGAAAGAGAGAGAGAGAGTTTAAAAAAAGCAATTGCGAGTGATTAAAAATAAAATAAATTAATAGAAAAAATTTTTTTTATTAAAAAGAAAAATATTGTCTGGTGTCCGCGCTTCATTTGCATTTTGGCTGATGTACTTCATCTGTTTGTTATTGTTAACATTAACACCTCTATGGAAAGATCTCTGTGCTCTAATAGTTTAGCAGAATTGTTATAATTTCCAGTTTCATTAATTAGCATAGTTACAGTTGAAGTTGTAAGAATTTCGTTTATTTTGTTTTTCTTTTTTTTTTGTTTTGTTTTGTTTATTTATTCGATTTTATTCGGTTTTACTTTTATCACTTGTTTCAACCTGTGAATGTTCCACAAAAATACTCAGTGAATGTGTGTTTCAATTTTCAATCAGCTGGTCGAATAGTACATACAATATATGACATACGAATCAATTTTCCTTTTTGACAAAGGCATTTACATACTATATGTATGTATATAAACTTATGTATATGTTACATACAATATTACATATGTTTTATATACATATGTATGTATGTATGTATGTTATAGAATATGTAAAATATACATATGTATATGTATGTATGTATATAAATAAATTTCGTTTTTAAGCGTTTGAGTTGATTTTATTTTGTTGGCCATTTTTTTTTTTTGTGGAATTTAATTCGCATATTGAATCAAGTTGAGCTCCTAGATCGAAAACGGGAATGAGAGGCAAGCAAGCTTAACAGAATCTTTGGGAAAACTTGATAACCGTTTAAAAAAATTGTTTGGTTAGTTGGCTGTACGTTTTTCTTTATTCTTCAATACATTCATAACGTTGTTAACAAAAAAAAAAAAAAAAAAAACTCCTTTGATTTTATTTTTTCATTGGAATTATTATAAACTGTTATAAACATCATACTGGTCTAACTAATTATTGCATGTTTTTATTTTATTTTATTTTATTTTTTTACTTCTACAATTATGTATGTAAGTATGTACACAACAAAAATTATTCGATCATAACGTAACGCAATAATGCATACAAGTTATTGTGAGAACAAAAGAAAAATCATAAATTATGTTTGACAGTGGGGAGAGTGGTAAAAACTGGCAAAGTGGCAATGGCAATGGCAATGGTAATGGTAAAATGGCAATTAACAGAAAAAACAGAAAAAATAATGAAAAACAACAGAGAATTATTGATATTGATCAGCTGTGCCATTTTGTATGCTGTGTCTCCTATTTTACAGGGAGTTTATGTTTGTTTTCAACAATTACTACTTTTAGTTGAGAGAGAAAGAGTGAGTTAAATATATAACAAAAGAGAGAAATTAGAGGGAGTGAGAGCCATAGGGAATGGAGAGTGAATTGGTATTGAAGTGTATCAATGTAAGGAAAATGCTTGTAAACCATACATACTTATACTACTACAATGATATCTACAATACATACAAATATTGTAATTATTTACATACATACTATTTTTAATTAAATAAGTAGAATTGTTTGGTAATAATGGTTGATGGTGACTTTGTTTATGTTACATTAACCTTATAAACACACTCTCCTATACACATTAGCTACAAATATATATATATATATTTGTATATGTATGTACAATATGTATGTATGTCCATAAGAGAGTTTGTTTTTTGACAATTCAATCTAACAGCATAATACTATGTTCACGTATGCAATTTAATTAATTTAATTTAAATTTAACAATATTTTAACCGTTCAGGTATAATAAATATACGCAATATTCAGCTTACTCAATATTCATTTGACAGCTGGAAACAAAACAGCTGGTTGTTTCAACAACATTGTTTTTGTTTTGTTTGTCGTTGTTGATATGTGAGTTGTCAAATATCAATAGAAAGTGTTCGGAAAATTGTAATATGCTCACTGAACGTACTTATGACAGTGCTGTATTTAAAGTTTTACTGAATATTATAACAATTAGCATTTAATTGAGCAATAATTAATTCAGATTTTATATGAAATATTGACATCAATATTGGCATTAATTGCGATTTACGCAATTAAGGTGCATACGTGAACATAGTATTAGCATTTAATTGAGCAATAATTAATACAGATTTTATATGAAATATTGAGATCAATATTGGCGTTAATTACGATTTACGCAATTAAGGTGCATACGTGAACATAGTATAATGTATAAGAGTGTGTTTATGTGTGTGTGTGTGTGTAATGTGTGATTAACAAAATATTACAAGAGCATTTTTGTGTATGTGTTGTGTGTTCAGATAAATATATATATTGAGATTATGCAAATGCTCTTTAACATTTCTAAAACTAAGAGATTAACAGAGAGAAATCATTTGATTTTAAACAGAAAACATAATATTCGTTATAGGAATGAATGTTCATATCTATTAGTAACTAAAATTAAAAATTAAATTGTTAAAAGGGTTTTTAAAAATAGTATGCATCGTATGTATTTACAAGCATTTTCACAGTACTTTAAAACTTCAAAGAAAAAAAAAAATACAATTAAAATAGAAGAAAATTATAAAATATATATTCGCTATACAATTTTCAATTGTAAGAAGGTGAATTTAGAAAAAAAATATAATTTTTTTTTTTAATTTTTGAGTACGAAACTTACTGTCCATTTTTACACAGATACATATATACAATAGGACGAAGAAAGGCACGAAGGAAATCACACACGCACCGTATGATCAATAGAACGAACGAACGAGCGAACGAACGAACCAGCAAATGGTTGGCAATGATTTTAACAGAGAGCGAAGCGGCACATTAGAATGTTATGTTATGTTACGTTACGTTACGTTATAGACAATAGCAATAGAGTATGTATATGATGAGTTGGTCGGTCGGTTGGTTGGTTGGTTGGTGGTTGGAAAAATCGTGGTTTGTTTGGTTGATTTGACAGTTTACACAGGTTGTTTTTTGTTGTTGTTTGGAGCAACATATATATACATGGAAGGCAGGTGAAAATTATTTAAAAAAATTTTTTTTTAACAATATTTTGTTTTGCACATGAAAAATGTTTAGTTTTTGGGGGGTTTTTTTTTGTGTGACCAATTACGAATTTTGCCGTATAATATAAAGGAAGAAAACAAAGGTATTCGGAAACTGATGCCGTCATTTAATTAACAGCTTTTATAGGTCATTTAAAGCGTCATCGATTTTTCAATGGCAAAATACATGTAATTGTATGACTGAATGTTGTTAATCTGAATGTTTTCACAAACGTCAGTCAAAAGTCGTGGAAAAAATGGGGTCTGTGTTTCTGTGTATATGTTTAAGTATGTATGTATTTGAGTGTATATAGTAGCTGATGTGATAAGGAAATGTTTGGCAACACAATTTCCAAGTTAAGCAAAAAAAAAAAAAGAACGAACGAAAAACGAAAAAGAAAAACCATAAATTATCTTGAAACACAAAAAATCATTTGCTTGGTTTGGTCGGCCTCAACAAAAGCCATTTAGAAAAAATATTTTGTTATTGTAAATATAATTATATACTAAAGCCATAAACATATTGAAATAGTTACATACACTTGAGCTCAGCTAATTAAGACAAGAGTGGGTAATTAATTATACTTGATTTCCTCTTTCTTTTTTTTTTTTTTCCTATAAGAAGAGGAAAAATTTTTATGAATAAATAATAAAAAAGATAAAAAATTACTAAACTTTTAAAGTTTAAGTAAGGAAAATTAATTTTCTCCGTCAACGATTAGGTATATTTTTGATGTTACTAGCTTGTGGTTAAAAGCGAGAAACGAAACATTTAAAATTTTGAATTTAATTAAGATTTGGTAGTAAAAACACACAAATGTTAAAGTCGAAAAATATTGATTGGCGTTAATTAAGGCCAATGGGATGTTTTAAGAAACATCATTAATTGAATGTAAGATTAGCCATTTAATGAAATTATTTGTGATGATTAAATAAAATTTAATCACTCTTGTAACTTACAATATACATACAGCTATGGACATTAAATTAGCACAAAATCCATTTATAGTTTGATTATGATTTATTTCCTACAAGGATAAAGACCTCTCATTCTGGAAAAAAATACTTTGTAGTGATGAAACAAAGATAAATCGTTTGGGACCGGATGGTAGAGTCTTTGTTCATCGGCCAAAATGTCAGGAATTTAATCCACGTTACACTCTAAAGACCATAAAGCATGGTGGAGGAAGCATCATGGTGTGGGAATCATTTTCATGGCACGGTGTGGGTGCAATCGTCAAAATTAATGGAAAAATGGACCGTTATAAGTATTTGGACATTATGAAGAACAAAATGGAACCATATGCTTTTGAAAACATGCCAGTTTCATTCATATTTATGCTAGATAATGATCCCAAACACATGTCTAAGCTGGTAAAGGATTCGTTTTACAAAGAGCACATTCGCGTTTTAGACTGGCCGGCACAAAGTCCTGACTTAAACCCGATTGAAAACCTCTGGCACGATGTGAAATGTGTAATTGCTCAACAAAAGTACAAAAATTTGGACAATTTGTGGCTTGGAATACGGAACGCTTGATATTCGATTCCCAAAGAACGTTGCCAGAATTTGATTGAAAGCATGTCCCGTAGATGCCACGCGGTGCTTAAAAATAAAGGCTATTCTACCAAATATTGATCAAGTAGACGAAAAACAATAATATTTTTACTATTTATTAAAATATATTATTTTTATTTCAAAAATTTTAATTTTGTGCTATTTTACTGTCCAGCTAAAATCTAGCATTTGATATGTTGCAGGCCTTAATGAGCATACGATCGGCAATTTAGTCAAAATTTTTGTTTTTGCTTTAATGAAGAATAAGTTTAATATGTTTAAATTTCTTTTGTAAATAGACTTAGGGCCATTATTACAACTTGCCGTTAACTAAAGGGAGGATTTTAACGGGCAGATAAATTGTTTTTCATTATTATGAGTACCCAATAAGATAGAAGTGATCGTTAAGCTAAAGGGAAGATCATCCTACCTTTAACATTTAAAGGTCACTTTATGTTTGAACTTGCCATATCATATACTATTTTTGATATGGCAACTTCAAAAATAAACATGAAAAATAAACGTTTATATTTTAATAGTTTTTCAAATCAAAATGGAAAACAGATCACGTTTGTTTTATGTAATTGGTCTAGAGGATATTTTAGAAAGTCATGAGGCTAAAAGTAAGCACCTAAAAAATTTTGCGATCAAATGGCACACTACGGCTTCCAATCTTTTATTTTCAATAATACAATGCCTTCACCAAGTCTACCAACAAAACCTCTTCCTCCGCTGAATAATATTTCGATATTTAGCGGCAGGGTATTTGCGTACTCATTTTTTTTTTTAACAAAAAGCACAATGTATAACAAAAATAAACTAAATTCACAATTCAATTGTACAATTTCACAACTTTGTAAACAAAATAACAATAATAGACATAACAAATAAGAAAGCACGTCGTTGCCACTGCGTTTTAAAGAACTTTTTTAAAGTGGCAAAAGTTATCGATATTGCACCGACATTGCCATATTTTTGAAAAAGTTAATTGTGTTTTATCTGTAAGTTGTAATAACGAAAATAAGTTAAAGGTAACTTTGCCGTTCACTTTAGCTAAAGGTACCTTTAACTAACCCCAACTTTAACGGGAAGTTGTAATAATGGCCCTTAAAATACTATAAAAAATTAGATTGTTTTTATGACAAATTTTTGTGCTAATTTAATGTCCATGGCTGTATATAGTATGTATGATATAAATTTTAATAAAATACTCGCATGTTCCCAAAATATTTACATATAAATGATAGATTAATTCCTTTAAATCTGTTTGCATGCTTTGTAGGCCGCAAGAATAACTAAAAGTGCTCTTTACCCAACTTATGAGCGCAAGTGTTTGCATGAATTGGCATCATGACTGACTGATCGAGGACTGTTGATAAAATAATATTTTAAATATTAAAGAAACCATTACAACGACAATAGATTGATTTGCTGGCCAATAACCAAAAACAGAAAAAAAAAAAACGAAAATAAAATTTAAATTAAAGAAAAAAGTTTGAGGAGAGAGGTAGAATGTAATATGGGACGGACATACATAATTGAATATTGTTTAAAAACTCAATTGTAATGAATTTTTAATAAAATTTATTTAATAGAAAATGATATATGAGTTCAAAACTATTTTGGTTAAACTTTTTCAAAAAGGATCTCTGGAAGGGGTCTTTTGTTTTGTTTTTATTATGTTTTGTTAAAAAAAAGCTTCAACTATTATAATTCAAGTGAAATCAAATGGTGCGAGATTCTACAGAAATTTGCAACATGTTGTTTTTGTTTTTGTTTTGTTTTGTTGTTTTGTTACTTGAGAAACTAATTATTTAAAAAATGTTTGTAATTTTTTTAATACAAATTTGCTATTTGACATACTAAGAGTTGGTTTTGTTATTGTATAAGTGATTTGGAGGCTGAAATAGAGAACTTAAACTACAAAATTTATAAGTAGGTTTAGGTAAGGTTATAAACTAAAGTGAAAAGTATAAAAAGAAAATAGTACAGGACAAAGAGAGAAAGTTCTAGTAAGCTTTATTTATATGGAGAAGGATAGAAAGGACAAGAGTGGAATGATATAGAAGTTATAGATAAGAATAATTTTTCTTTATTTGATTACTACTATATATCGTAACTATTTAGTTAATATTGTATGTGTATATACATTGTATGTAGGCATGTAATTAATTGTAAAAATGAGTCTAGATGAAAGGCTAGACAGGTAAGCATTTGCATAAAATAATTATTACAACGTTTAATTGTTTTGAAGTATTTTACTTAAAAATAAAAAAAACTCTTAAAATGTTACTCTACTATTGAGTAAAATGTAGGTAGTGAGTGAGGCTACTATTAAAGAAGACAAAAAAGATTTTCTATTTCTTGATTTTTTATTTTTATGAAAATAAAAATACAAAATGAAAACACAAAAAGAAAAATTAAAATAAAAATATATTTTTTTAAAATCTTTCTACATTTAATATAAATTTAATTAAAAACTAACATAAACAAATTTAATATCTAAAACTATAGGTTGGCTTTATAAAAAAAGGATAAATAATAATGTAAATAAAGAGAAAGAGACAAAGACAAAGAATCAGGAAATAGAAACGATTACAAAATCGTGTCAAAATTTTTTATTTTTAACGATATTTTTAGTATCTACATATGTGTAGGTAAAGTGGTTGGTAATGGTTACTACATTTCATAGGTTTATTATTTACTGGGACAATGACTTTATCGAATTCTATTTTTTTAGCATATACAAGAGAGTTAAAATATATTGATTTTGTAAGAGTGAGAGAAAGAGAGAGAGAGAGAGAGATAACTACAGCGAGATCAAAAGTATTGCTAGGGTCAGCTAAATAATTATACAATATTATTATAAAATTTTTCTATTGTATTTACTATAGATGTAGGTAGGTAGAGTGGTGTATAATATAGAAAGAGAATATATTTATTTTTTTATTAGGTCTATTTCTGTTAAATTGAAAAAAAATGGTTTTTTTGTAATTTTTTTTTTCTTAGGAGACTGATGTTAAGAGAGAAAGACAGAGGGAGAGAGAAATAAAACAAAACGAAACGAAAGAAGAGAGAGAGAGGTAGAAAAAATAGTATTACCCATGACTCAGGCGGATAACGAGGAAATGGAGCTATTTCTTTGGTTGCTACATTACTAGGCAACTCAAGTCTTCCACCTAATTTTCGTAGCTTTCTTCTTCTCGCCACCCGAGATTTCGATCTTAGCATCAATGCAGCCTGCATCTTTAATGCTGATTTTCTTTTTTTACAATCACTCTATGCGCAACAACTAAATCAAATCAGATCAGAACAGATCAGTTCAGCTGAAGAGAATATTATTTTTTGGTTTTTGTTTTTTATTTTTATTTTTGAACGCCAATACTGTATTGTACTGTATGTAGATACAAAAAAAAAAACCCAACTACTCTTTTCCTTAACAAAGTAGGCGGGTAGTTGTTGGGCGTTTTACGTTACGTTACGTTACGTGTTAAATTTTGTCACGTTTTATTTGTTTTTTCTTTTAGCTTTTTGCTGTTTTTTTTTATTACAAATTTCCTTTATATTTAGCTTTTATTTTTTTATATTGTTTTGTTTTTGTTTTTTGTTTTTTTGTTATTATAATTAAATTTTATTTTTAAGTAAGAATCAGCGTCTGAACTTGAACTTGAACGTGAACGTACGTGAGTGCAAAGAACTAGAATTGGGTTCTTCAGGAGCCCTATATATATATGTAAAACTGAAGGCTAAAGGCGTTTTGTTGTTGTTGTTAATTGTTGTTGATTTGTTAATTGGTTGGTAGTAGGTTGGTTGAATTAATAAAAATTAAAAATGAAAATAATAAAATTTCATTTAAAATAGTCTTACAGTTAATTAGAATAGTTAAAACCTGATAAATATAGATAGATATACTACTACTACTACATATACACTATACATATAGCGTCGTACAGGTAGGTATATGTATGTATGTGTAGTATTTCTTCTTTTTGCTTTTGCTTCTTCTTTAGTGCTAATCCTTTGCAATAATCCTTTTTAGTTTCGTTGATTTTTTTTTTTTTTGTGTTTGTTTATTTATCAGTTTTCGTTAAAGATGACATTTAACGTTTAAAGCTTATTCGCTTTTTTTTTACTGTTACTGTTACTGTTGCTGTTGCTATAATTGTTATCTGTAGATGTCGTTAATGTTATCGTTAAATATCACCAGCTGCTGTTACGTTCTTTGATTGTGTTTCCAACGATGATGATGTTTCTGTCTACGTTGACCTTTGCGTCGTCTACGTCTGCTGCGCCGACGCAACCACCAGTTTAAACGTAATTGTGCGCACGTACACAACAATCGATACATAAACTTGAGATTTTTATCAAATTTAACGTTTCGTTTAAAACTAATCGAAAAGTCTTTGATCATAAACACTATATTACACGATCAGCGATTAATCAAATTTGTAATTTTAGCGAAAAACTTCTTTCCTTCTTTATAATATTTGTTTTTTGTTTTGTTATTCTTTGTTTTTTTTTTGCTTTAATTATTTATATAAATTCTATATTATATATATATATGTATATATGTATGTATGTATGTATAACTATATTTATGTATATAAATTTCATTTATTTATTAAGTTATTTATGTATTGTAGTATAATAATAATAATAATGCTGCTAAAAATATGGCGGTGAAGGCGTACGTAGTATGTAAAAATTCAATTCAATTCATTTCATTTGTTGTTGTTGTTGTTGTTAATATGCGTATTCTTGTTTTTGTTGTCGTGAAAATTACAAAATCGTTGTTGTTTTAGTTATAAAGTTATTAAAGCTTCCGTTGCTATTGTTGTCACTGTTTTCGCTTGTTGTTTGTTTTGTTTGTGCTGTTTCTTTTTGTTTTTTTGTTTTTGTAACATTTTTCGTTCTTTTTGTTTTCTTGTTGTTGTTGTTATATTTTTACATTTTATTAGCACGATATGTTGTTAATAATAAGTAGTTGTTGATGTTGTAATATTAGTAGTTGTTGTTGTTGATGTTATTTTTGTATTTGTTTTATTTTTATTGTAAGAATTTACAAAAGAATTCCTTTTGGCTTTGAAAACTAAACACGAGTTAAACTTTTTCATTTTCATTTTACTCTTCACTTTTCTTTTGTAATTTACACTCATTTAGCAGTTACACGCTATTTGGCTATTTTCCTAATATAAGAAAAAGATTTTTTTGGCACACACTTTCAATCATTTTTCTTACGTTCTTTACGCAAACACAACACACACACACAGGCACACATTCTCCTAAATCTTATTTAAATGGTCACTCAAAAAAAAAAAAAAAAAAAGGAGGAAAGAAAGAAACTTTTCCTTTCTTTAATGACACTCATTTACTATACATACACAGCAATAAGTTGTGTGTGTGTGTGTGTATGTTTAATATTATAGGATAGTCATATCCGGCATTTAAAAAAAAATTTTTTTTAAATAAATTAAACTTTTTTTGCTTGGCTTTGTTTCGCTTAATTTTTATTAATTGTTGTTATATTTCCGGTTATTATTTATTTGTTTCTGTTTTATTTCTGTTTTTATTTTCGGCTATTTGTTTAAAACCAATTTATGTGCGTTTTTTTATTACAACGCAACAAGTTATTCAACGTTTTGTTTTTTATATTGTTATAGCTATTATAGTTGGTTTTTGTTGTTGTTTTCTTTGTTATTTGAATTATTGTCACATTTGTATGTAAAGCATTCATTGTATGAAGAATACAAAAAAAAAAAGTACAAAAATCTTGTTAATGCCAAACACTTGCCATATATGTATGTACATACATACATATGTACACTTGTTTAGTCCTATAGTTTTCCACAGAGTTTGTATGTATTTTATAAGCTTTTTCTTTAACTGTATATTGTCCTATTTTATATTGTTTATGTATGTGTGTATATATGTATAATATTTAAACATTTTGTTTATCGTATGTATGTATGTTTTTCGTATATATTATTCATAAGTACCAACGATGATAACACGGTGCGACAGTGAAAATACACCCGAGTAACTACATAGTCCATGTTGTTCAGTTAGTTGAGGAGAACTCAAAAGTACCTTTTCTATATTTCTCGAACCCTCCAAACTTTTTTTATTTGACAAAAACTGTTTTTTTAGACGCTCCGCGCAAATTTCTGTATTACTCAAACATTTCTGACCCGATTTCTAAAATTTAAATCTTGTTAGAAAGGGCAAAGATGGACCTTTAAAACGGTATACATATATACATATTATTATTAATATGCTATGACTTTTGATGAGGTAAACTTGGAAAATTCGAACTTTTTTCATATTTTTTCAAGTTTGTCCATTCATAGTAGCAAACTTTAATAAAAAAAAATATAGGATAAGTGATAATATTCTTAAAGTCTGTTCTCTTGTGAAGAGATTGAGTTATCATTTGATCAAATCGGATAAAAATTACCGTAGTTATTATTTAAAGAGTCTAACAGTCGAGTGATATTTTTTATATATATGTCATCTCATCAAATGAACTTTTAGTTTTAAAATTTACAGAATTTTTGATGGATCTTGATCGTTTATCGGAAAATATGTCAATTTCACGTTTGCACGACTTCCAGAAGTCGGCTAATATTTGTGTTTTTTGCAAATATTATTATTTCTCTTTGCGCAAACATTGGCCAACTTCTGGTGGTCGCTCAAACGTGAAAGTTACACATTTTGTGATAAACAATCAATATCCACCAAAAATTCTGAAAACTTTTGAACTAAAAGTTCATTTGATAAGATGACATACATATATAAAAAATATAACACGACTGTTATACTATTTATATAATAACTCCGGTAAATTTTGTCCGATTTGATTAAACGAAATGCCAATCTCTTCACAAGATAATCCACTTTCAGAATTTCATCATTTATTTCATATTTTTTAAGTAAAGTTGGCTACTATGAACGGACAAACTTGAAAAAATATGAAAAAAATTCGCATTTTCCAAGTTTATCTCATCAAAACTTATAGCATATTAAGTCAAATAATATATATATGTATACCGTTTTAAAGGTCCATCTCTCCCCTTTCCAACAGGATTTAAATTTTGGAAATCGGGTCAGAAATGTTTGAGTAATCCAGAAATTTGTGCGTAAGGTCAAAAAAAAACAGTTTTTGTCAAATAAAAAAAGTTTGGAGGGTTCGAGAAATATAAAAAAAAAATAGTTTTGAGATCTACTCAACAAAACTCACAATCTACACTAAGTCATTAGCCGGGTGTACATATTTAATTTTCTTCATTTTGTCGCATAGTGTAATCTTACACAAAAATGGATAATTTCAATTGTTATTGTTATTATTTGCCTGGATTGTATTTGACAATTACTTGGATTATCACCTACAATACAAAGCAGATCACAGATTTAATTTCTTTTTCAAAATTGTTGTTTCTATTCGAAAAAAAAAAATTACAACAATTGTCTTTTTTGTTTTATTTTTTACTGGAATTATTTTTATTGCAATTAATTTAAAAAAAGAAAAACATTAGCTATTTCTATATACCAATTAGCCATTCTAAACTACCAACATACATATGTAGCTGGTTTTCTAATGCTATCATTAAACTATTTTATACACATTTGAGTAAGAAATATCTGTTGACATTCTCAATCACAATAAGTTATGGAGCATATTGATATGCAAAGCACCTGTTACAAACTTATATCCCTTAAAAAATAACTGTATGTATAACAATTCTGCTTGCACAACAAACCAGTAAAATTCAGCGTTAATTTAAGGGTGAAGGCCATAAATTTCGATAAATACTAGTTTATTGGACAAGTGACTCACACTACAATCAGGAAAACGCAAATGAAAATACCTGATGCATAAATTCTGTCGGTTAGCTACTAACTAAATTCTTTCGGGACGCCAACCTATCCTGGGTCAATAAGGAGTCCTGCTCCACCGCTAGGCTCACCTGGCCCTTGATGGATAAAAGGCGTACCAATCAATTACATGGTCTTGGTCGTGACGTCATCTCGACTACAGTGGCCGTGCTTACGGGTCATTGCGTCATGGATAGACACGTGGAAAGAATGAGGCTTCCTTTTAACGACTTCTGCCGTGGATGCAGGTCCTCTGAGGAAGAGGAGACTGTTATTCACTTTCTTTGTCAGTGCCCGTCTCTTGCTAGGTGTAGATATAGGTTATTTGGCTCCCCTTTCCCTTGTTAGCTTAACGGAGCTATCATCCATTGACATCGTTCATCAAACTTTCTGGCTGGTTTTCCAGTGCGGGGTAATCGTGCTTCCGTTGTGCAGCCCTTGTGCTGACCAACTTCTTCCTTTTCCCTGATTGTGGTGGAATTTGGTCAGTACAGGGACTGTGTTCACCCGTGGCATCACAACGGGCCGCTATGCGTGCTCAAGTGAGCTTTGTGACATCAGTGCTACCACTCCGACCTAACCTAACCTAGCTACTAACTAGATACCACATAGAATCACGAAAGTAAGCATTTTTTGCTGCCCTCGTTACCATATAGAATAAAGCTTTATTTATCGATTACTTGGATTTTCTATATCGAATTTGTCAATGACTAATATTTTTTTTTTTTTTTTTTTTTAGAAAATTTGTAGATGTCTTGCATTTTCTATACCAAAACTGCCGATGGCTTACTTTTTCTACAGAAAAGAAAATTTGTGAACGACTTGCATTTTCTATAGTAAATTTTTCGATTATATCACAAACTGGGCCATGCATAGGGTTGCCAGCCTAGCTGGACTTGGCTGGATTGTCCAGCTTTTTTGATACTTGTCCAGTTTCAAGCTAAAATTTAATTTGTCCAACTAAATAGAAATTTTTTTAGTACACTGCAATAACTTGGGCAATAATTTTCATGTTATCTTTGTCAAATCATGTTAGCCAACATTGATTGTCCATTTGTTATACAACTTATGGTTATGATTTTCCTATTCTATCATCACTGACAACATGTCTCAACACTTGAACAGCTGATGTCATAATAAATATTATTGCGAGCGATAGTCAATTTCTTTACGTATAGCTTTTATTTTTTTTGTACATGAAAATAATAAAAATTATTTGCAGAAAATCTTGAAATGGATATTGATGAAGAAGCTGGTCCATCAAAAAGACGACTCACAACTTTCTGCGATAGATGGAAAATATGCTAATTGGATAAGAAAAAAAGATAATTACACGGCAGAGTGTAAATTGTGCCAAACAGACATTATAATCAAATATGAAGGCAGTTATTCTCAGTATTTTTTATGTCCAGCTTTTTAAAACCCATTGTCCAGCTTTTTGCGAATCGGAATCTGGCAACCCTAGCCATGCACCAGATTATGTTATTGGAATACCATTATAAAACAGAATTCTTCTATTTAATAAATTTTGCTAAACAGTTTTGCTTATTCACTACATTAAAAAAAGCTATAAAGAACTCTTTTTTTAATTTAAAAAAAAAAAGTTGCTAACTACAGCACACTAATATCTAAAAAATAAAAACAAAAAAAAAAAAAAGAAAATGTTAACCATATCATTATGTAAAAATCTAATTAGAGCAAAGAATTTATGTTTTCTTAAAAATTACTACCTTTCGAAACTTGTTTAAAGAGTTTCAAATTCAGTTTCACAACTAAAAATCTAAAATGTGCTAAAATTTAATAATGAATTTATCTGTTTATCAGCAACATTGTAATATAATGTATCTATTAAGTAGCATCGCATTTAGGCAAAATTCCAATTTTCCTTTACACTGTATGAAAATTTTATAAAGACAAGGTTTGTTTTCACCGTTATTTAAAACTAAAACTAAAACATTTGCAAGTGAAGGTCATACATAGATCCTGTAAATTCAATACTTATTGGAAAAGAAATTGTTATTAAGTGATCATCAATTGGTGAATTTGTTATAAACATCGATACATCATTACATTTGTATTATTTGCTGTAAACGAGCTCAACCTAAAACAAAAATATTCTTGACACTGATCTTATAATTATTTTGTTGAGTGTAAAACGTAAACTTTTTCTCTTTTATTTGAAAGAGAAACGAGAGAGAGAGAGAGACAGGATAAATAAAAGTTTGTATCAATGTACATACGTAATGACAACAAGTAAAAACTTTATAACGGAACTTTACACATACGCGAATCTATATAAAAACCGTGTGTGTGTACGTCATGTCAAAAAAAAACAAAAACAAGACTAGACAAGACAAAATCGCCAAAAAGTTACAAAAGAAGGAGAAAAAAAAACGAAGGAAAACTGAAACTGAAAACAACAAATACATGAACCAAACCATTTACAAAGGAGAATAAGGTTAATTAAGTATGTATGTGTATGCATGTGTAAGTATGTTTCGTGTGTCGGTGGCTAAGCACAGATGAAGAAAAACCCCAATATAGCGATCTACTATTCTTTAGCATGTATTGTGTCGTCTGCCGCCCAACCGTCATCGTTCTTACCACTAATGAGCTGTTTTTCTAGTCATAACTATACAGAGTTTTTTTTATGAGCTTATTTCATTTCATTTAGGAAATTGAATTAAAAAAAAAGAAACAAAAAATAAATGAAAAACTGACAACAACAAAATACTCGAAAAAGAAACGAAAAACATGCGAGCAAACATTATGACACGAAAAATGTTAAGGGAACAACAACAACAAACATGCAACATTGAGAATAACATAGAACATTGAAATAATAATAATAAAGACAAAATCAAATACATATACAAGCACGCAACTACACACCAAGAAAAATATATGTATAGTAATAGTAGTTGTAGTGGTGGTGGTGGTGGTGATGGTGATGGTGTTGGTAAATGAATAAAAGGACGAACGAAAATGCTAATAAAATTTGAAGCCAACATGGTGGTGCTGATAAAAACTTCATACACCGTTATGAAGTAGAATAGAAAAAAAAAAAACCGAAGTGTATTCGCATGACAATGTGTATGCGCATATTTGTCTTTATGTATTATGTACATGTGTGTATGTATCAATGTATGTGTGAATAATAATTAGCCTGTATTAGTTATTAGGAGTGTTCGTCTTAGTTTCGCTTGTATTACGAGTATAAGCTTTTATTTTGGTAAAAACAAAAACAAAGAAAAAAACAAAACGAAATATTTACTGTTATAGCTCATATAAAAAATAGAATAAAATAGAATAGAATAGAATCATAAAAACTTAAAAAAAGTACATTTAAGTATTAAGAAGATGAACAAGAATAAGAAGAGTAAGCAAGTAAGGAACAAAGGTAAAAAGTGAAATTTAAATTATTAAAGAAGAAAAGTATTTTGAAATTAGTTTCTAATACAATATTAAAACATTTGTTAGCAGATACTAGCGATACGAGTACATAAAAAGCTAAACACACACACATCAGATCAGATCAGATCAGATAAAATCAAATCAGAAGGAGGTTAGTACCAAGCGGTATTAACAACAAGAAATATTCTGCACAATTGATAATAATTTATTGAGGTTCACAAACATTACATGTCTATGTATTACAAATGTGTGTGTGTCGTTCAGTAGTTTACAGCGTTAATTTTTCTTGTTGATATTCCCGCTGGATATCCACCGCCAACATTAAAAACATGTCAAAAGTGTTTCTTTTTTCTTTTTTTTTTTTACTTCCTTTTTTCAACTTTTTTAAAATATTGTATGTAGCATTAAACATTTAAATAACGATTAAAATGGCAGAGTAGTTAGAACAAAAAATTATTACAAATAGGATCAGCTTTAATCTTGCTCTTGTGTTTTTTTTTTTGGCATTTGCAGCTGTTGTAGCAGTTGTTGTTGCTGTTGTTGATATTTACCTCAATGTGTTCGCAGACGCAAATACCTTCTTCACAATAGGCACAGACCTGTACCTTGCGGCCTGTGGTGCTTGAGAAGCCCTTGAAAATTATATGCGGATCATCGGTTAACAAAGGCTCATACTGTTGATGCTGTTGCGTGAATTGCAACTCCTTAAATTGGCGCTTTACTCCGTTCACGGCGGCCGAGGCGTCCAATTCGAAGGCATCGCTGCGTCGCATACGATAGACGCTGCATTTGCGTTCGAGAGGACCGGTGGGTGGGTGCATTTGTTCATCATCGTCGCATGAGTCCATGGCGGCGGTTAGAGGTTGCTTTTCGGCTGCGGCTTCGGAAAGATCGTCTCGTGGCTTGGCCACATGTCCGGGCGAAGCCATGGGCGTGGCCGGCGTCACTATGATAGAGTCGTGGCAAGGTAAAGCCATACTGGCCTCTTGACCAGTCATCGTAGTTGTAGGTGGGGTACCTGCAGTGCTGTCGCCGACGGCCACGCCCGCTGGCGACGTCGGCGGTGTGGCCTCGACTTGAGAGACAAGCGGAAACGTTGCGGTTGCAGATTTTGGCAAGTGCGAATGGTGGAAACTAGTGCCGCTACTGCCGGAATGACGATGCACCAGTTTCGGTGACACACGGCCCATGTGATGATGATGATGATGGTGATGGCTCGCAGGCTGATAATGTCCTTGACCGTGAGCATGACTATGGGCATGATGGCTATGTCCCGTCTGCATCTGTCCGCCATGGGCATGCGAATGCATGTGCATGTGCAGTATCGATTGCGTGTCGCCTTCATCGATTGGCAGTAAAAGCTTCGATTGGGCCGTATAGCTTGCACTGAGTTTGCGCGCCTGAGCTTGCGGTGTACGTAAGTAGTTGTTGGGTAATTGGTGGAATTGGCGAGATTGTCGCGTGGGCGTGGAAGCGCCATGATCAGCAAGGACGATGCCTGCTGCTTTCGGTGGATGTAGTTTCGCTTGAAGTTGTTGGGTTTTTTTCTGTTGACGCTGGCGCTGACGAGCCTGGCGCGAGGCCAACGAAGCACCGCCTGCTGCCGCATACATTTCTATTTATTTACCCTCTAAATACGTTTTTATAAACTAACTTAATTTGTTTGTTTCTTTATTCTAATTGTTTTTTTTTTCTTTTTATTGTTGTTGTTTTTTTTTTTTTTGTTCGATTCTTGAAAGCCCGTCTAATTTTTAAGGGTTTTGTTATGAAATTGAAAAAAAAAAATTCTATTTCTTCTCTAGTCTGCTAGTTTGTGGAAAGGAAAACAAGAACAGCAGTAAGAAGAAGAAAATAAATTGGTCGTATAGCAAGTATAACAATAAAGGTTGGTTTACGGCAATTATGAGAGAGAGAGAGAGAGAGAGATAGACTCTGTGTAAGTGAGAAGTTATCGATCACTTTTAGCCTACAACGTTAATTTTAATGAGATTTTGTTTTAATTTTGGATAACGAATTGTGACCATGAGTTATTGAAATGGAATTTTTCTTGGTTTCTTTCTAAACTCGGCTAATTGTAGCAGTAGTAGTGGAAGTGGAAGAGCGGTGGCTTAAAACTAAAATAGGAACTAAAATTTTGAAAACGTGCTTTCAACTGTATAACTCTATAGAGAGAATAAGTGTGCAAACGATTTTTATTAAGGAGATACAATATGAACTCAGGATATTTCTAAAAAAGAAACGAATTACATAATTTACAATATTTTTACATCATTTTAATAAAAAAAAAAAGACGAATCATTAAAAAAACTATTTAAAAAATATTTTATAATTCTAACTAAATGACGAACGTACGTCTATGGTAAAAAAAAAAAAAATTATTTAAAAATTTCTATAAAAAAAAAAGAAAATGTTTAGCTGCTCCTCAATTAACAAGCTGTATTTGTTAATGTGTTTGTTAATGAAATCACTTTATAAATGTACATTTAATATTGTTGTTGTTGTATAAAAAAAAAAAAGAAATCTTATTAAACTAGCTATAAAAATATATTTTTCTTGTTTTGTTTGTTTTTGTTAAATGACAACAATTAAAGCTAATTATTCTCGCTCGCTTGGTTTTGTAATTAAATACGAATGCGAATACGAATACGATCTTTGTCGATCAATGAGCATTGCTAGGAAAGGACAAATTTCTTGATTTTAATTTGATTTTTGATGCGTTCGTCGTTAAAGTCGAAGAAGTATAAAAAGTAAAGAGTTTAGAAGACCATTAAAGGTTAGGTCACATCGGCATCGAAAAAAGCAGCAATAGCAGCAGCAAACTGATTGATTGATTATTAACCACACTAACAATTTACATACAAATGCATATACATATGTATGTATGTATATGAGAGTAAATCTATGATTCTACAAAGTTTTTCTTGTTTTTTTTTCTCTATAATGTATGTCTAAAACAAACACAACAATAATTACTGGATATTTGGATAGATAATATTTGTTGTTCTTGTTTTTTGATGTTTTTTAATGTTTTTTTTTGTTTTTGTTGTTGTTTGTTTATAATTAATATACGCACAGAGAGTAATAATAACAATACCGATATAAATATGTAATTCTATATAGTAAATGATTTTCTAAACATTTGTATAGTAAGTAGTACAATATAGTCTATATTGTTCGCTTTTTTTTTTTGTTTTTTGTTTAATATTTAATTAATAGCTAATAAATACACATAAACACATATACATATATACATATACATATATCTACGTATACAAATGTATGTATGTATGTATATATATATATATATAGAGACAGACAGACAGATCTAGAAGTTATTAAGTATATAAGAATACATTTATGGTTCTATATAGAGATATATCTTATGTATGCTTATGTATAATAGCATTTAAATTTAAACAGTTTAGTAAAGTTTAACCGATTTTTCTTGAATTTGCCATATTACCTACAAACACCCATATGTATATTATAAAATTATATAACTTAAACAAATATCTTTGGAATACATTTTGTTTTCGTTTTCGTTTTTCTCTTTTATATATTTGCTTTAAACTATTTTATTTTTTTTTTTTTTTTGATACTAACTACTAAACTGTTTCTATTTATAATTTTGTGTTTCTGTTTTCTGTTTTTATTGGTTTCTTTATATGTACTTTGATTATATAGTTTTTCGCCTAAATAAACGTTATAATAATAATACTTTTTTTTTTCTTTGCTTTTTCTATTGGTTTACAAAAATTTTATAAATCGATAGTCGTTATTACATAATTCTAAAAAGAGTAAACAACATCATTCGCATAAAAATTACCATTTGAATTGGAATGGCGAAAAACTAAAAACCACTAAACACTAACTAAACTAAAAAACGCTTTTAATAAATGCAAAAGAAAATAATAAAAATATATCAAAAATTACATTTAAATTGCTAATTAAGGTTTCTTTAGTTTCGAATCGAATCGAATCGTTTTGTTTCAGTTATTTTAGTATGGGTTTAGCATTTAAGCATTACGATTTCGATTATGATCTTAAAATCTAAGCTAATCACTAAAAAACAGTTTTTTTTTTTGCTTATAAAGTTATAACGTTAAGGCTGAAAGAAAGGTATTATAATGCAAATATTAAATAACAAAAGTAAAATAAAATAAATAAAGAACAAGAAAAAAGAAAATAATTTAAATAAATGCAAAGTTTTGTAAAGAGTTTCTCATTAAAAGTCTGACTTTTTGTCCTACGATTACGACTTGATTTAAAAAAGTAAAATCCACACGAAAATTTTAAAAACTAAATGCAATGTACAATCGTATTAAAGATGTTATTCTTTATAAAAAAAAACATACTGTATATGCATATACAGCATATGTAGTATGAACACAATATAAATATTAGCATAGACATATTTCATAATACACATTTTATATACATACATACAGCTATGGACATTAAATTAGCACAAAATCCATTTATAGTTTGATTATGATTTTTTTCCTACAAGGATAAAGACCTCTCATTCTGGAAAAAATACTTTGCAGTGATGAAACAAAGATAAATTATTTGGGACCGGATGGTAGAGTCTTTGTTCATCGGCCAAACTGTCAGGCATTTAATCCACATTACACTCTAAAGACCATAAAGCATGGTGGAGGAAGCATCATGGTGTGGGAATCATTTTCATGGCACGGTGTGGGTCCAATCGTCAAAATTAATGGAAAAATGCACCGTTAAAAGTATTTGGATATTATGAAGAACAAAATGGAACCATATGCTTTTGAAAACATGCCAGTTTCATTCATATTTATGCAAGATAATGATCCCAAACACACGTCTAAGCTGTTAAAGGATTCGTTTTACAAAGAGCACATTCGCGTTTTAGACTGGCCGGCGCAAAGTCCTAACTTAAACCCGATTGAAAACCTCTGGCACGATGTGAAATGTGTAATTGCTCAACAAAAGTACAAAAATTTGGACGATTTGTGGCATGGAATACGGAACGCTTGGTACTCGATTCCCAAAGAACGTTGCCAGAATTTGATTGAAAGCATGTCCCGTAGATGCCATGCGGTGCTTAAAAATAAAGTCTATTCTACCAAATATTGACCAAGTAAACGAAAAACAATAATATTTTTACTATTTATTAAAATATATTATTTTTATTTTAAAAATTTTAATTTTGTGCTATTTTACTGTCCAGCTAAAATCTAGCATTTGATATGTTGCAGGCCTTAATGAGCATACGATCGGCAATTTAGTAAAAATTTTTGTTTTTGCTTTAAAGAAGAATATGCCTTTTATATTTTTATGTTTAAATTTTTTTGTAAATAGACTTAAAATACTATAAAAAATTAGATTGTTTTTATGACAAATTTTTGTGCTAATTTAATGTCCATGGCTGTATGTATGTATGGAAGTACACATATAAACGCAAGTAATTCGCATCGTACTCATTGCTGACATTGCATAAAAAACTGGATAAATTAATAAAAAATATTATCAAATATTATATTGAAATGCCAATAAATGTCTCTAAAATATTAAAGAAATATAAGTTCTTTGTGCCATTACTTGACACAAAAATTTTGACATTTCTAAACTAAATATTACTAAACCATAATTTCTAATACTTTCAAAGCTCCCAGGGTTAAATATTTAACACTCACACACACAAAAGCCGTATGTACTAAACAAACAAATCATGTTAAACAATTCAATTCAATGTTTACATTGTATTGTCTCCGCAATTACAAAGAGAGTGAAAGGATGGTTACAGAAGAACAGACTGTTGTTATGATTTAAATTACACACACACACACATACCTTTGGTAGCTAATACACTGTTTAAATGTCTTTGCGTTTACTCTCAACATTGGACATAAATAAATAACAAACACACAGACACACACACACACACATGCCATTGTTGGTTCTTTCCATTTACTGGATCTAAAACATTTTATAAATTATGCACTGTCACTCTTTTAGTTGTGCCTCAATTATAAAGAAGAAATAAAGAAAAAAAATATAAGACTCAAATGAAAAACAAAAACCCGTTTAACGGAGATAAAAGGAGACCACCACCATCACCACCACCACCACCATAATATGGTGATAGGTGAGTAAACAATAAATAGATTTTAATTATTCTCCTTTTGAGTAGAACAGCTAGAAACAAGTCTATATAATATGTGTATAAATTTAAACGAAAGACTGTAATATAAAAACATACACTCCCACATACACTACATACATCGTATGCATGTAATTGTACATATGTATGTATGTATGTATCCGTGTAGATATTTATTTACATATGGCTTTCAAGTTCCATAAAATGCAAATGAACATGACCCTTCACATGTGTAAGTGTGGTAAATAAACAATTTTAGCCTACGCAAACAAAACAAAATGTTGGAAAAGAAAATGAAAGCAAAGAAAAATAGGAAAAACCAAGCACCCACTTCAGTTTTAGGCCTTAACAATTTTCTTATTTTGATTTTTCACCTTTTTTTTTAGTGTCACAGATGTACATGAAGCAAACATCGCCTACCCTACCTCAACTTTTTCGTTTGTTTAAGTAAGTAAACAGGAGCGTGCAACAAATTAGCAAATTATTATAAAAGAAATGAAAATAAAATTCTATTGAAAGAAAAGGAAAAAAAAAAAACAAAAACCGAATGTGTTTACATTAAGGCTGAAAAAATTATCGATTTTTTTCTCTCTAACTTTTGCTTGCGCTCTCTCTCTCTCTCTCAGTTTTAGTAACTAAAATTCACAGGGTGTGTACAAAAGATAGTGTCAACTTTTATTTGCATAATAAATGTCGACTGAGTATGTATTCGCAATAGTGTTAGTGTGCGATTTGGTTTAATAGTTTATGTTACTCTCTCTCTCTCTTTCTCTTTATTTCTAGGAAATATTTACAATGACATTGTTTACAGCGTATATTACCGATACTCATACATTTAAAAGAATTTTTAATATACATACATACATATGTACATATGTAATGTATCCTAATATACAGTGGCTTCCACCTTATTTCAACCAGCACCTTTAAAAAAAAATTTAATAAGAGTTTATAGAATATGTTTAAAAATTAAACAAAAAAGTTTTATTCAGTCTCAAATTTATGGGCAATTTGTGATCAAAACGTCCGCCAACTCCAGATTTCGAACAAGAATGACCTTATAGCAGCTCTGAAAAAGGAATGGGCAAAAATAACTCTCCAAACCACTAGGAAGTGAAATCAATGCAAAAATGGCTGAAAGCTGTAATTAAGCAAATAGGAGGTCATACTAAATTTTGTAATTAAAATTATTAGTTAATTAATCATTTAATTGTTTGTTTATAGTAAGTGGTTGAAATAAGCTTTGACTAATTGGGTTCCTATATTTTTGGTTTTTAGTTTGTAAATTTACATTTGAGACTGAATAAAACTTTTTTTTCTTACTTATTTAAACATATTCTATAAACTCTTATTCAATTTTTTTTTAATATCTTGTATCGTTTCGAAATTATACGAGCTTAATTTTTTTTAAAGTTGCTGGTTGAAATAAGCTGGGAGCCACTGTTTATTATTAATCTTTCTGTAAGTCTGTTTTTTTGTTTGTTAGCCAATCACGCCTGAACGCCTGGACCGATTTTCTTGAAATTAGGGATATAGATGGAGCTTTTGTCGGTGCAGGTTATAGGCTATAAATCTTTTCAAAATTTTAACCAAAAGGGGAGAAATAATGGGACAAAGAGAGAAAAAATGGGCAAAAATTAGTACTTTTATGCATAAATGCTGTATTTTATCTGTTTTAAAGGTAATTTTTTACGATTTAGCTTGATTAAGTTTCGCAAATAGCTATTGGAGATGTTCAGTTTCTAAAGTTGAACCAAAAGGGTCCAAAAAGGGGGAAAGGGGCCAAAAACGTGCAAATTGAGTGCATAGCCAATCAGGGGAAAGGGGCGAAAAACGGCCAAATTGAGTGTACACTAGAGCCCCGACTTGCGTCGTTAATGGGGACCGGAGAATTGCGACGCAAATTGAAACGACGCAAATCGAATAAAATTTTTCTATACAAATGCATTGAAATTCATCAAAATGAAGCAAAAAAACTTAATATTTTTCATTATTTTATTAAGTTCAGTAAAGTTTTCTCTAATTATTATAAAGAAATAGCAAAAATATAAATTAACAAAAAAAACTTAACAAAAATCAATAAAATTCATTTATAAAAAAAATTAATTTTAAAGACGAAATTGTGCTTTGTTTAGTTTATGTGGTGCTTTCTTCAGATAATAAATTCAAATCAACAACACTCCATTTGATTACGTGGTCTTACAGGTTTGTTAACAAAAAGGTTTGTTGAATTTTTAGAGATTTTTTGCTGATATGTTTCCTTGTAACAACTAATGGCTTGGGCAGCAGATGCTGCTACGCCCTCGCTACGATTTTCGTCAGGATCGTTTTCAGAAAATATATCCAATGCATGGGAAATTAATTGCATAGCTTTCGAAATATTGGAGATTGTTATTTTTTTTTTTCATAACATCATCTTCTTAAGCATGCTGAATATTAATGGATAATAAATTTTCATTATCAAGCTCCTCATCGTGAGGCAGTAAAAGTTCAAAAGTCCATTCCTTCAAATTCGGCTAAATTTAATCGACGCAAGTTGAAATTGCAGGCATTTAGACTGCCTTCTCCTACAACATAACACCGAGTATGACAAATCATGTGCTGACATGTCAGCATGGAATGCCCATGGAATGTCAATGGTTTGAAACCAGAAATCGTACAAATTATTGCGGATTATTTTATTTATATTGCGGTAATGAAACAAATTCTTTAAAATCCAATGAATTTTTAAATGCAAACACTGTTTAAAGCTTTTCATTCGTATTCATTGAAGTAGCAGAGCTAAATGTCCTCAATTGAAATAGACCAGTACGTGCATAGAAATGTAAATACCTGAATAGAAATATAAATATGTGTATGTACAATACATACGAACATACATATGTATATATGTATGTATATATATGTACAAATGTTCATTTGTACATAAGCTAAATAAAATGATCAAATCTTCGGCAACTAACACTTTGAATGTTTAAAAAAAATATAAATTTTTTTTTTGTTGAAATCAGTAGTTGTTATAGTTATTACGAGAGAAACGTTTTTATTTATTTATTTATCCTTTACAATAATTTCAATTCTCACTCACTCACTTTACTTGTGTTAAATTTTTTATTTAAATTATAATCGAAATTGCTAGCAACATTGTGTTCATGATGTGTCTGTATTAAAATAATCATACTCATTGCCATATACAAACAAACAAACATACATACATATGTACATACATGCATACATTTGTGTACAAGTGTATTGCATTTTATCTCCTTCTTGAGATTTTTCTTGCCCAACACCAAGTTGCAGTATGTGTTATTGCCTTTGTTGTTGCTGCAATAACATATACATACATGTGCGAGTAGGTTTGTAAAGGGTGATTTTTTAGCTATTATCTTTTTGGCAACACTGGTTTAAACAGCTCACGCACGTTTCGTGTTTTGTTTCACTGTCAAACATCTTCAGTTTTGGTCTATAATTTAACCATGAATCGTCTTACAAACGATCAACACTTGCAAATCATTAAATTTTTCAAAGATGCTGCGAATCGTAACGTAACTGTGAATGGTGACCGCTACCATGAGATGATATCCAACTTTTTTTTGACCAAAATGCAAGAGCTTGACTTGCTTGACATGTGGTTTCAACAAGACGGTGCCACATGCCACACAGCACGCGTAACAATGGACTTATTGAGCGGCGAGTTCGGTGAACATTTTATTTCACGTTCGGGACCGGTCAATTGGCCGCCTATATCGTGCGATTTAACGCCTTTAGACTATTTTTTGTTTGGCTATGTTAAAGCTCATGTCTATACAGACCAGACATCAGCAATGAATCGTATTTTCGCTACTCATAGGTACTTATGAAATTTTGAGTATGAGTGAGCCAAGAGTATTAAAATTCAACTACTCTGATTCATTCGTACTCGCTACAACATTGATTTATAAGTATAGGTTGCAATGAGTATGAGTGCAACGTTGACATCAAACTCACAACATTCGATTCATTGTTTGATTCATACGCCTACTCATTCAGATTCATAAATTTAGAAAAATACTTATAATACTTACGAATGATTCGAGTCACTCGAATCATTCATCAAAATTTACAGTAGAAGTTATTGTTGCATTTACAAAAGAAGAAAAAAGAAAAGACAAAGACAGCAAGCAAAGCACACACACAACCTTCTAGCGAGTATTGTGGTGTTCGTACTCGAATCATACTTATTTTGTGCTTCGTGTATATGTTGAATCATGGAGAGCCGAAATCAACAACATCGTGCGTATTGTTAAGTATGAGTACGATGAGTATTTCTAACTTTGAATATGAGTAGTATGAGTATGATATTAAAATAAGTATGAATGCGTATAAGTAGCTGAAATTATAAGTATGACTCGAATCTACTCATCGTTTTGAATACTCGTTGCTGATCTCTGATACAGACAAGCCCGCTTCAATTGACGCATTGGAAGACAACATTGAAGCATTTATTCGTGAGATACCGGCCGAAATGTTGGAAAGAGTATGCCAAAATTGGACTAATCGGATGGTCCATTTGAGGCGCAGTCGCGGTCAACAATTGCATGAAATAATCTTCAAACATTAAATTATATGGATCGTACTATCGATTCAAATAAAGATTTCATGCATTTTTCTGAATTTTATGTGTTTTTTTTTTTGAAAAATTTTCCTATAGCTCTTAAAAAATCACCCCTTAGTATGTGCATATGCACAACATATTCAAACAAAGCACGTTTTAAAACACGCTTCATTGGCTGCTTTTTAGGGGAATCTCTTTAAATATTTATGACCGTTCTGACAGAGTTTTCTAACACGGACACGGACACGATACAAACAGAAAGCATATGAGAGATACTGAATGTAATACGAGCATACACAACACACACACACATGTACTCACACTTTTGCACATAGTAGTTACGTTATTTTTGGAATTTTTCATTTTGAGTTTTTCTTTTTTGTTGTTATTCTATTACATATTTTTGCTTTTGTTTTCTCTTTTTATTATCAGTAAACAAACAAACAGACAGTGTCGTGCAAAACGATACTACCTAATTACACTGAAAATTAATTGAAAAGTGAACACATAATAGGATAATAAAAAGTAAAAGAAATTGAATTAAAATCAAAATTGCTCCTGTAAATGCTGTAAATTAATAAGGAGTGCGCACAAAAAAAAATCTGGACTTACACATTTCGTTATAGAAATAAAACTAAGTGGCGGATTTTTTTCGTTTTATATTTCAATTAAAGTAAATAATATTTGAATTCTTTTGTGTATACAATTTTTTTCTGACAAAGGTCTCAGAGCATCCAACTTTTTGAGCCACTTTTCTTCCAGACATGTTAGGGTGTTTTTTGAAAAATACATATTATTTTACTTGCTTTCAAAGCCTTTTTTTCTTCCACTTCCACGCTTTCTCTCAATACTCAAATACTTCTTATATTGTTTTAAGTATTACCTTAGAAACTGTTTTTTGGTTAACATCTGCGAGCCTAGCAATCGTTTTTTGTAAGCGGCGCCGTTTTTCATTGAAAATTTCAATTATTTTTTTTACGACATTCTTGTTGGGTGCCCATATTCAAAAAACTAACTTTGCTATTGCAATGACATTTAGCACGTGCATTTTGAAACAGATGACTAACAAAAACAATGTAACGGTATTCATTTTTTTCAATTATGATAAAAGTTATTAGCTTAAAAGTAGGCCCATTTTTTTTGTGCGCACTCCTTAGTTAAATTTTGTATATTTAAAAGAGCTTAGTGTAGCGCAAACGCTTAGTACAAATAAGGGAAATAGTACAAATGATTAAACAAGGACTCGTTTTAATGTGCTGAAGTTAAGACCAAATATTTCAACCGAAATATTAAAAATTAAACACTATGCTCATTTATTGCTCACAACTGTGTTCTATACATTTTTTTTCTTTCACATCTAAAGTGTAAAATAACTGACTGGCATAAATGGGTTTATGAAGAAATATTAAATTTGTTTTGATATTAAATGGTATTTTTTAGTTTTAGTATTGGTATGCTCTATTCAATATGTATATTCCAAAAATCTATTTACTTGACTCGCATTTAGGCATTGTGGCAAAATATGAACAACATCTGGTTATTATTTTTATTTTTTTCTCCTTTCATCTCATCTCTTACATTCGAAAGACTTTAAATGCATAATAGCCTTGACCGTACCCAGAGAAAAAATTGGGAAAAAATACCATATCAGCTTAAAAAGAAATGCACACAACACAGTTAAAAAGCTAAAAATACTGCATATGACTGCAGCAATTGAAAACTGAATGAATAGTATCGTAGTACACTTTTATACGATACGGCTTTGAAATAATAATAATAATAGCAAACGACTTAAATACACCATCATCAACGGATTATAAAGTATTATAATAATGCATAGCGAAAATATGAACCGGGCCTAAAACATTAATGTTTTTTTTTTACCATCATTGGCTCATTTATGCATATACATACATACGTACGTACGTATGTATGTAGTTTGCAACCATGTTTATTTTGGCATATCTACATACATACATATGCTTAATACATATACTTAATATAAAGTAAAAAAGCACACATACATACATACTTTTATAACAGTACCCTGCAGGAAATGTCAATATTAAAAGTGTGCTGAATCGTCGCTATTGACTTTGTCAACAGTACTAGTGTCGAATTATACCCCGTACAAGGCTTATGGTGTTTTCTTTTCTACCAAAAAATGTGCATTTTATTAACGCAAAATGCAATTTTGTGTTTGTTTCTTAAAAATGTTTCGCCCTCTAAAAGGATGGTATGTTTTATTCAAAATAATTCGCACTTGCCAATGGTGGAGGGCATTGCATTTTATGCCCTGTATAAATCGAGAGTGCTGCTAATACCCTGTAAAGCAGATGACTTTTGTTTAATTTATGGGGCTACCAGATGAAATTTAAAAAAAGTCGCCTGGTATTGTTATTCAATTTTGAAGTTAATTTTTTCATTGTTTTGTGGAGTAATCTTAAGGAAATATTACATTATTAAAGCTACATGGTCAGCAGTATAAAAAATTGAATTCAGTGTTAGGACAGTGTTAAAATTTTTTTTTTTTTTTTGTTATAAAAAAAAGCGTGCAAAAAATGAAGTCGAAAAATTAGCGATCTGGCAACACATTTGAACAAATTGCCATTTACTCATTCATTTTCTTAATAAGTGGTAAACACAGAGCATACATACATACATAATTGGTCATTACAACCCTTCTCACACCACTTATGTTGTGCGTGTTAATTTTATACATAAGTGGCGGGACCTACAGTTTAAAGTCGACTCCGAACGACAGATTTTTTGAGAAACTTTTCATGGCAATTTTATTTACTCTCAGAGTTTTTGCCAGAAATCTGCTGAGAGGAAATCGCCGAAGAAATACTTTTTGTATTTTGTTTTGATGTCTGGCCTGGGGCTCGAACCCTGGCCTTACGTCTAATAAGCCAACACACTACCTACTAGACTACGGCGACAGGGCATACCCTTTTTTAATATTTGTGTTATGCTCTTCTCAAATAAAAAATGACATTACAACAGGGTTGGTAAAAAATTTTTTTAATGTACCTTGTAAGAGGGTGACATTTTCTTTGTAGAAAAGAAAACACCATTAGTGCTATAGACATTTAATATGTCCGTGTCATTGAAAATCCACTAGTAACATTATGACTATTGACTTGGTATTGACTGTAGGTACTTCTCATGGATCCATATGGTGACATTAGAACCAGGAATTTAATAGTATATTTCTATAACTTATGGAACTTTCCTGTAGGCAATATCAATAGTAAATTGTCACTAGTTTTTTTTTACTTTTTTTTAATGTTAGAGTCTTTAAGGCGGTACCGAAACAAATAAATTAGATCATATATGTACTATTGATGGAATAATACGTTTATTTAACAAAAAATTTAGATAACTAATAAACTACAGGTAGGCCTCGCTTAGCACGTACTCTTTTTAACACGGCCTCGGTCTAACGCGATTCACATTTTGGTTCACATTTTCGGTTAACACTAAAAAAGCCTGGGTTGTGCGCGGTTTACAAAAATCTTTCTAATGATCAGACAAAGATAACAGATTTTTTTAAAGAAAAAAGTAACAACATTGAATCACTACAAAAGCGTCCACGTCGGATAGATCTATCCAGTGATGAAGATTAAATTTTATGGTTATGTATTTTTATTTTTTTTTTTTAATATTACTGTCGTGAAATATTTTTTTTTTTTAATATTTCGAGAATTATTAAGTTAATTGAATGTAATATTTTTGTTTTTATGCGTAGATATGGATTAACATGTATGTACATATATATTATTAAAAAAAAATTAAAATTAATAAAATTTGCTTTTTTGAAAACCATGGAACGTAACCCCTCTTTTTTTGTATTGGTTTCTTGTATCGCTTAACACGATTTTGCTTAACACGGTATTTTCATGGAACGTAATCCCCGTGTTCAACGAGGCCTACATGTAATTAATAAAAAATTTAGCACATTTCTTCAGGGCAGGCTAAGCCCTTTATGATCCTACAAAGAATTGGCCACAACTGAATTCGAGAACTTTTAAAAAGTAGGATTCCATCAATGTTTATATCAAGCTCCAAATCATCATAATTTTGCAGAACACTTCCAATTTTTCTAAATTGCGTTTCTATCCCCATGTGACAATAGCTTTCAGGCGAAACGTTTCTAACCACAATTTTTTTGTTTTGGTCCAATAAAGTTTCTGCAGAAAGTGGAACCTCCAGGCCTTTATCTTTTAAAATGCATAAAAATTTTTCCGGCTTTATAATACTTAGAAAACTTAGAATTTTTTACTTTTTTATGCGTAAAAATAATAATAATGTTTTTAAAAAATTTTTTTTAAATTTGTTTTTTATTATGACATTTAAATGTCAACAGCAGAGACATTGTACGGTGTACAATTAGTTGTTTGTTTGTTGACAATGTCACTAGATATACACTACATCTTTGGTCTCTGTATTTTTTTATATTGACACAGAAATGGAAGATTGGAGACATTTGAACAAGTGCTGTTGACAAAAAGACATATGGACCCAGTCTGACTGCAGGGATGGTATAAATGTTTGTGGCGGTTGGCTTTGTTTTTGTGTTAATCAATAAAAAAAAAAACAAAAAAAACGAACAAAAGGTACACAAAGATTACAAAATATGTATATACGCACATACAATTACATTATATATGCAATTATAGCTTCTCATAACAACAACAGAAATAATATTATTGTTGAGCTTGTTTTTCTTTAACAGAGCAACCATACATACATACATATGTATGTATGTATGTATGTACAATCAGTCAGTCACTGCCATTTGCAATAATAAAACCAAACATACATACATATGAAGTAAACACACATAATTCTATTGTTCTTTTCTTTTCTTTTATTTTTTTTTTTTGCTATTTAACTATTATTCCAATTTCATACTTTTTATTACAACACTTCACTTGTTTGTATTTATACTCTCGAACTTTTTTTTTGTTCTTTTTCTACTGCACTTCACCTACTCTTGTTTCTCTGCATACGCGTGACAGTGTCGTTTTCGTCTACATATGTATGTATAGTATGTGTATGTGCATGGTTTTGAGTACATCATCAATCATTATTATTGCATTTGATGTTATGGTTGTTGCCATTCATTTTGGTGTTATCGTAAAGAGAAGAGTAGAGCAGGTGATTGTTGTTTTGGGTTTTGTTGTTCATGCATGTACGTTCATGTTTGTTTTTAGTTGTCATTGCATGTAATTGTTGTTGTTATTATTGAGAACAGTTATTGTGAACACAATTAATATTAAACACATACATGTTGTTCATATTGCACTGGTTTATTTAATTTTTATTATTTTTTACATTTTTTTCTTGTTATTTTTTGTTATTTTTTGTTATATTTTGTTTATGGCAAATGTTGGGTTGTACAAGTATATAGTCAAGGCTATATAATAAAATTAATAAATAAAAACTGTAGAGATATACATATGTATTTAGGAATATATTCATATGTTTAATTACACACATATTTAAGTACATACAATATATATGTATGTATGTATATATGCATGTATCTATTACAACATGTGATACATGTTGGTATATAATAAATAAATTCTGCAATTACCAGGTGGAATTACTGGAAACTCAAAAACTATAAATAATTTATCGTTTTGGTAGGCAAACAAACGAATACACTGTGACATTCACTCTCCCTATTAAATAAATATTCACAATTTTTTGATTTAAATTTTTCATTTTTTATTTTTTCATACTTTCATTTTCATTATTAAACTTTTACTTTTTATTAGATTTTTTAATTTTATATTTTTATTCCCGTGATTAGTTGTACGATATTTTTTTTTTAACGTTTTGATGTGACCATCAACTGGGTGTGATTTTATTTACATACATATACGAGTATATTATATGTGAAATACACTTTTAACGGTTTTTTCTTTTCATCATTATTTGCATGTAACTTTTTCTTGTTGCCTTCTTAGCCTTTGTTTTCTTATTTATTTTATTTTTAAATAATGTTATATGTTCATGAATAATTTAAGGTTTTAATAAAAGCAGAATTGAAATTTCACACGGCGTATAAGTGATTTATTTTCATACGATATCGATATCATTCAACACACATTCCTCATACGTCCAAGTGGCAAACAAAATATATTACACAGGCTTTAAAGTGCACTCACTCACTACTACTGCTCTTCACTGTTGGTTTATCATCGTATATTTTTATATTAAACGCTTTGCATACATTCACACACATATACGGGCTAACCTGCTTTATATATTATTTATTTAGTGAAAAATGTTGTTCTTGCCATTGTTTGTTCACTAAATCAGCTAAAACTGAATGTTTAACTTACATATAAAAGAAGGATAATTTTGAATAAGAAATAAAAAAAAATTTTAATTTTTAAAGCTGAAACACAACGACGACAACGACAAGCACGAACAACAAAAACACGACTGACATGACTGGCCAACTGTGCGAAAACGATTTTAACATTTTTGTCCTGTTTTCAGTTTTCAAAACCTTGTTAAAATAGTTTGCACCTTTCTCTCTTTCACTCTCTCACACTCTCTTAATCATCTTTAACTCTCTCAGCAAAGACAGAAAAACTAAACGAAAAGAAGAAGAACAACTACAAGATATATAAGCAAAACAAACCAACAAACAAACAAACACACACTCACATAGTAATGCTTATAATGTAATCATTCATAACAGCAATAACAAAAAAAGAAATCAAACATATGGACATGTTAGGACGTGTCTTGTATCCCATCTGACGAAAAACGACATACAAACATATACAAATATTGTAAAATATGAAGAATTGGATTGAAAAGAGAAGAAAAAGAAATTGCACGCTACCTTCTTATTATTATTGCTCTCACCATACATACATACATACATACAATATCAAAATGAGAACAAAACAAAACACAGATATGTACATACATACATACATATGTACATAGGTTTATATAGAGCTATTATTATTATTTTATTCGTCTTTGTCATTTGTAATTTTATTTGCAGTTACTTGTTTTCCTTTTTCATTAAATTCTCTTTTATTTGCTTTTACTTGTTTTTTTTAGCACAGTTTAGCACAGTGTGTGTAGGAAAAAATAAACGGTATTATTGCATATTTAAATGTGTGGGTGAGAACTATTTACGAGGACGAGGCTGGCTCTCTTTGATTTCGCAGAGATTGCTGATTCTCACGCAAATACACTGGCACATGTAAAATAAAATTCGTACAATAAACTTCGTAACTTCTTACTTATGCACAGTGTTGGAAATGGATGAATTGTTGAATAAACGAATGTAAATTCTTGACAAATAATATTAAAAAAGTGAGAGAAAAAAAAAACACATAAGGCAAAAAGGTTTATAAAATGACGGTTAACAACGTTTCAAGCTTTCTAACGTTTTACGATTCTTGATTATTAAGAAAAAATTTACTTTGTACTCTTTCTATAGAATTTGAATTTTTTATCTCATTCAAACAAAGGAATAACATTCAAATGAAAAGATTCTCTTTTGCTTTTAATAAATAATCTTTTTAATGTAAACTTTTAATACTTGATATATTCTGCCTGTAATCTTATTTATTCTTATTTGCTTAATAGATCTCAAAAAGTTCATCTTAATGGTAATGTCTCAGATCCTCTTAATATTAGTAGAGGTGTTCCCCAGGGGTCAATACTTGGGCCTCTTCTGTTTTGTATGTATATAAATGATCTACCGGATGTCTTGCTTCACTGTAATGTTCATATGTATGCTGATGATGTGCAGCTTTATACTAGTACTCCTAGGGAGGATATTGATTCTTGTTTGGATTACATCAATAGTGATTTGGTTAGGATTGACAACTGGGCCTCGGCCAATGGACTTTGCATCAATCCCTCCAAGTCTAAATGTATTATACTTTCGAGGACCGATAGATCATTTGTCATACCTGAATTGAGCATCAGGGGAAATAAGATTGACTTTGTCAAATCTGCGAAGAATCTGGGTATTGTCTTTAATGGCAGTTTATTGTGGTCTAACCATATAGGTGTCGTTGTTGGTAGAATTTATAGTATGCTTAGGAACTTGTGGACTGTTATTGATTCGACTCCTTTTGTCATTCGTATGCAACTTGCTAGAACGTACTTAATTCCGGTACTTTTGTATGGGTGTGAAATCTTCGCTAACTGTGATTGTGATGATAACCGTAGACTTAACTTGGCATTTAATAACATAGCTAGATATGTCTTTCGTAAAGGGAGTCGTGATCACATTTCTCATTTGGCTTGCCGGATTCTTAATGTGAAATTTGATAATCTCTTGAAAATTAAATGCCTTATTTTACTTCATAAAATAATTTACACAGAACGGCCGGAATATTTATTTTGTCGAATTAAATTTGCTAGATCCTACCGGGGTAGGAATATTATTCAGCAACGATTTACGATTCTCTTGTCTCAGAGACAGTTTTTTATACACACCACTAGTCTTTGGAATTCCCTACCAAACTACATCCAGAATTTTGGCAATGCAAATGCGTTCAAAAAGGTGTTATTTAAATTATTTTCATAAGTAAAATTTTTTTTTTAAGATTTGTGATTTGTTTTATAGGTTTATATCGGTTATATTTTTATTCCTAGTTTTTTAGATTGATTTTTATAAATATGTACGAGTAGTAATATTTTTTTTAATATTTTTTCAACTTTTTTATTTACTTCTACAATATTATTATTTTTTTTAAATTTCTTTATATTATATTTTTTTTTCTTTATATTTTATATTTTAACATGATATTAATTATATTAATTTTGTATTTTTTATTTAATATGTTTTGTTTCACTATTAATTTTTAAATCTTAATGATTCCAAACATAGCACTGTCACTTATAAGATTCATATCTTGTTGTGCTATGTAAATTATAATAAATAAATACATACATAATTGGTCATTACAACCCTTCAGTCAGGATTACGACCTAGCTTCTCACACCACTTATGTTGTGTGCGTTAATGTTATACATGAGTGGCGGGACCTACAGTTTAAAGTCGACTCCGAACGACAGATTTTTGAGAAGCTTTTCATGGCAATTTTTATTTACTTTCAGAGTTTTTGCCAGAAATCTGCTGAGAGGAAGTCGCCGAAGAAATATTTTCATATTTTCGTTTTGATGTCTGACCTGGGATTCGAACTCGGGCCTTCAGTCTAATAAGCCAACACACTACCTACTAGACTACGGCGACTTCATAATAAATAAATAAATAAATAAATAAATATGAGTTATATACATACATAGCTGCCAGATTTGACGATTTATCGTCATTTTGACGATTTTGAGCTCGAAAAATATCATTTTGACAACATGACGATTTATGCCCTTATTTTGACGATTTTTAGCAATTAAAAATTTACATAATTTTCTTTACTTTAGTACATTAAAAGCCTCCTTAAGCTTTGTATTTGCTTTGCAATTGTTACTATTGGAAATTTATGTTAGTAATAGCAAGGAGTAAAGTATTATATTTTTAAGTTATTTTCGAATACCTGTGATGATTTTTCTGTATTTTATGCCTTTTTAATCCCTTAAAAGCCAAAAAATTACAACTCCTAAATAACATCATAGTTGAGCATAAATTATCATTTGCCGTTGCAGACAATTTTAAAAAGTTGATTGTAGCTTCTAATATTACCATCGGAAGAACAAAGGCAAGTGCCATTATTTTTTTTCATACGACCAACACTCAGGGAATGGCATTGTGTTTGGAAATAGGAAAATATATTATAAGAAGGAAGAAAGAGGGAGCAGTGTTTTTGGACACTAGGTTTGAATATTTTTTATAACATTTTAATACCATAAGTAACAGGAAAGATCTGTGTAGGAAGGCAGTTCCACATACGAATATTCCATTTAACAAACGAACTTTGTCTGTAATCCAGTGGCCAATCCACCACATATGAATGTACTGGCCGCGAAAGACGACTGTTACGTAGGAATACATGATTTTCATAAACAAGTTCTCTTATTTCGCTCGATCTACATATATCCATTATAGTAGCTATAGAACACTGAAACACAAGCCACATTGCAACGATGCAAAAATGAATCAATGGAGTTGGACACACTATAGTGATTAACGAGCTACCACCGCCTTTCCTGTAAACGGTCGAGAAGCCTCAAAATGGACGTTAAGGGCCAACCCATACATGAGAGTTGTATTCCATTCACGGTCGGTTATAAATGGTGTAAATGGTAAGTAGATCAGATGAAGTGAAGTATTTATTGCACCGTCTTAAGAAACCAAGGCACTGAAAAATGTGTCAGTTCTAGCGAACATCACACTGAATTTTCATACTCATAACGTCAAGATTTTCTGACTCCCTAATATTTACACCACACATGGGTATACATGATGCAATATTATTGCTGCTTAACATTGACTTTATATGCTGGTTATATGGTTTTAAAATACCTTTCAATTTATTTATTTATTTTTTCTGACGATTTTTTAACGATTTCAATGAACGTCTTTGACGATTTTGATGATTTTTTCTCAAATATTTGACGATTTGATGCTTCATTTATCTGGCAGCTATGGTTATATACCTATATACATATGTACATACCAGAGATCAGCAATGAGTATTCAAAACGATGAGTAGATTCGAGTCATACTTATAATTTCAGCTACTTATACGCATTCATACTTATTTTAATATCATACTCATACTACTCATATTCAAAGTTAGAAATATTCATCGTACTCATACTTAACAATACGCATGATGTTGTTGATTTCGACTCTCCATGATTCAACATATATACGAAGCACAAAATAAGTATGATTCAAGTACGAACACCACAATACTCGCTAGACGGTTGTGTGTGTGCTTTGCTTGCTGTCTTTGTCTTTGTCTTTTCTTTTTTCTTCTTTTGTAAATGCAACAATAACTACTACTGTAAATTTTGATGAATGATTCGAGTGACTCGAATCATTCGTAAGTATTATAAGTATTTTTCTAAATTTATGAATCTGAATGAGTAGGCGTATGAATCAAACAATGAATCGAATGTTGTGAGTTTGATGTCAACATTGTACTCATACTCATTGCAACCTATACTTATAAATCAATGTTGTAGCGAGTACGAATGAATCAGAGTAGTTGAATTTTAATACTCTTGACACACTCATACTCAAAATTTCCTAAGTACCTATGAGTAGCGAAAATACGATTCATTGCTGATCTCTGGTACATACGTATTTGCCGAGATGTCTTAATACTTAAGAAGAACTAACAATTAGACTTTTGCTCATATGTTGCGTGTCTTTGTGTGTGTGTGTGTGTACGTAAGGAAATACATAGCACATTTGAAAAATTTCAGTTTCTAATTTGTTTTTTTTTTATACACAATGTCCATTGTGCAAAAGCTACAATTAAAGCAACAGTGCATGTATGTATGTGCATTATTTAGTTTATGTTTGGAAAAGCTTTCAACAGGATATTTAAGCTTGAACAGCTTTTTGCTATAAAAAAAAATCAAAACAGTGTGTAACAGATGTTCTTCTTGAATGTCTGTGGCTGAAAAGTTTTCGTAATTTTCGTATATCGTGCACAAGAGTAAGTTGAAGAGAAAGGCATTTAGCTTTTGCCTTAAGAGAATAACAACTAATAACTCTTTAGATTACAAAATAAACTTAAGTAAAGTATAACATCTGTTGGATTTTGAGTTACACCATTTCTCGCTCATAGATTGTATATTGTATTGTTAAAGTGTTATTAAAAGACAAGTAGTTTGCAATAAAAATATTTAAAAAAGATCTTTAATTATTTAAAATTTTGTTTCGTAAAGTGCTAATTTGCTTGTGTTGCTATTTACAATGCTTTCAGTTTAAAATAGTGGTCATATGTTTAAAACGAAAGAACTTTTTTTTTTCAAAATATAAATAGAGAGTACACTACACTAGAATGATCAACATTTTTTTTTTTTTTTTTTTTTGTAGCATAAGATTATTTACATACATTGAATTCATTTTCTTCCTGTTGTGTTTGAAATGCATTTCTTTGCTGTGTTTGTTGTTGTTGTATTCGTTGAGCAATATTTTCCTCATCATAATAACCTGCCAGAGAGGGTACCAATAAAACTCCAACCTTGTTACGCGCCAATTGCTTTCGTGTAGATCCAGCACGACCGGTACCCGTTGATAAAATCATGCGATGAGCAATGAGAGCCATCTCGAAAAGTTATTTATTTGCATATGAAGCAAACACACACATACATATGTACATACGTTTCTCTATAGGCTATGTACTGCGTTTTTTAATTCAATTACAATTATAAAAAAAAAAAATTGAAACCGTTTACGAACTAGGTATAACAATAACCGTGTTCTTGTAAAGTTACTTGAAAACTAAAAACTCTAATAAATTGTCATTGATTAACACAGTGGCGGTTTCTTTGTTCTGTTTTGTATTGTTTTTCTTCCTTTTTTATGTTAATAGACAGACAGACAGACCTACAGACAGTTATCCTTTAAGCCAATCAGTTATATTGTTATTGTTTTATATGTATGTATGCGTGTTGAGTCTTTCTATGATTATTGTATATAAGTATTGTAACCTTATGCTCACTTATTACAATTGTTGTTGTTGTTGTAATAACATTAAATATTTGTTAATAACAAAATGTCATTTCACTCTTAAGTTTTTATGCATTCCTTTCTCTTCTACACTTTATACGTACGTACGTACACTTAAGTTCATATACTCATGTACATGTTCATATGTATGATGTACGTATGTACGTATGTATGTATGTATGAATAAATAAATAAAATAAAACTACTGGCAACGCATATTTAACAGCGCTATAATCGGCAACAATTGTATTAGAAAATAAATAGTTAATAAGCAATTAACGTGTATATATGGTGTTTTACTACCAAACACTTAGGGTTTCTCGTATTCATTTTACGCTATTTAGAGAATCCCAAATGTAAAGATAAGTCAAAACGTTGTGTCAAAGACTGTTAAGCTGTTTTAAGAAACGGCGATCATGACATGACTCATTATTCATTGGCAACTAATTCCTCCACCTGTTTATTTTAGGCTATAAGAACATCATTTTGCATTATGTAATGGGGCTTTTACTCGGCCCATATCAATTATTAATCGAATGAATTTTAATATGCAATAAATTTTCTATTTAATGGAGATTATAAAACATATTTTCAATCGTATTTCAACACAAATACTGGAAACCGTAACGGAAATTCAAAATTTCACTAACATCAGCGCATATGATCAATTTACCGAGTGAGTGGCATTATTAAATTTTATTTTAGAATTACAATCACTATAAATCTTTCATATTTACAGGCCTTCAATAATGGGACGAAAGGAAGAAAGATTAGCTGGTGTCGCACCAGATTTAAGTTTCCTACTCAGAACAGATGCCGAATTTCAATTTAATCGTTATGAATATATAATATACATACATATACCTATCTATGTAATGGGTGATTTTTTAAGAGCTATAGGAAAATTTTTAAAAAAAAAAAACACATAAAATTCAGAAAAATGCATGAAATCTTTATTTGAATCGATAGTACGGTCCATATAATTTAATGTTTGAAGATTATTTCATGCAAATGTTGACCGCGACTGCTCCTCAAATGGTCCACCCGTTTAGTCCAATTTTGGCATACTCTTTCCAACATTTCGGCCGGTATCTCACAAATAAATAATTCAATGTTGTCTTCCAATGCGTCAATTGAAGCGGGCTTGTCTGCATAGGCATGAGCTTTAACATAGCCCCACAAAAAATAGTCTAAAGGCATTACGATTCGGAGCATCTTTGAAGAAGTACGGTTCAATGATGCCACCAGCCCATAAACCGCACCAAACTGTGACTTTTTCTGGATGCATTGGTAGCTTTTGCAATGCTTCTGGCTGATCTTCACTCCAAAATCGACAATTCTGCTTATTTACGTATCTATTGAGCCAAAAATGAGCTTCGTCGCTGAACTCAATTTTTCGATAAAGAAGTGGATCTTCGGCCAACTTTCCAAGAGCCCATTTTGATAATAAAATTCAATGATTTGCAAGCGTTGTTCGTTTGTAAGACGATTCATGGTTAAATTTATATATCTGTGGTTAAATTATAGCCCAAACTGAAGACAGTGAAACAAAACACGAAACGTGCGTGAGCTGTTTAAACCAGTGTTGCCAAAAAGATAATAGCTAAAAAATCACCCCATATAAGGCTGATTTTTTAACGTTTAGATATTGAGAATTTTTTTTTTTTTTTTTTTTTTTTATGAAACCAGCACTCAGGGGATGGCCCCTACTCATGCAGTGCATTGTGCAGGTTTTTTTTTAGGAAAGGTGGAAAGGGGAAAAGATGCGAGCGGCAAGGAAACGAGTTGCTGCTAGGTGACTATAAAATGGCCAGTGCTATACCTTCACCATTAGACAGTCTACAGGCAATCGTCCCCAAGAAGCCCGCAGTTTCTCTAAACCAAAAAAAAAAAAATTTACACTGACATAGCATACAACAAAAAAAAAAAACACCCTTTACAATGAAAAATTGTTTTTGAGTTAATTGTGAGCCTTTACATACATACATACATAATTGGTCATTACAACCCTTCTGTCAGGATTATTGATCTAGTTTCTCACACCGCTTATGTTGTGTGTGTTAATTTTATACATAAGTGACGGGACCTACAGTTTAAAGTCGACTCCGAACGACAGATTTTTTGAGAAACTTTTCATGGCAATTTTATTTAGAGTTAATTAACTTAGAGTTAATGCCAGAAATCTGCTGAGAGGAAATCGCCGAAGAAATACTTTTTTTGTATTTTGTTTTGATGTCTGGCCTGGGGCTCGAACCCTGGCTTTACGTCTAACAAGCCAACACACTACCTACTAGACTACGGCGACTTTTGTGAGCCTTTAATCCCTCCAAATACAAACACCTTAGCCCAGACGATGACATCTCTTGAGAAAAGTAGGTCTTAATCAGCAAAAGATGCATCAATATCATAACCAACACATGTCCACAGATGGCATTGTTTTCAAGCAGGTTAAATTGACCTGCTAACATTCTAAGACCTGCTATAGAAGGATCAATCACCATAACAAAGCAAAAAAAAAAAAATGACAGACTAATGTGCCTTAAAATAAATAAAGACAATAAAAAAAATAATACATATGCACCCTTATTCTGGTTGTCGTCGTCGTCGTCGCTGTTGTCGTCGTTACCAAAAATGATGTCGATAAAATCAGAGTCGACAAAATCAGAGTCGACACAACACAATATCGACGGCGTATTGACTCACAGAATACCAAATGTGTGTCGACAGTCATCTATAACTGTTAACAACGACAAACAGAATACCAATTTTAAACTGTCGACGCAAGACGACGTCGACGACGACAACCAGAATAAGGGTGATGATATATAGCTCTTATGGTACCCTATAAACAGCACATATCCCGTATCCGAATACCCTATGTGTTGTTTGTTTGCATGAGAACGAGGTGTGTAATCACAAACATTTATTATAAATATTTTACTTTGACGTATGTACACATTGTATGAACACAGGTTACAAATTTAAGTATATGTACAGTGCATAGCAAAATGTGTAATGACATTTTAAGAATAATTCCCATTAAATTTCCATTCGAACTGTTAGTCCCATGGACTTAATACGATTTGCACAATTATTGTCTTAAAACGTATGTAAATTATTAGAATTAAAAGAGTTTTTATTAAAATATCACTTTCACTTTCGCCTGCAACTGTCATCCAACATTCGTATTCGTGTTAGCTATGGATAATAACGCTAATGTACTGACTAACTAATTTCGATTCGTCTTTTTCCCCTTCCTTTACCTTTAAGCTGTCCACTCTACTAATCTATTTGTGGTGATAATAATTGGTGACCACATGTTTTGTATTTGAAAATCATTTGAAATGTAAAAACAATTGCAAAAGGGCCACTAATAAGACTACATTGTGTTAAACTTAAATAAAATAATATGGTTTCGTGCATTATTTATTTTTCATTTTCAAATTCAATTCAACGTGAACTGTTGGAGCATGTTCAAAAGGTTTTCAAAATATCGATTAAGAAAAACAAAACAAAAAATTCAAAACCAATTTAGGAAGTCGTGTCAAATTGTTTAAAAGACCTATTTTAATTTATATTTAATTTTGCGCAAAAGAATAAAAACTTCTTTACAAAACTTTGCAAAAATAAAAACAAAAAATATTAATATAAAATTCAGTACTTACGTTTCATTTTTACAATACCAATCCACCGTACATACATATATCTGTAATAAAGCATAAGAAATTTTAATTAATAATTTGTTAAATTTTAATTTATTAATTTGTTAATTTATAAATTTATTACTTAAGTCAAATTATATGCAACATTTTATTATAGTTGGTTACAGGTTATTAACCAATTTCATGCTAGGACAGCAATGTATAGGGAGTACACGATTTTTAACCCTAAACTATGTTTGACAGTTTAAATTCGTAGAATAATTAAAAGCATACCTCTATTCAATAGCATTAAATTTGCAACAAGTTAATTTTAAGCAACGCGTATTTACAGACAACTATTTTAACTTTGATCTTTTGTAATGATCCATACCCCTTAAACATTAAATATGAAATTTACGTCCATTTTAAAAAATTATATTTCATTCCAAACTTTAAGGGCCATTATTACAACTTGCCGTTAACTAAAGGGAGGATTTTAACCGGCAGATAAATTGTTTTTCATTATTATGAGTTCCCAATAAGATAGAAGTGATCGTTAAGCTAAAGGGAATATCATCCTACCTTTAACATTTAAAGGTCACTTTATGTTTGAACTTGCCATATTATATACTATTTGCGATATGGCAACTTCAAATTTAAACAAAATGAGCATATACAACAAAAAAAACGAAGTCCGCTGTTGCCACTGCGTTAAAAAAAAACTTGTTTAATTGAGCAGTGTTATCGACTTTGCTCCGGCACTGCCATATTTTAATTTTATTTTATCTGTAAGTTGTAATAACGAAAATCAGTTAAAGGTAACTTTACAGTTCCCTTTAGCTAAAGGTACCTTTAACTAAACACAAGTTTAACGGCAAGTTATAATAATGGCCCTAAATCTTATTTATTAGATACTAGCTGTACCCTGCGCGCGTTGCTACGCCTCCAACTAAAATAAATGTGAACCATTTTATTGATTTTGTTCATTTAAAAAAAAAAATTGACATAAACTTTAAAAATGTAAAGGTTTTCGATTATGAACATTTATTGAAGTGCTGTTGGAAATTAGTAATACCAACTTATAAGCTCTCGTCGGCTCATGCGCAACAACTTTGCTAAAGATCATAACATAATCAAATGCACAGTTTACGATTTAATTCATTTTTAGTGGCGCCACCTGTCAGAAATTGGTCATACCAACTTATAAGCCTTCGTCGGCTCATGCGCAATAACTTTGCTAAAGATCATAACATAATCAAATGCACAGTTTACGATTTAATTCATTTTTAGTCATTTTCAGTGGCGCCACCTGTCAGAAATTGGTCATACCAACTTATAAGCCTTCGTCGGCTAATGCGCAATAACTTTGCTAAAGATCATAACATAATCAAATGCACAGTTTGGCTGCCTTCCAAAATGTATCGATACAAAGTTTGTATGCAGTTCTACTTCTGTATATAAACTATGTAGATATGCAAAGTAACCAAACAATGCATCAACTATAAATCCGATGCCTGATTGCTTTTTGACTGCGTTAAAAATACACATTGACGTCGTTTTGAAATAGAATACATTGTATATATATTGTACAGCGGCATTATGAAACACGATACTTTTTGTTCAAACACAAAGCAACTAACATTTTGGAAGACAGCCTTTACCATTTAATTAATTTTTAGTAATTTTCAGTGGCGCCACCTGTCAGAAATTGGTCATACTAACTTATAAGCCTTCGTCGGCTCATGCGCAATAACTTTGCTAAAGATCATAACATAATCAAATGCACAGTTTACGATTTAATTCATTTTTAGTCATTTTCAGTGGCGCCACCTGTCAGAAATTGGTCATACTAACTTATAAGCCTTCGTCAGCTCATGCGCAATAACTTTGCTAAAGATCATAACATAATCAAATGCACAGTTTACGATTTAATTCATTTTTAGTCATTTTCAGTGGCGCCACCTGTCAGAAATTGGTCATACCAACTTATAAGCTTTCGTCGGCTCATGCGCAATAACTTTGCTAAAGATCATAACATAATCAAATGCACAGTTTACGATTTAATTAATTTTTAGTAATTCTCAGTGGCGCCACCTGTCAGAAATTGGTCATACCAACTTATAAGCCTACGTCGGCTCAAGGGCAATAACTTTGCTAAAGATCATAACATAATCAAATGCACAGTTTACGATTTAATTCATTTTTAGTAATTTTCAGTGGGGCCACCTGTCAGAAATTGGTCATACCAACTTATAAGCCTACGTCGGCTCATGCGCAATAACTTTGCTAAAGATCATAACATAATCAAATGCACAGTTTACGATTTAATTCATTTTTAGTCATTTTCAGTGGCGCCACCTGTCAGAAATTGGTCATACCAACTTATAAGCTTTCGTCGGCTCATGCGCAATAACTTTGCTAAAGATCATAACATAATCAAATGCACAGTTTACGATTTAATTCATTTTTAGTAATTCTCAGTGGCGCCACCTGTCGGAAATTGGTCATAACAACCTAGAAACCTTCCCCGGCTCATGCGCAACAACTTTGCTAAAGATCATAACATGATCAAATGCATAGTTTACGATTCTATAAGGTACATACAAACATACATTCATTTTCATATATAGAAGATAGATGATTCCTTATATTCTAATACCTATTCTCATAAATGTAAACTTTGATAGTGTAAAGCTTGGCAACCCTTTTTCTTGTGTTCGATGGTGGCAGTGCTGTATGTTGGTAAACAACAGTAAGTAGTCGATAACCATTTCTTTGCATTGTTTTGTTTTGTTTTGTTTTGTTTTGCGCACACTCTTTACAGAGGCCTGCGCCGATCGGCTAACAGCCGGCTAAGCCGAGCCGCCGATAAATTTAAAAAGCCGCCGCCGCCGAAAAAATGTTCGGCTTCAGTCGGCTTAAATGCAGCCGCCGTTTTATGTATGTAGTAATAATGAAAAAACTAAAAATATGAAAATATTAATTTTTTATATTGCTTAAAAATTATTAAAAATAAATTTAAAAAATATAATATTTATATACTTTACTTGGGTAGACTTAAAACCTTAACTTTTTTATTTTTGCAATGTGGTAACATTAAAAACTCTTTTTTGTTTTCGGCGAATGGGGTAACACTTTTAACTGTACGTTATTTTTTATGAGCTAAAATAAATCAAACCAAATGGCGAGCCAAAAAATTACAAATTTTTTTCAAAATAATAATGTTTTAAATGAATCTAATTCAGAATCAGATTCCGATGACGACTTGGCTGTGTTTAATGGATTAGATAAAGATATTAATGAATATGAAAAAATATTATCAAGTAAAAACCAAATAAAAGAAAAAAGTAAAATAGTTTTAACAAAGAAATCCTCAGGAAGATCAGTGGTTTGGCACTATTTTGGTCAATTGGTGATTGCGAACAAGCCTATGTTAAAAAAGTTCCAACTATGCAAAGTTTGCTTTGATGAGACTCCCATGCGACTAAAGGGGTGAGTAAATGTATTATTTCTAGGAAGGAAGTAAAATACAAATTTGAAAGTGACTGGGAACCATTGGAATTAAAGAATTTCCAATTTAATTAGCTTTTCTACATTTCAAATGAGATTTTTTTCTAAATAGACGAAATAATTTCAGATTCGGCGTTTCCACCTCTACCACAAACCTATGCAATCATTTAAGAAGTGCACACGGTATTGAGGTGAAATCAAAAAATATGGAAACTTCAAACGCGAAAACCAAATCCGCTTTATCTGGAAAATCAAAAATGTTGGACAAATCTGATACAGAAAAATTTGCTAACGCACGTCTGCTTGTACAGATGTGCTGCAGAGACTTAAGGCCATTCAATATAGTAGAGCAACCAGGATTTATTGGTTATATAAAGGCGATAAAACCAAGTATGACATTTCCATCTTCTACAACATTAAGTCGGTCTGCTCTTGAGGATGTTTATGGAACATATAAAACCACTATATCCAAATTTTTAAATAATCAATGTCCAGTAAACATTTCGCTAGTCCTTGATATGTGGACCGACTCCTATAAGAGGCGAAGCTATATAAACATTCGCATTTTATTTTGCCAAAATTTTGAAACAAAATGTATTTCATTAAAAACTGAAATTTTTCCCCATCCCCATAATAAACAAACAATTTGTCAAAATGTATATGATACTTTGAAGAACTTTGAACTAGAAAAAAAAGAGATTGTAGTTGTGAGCGATGGAGGAAGCAACATAGTGGCGGCCTTAAAACTAGCAAAAATGAACCGGTTGCCGTGTTCAATACATTCCTTGCATCGGTTTATTGTGCATGACGTATTATGCAATAATGATTTTTACTTTTTTGCAAATATGGTTAGCAAATTGAAGAGGATTTACAAGTGCCTTAATTATAATACGGATAATATAATCAAAATCCAAAATGCCTTTGAAAATGAGGCACTTGTAAACCTCCTAAGTGAAGCTACGGAAATGTGTGACCTAATGGAAACAGAACAACAATTTCTAATGGACATTGATGACGTCGATGAAAAATTTTTTCGAGCGCAACCTCCAGGCACTTTAAAAAATTGTAATGATACTCGGTGGAATACACTTTGCACTATGTTTAAAAGTTTCCACAGAAACATCAAAGTAGTCAACATAGCCCTATTGGAAATTGGAAAATCCGAAATGATATTAAATGAAATGGAAAAGAGTCTTATGGAAGAATTTTTAAAATTTCTTGAGATATTTGAAGAAGCAACGAAATATCTTCAGGGTCGTAAGTACCCAACAGTGAACACTAATATTGTCTTTTTTGAAAAAATAAGTGACAGCATCAAACAAAATTTGCAATCTGCCAGTTTTGAGGAATCGATTAAAATTTATACCTTTGCCACAGAAAATTTTTCAAATAGATTTAAAATTTATAAAATTCATTTGGTAGCGGCGCTCCTAGATCCCCTACAAAAAAATTGGAAAAGACTGGAGAAATGGCTTAAAAAGGTTCCCGCTCACAGGGAAATGTCGCTGTTCGAAATATTAAATAATGATAATATAAATGGAGGAATATCAAAAACAGATCTTATTTTAAAGGAAATTCGGAAATTTTCAAGTGAAGATATTAATGACGATATGCCAACGACATCAACAAATGCTACAAAAAGGGTAATACACATATAATTAATAAAAAAAGCAAAGTTTATAATTTTTAATTTTCAGAAATTAGAGACAGGAAAAATACGGAGCAATATTGCTTCATTTATAACTGAAACATCTACTTCAGATGATGTAAATCCTTTAGAAAAGGAAATAAAGGATTACTTTGCTTCATCTCATGATGAGGGATGCGAAGCATTTACTTGGTGGCAAAACAATGAAAAGGTAACATACATATTTTAATAGTAAATTTTATCTCTGGCATTCATAAATGAACATTGAAATTGTTGATGTTTTATAAAATAAATTTTGTATGGAAAAATGTTTGATAAACAATTGTTAACTTTATGAATGTCAGGGAAACCTTAAATGTGTTTACATTTTTCGATACTATAACAAATTATTTGTAGCAATTTCCCAATGTGGCGAAATTAGCCTCATCCATTTTATGCATTCCATCAACTAGCGCATCATCCGAAGAAGCGTTTTCAAGTGCTGTATCATTAGTCACAGCGAAAAGGTCAAGTTTAAGCCCATTAACAATAAACAGGGTGCTCTTCATTCATGATAATTATGAAATATTTAATAGCTTAGTATAAAATAATACAAATGTTTATTTTTTTTTTAACAATGAATTCAAATTTTAAAATCTTTAAATTTAAAATAAATTAATTTCGAGTACAAATTTTTTTTAAAAAATATATGAAATATTTTCATTTGTTATTTAAAATACCTACATATATTTATTTTTATAATTAATATTATTAAAACTCATGTAATAAAATATGAATTTTTTGTTTGTATTTATTTTTGACTTTCAAAAATAAAACGATTTAAAACAGAAAAATATTTTTTATGCTTTAAAAGAGAATTTAATAAAATTAATTACAAACATCGGCTCACAGCCGACTTAAAGCCGCCGCCGAAACTTTTCAACATAAGCCGCCGCCGCCGACAAATTTGCTCGGCGCAGGCCTCTGACTCTTTATCTGTCATTTGATAGTTAATAGAAGGGATTTTTCTGTGTGTGTGTTTTTTTTTCCTATTGCTGAAGAAAATTCTTATAAAATTTGGTATATTAAAATATTAATTGTGTGGTTGTACTTTTTTTCCTACGGAAAATTATTGTGGTGCAGATAATTATTAAAAGTGAAGAAAGTTATAAAAAATGTTCGAAAGCAAGTTAGAAGAAGAAATAAATAATAAAACGAATGCCGGTAGTAGTACACAATCGTTGAGTCCATTGGTCTATTGGGCACAAACGGATAAACAAATAACTTTAAAAGTTGATCTTAAAGATACACAGGTACAAAATAAATGATTGTTTAATTGCTGTGATCAAAAATCAAAATTATATATATTTTCCTTGTAATTTTAGGGTCCGTCAGTGGAATTTACTCCCAAAACGGTGAAGTTTAAGGCGAAAGGTTTGGGTGCAAGGGGCATGCATGAGTACAAATTTGAAATACATTTTTACGGTTTCATAGACGACGAGGTTAGCGGTGAAACTTTAAGAAAAACGAAAGGAGAATCAGTCTTTAATGCAGCTCTTTTTTTTTAGGAGTCAACATTTAAGGCCACAGGCAACAAAGTGGAAATTTTGGTAAAGAAATGTGAGAGCGGCTGGTGGCCAAGGTTGGTAGCCACTCCTCAAAAGCCACATTGGCTAAAAGTCGATTTTGATCGTTGGCAAACAGAAGACGATTTGGACGAACAGCCCCGTGATGTTTTAGATGATTACTCCAAGGAATATGATCGCTTGCAAAAGGAAGAATTTGGCTACATTAAGGGTAGGTTATTTTTGTCTCACTATTAACAAACAAATTGATATCAGAACTAAGCGGCTTTTTGTTTTTCTTTCTGGCCCCCTTAGAAAGTTCAAAAAAGGTGTACATGATTTTTTATAATTTGGTCCAGTTTATTGGTTTTCTATACATTCTGAGTGTTATGGCTGTTTTGTATTACCGTGATGGTGCCGCTTTCATACCAAAAGCATATGCCTCCGTTGGCAATGCCATGAAATTCATACAACTTTTGCAATATTTAGAGGTTTTACATCCGATATTTGGCTACACTAAAGGCGGTCCGCTTATACCGTTTATGCAAGTAACTGGCAGGAATTTTGTTCTTTTCCTAATGATCGATTTTGAGGAACGTATGCAAACCAAACCGGTTGTATGCTATGTATTTTTGATATGGTCTCTGGTGGAAATTTTCCGGTAATATACTAACAATTAACTATGAATTCGGTTACAAAATGTTTTTAATTTCTCTGTTTAGCTATCCTTATTATATTACTCAACTGCTGGGGCGTGAAATTGGTTTATTAACTTGGTTACGCTATACCATTTGGATACCTTTGTACCCGATGGGCATTATGTGCGAGGGAATTATTATATTACGCAATATACCCTACTTCGAGGAGACGAAACGCTTTACATTGGAAATGCCAAATAAATTGAATTTCGCATTTGATATGCCCACCTTTATGAAACTTTATTTAATACTGCTTATACTACCTGGCTCGTTTATACTGATGTCCCATATGTCCAGGACTCGTTCCAAAAAATTACACAAGAAACGTCGTACTCGTAAATACAGTGATTAGACTAATTGTACATTTCTTGTGTTTTTTTTTTTTTTTAATTCTTTTATCAGTAATTATACTCCTAATTGTGAAAGACATTTAGATTTCTTATATTTATTTTTTAATTGATTGCCACTCGCATTATGTCCGTAATTTTATGGCCATCACTACAAAGTAATTCCTAAAGAACAATTATACCAAATAAAGAATAATTTTAAATTTTAGAAAATAGTTTATAATTGGAAAATAAGGTGAGAGAGAACAGCTGGAAAGTTTAATGACCTTCTAGAACCTTGTAATCGAACTCCAATGGCTATGGGAATGATGGAATTTTTGCAATTACAACATTTCTTTATGATATTTCCATATATTGGAAATAATAATAATATGGATGTTTATCGTTCTTATTTGAAGTTCTAAAAGATTAATCCGGAAAATTTGGATATTTTTATAATGAATCCAAAAAAAAACAATCAAAAGTTAGTCTAGCATTTCAGGCCCTGTGCTGGCAAAATTCCAAAACGAATATACAACTTGATCAGCATTAAGATTTTAGATTTGCTCCAAATATCAATTAAATCACTTTTTCCCAATCAATCAATAAATGTTCATAAACTATTTTCAATCACAACTAAAACCAAAATGTTGTATGTATGTATGTATGTCACTATGTATGTATGCCCATAATCATTTAAATATTTATTTAATCTTAATTACAAGTTTTGGTTAAAATTGTTTTTTTTTTACTATTCGCCACTTACTGTAAATGCCAATCCAACTTTGCCTCGAACGGAACTTGAATAAACTGATACAAAAGATTATTTCACTATTTCTTATTCGAATCTTTGTTGTTGTTGCCGTTGTTGCAATTGTTGTTGTATTACAAAGTTCAAGTGAATTTGCATATTTTTTATTGTATCAAAAATTGTTTTTAAAATTTTATTGTTCTTTTTTTTTTTTTTTGTGTATTTTTAATTTTATAAGTGTTTCTCTTACTCGCATCGATGGCAGCCAACTCGATGGCACAAAACTTTTTTCGAAACAAAAATGCAAGAAAAACAAAAAATGTAAAGACGAAAACATTTTGAAAGAAGGAACTTTAGAATAACAAAAACAACAACGAAAAAATGGACAGCAACAGTGTTTGTCCAAATGTTTTTCAAAGTGAGCAACAAGGACACCAACAAGAATAACAACAACAATATAAAAGGAAAAAGAAAACTTTCTTCATCACAAACACGAAAAGGAAATTTCGTTAAAGAGTAACGAAGTTTTATTAGGAAAATACACTCACTCACACTACTCACTTATACACAAACGCACACACACGCATATACACCAGTCTAAAAGAGCAAATGTTTGCAAGAGAGTATAAAAATGTGTGTGAGCGTGTGTATGTGCATGTACGAAGAAACAATGTTGACTTGAGAGATTTTAATAGTGGTGTTTGAGCGTTTTTTACAAGAAGTGTTTGTGCAAACAATATAAGCATATGGTGACAAAAGTAAGCAATTTTTGATTTTTGCGAAATGCACATACATATTCGAGTTTCTTCTCTTATCGTAATGTATACATACATATGTACATAATCCCATAGCGTTCGTGGTTTAGCCTGTGTGGTTTCAAGCACATGTATGAAATACATATTATAAATATCCAACTGCCCACAAAACTTTGGTTGTAGACAAAATTTTAATTCCTGCGACATATTCCTGTTAACATGACAAAATGGCGATTTGCAACAATTGAGGGAATATAGATAGGTAAACTGCATTTCCTTGAGGTATACAAGAAGTCTTTTTTTCTTTCGTATGCAGTTTCTCTTAGAAAGAGCTTATTTATATAAGCGATTTTCCTAATAAGCATATTCAACAACACTGATACTAATAATACCGACGATAACAACAACATCAATACTTATTCCCACACACATTCAACTACAATACAGAAAACTTTAGGGATACAAACAGAAATGCATTTATTATACATATATGGTATAGCCAAACACTGCCACGCATACTCACACACACATACACGGACAATAAGTGCATGTATACACATGCAATCAAACAAATAAACGAAATAACTCTTCGCGAATAATGCAAAAAAAAAAGAAATATTTTAAAAAATAAACCAAAAAAAAAAAAAAAACACGAGTAATAACAACAAAAAAATACAAGTACATCATTATTCTCATCGATTCTTGTAAATATTATCCACCAAATAAGGCACACAACACATACACACATGCATACATACGTATGTATGTGTATGTACATCTGCATAAAGTAGCCCCAAATAAAACAGAAACTAAAACAAAAACAATGAAGACACTACAAATTACTGCACAATATTCGTGTATGAATGATTGTCTAATGGTCAAATATTTGCCTACATATGTATGTATGTCAGGATGTGTGTATGTAGTTGTTTTGAATGTGAATATAACAATCAATTCTATAAATCAGAAACTCTCTTTCTCTGAATGTTTTTTTTTTTTCATATTTTTTATTTCTATTATAAACACCATTGGTTTGTTGATGTTTTGTAAATCATTATACCAAAATACAAATTGCATGTCTAACAACAACACATCCATACTTATATGCGTTCATGCATACATACATACATATGTACATAAACATAAACACATTCATATTAAAAACACAAACGCATGTGTGTTCATATACAGTATTATTCAGTTATATTAGTTTTTCTGTATATTTTCCATTTCTTTTGGTATATAGTACAATCAATGGGTGATGATGAGAGTTGTATACAAAAACAAAAAAAAAAAAAAATAATAAACCATTGAAGGACACACACCTGAAGGCATGTTAAAATAACAACAAATATCAACAGCAACAACTACAACTACAACAATAAGAAAAACAACAGGAGGTGTGTAAGCGTGTGTGTGTTTAATATTTCATTTCTTTTAATTTGCTGTTGTTATGGCTGCTACCAGTGCTGCTGTCGAAAAGGGTTCTTTATTTAACAAAAACAAGAAGTTGTTGTTTTTCTTTTTTTCTGTTTGTAGAAGAATTTTTTCTTTCTACAAAGTTTTCATGTCTTTTTTTTTTCCACTTCAAGTACATGTCATGTATGTATGGATGTATGGATGTGTGTATGTATGTATGTACATATATGCGTGTTGGCAAAAATGTTTAATTTTAATGAACATTTTCTTATACTCTCTTTGCTGTTTTTAATTTAGTTTGTTTTTTTAATCGATTATATTGTATTAAAATTGATATAAATTAATTGTTATACAAAAAAAAAAAAAGAAGAGAATGAAAATTGAGAAAAAAAAGAAAACAATAACAATAATAATGACAAATTATATGTATGGTTGGTTATTTGTCACTTGGTTTGTCGCCTCTAACATTAAAAAAATATATTTGTTCATAATGTTTGTATGCTTATACATACATATGTACATATATATATGTATATGTATGTGTGTGTGTTGAGTTTAGTTTTGCCATTAAAGACAACAATAAACTTGTGAAAGTAACGCAAAAAAAATGTAGAAAATTAAAAGCCTTGTTCAGTCATTTAGGGTTAATGTTAAAATATCCTCCTTACAATGTTAATTATACTCTTTAACTAAGGCTGCTGCTGCTGCATGTGAAGATGACAGCCGACAAAGCCATTAGAAATTTTCGAAATCAAAGAATATCGGCAAACAGTTTAATTTATTTAAAGGGTATTAAAGCCAAGTACATATGTATGCATGAATGAATGTTTTACACTTTTTCATCTTCTTTTTCAGTTAGTTTCTTTTTTTGCTTTTTAATTCGTAGAGGGATAAATTATTGTTCCTGTAAGCTTCAAGGCAATATTTTAAAATTACTACAAATACTTATATACATACATACATACATACATAAATACGTTGTTGTACAAAAATCACTCACTTTTCTTGTGTATTAATTTTGACTTTTTTCACTCACAAATCTTTCTTCATCATCGACAAGGATTATTTTATTTTAAAAAATTGTATTTTTTTTGCTTTTTTTATTTACCGTATGTAATATTTTTAATTTATTTTCACTAAAATCTTATTAATTCTGTACAAAAAAGAACTACAATTGATATTCTTTCTCTATGTATATAATTTTTTTTTTATTGTTTTTGTTTTAGCACACGTTAAATTTGTTGTTTGTGCTACGAGCTGTTTTAGTAGTTGCGAAAAAGTTATTACTAAATTCATCAACGATTAAATGACTGACACAACTGGAGTATTTGTTTCCTTTGCAATTCAAACTAACGCACCACATCACTAGCATTATTCAAATACCAACATACCATACACACTCACACATACATTTATATATGCACGAACACATACACAGAGAGTGTCAAAAGCAGCAGAGAGCAGCACAATAATACCACAGATTGAGAGAGAAACATTCTTAATACAAAAACAATAATAATGGAAAAAAAGGAAAGCACGCATAAGGAAATACATAAATTGTTTGGTGATTCTCCTTTAACATTTAACGGTTATAACAGAGTTGCATTCTTATTTATGTTAATGCAAGAGGAAATACAAGCTAGCAGCATGTCGTTAACAGAATGACCGTTACTTTTAAGGGTTGTTAAAAATAAAATAATTAAAATTATGAAATGATGATAAATAATGAAATAATTGCAATCTGTAATAGCAATTTATACTATTTTAAGCAATTAAGAACTCAATTTGAGTTCGATTACCATCCATAATTTACCCATTAATTATATGAAAGAGATTTATGGATAGCAAACGAATTAATAAATTTTAATTCAGAATTGTCGTCTCTAATATCATTCGTAGCCTCTGGTGCCAAAGACAATCTTTAATCGAACCGTTGAATTCACTACAATATAGGGACATTTTATTGAAATGTCAAGTGAAATATTTTAATGTTTTGTCAAATTTATTAATTGAATTTTGGCGAAGATATTAGATCTGTGTAGTAGAGATGAGCGATATTTTCAAAACTGTGATTTAATCACGGTGATTGATAATTCACTGGTAACTACAGTGATTGAAATTGCCAAATAACAGTTACTAATAATGTCGTTCTTTCAAAATTGTTACATACTCAAATTTATTTCATTTTATTTTGAGCGAGGCAGAATTACTATTAGATGATGCTGATTATTTACTTTTGTCTTTCTGTGAAACTTAATTGTAAAACTTCATATAAAAAAAAAAAAATACATTAAAAATAATAACATTGATGACACCACTTTGATTTTGTTTAGTAGTATTTTCGTAGTATGTATCTAGTTGTCTCTTTCTTACGACTTCATAAAATTCGTTATTGTCTTTATTGTATTATTGGAATACTGTGATCACAATCACTGTTTTAAAGAACAGTGATTAACAAATCACGTTCACTGAGAACAACGTTCTTCAAAAATCACTGGATCGCTCATCTCTACTGTGTAGATCCCCTCTCAAAGGTAGGTCCTTAATAATAACGCAAGGCAAACTATTATTTGGAATCCACAGGCTAGCCTAAAGAAATTTAAATTTGCAGTGAAATTAAAATCATGTCATTACATTGATTAAGATTTAAGAACTATGTACATATGTCGTAACTCTATAGGGGTTAAAGTAATAAATATGCATGTATTGCAACTGAACTTTTCTTACGTTGCTAGTTATGTATTAACTAAAGAGAGATTCTGAAATGTTAGTTGCCAGTTGTCTTTTGCTATACAATTTTTCGCAATTGAGTTCCATTTGTAGTTTGAATGAATACCACGGTGGTATTGAATGCAATATAGAGTATTAGGAACTATTCAGACTTAATGGGGTTGTGTTTTCAGTCTAAAAACATCAGCAATCAGTGTAAACCACTACATACATCCTAGAATAAAACAACGAGGTTTTTAAAATACTACATTTATTTTAATATATATATGTATATATATATAATATATCTTTTGTTTTTTTTTTTTTTTTTGTTTGTTTTAAATTATATATATTTTAGAATTACATCAAAATTTAATTTTAAGATTTCATAAAATATGTATGTATGTATGTTTTTCATTTATTATGTATGTATCTATTTACGGGTTGCGTGTATATGTGTGTGTATTAGTTTTATATGCTAAAAATTTAATCAAAGTTATGTGTAGATTTAATAAAAAAAATCAATTAATTTTTACACGTTTAAAAAAGGAAATAAAAAAATGTACAAAGTTTTAAAAAAATATTTATATATTTATATACACATATAAATATATTATATCAATCTACTTTTGCAGTGTATGTTTGGGTGTTTGGGTGTGTGTGTATAGTGGGTAATTGTCGACAGATTTATTTTTCCATGTGCGACCACTTCCATCTAGTCTAGCGCGATCAGAGATTTCGTCCGTTTTGTTAAGTAATGTTCAGTTCCTCTTTCTTTATAGTTTTCTTTTAAAATATGGGCGAAGCGAAATTCTGTTTTTGATTTAATTTTATTTTGTTTCAATTTGCAAATAATACATTTTCTATGTATGTTTAAAAACTATTTTTCATTTACTTTATTTATATATTATCGTTATCATCATCATCATCATCATCGGCATTAAAATAATTATAATATAATAATAAACATTTTTTGTTTTTCTTTTCTAACGTTCGTGTTGTTCCTTTGTTTTCAGTTTTATGTGTATATAATGTTGTGTTTATATGCATATAGGAAAAATACATACATGCATATAAACACATACATATGCATACGATATAGATCTATATACATACAGAACATATACATATATATATATATATATATGTAAAAATAAAGAATAGAATAATAGTAGTTATACTAAATGATTATGGGCAGAGTGTTACATACTAATTAAGCATTACAAATTACAAATACAAACTAAACATATTTTTTTAAATAAAATTACATATAAGTTATAATTTTTTTTTTTTTTTGTTTGTTTTTAATTAATAAAATAATAATATTCTTTAATAATATATAGTATATAGAATATAATAGTGTAATGTAAATTTATGTATTTAAAGAAAAGAAAAAAAACAAAAATTAAAAAGAATACAGATAAAACTACTACCGATTTTCAAAATTCATTTAATTTGAAAGGACCAAACGAGCAAATATATACGTATAAATTATTCCATTCAAATATTAATTAAATATAAATTTAATGCCATAGCATTTTGTATTTTATTTTGTTATCTTTTTATTTATAGTTGAAGGGGGGGGGGGGACAGAAGTAGCATAAAATAGCGGCATTTCATTCTGTTTTGTTCTACGTTCTGTGTTCTGCTCAATAGTTTTAGCTGCGTGATTTTGGAATTCTGTGCAAAATTATTTGTTCATTCATTCATTCAGTGTTACTTCATTCTATTTATGGTTTGCGTGTTTTCTGTTCTGTTCTGTTCTTTTTTTTTATATTTTATTTGAAATTCTTTCTTACTAAAAGGAAAAACAAAGTTATAAAAATATGTATAGGAAAAGTGGGAATTGGAAAAAGAAAAGAGGTGTTGGTAGGTAGGACAATTGAATGTGATTAAAAGAATATGCCCATTAATAACAGCGAAAGAAAAAAATTCAGTTTTTTAATAATATCGTTTGAATATTTACTATGTATACAAGACGCTTGCTAGCTAGGCTTGATGACTTATTGGCTGGTTAATGGTAACGACTACGACTACGGCTACGACTAAGGATATATTATCGCTTATCGTGCCGTTTGGGAGCGGCCTTTTTGTTGTGTCGTCACTGTTGAAACCCCACCACCAGTCGTTGTTGTTACTGTAACATTTTTGGAACAACGTATGCAAATATAATCATCATCGGCTTTGATCTGGCTGCGATTGAGGCCAACACAATACATGTGAAACCATTCGTTGCAACCGCCATCACATTGTACCCAGTCGACTTCACGGCCCGTAGGTTTGTGACAGTTCTCAGCACGACATTCTTCTTCGTCGTCCTCTTGCTGGGCCATTTGAGCTCTTTGAGAATTCTTCTTCTGACTAGCCGTGGCATTGGCAGCATTGTTGTTGCTGTTGTTATTATTATTGCCAACACGTTTTCTATTCTTCTTTTGGGTCCCAGAAGCTGCGTTTGTATTGTTGGTATTTTGTGAGCCGCCATTTGATTGTTTGGTGGGAGTGTAATTCTCGACATTATCGTCTGATGGCTTGTTTGTTGCATCCGATTTTCTACCAGACTTTTTCGTCGATGATGTGTTGTTTGCGGATGTCGCGTTTTGTTTATTTGGGGTGGCAATCTTTTTTCGTGGCACAGGACAACCCGTGGTGGGGTCAATAGTTCGCCGTTTTTTGATTGTATTAGCTGAGTTCCTACCATTACCGCTGCCGCTATTGCTGGTGCTGTTGGGACTACTCTGTACTAACAAACTATCGTTGGAATCTTCGGCAGCTGAATTGACACTGGAAGGCGTTTGTTGATGCTGTTGATTTTGTTTCAGCATCGACTGATGCTGTTCGACCAAAGCTGCCGCTTCTGAAGGCTGGGCTGGTTGAACAGTGGAAAGTACCCGCCAAAGTTCTTGTGATTCATCGAGAGACACTTCTAGCAGGTCGCCTTCCATCATCAGCTCCTCGAGATTGTCTGTTTCACTATCCGACAATAATTTTTGAGTTTGTAGGCCATTTTGAGTGCTGCTGATGTTATTATCGTTTGTTGCATTCGCTTCTCTGTCTTCTTCTTCATCGTTACTAAAGTTTTCTTCTACTATATGTAATCGCCCCTCATCATCTGAATCGGCATTATCTGATCCATCGTCCTTTGAGTTGCGTTGGCTGCTACGTCGTGGCTTTCGTGCTGTACCTATATCTTTCGTGCCCTTTCGTTTTTTCTGCTTACTTCGTTGCTGGGCTGTTGTGGCGATAACTTCTAATGCGGCTGTTACATCGGGACTTGTCAGAGCTTTTCGAGCCCGATCTTGCCAGTTCATGGCCCTTTCAGCAAGACAACGCAGCGCTTCGTCTTCTGGTAAGCGTATGGGAAGGGTTTGCAAGGACACCAATAAGGGAAGGATAGTTTCAAGGCGAGGTCTTTTTGAGCGAACACAAGAAGGGCACAACCACTTCATTTTACTACCGTCATCTGCCAGGCAATTTGATTGCGTTTGTAGCGGTAGTGGTACACAATCCTCATGGAACCAATCCCTACATAATTGACAATTGTACATAACGCCTTGGAAGGAGGACTTGCACAGGCAGTAATCGTCACGTAGAGGATTTTTGGTCATATTTTGACGTCTCAGTTCACGCATATCTCGCAGTTCCTTTTCTTCTGCTACTTTAAACGAATCCACTATTTGAGCCGGGTTCATTTCTTTTACAAAATCGTCTTCGAATGGCTTTTTCAGATCTGAGTCAATTATAACTGATTCTGCACGTGGCATTAGAACTTCTAGTAGCGTATAAAAAGTGTTTTTCTTTAAAAATGCTCTCTCTGTATTTTCTTTCCAATCATGGGCACTCTTTAGGTGACCCTGCATTCGCAACAATTCTTCAAGTTTTATTTGTATAGTTGAGCCACGTGCCACAATCGCTTCCAGAGTATGACAATAGGGAAAGTGATCATTGGCCTGTAATTGCTCTACAGATCTCAACCATTCCTTAGCCTTACGAAGAGCATCCTTTAATGCAGCGTAAGAAGGGACTTGACCTTCAATATCGGTGGCAGTCTTAAGAAATTGCTCAATTTCTACCAACTCATGCCGTTGTGTACTGCAATTAAAATATTTACTCGCTTGACATTCCCACGCTTCAATCGAAGCCCCAATTTCCTGGAGTTTATGTATCTCCGCATCAATTATTGGATCAGTGGGATCTATTTCAGCTGCAGCAACATGTAACAAGTTTTTAATGTCATCGTAAGTTAATTTTGCGCTAGATGCCCGTAATCCCTGTGATCTTTTGTACCATTTCAATTGTTTAAGATGCATATTTAGCTGATGCATTTGTGGCAATTCAATACGTAAAGAGTTGCCCTCACTGATGATGGCTTCCAATTCAGACTCTTCTAAAGTATCCAAAGGATTCTTTAGTACTTCATTTGTGCGCTCCACAAATTGTTTGCCTAATACTAAAAGCTCTCGCACGGAAACACCCTCCTCAATGGTACAACAAAGATTATCTATTTCTTGTACGAATAGCTCAAGTTCTTCCATGGTAAGTTTGTACTGAGCAGCTTCCGTATTGTTATCAGAACGGGTGCGAACCTAAAGATATAAAACATATAGATATTATTGCTTCTTGTCTGTATTTCAGTTACTTTCATTACAATAATGTTATTATTAATAAGAAGACACACTCACCTTGTTTATTCCCAATTGCTGAATTACTGTCACGCATTTCTCAGCCTCTAGAACAGCTGCATTCAGTCGGTCTATAAGCAAAGATGAGGGAAATTTCTTTATTTCGGCTTCCTTGCATAGCTCTTGTAACTCTTGCAAGGTAACTGTCGTTGGGGTGTTGGCGTCAACAATATCCCGACAACGTGAGAGCCACCTCTCGAAACTTTGGGCTTTAGATTTCAGTTTCTGTAACATCAGCGGCATTTCGTCGAGGGTGTAGCGATATAACAGGGTATGTTTTTCAGGTGAACAAGTGCAGAGCACTGTATAATGACGCAAGCAAACAATTGCCTTTGTGCACTCACATGAAACAGCGGAAAGGAAACACGTCGTATTACATTCTTGACAGTGACGTTCATCGTCTGGAATTAATTCGAATGCTTTACGTTCAGCTCTTGTCACACCCCATTCTAGCAGAGATTTGCGCAACTTCTTCTCAGAGTCCACCATCTCGGCCATATCAATGTAACAGGCGGTCGCAATGCCGAAAGTAAGTTTAGCTGGCTCTAGGGCCATTTTGCAAACAAGTTCATCATGTGAAAAAACACAAAATCGACGCAGCATGGAGTAATGATTTATACACTCACGTCCCATTTTAAGCCAATCGGCCGGAGCAAAGTTGACGGCCTCAGCAAAATTATAACCCTGATTGAAGCCGGCGTGATAGGCCCGAGGAAATGTTATCACAAATTCGCCGGCATTTTGGTCAGTACGATAGACGGGGACGCCGTTGTTCATTAATATGTTGGGATTCATAATTGTAACCAACTGATGCAACAGATCTGGTTGGGATGCAAATAATTCGGGAGCAGCCTTTTTCATAGTTTCTTCAAATTGTTCGGCACAGCTGCCTGGTACACCATACCAGGTCTTTGGCTCTCCCCAATGTAAGTAATTAATTGAATAGCTCCAGTGATCTTCGTTGTGCCAACAAAAGGCGGCAAAACACATACCAACATACATCCAAGGAGCATTCATGCCACTAATGTCTGCATTTATGTGACCCAATATGGAATCTTCAAGTAAAGGTAGATTATTTAAATTCCAGCTGGACTCTGCATATTCTTGATCGCCGGGTAATAAGTAAAGAGAACTTTTCGTAGGGAAACCAGACCCATGATCCATGGTATGTAGATCTGCTCCATACTCCACTGTAACATCCTCATCGATAGAGGATACAATACGCCAAAATTCCCGTTCTACCAAATCGGTTGGCACTAAATGCACCGGTTTACGGAAATAGTCCATTTTAAATTGATCGGCCATCTGTCCAAACTGTTGTAAAGTGTATTCACGTTCTGCCTGTTCGAAACCGAAGGCTTCTGTAGGTTTGCTGACCTCTTCAACGACACAACGTGGGCAGAGCCATTCTCCTGGAAAGCAATAGAGAAAATTTTAAAAGTATTATATTTCGTGTAATATAGATCGGAAATTCAGTTAAATGATACAGACCTTTTGGTATACTCGAGAGAGGTGGAAACAGACAAAAGGTGTGATATGAGTCATCGCAGCCATCACAGAGTAACATAGATTCTTCTACATCACCGCGATTGCAAATGTGGCAAATATACTTCATAAGAGGATCGACAGCTGCATTAGGATCAGGAGCTTTCTTTTGTGTTGCGCCAGCAAGGCCATTGCCGCCATTAGCACGGTTAGCAGCTGCAGCAGCAGAGGCATTAAAAGAACTCAATAAATCCCTTTTAAAGTCTTCTTTTGTCTCAATTTTTATGCCACTTCGATTTACACCCAAGCCACAGCTTGCGCTTGAATTTGCAAATCGTTTTGATCGGCGTGCATTATTTTCATTTGGTGGTGCTATTTGTTGACGTGTTGGAATCTCATGGACTTTGTAATCCGTACCATCTTCTAGCTTAACATCTTGATTTGCCGTTGTTCCAGCCGACCCACCTTGTCCCAATACCTTTCCGGATGTGTATACCTCAAAGGGATGTAGAATGCGTTCGTAGTGAGCTTTCAGAGTGGCACCCACACTCTTACTAGAAGGATAAGACATTCGATTAGCCACTTTTGCCCATTTGCGATCCCTGGTTGTTTGTTCCATACCGCCCTCCTCCTGAACAAAACGATGCAATGTATACAAATCCAAAGCTTTGCGTTCAACCATAGGTATTTTAAGAGACGAGCCTTGCAGTTCCCAAAACTTTGCAATCTGATCGAGAAAATTCAGTTTGACTCGGGTTTTCGCTTCCAATTCATTTAGACGTTGTACACGTGGTGTAAACTTTAATTTGTCAACATCTACGGCAAATGGTGGCGACCATGATTCAGGCGGCAGAATCTTAGCTATTCCACACTTTTCAGCAATCGGTCGTATTTTGCTAATATAGGCTAGAGGATTTTTGAACTCCTCAATTGTGGGTCGAAATACCGGACATTCTAGCGGTGTATCAAAGTTGAATTCTTCCGTTTTATTCATGTTAAATGTGCTGGAACTGTGAGGTTGCAAATGATTCTTGTCCTTTCGTCCCGAAATAGATGGGGGCATAGGACAACTGTTGTGATATTTTTTACTTGCACTCGGTTTTTCCTCACCGACCGCTTGTGTACTTGAAGTATTTGCTATTGAATCACTACGTTCGGTAAGTGGTCCATATTTCTTTTGGGCCGATTCACTGCCGCTAACATTACCACCCGTTGAGGTACGTGTGCGTAAGCGTCTGGCTGGTGTTGTGGAACCATTAGCAGTTCCAGACATTGACGAAGTTGTGACTGGACTGGCGGTAGTGCTATTACTACTATCGGCTGAGGCTGTTACCTTTGTGGACATTATTCTTTATCTACGTTGTTTGTAATGATAATGATGATGATGTAGAGACCTGTCAATCAGTCAGTTTATTACGTGCAGTGATGTTTGGTCTTCGAAAGAGGCTATAGGAAGAAAGGGAAAAAGAAGAGGAATACCGTTATAAATAAAGCGAGTACAAAAACAGAACAAATCTATTGTGATTGTTTACATAATTTCTTATCCAATGGAAGTAACTTTGCAAATATATTAAAAGTGGTGAAGTTTTAGGGTTGAAAGCAAACAAGTCGAGTCGTCTGTACAGCTAACCAGCTTTTTTCTATACACATACATACATATAAACATCATGGAAACAAGCACACTTAAAAATCCCTTCATATGCATTGTAAGTTCTATTGGAATAAATGAGCGTGCAAGTGTTGGGGCGATAAAAATTTTGTTGTAATTAAGATACAACATATAGTAATAACATATGAAAGAGTTCTCCTTTATTACTGTGCCTACCTTTTTTTTTCTATTGGAAATCTAATAACAAATTATTATTTTTATGTGCAATTCGAATTTTTTTTTTAATTCGAACATTCTATAATTTAGTCGATTTCTTAGCATCATCAACAATGTTTTCCGCCTATTACAAGAGGATATTTAAAGAAATGTTTTAAACCTCTACTTTACCTGCTGCTATCATATTCATCAGTTGAAGTATGTATATAGACGAATCCTTGGCAACGATAATATAAAAAACTGCTTTTGTTAAAATTCACAAATATTCGATTTGATTGAAAGATATGGCTTTCGTTTGATGTGCAAACAAATTTAATTATAAAACTTACATACATATGTTAGTAATAAACTCAAAGGAAACCAACTAAGCAACATAATACATACATACATAGTATGTACATATATATATCCTAAACAAATTGAAACTACCTATATAAAATGACATTTACCAGTAAATACTAGCGGCGATTAAAAAACAGACACCGCAAATAAATTTATTACTTTTTTTATACAATTTATAATTTTAGACATTAAATTCGCATAACACTTTTTAACATTATTTGCAAAAAATACCACAGAGAAGAATAGAATAGCATAACATTTATAAGCTTCATAATTACATGTTGCAAGCTATACTATTCTCAAAAGAAATTCTTTATAAAATCAATAAAAACAAAAAATAAAAAAAATTTTTTACTTAAATTAACGGTAAGTTGTTGTAAATAATTTCAATAATGCAACAAACTGTTTAGTAAAGCTTTGGAAAATCATATTTACATATTTAAAATCTATACCGGAATTAATCTCTTAAACAATCAAACGATTTTAAAGAATTTTAAGTATTTAGTAATATACCAATAGAATTTTGATTAAAACTTTTCACAAAACTTACACTTGACAATTTATTGATTTTATATATTTCTTTTATTTTTATTTTTTTTTTTTATCACATAAAGTTTTTACAAATGAATTACGAATTTAACTAATTGAATTTTGCTTTCCGGAAGACTAATCGCATATGCATGCCGATTAACTTTTATGCTTCATTTTGAGTAGTTAGTTAATATTTTAAATTAGTATTCTATTTTTATTTTTTTTTTTTTAAGAGACAACCATTTTCGTATACGAAAATAAAAGAAAATGGTTTTTCTATTTATGATTCTAATTGCCAGTGAGTTGTTAAGGCTTTTTACAACGTATGTTAAGAATAATAGTAAAATAATATTGAAATAATAGTATAAAATTTCGATGTTAAAAGAAAGAGGGTTATTTTTGTTTGATGTGGACAATTGTTGTAATTGCGCAAGTGCAGACAAGAAACAGTGTGTGTATGGCATAATAGAGAGTTGCAATATGTTGGCGGCACAATATTTACAATGTGCATTATTTATTTAGTTTACATACTTACAACAAAATGTACTACTACTCGATGGCAAACATTCGTATACAATATTTAAATTGAAATTTATTTAGCATTAATAGTGATAAAACTTAAGTTTTTTGAAGATCTTTACTACCTTTTTTTTATTACCATTTTAAACGAGTACTTTTTGTTTTCATAAATAAGATAATTTATAAAAAAAAATATGCACTTTTAAAATGAAGTCAAGTTTTACTTTTAGCAGTAGAAATCAGGGGTACTGAAACCGAATCGGAAAGAGTTTAAGGTTTGCCCGAACCCGTTGATTTCATATATAGAAATACCGATTATTTTTTTTTTTTAGTGAAAAAGGTAACTAGTGTTAGTTATCCCTTTAGAAAATAAAAAAAATTATTTAATTTCTAAGATTATTTGATTTTATAATACCATATAGCATATTGTATTAAAATTAAAAAAGTAAAAGCTCTTAGTATTTACTCTTTTCTTTTGAGTTTTAGGAACTCAATATATGTTATATTTAAGTTATGAAATTTGCTCATTATTTTAAATTTTTAAAATAGATTGCAAATAAAATAAAAAAAAATTATCAGTCCCTGCTTCAAATTTTGTTAAATTTTTTAACATTATGAAATAAAAATATGCTTATTTTACTTTTTAGTTAAAAAATATTAATTAAATTAAAATTGGGTATAAATTTTATCATATTGAAAAGTTCAAAATATTACCATCCTTTATTATAGAATAGAAATAATAGAATTAAGAAATCAATTGGAATCATTTTTCCCCATTCGAAAATTATTAAACTTTTATATTTGATTTTGATTAAACAGCTCAGAAAAACAAACAACGTGAATTATTGTTATTTCGTTACAGGTAAGCGATTTTTGTGTCATTTCTTTATAACCTTAAAGGAGATACTTTCACATCTACACTTTTCTCTGTTGTAAAAAGTTTTAATTAAATTACAAGTTCCTGTCCCCACGATTATTAGAAAACATCATTTTTTTTTTTTTTTGTAACTGAGATTTTATTTTTGACTAAATTTCTCTATATTTTTTTTTTTATTCGTCCATATACTTATTTTTAACACAATACGTATGTATGTATGTAATACATATGTATGTATGTATGACGGTAACAAGAGCCAATAAAACTGACATAATCTTGTTAATGGTCTACTCCCAATACTAATTTTTCTAGGTAGTGAACGGAAATATTGGTTAAGTTTCGTTTTGAGGGTGATAGATGATGATAAGCTTATGGTTTAGAAGTGAATTTTATTAATTTTTCTTCAGCACCAGACTGTGGCTGTGTTGTTGTTCAACGCTGGTATTAACCTATTAAACAACCCCCACCGTGCTTTATAAATACTTTTTATTATTTCTACTCTTTCATGGAGAAAATGAAAATAATAAAACAAAAAAAAAACATGTAATTGACACCAAGCAAATTTTTCACCCCGTATTGAAAATGCCAGACGAGGAAAAATTAATTTTGTAAACTTTGCAAAAGGACCATTTTACAATCCATATATACAATCGTTTGTGCCTGGTAAGACAATGCATATGACAGTATTTCAAAATATTATTGTAAAAGAATCACAAATTAATAGATTAAATAAAATATTAAAGAGCTCACAATATCTCGTACATATACGCACTTATTTTGTTTTTTTTTTTTAGATGAAACAACAAAAACACCTACAAAACATTATTCAAGTCAATACACGCACTCATACTCAAAGAAAAATAATTGTTATAGTATTGAACACATGTATTCTTGCATAAATATACATACACACACACACAGATACAATTCAATCACCATCAGAGGAGGGTATCCCCTCTCCCTCTCTCTCTTTCAATATTAGCATTGTCAACTTTTAATTTTTTAAAATCACTAGAAAATAATCATATTTTTGATATAAAAAAGATGCTCCGTTGTATTTTCGATTTTTGCAATTAAGAAATTACAGTTAATTAAAGGACTAACCGAGTTTTGAGAGATAACACGTTTATTCCAAGTATATATTTCTTAAAAAATACAGTTGCATGCATACTAAAGGGTACACAGGTATACAAGAGCTGTATAACAAAAATTATTTCTTTTGAGTCACAATATATAATTTAAAACAAAATAATGCTTTTTACACTGCCATAAATCAAATTTTAGCAGAAAGTAAAATTCTTTATCTTTGTATACATATATACATACATACGTACAATATTTATTGTTACAATTTTTATTCTACCTGAATTGTATCTGTAAAAAACATTTATTTTTGGAAAACATGAAATGAAGCTATAAACTCGACCATTTTAAAAAGCTAATATCGAAAATATTGTTAAAAGCACTAAGTTGTCTACACTGCTCAAAATCTTTGCATTTCATAAAGCATACGTGAGTAGATGTGTACACATGTGTAACATGGAGAGAGTATATATTTGCCCATATACATATGTATGAATATTTGTATGGACATATTTACTTCTGTATGTGTATGTTTTCTCTATTCAAGCAAAATTTCATTTCAATCGCTGCTTCTGTTGCTGTAACCTTTTGTCTTTTTTTTTTCTTTTTTTTTGGTTTCAATAAAAACTTCAATTAAATACAGACTATTTTTTAATTTTCTTTGGAAGTTTTTTTTCCACGAGATTAATTAAATTAATTTTTTACTTACATTTCCAAAGAAACCACAGCGTAAATGTTTGCTCTTGATGCTTACTAATTAATTTTTATAAATTTCTTTCTTTATTTTGTTTTCTTCTGCTTCAAATCTTTTCTTTGTTTTTTATTTTTGTAACCTTTTTTTTAGTCCTATTCCAAAATGAAAATCAGGTTTTTGATTTTCTTGTTAAAACCAAAAAAAAAAAATATTTTTTATGAAGCACGAAAATCACTTAAATTGAATATGGGTTCTTCTCAGTATTTTTTTTTTAATTTTTATATATTTGTCTTCTTTTGTTGTTGTTATTGTTTTTGTTCACAAGCTTTAGTACAGTATGTTTTGCATAATATTTAATTTGGACAAAAAAAAAATTAATTTAAAATTAATTTTATCAATATTTCGAACACAAAAAAAAAACCGAACGTGGATCACAAATACCACAAAAACAAATTTTTCTCCATTAAAATTGTTTTAATTTTACCGTAAAACCGTATAATACCGTTCACTTCAGATGACGATTTTTCTTTTTTTTTACAAAAATCCGTTTGAGAAAATGTTCGAGAAAATAGGAAAAAAAAAAACTTCGAATAAATACGGAACGGAGTAGAGGAGCAAACGATTGTTTTCTTTCCGTTTAAGTTTAATGTCCTCGAATTAGGTTTGCATTCGATAATAATAAAAAAAAAATAATTTCACTTTTTTCTTTGCCATAATGGCTGCGATATTTGATCGTTTGTACGCATTTCGCAGAGGTTGCGTTAAGCTGTGCCTTTGTAAAAGTCAACCTCGCTGGGAATCATCAACCAATTGTTTTGAATTTCTCCTTTTTCGTTTCCAAAATTTTCAAAAACAGTTTTCCAAAATTTTATTATAATATATTAGAGTTGGGTGCCTAAAACATTGGTCTAGTTTATCCAGACTGCGTTATTCACAGAAAAGCAAAGAAAATATTTTCTTTTATTTTTGTGGTGCTTTTGCTGCTGCTTTTTTATTCGCAATTTGACGTCGTCATTATAAAATTCACTTTAATTCGGGCCTTCTTCACGTTTTATAACAACTCACAATTACGGCAAATGCCTTTAAACGTTTAAATGATTTATTTTATGTTTAAATTATTAATGTTCAATGGAGTTTTTGGTTATATTCCAACAGCAAATGTAGCTTTTTGTGCAAAGATTCACAATTTTCTTTCACACGACGACATACTTGCCTCCACTAGTGTTGCTTAAGTAACGAGCTGCGTGAATGGTTATTTGCAAATGGCGATTATATGTTTGCAACTTGGCAGCATTTTTACACTTATAACACAGAGTGATCAATAGATAATATTTGTAATCATTTATAAAAAACAAATTGACCTAAACATTATAACATTTCCGGTAATTAAATTGGTAATCGGACTCTTAGAATATTATTATCGATATACATAAACACGACAGGAGTGTTTAAATGAGGGGAAATATTTTCAAATAATTTTCAAACGCTGCTTGCGAATTACGTGACTGCTGATAACAGTCCCTTTAATTTTATAATAAAAATGCCTTTTGTTGTTTTTAAATTGTTAAACTTTTATTCATTTAAATAATCAAGCAAAAGTATTAAAATGTCTTTTATTTAAAATTGAATTGTTTAATTTATCTCTTTCTTTTATTGAAATTCATTCGCAAACGGTGACAAACTTCTAAGCTCTTGGCTTCCGTAATACATACAATATGTATTATAATTTCTGTTTTATTTACTCTTACAATATTATACTTAAAAGGCATAATAAAGTGTTAAACTAATAAGTATTACTATAAAATATTGCATAGCAACAAATAACTTAAGTGGCGCTATGATATGGCTTTATTCTTTATGGTGAGCCTACGACCATAAATGAAACCATAACTAAATAAATAAAAAAAAATGAATATGAATCTAATTTACACCCAAACATACTTTTAATATAATTATTATACTATATTAAATATAAATACGATGTCTTAAGGTTGTAATGTTTCTTCGTAAACATTATGTGAAACTAATCTTAAATATATCGAGAAGAAGTGAGAGGGAGAGTGTATAGGGAAATATAGCTAATTGATTGTACTATTTGTTAATAAATTAATTTCATTAGTTTTTACAAATATTAATAATAAAAAAATTAAATATTAAACGCTTTATCCACATCTAACCATTATCACACATAACTTATCTAAAAATGGATGCAATTAAATTAAATATACAGTGACTAATATATACATACATCCATATACACACGCCAATGTATCAATGAACACAAAACCTATTTCGATTGGCCTTATAGTTAGTTGTTAGTATAGATACTAAACACAAATGAAAATAATGACAAACAAATAAAAAATATGAAGAGTATTAAAAGGATTTATAAAGCAACCTATATATATATATGCATACTATTCTGAATCGTTTCTGCCCAGTTACGCTGCTTTCGACCTTTATCTCTTGTTTTGACTGTTGATCTAAAGTTTGGCAGGGCTTGGTAGGGTTAAACGATAAAAACAATTTCATTCAAAATGAAAAGATTTTCTTAAAAAAATCTTGAAGTTCAATTCTGTTTCAGCTAAGGTAATAACTTAAAGCTTTAGCTTTGCCATTGCTGCTTATGATGGCCTTTTGACCTGAAAGGTTGTCAAAAGTAGATAATTTTAGTTTTTCTTTACTTTTAAAGATTTTTATTTAACTTACCCTCATCATCAGAGGCATCTGACACGCCCATTTCCGATAGAGCCTTGAACAATGCTCCCAAATTAGAGCGATCGTCCAAATATTCATGACTTATTTTGACCGGTTCACGGTTATGATTTTTAGTTTGTGTATGCCAGACCAAGACTTCTGTGCAATTATTGCCCTTAGGTTCGATTTTATCTAATGTTAAAGCTATGCTACGCAAAAAGTAGTCTTCCTCATAGCCTGGCTTAAAAGGCATACTGGCATTGGGATATTCAGCCATATAAGATAAACTTACTGCGAAACCAGCCATATCAACAGGCCAACGTCTACCAGCCACCCAGGAATCTAAGAAACCAACAACTTTGCCCTGGTTTTTAAGAGAATCAAGCATTAAACAAATTTCTATATATGGCAGCAAATTTCGTATAGCCAGTTACCTTACGTACTACTGGGCCACTAATGCCATAATTGGCTATTAAACCCACGGGAAACATGGACACTAATTTAGTGTCTCGTATCTCGCTGAATAATTTAAGATCGTAGGTATTATCATCGTCACCAAAATATAAAACTCCCGTTGTTATATTGCGCTGACGTAACCATTGCATAGCAGCACGTCTATTGGCTACTCCTCTCGGCTTCGATTTAGCATTGCGAAAACGATCCGGCATAGGACTTGCCAAATGGGTGAAAGGAATGCCTAAAATAAAGAAAATTAACTAGATTAATATACCAGAAATTACATTAAGATTACAAGTGAGAAGCGACAACTCACCAAACTTATATAGCAGAGTATCTAAATAAGGATTACATGTGCTAAAATCATTGGCTACAATCCAATGTAAACGTGGCACATGCTGCAACGTATAAGCTAATCTAGTTAATTCGGGCACTTGTTCTCGCCTAGGATATGTTGGTGTGACAAAGTATATGGTAGATAAATTATCCCACTCCTGACGTGATTTATCTTGAATATATAAACGCGTGTCCATAAAAGATTCTGTACATGGTATTGAGGACAATTCAGTTGATAATTTATTATCGAAAGTATCTGCAAATAATAATAATAATAATAAAAATACTTCAATTGAATTGAACAGTTTCACATGCATTCACTGTACATATTAATGGAGTTTGCCTTAAAATATGTTAATAAATGTAGAAATATACATACGTATGAATGTCAGTCAGTTTGTTAAAATAATATCATACAATTCATGTCATTTTTTTTTTGTTTAAATTTATTATTAAATTAGCTAAAATTTATTTAAAGACATTTAAAAATACATATATGTATATGCATATAGTGTATACATATATGTATATAATATACAAATGAATGTACATTGTACAAAAACAAATTGTTTGTATTTTCCCCCGTCAGCATAATATGGCCAAAAATATTTATACAATATGCATATATACATACATGTATGTATATATGTATGTAAGTATACAAATGATGCATAAATATAAACAAAAAAAAAAAAGCAAAATAAATATTACACATTAGCAAATCCCAAGGGTTCATTTTTGCAGATATATTTGAGAAAAACAATTAAAAAAAAAAAAAAATAATATATAATAAATATACTACATATTCATATACATGCATGTATGTATTTAGCCCCAAACTAATCAACTAAACAGTTATTGTTAACAATTGTTTATGCCTTTAACTTGACAATGGCAATCAAATTGAAAAACAAAAAGAATTTTTGTTTTCTTGACTTAGTAGTCGAAGAAGAGATAAATGAAAGTGTAAAACTTATTTTTTATTTTCAATATCCCAGCCAGCATTTTTAAAAAGTTTTTAATCAAATTCGAGTCTTTTTTGATTCTTCTGCGCGATTAAAAAGCTAGAATATGCGCTCATTTTCTGATCATAAAAGACTCTTTTGTCGGGAGAAAAAAGTGACTACGAGCGACTCTTCTTAAAAAGTCATTTATGAGTCATTTTCTATATAAGTTTAGAGTAATTTTCGATCCTTTTTCTAGTAGTTTTATGATCATTTTCGAATCGCTTTCTGATCATTTATTAGTCTTATTTACCTTCGTTTATGATTCTTTTGCGAGTCGTCTTTCAGTCATCGTTTAATTGCATATGACTTTCTTATGAGTAATTTATCAGTATGTTTAGGAGTCCTTTTATTCTCATTTATCAGTCATGTTTGTACTAATTTGGACACCTTTTTGCGTCATTTATGACTATAATTTGTGTCATTTATTAGTCGTATTTCAAAATGTATTTTACTTTCATCAAATGTTTTTAGTCGGTTGCTGAGTCCTACATTTACACTGCCGCGATTTAAAAAATCACGTTCGCATGAACATTAAGTAACAAATAAAGAATATATGGATGTTTATATTCGTGATGTATGTACATCAGACATCAAAGTTTATTTAAAAAAATATTTTTTTTTTTTCGTTAAAAAACAAAGAAAAATTTTCTATTTAAAACAAAATTGTACTTTATATCATAGCCATCTTTTACATAAATGAAAATTTATACAGAGAGGATATAAAGAAAAAGCAGTGTTTAATCATCTATCTGCGTAAAATATGATCATAAAATGCGTAATTACAATCACTTTTCAAACACCTGCATGATCTTTTTTTGATTAAGCGTTTTTCAATCTTCAGTATGAGTAGAACATAATAATAAATAACGGAAATAATAATCAAATTTTAAACGTCTGGATGATTAATTTCCGATTGCTATACAATTTTTTTATTGTATTTTAAATCGAACTCATTTTACTCATTGACACGAATCATTTTTGACACCTTTTTTAATCGTGTAACTGACTAATAAGTTTTTGATCACCAAAAGTACTCTAAAAAGACTCAGCAAGGTGATTTTTTTTAAAAACAATCTTCCAAATGCTAGCTGGGTTTCTTAAGTAGCTTGCTCCAACGTATGTATGTATGCATGTGTACAATTTATTTCTTTAAATTTTTCAATTCCAAGTGTTAGAATTAGAATCGTTTAAAACTTTTAAAGGTGATAAACGTATGGGGCTAATAAAAATAAATAATTTATTTCCATTAAAACAAATAAAATATTAATGTGTATACATATGTATATGTACTTTCTAAATATTGACTTATCTTATTCACAAGCATTATTTGAATTGAAGCTATAGCTACAGATAAATACACTTAAAAGATATTGAACTTATCGAGTTCTACAACGTGATTTATATAAACTATAAACAGCCAATAACCAAACTAAATATTATCGCAATTAAAAACCTATAATACCTATGTATGTACGTTGTATAGTCTTACTGTTGATAGCAAATAGAGGGTTTAACGAATTATAATAACTACTTAATCAAATAATGATAATAATAGTTACATACATACGTTTCTTTACGTTTGTTACAAAACAAACAAGTTTTATACAATATTTAAAAAAAAAAAAAAAATTGTTCCTTATACGTATGTATAATAGTAGAAAAACAATTACGTCAATTAAAGTATAGACTTGTTAAATGCTAAATTTTAAGCCGTGTATTTAAATAATAATAATTAATTAATTCATAATTGTTATTATATGTTTCATATGCGATATAGTATTTGCTAGTAGATCATTTATAAAAGCATTCCCAGAAGGTATGTACATATGTAATATGAACAATTCAAAATTAAATGAATACAGATCTAACAAGCGAGCTATTAAATTTATTTATTTATAACATAATATAAAAGTAATGAGTCATGTGAAAAAGAGAAGAATTCATTTGTCATTAATATCTCTTTAGTTTTTTGAATTAAAATTCAATTTATTGTCTTGTTTCAAAACTCCAACAAAGCAAAACCTTAATAAACAAAAGCATGTTTTAATCTCTCAATTTACAGTAGCGTGTATAGGAAGTGTAGGGAATGCTATGACTTGAAAATCTACATTTTGCTTAAGATAAGGTTTTATCAATAATGCTTTATTATCTAATAAAGAAAAGTAACGTGACTGACTGATCCAAAGAAATTAAAAAGGAGAACTTAACATTTACAATTCTTCGTCGATTACTCATTCACTTAGCGTCAAAGTCCAATATTACATGATATGGAATTTTTGGATTTTCTTAATAAAATTGTGGTTAGAAACTAATAAAATTTCTAATTCAGTCTTCAGGATGTATTTATAAATCTTAAAGGATTAATTAAATAAATAATAAGCTAATACAGATAACTTTAAATGTTATAAACATTTTTGCATATTTAAAAAATGACCTCACATTTGATCTATTATAATCCGGTTGCAGGTAAAGGGACTGTTAAACTTGCGATTAGAACCACAGAGCATGTAAAATAGTTAAGTTAAATATCCCAATAGTCCTGGCCCCTTTTGTGATCATAAAATATACAATATTGTGGAATATCTCCTAGTGATCAAAGAGATTTCTGGTTATGGTTTATTACGTTTTATGAATTCATGCAAACAGGGTGGAAAAAATACATCACTTTGGCAGCAAAGTAGTGGGAAAAATCTTTATCGCTCTATACCCAACTCATTTTTCCCCATAATTAGTGAGATACAAAAGTAAAAGTCATGCCTAATAACTTTGGCTGACTTTCAAAATGTATCGATACAAAGTTTGTATGCAGTTGTACTACGGTATATAAATTATGTAGATATGCAAAGTTACCAAACAATGCATCAACTATAAATCCGATGCCTGATTGCTTTTTGACTGCGTTAAAAATACACATTGACGGCGTTTTGAAATAGTATACATTGTAAACATTTTGTACAGCGGATTTATGAAATACTATACTTTGTTCAAACACAAAGCAACTAACATTTTGGAAGTCAGCCTTTCTATTTCTATGACGTATCAACGATATTATTTAATCAAATTGAAATTTAAATAGTAATGTTATTTGGAGGCAGTGTTTTACTTTTTTATTTCGGTAGTTCACCGATAAGAATGTTTAGCAACAAAAAAAAAAAAGTTACCAGAGCTAAATCAATTTCAATTGTATACATAAAACCATAGCCAATGAATTCTATCCTTTAAATGTTTACTTAATATAACGTACGTCTGTCATTAATTCGATCTAATTATTGCCAGTTTTTGATTAAACAATATCATCAAACAATACTTAATAAGCATATATTTATCAATGTTTAAATCTATCATGTATTAATACAATAGGTATGCATGTATTTATAATAATAATAAATATGTATTGTTTATTATTTTTAATTTTTTTTTTTATTTATTTATACCAGCACCATCACCAAATGACACTTTTGTATTAAATTTCCACCATTTAAGCTGTTTCTGAGTGCAGTTTAACATGCAAGGGTCGTGCTTTTAGGTGTAGAGGTTCTTTGGATAAATGAGGGGAGCAACGACAAATTTGTAATGTTTAGGGATGACCATACTAATTTTAATAATTTCAAACTTCAAAATTAAAATTTTGATTTCTGTTCTGTATTACAAATAATTGAACATTATCATTCCTATTTTTTTTTTAATGTATCGTTTAGAAATCACAAAAAAAAATTAATATGAAAGTACATATTGTAATAAATTTCCATAGTATTTGGAACACAGAACAATTCCCATACAAGGGAGAAGACAGATCAGAACAGAACGTTAATTTAAATATTTATGATTGTGTTATTTATGAATATGTTATGTAGGTATTCCGAATTTCGAAGTTTTGTTTCGAAATTGTAATGTTTTGTACTAAAGTTGTTCGGAATTCGGAAAATAATTTACAAAGATAATATTTTTCGTCTTAAATGTCTTTATTAGTTAAACCAATCGGAATATAAAACATAGGCGAATAAATGCAAAAAAGCTTAGATGGGTGCATATTCAGTTAGAATAAATCGGAAAGAAATGATGCTGGGTATGGAAAGTTTAAGTACCAGCCAATATGTATGCAATGCCTAAATGGCCTACTCACTTGCTAAGCGCTGTATATCATCTACACTTGCATTTGGCTTAGTTTGAGTTGGTGATATAGTGCTGATACCTAATCCAATTGGGGTGGAATTAAAATAAAGCGGGTAATCATTTCTAGTTTTTGATTCAGCATTTAATTTCTCTAACATTAAAGGAACGCCCACTGCCCATATATTCCAACCTTGGCTTCTTTGAGAAGTGTTGTGATATTGTGCTTCAAATTTACCTGTGGTCACTAAGGCATCAGATCTACCCTCGTCCGTGTAATTAGCCACCGCACACCAGACAACATACACCAAAAGCATCATCAGCAGTATAACACATATGAAAATACGCCGACTATTTGCGGTTTTGGGTAACAGAGCCCGTAGCTTGCTGCCATGGGTACCACGCAGCGATACGCTTGGTACTGGCCTACCATTTCCAGTATCTAAAGGACGATACTGGGCACTGGGCATATTAGCTGTAACAACTCTTTTAATTGCTTCACAAATGAAAGTCGTGTTTTTTAACGCTCAATGTTTAAATTTATTCTCTCTTGCCACTTGCACTTGTTATAAATAACGTAATGAATTGAATTTCTCCAACATTTGTGGTTGGATTAAGCGAACCCGTAAGCGAATTGTAACGAATGAGATTATGGCAACGAACGGTCAAAGGAAGGAGAAAAAACGTAAACGGACGGATGCACGTATGCGATGCGTTTTTTAATTAAATCGATTTTATTTATCACTGAATTAGATTAATAAAGCTTGTTTTTTTATTTTATAAAATCTCAATTTGTTTTTATGTTATAAATAAATATTAAATAAACCACTCTAGATAGAAAACCCCCCACTTATTCACATTAGAAGTCATTCATATTTTAATAAAATATTTGGTTTATAGACGCATGCATACACACGCACACGATCAAACACAAACACAATGAGTAAAATGTGCAATTAAGAAACCGTAGCTGGAGTACATAATAGTAAATATTTATTGTTTGTATTTGCATTTATTAATATTGTTGTGCATTCGTTTTATTTATTTTTTGATTTTTTTTTGTTAAACAATTTAAAATCGCTTATACAATTGAGTAGAGATTCAATTCGTTTAATTAAAAAATGTCAGCTTTTTTTTACTATTCGTTTTGCAGGGGGTATGCTTTATTTCTTCCTTTATTACTTTTCGCGTTATTTGTGCAACTTTTTTTTACCAAATATACCGAATTTTTTGTTTAGTTCTTAAATTATTCTACATTTCCTTTAGTAAAATTATGCTTTTTAACGCGACAATGCTTTAATCGACTAAAAAACTGTGCACAATTTTTATTATTTATGGGCTCAAGTTCGTTTGCAATAACAACAAAAGCGTAGCACTATTGTAGAAAAAGAGAGAGTCAACACAAACAACAATACGCGAAAAGTAGTGGTGGAAGAGAAAGCAAATAACAGCTGATTTCTATATACTATTAAAACAGAGTTGTTTTCAACTGACTTTGTTTAACCTGAAATTGATTTGGTAGCATTGTAAATTAACCTTTAAACGTTTATAATTTATTTTGAATTGCAGTCTGATGAAAAATGCTTTAAAATATTTATATAAATAATGAAATATAAATAAAAATGAAATCTTTCACTTCTTAATGTTAATGGTAAAGAAATTAAAGCAAAAACTCGTTTGACTTTTTGCTTCAACAATTTGAAACAGTGTTGCTAAACGCTACAAATGGTCCTATAAACAAAAAATTTTTGCTCGATTATGGATGACAACTGAACTTCGGTTGAGTTGGTAGCTGCCAACAATGATAAAGATAACAATTTAAAATTCTACTTGTAAAAACAAATTTTTTTTAGCAACAATTAATCTATGGGTACCAGTTGGCAACACAAACGAAAAATTCAAATATTTTAACAATTTGAAATAAATTGTACTTTTTTTTTTTTTTTTGAAATATATATACAAATATTTAAAACTAAAGACATTCACATTCCGTTTTCAATATTTATTTATTTAATCATTTACAAAATATTCTATTTTAAACGACAAATTTCTACTAGAGAATATTGAAAAGTTCGATGAATTCATAAATTTTGCTATTGGTGTATGCGCTAAGTGAGGTATGGGATCCATACCAAATAGGCTTGCATTTAACATTAATTAAGGACTAAGAGCACTTTACTACGTACGTTTTCTGTTTTTGTTTTTCTGTGTCTTTTTATTTTATTTTCTTCTTGTAAGAATTTTTCACAACTGCAGTTGACAATAATTTGTTCTCTTTTTTAAAAAACATGGTTTAAATTACAATTAAAAATTAACATACAAATTGAAAGCAAAATAAATAAAGAAATTAAAATAATGGAAACAATCTTTACTTTAAAGCATAGTGGCTAGATTTATATAAAAAAAAAGTATTGGTTTGGTGGCGTTCATGTTTAATGTATGCAATTTTAGATTAATAGAACGTAAAAAAAAATTTTAAGCCAACTTTTGAATTGTGTTGGTCAATTTTTCGGCATTGGCTCCAGCAAATTCTTCAACCTTTTGTTTGTTCTTGATGAATATGAAAGTGGGCATGCTGGAGATGTTGTATTCCATGGCAATATCTTCGCAGTCATCAACATCAACCTGCACCAAAAAGAAAAAATTACGTCATAAGTTTTGAATTTTCATATTTTTTAGGCAAAATCTGCTAAAGCTTACCTTGATAATGACAACTTTGTCAGCATAGTCTTTGGAGAGTTCTTCCAATTTGGGGGCAATCATTTTGCAGGGACCACACCAGGTGGCAAAGAAATCGACTACAACCAATTTATCACCAGCATTTTCCAATTGTTGATCGAAATCGGACTGAAAGAAAAAACGTAATAAAAGTTGTACTTATTTTGTAGCAAAAAAAAAAAAAAAATAAGCTATTGTCTGCTGATTATTGATGACAATACAAGTTACTAAATTCAATTGTAAATGTTTTATTGTTGCTGAAAAATGTACGTTTTTATTGTTGTTGTGTAGATAACTTTTTACAATATTAGTCTCAATTTCTACATTTTATGAATAAAAGCAAAGTTTTTATAGTTTTTGAAAGGAAACTTTCTTGTATTCTTTTTTGTAATATTCAAAAGCAATTTACAAAAAGAGAACGGTTTGATAATCAAACAATACATTAGGTTACAAAGGTCTGATAAAAACACAGCTCTACACAGAGACTAGGATGGTCCACTGTGAATACCTGTGAGATCTATATAATCTAACCATAAATTTCTCTTGCAGTGTAATAGATTAAATTCTATTTAATTAATGCTAGTGGATAAATAAACAAGTTTTAAAAAATATATGTATTTATTCTAATTTCAATTTTACTTAATAATACGTGATTATTTTATTTAAAAATTATTCTCTTCCTGGCGAATTAAATAATTGGATTTTGTGAGTATGACCTAACTAAATACAATATTGTATAAAATGTATTGAAGTTTTTCCTAAACTACTCTGCATTTTGACATTATTATATTACATATTATTCATAAACTGTCACTTTAAAAAAGACAAATAATCCCCAAAGACTTTTACAGATCCGTAAACTAAACTAGAACTTGACGCAGTATTGATTAATAATTCTTTTTTTTTTATAAAATAAATACTGTATTAAGTCTTAAAACGGCGAGTTGCAATGTGTAACCACCGCTCGCTAGCGTTTAATATTTAACAAGGTGAAATGTTATCAAAGCTATAAAAATAAAATTAATCTGCAATTTTATGTTGGCAAAAAATTATTAATGCTTACTATTAAGCTGTCTGTGCGAGGGGGTAACAGTGTAGAGTAAATAATATAATTAGTATGTATGTACATATGTATATGCATATATAAATTGAATAGTTGTGTTAGAGGTTGGTAAATAACACACTTTTGCTGTGTAGTGAGTGTTATGTACATATGTATGTACATGCAACAAAACAACCTTATCAGGCAAAATCCACACAACAGATGATGGTGTTTCATTTATTTTGAATGGTGTGTGGTTTTTCTAATTTCTAATCAAATATTAAAGTTTTATACAAATATTTAACTAGGAAAACAGAAACAGAAAAAGGGTTGATTCACACCACCACGTCGTCCTTATCGTTAGTGTTTGATTGTTGATTATGAAATGCGCTTTTGGTTAATTTTAATAACTAATTTAGTTAGTAAATAAAAAAAATTCTGTCGCTGCTGCTATTGTATATGTTCTCCATTGTATCATATAATTATATACATACATATGTACATATGTAGTATGTCAAAAACTTACGATATAACATGCCACCAATTTTTTTTCATATACGTTACACTACCTTAAGTGGTATATTGTAAGATTTACATACAAAATGTGTTAAAACTACAAATTAATTTTATATGGTCAATTCACACAAGCCGTTGTATCGTTGTATTGAGTGTATTGTTGGACGATTATACAACAGTGTATGCTTGTTGTTGATAATTTTTATGTAAAAATCCGATACACTTATACACATTTTTTTCATATGTTTTTCCAAAAGTTGTGTTGGTTTCGTGCTATCAAATTGTTTGAATGCCAAAAATATACATTTGGAATACGAAATACACAATACAGCATAGCATTGAGCGTTCACAAACAACCAAGTGCATTCAATACAACATACACGATACAAAGTCGTGTGAATTGCCCAATAGTTTAATTAAAATCAATGAACACCCATCGTTATAGCCATATTTAACTGTAATTTTGAAACACATTATCTTTTTATCTGTTAAATTTTTATTTACTTAGTAATCTATTCATATGATGAATACATAATTAAAACTTGCTTCTTGTAGCACAAGTAATTATTGGAAAAATATTCGTTTTTTCTAGCAGCTTAGCAAAATCTGTGAAAAATTGTTTAGCTTTTTTTTTATATCGGATTTATCATTTTATTATTATTTGTTGTATTTTAAGTGTCTATGTATTTCAAAAGTATTGTATGTAGGTACCTAGTAATTATAATGAAACTTCATAGCCACAGTGTAGAGATAAGTATTTTTATAAAATATACAAAGTTAGTATTCCAATTAAAATATATCTCAACATTAGTGGTGGGACTTTAGGTGAATTCGGTTTGTGGTAGACATTTGTAGGTTAATTAATTTTAAAACTTGTGTTTATTTTTTCGCTATTAATGTAAGAAAATATCTTTAAATTAAAGTATTAATCATTAGTTTGTATGCAGTTGTAAGGCAGGCATTTCTAATATACCACAATTGATTTAATTTAAAATGATTAATTTATATTGTATAAAAAAACCACTAATGTGTTTGAAAATTTCCGGTTTGGATAAGATTTTTACGGTTTTAGTTCGCTTATGTTAACTTTATTTACTCTTATAAGTTATAGAAGACGTAAAACAATCAAGAATTTTTTCTGACTATAGGTAGGTATCTAAGCAATCATTATTCTGTTGTTCTTCTTTTTTAATAAATTCTTTCATTATTTATATTTGGCATCAATAACAATTTATTATAAACAATTTCAGTGACCAAATGTATTTCTGAATTTCTAAAAACAAATGATTGTATCAGATTTTTTTTTTCTTTCAATAAACAACAACAATTTCTTTGAACCAATTTTTTTTTTTTAACTTTTTCTAAAGAATATTTTATGATTCATAACTTAACAATGACAACTACTAAAACTCAAGTCTGAATGCTAATTTATTAATTGAAAAGAATGACTAATATTAATAAAAACAAAAAATAATTGATATTGATTTACTAAAAAATATAAGCTGCTAATAATGTAATGATCTTCTGAACACAGCAATATTGTTACAAGAATTTTAAATGATAACTAGAAAATGATTTATTTTTAATGAAATTTCGTATAAACGGGTTTTGTAGTTTTTAGTTTACACTAAACTATTGTTTAAGTGGTTTTTTTTAATATTAAATAAATCGACAAACAAAAATTATTATTTTACTGTGGCAGAAACTGATTACGAAAACTAAATGTTTGAATATTTTATAAAGCATGTGTTTAAATTTACAATTTTTCTTTAGCTTATTATTATTTTTTTCACATTTTTGTTATGATCATTAATTCATTAACATTTTATTTTATAATGTTGATATAAAATGCTTTTAAAAAATATATTCTTTTATAGATAAACGCAATAAACTGGGTGTCTGTCAATCGTAAAGCGTTCTAAACTTATTCTCCTTATCAACTTAAAAAGTGTAATTGGCGAAAATTAAGTATGTTTTTTAAAATAAATTTGACCAAAAAAATTTATTTTTATTTAACTTAAAATTTGAATATAAATTTATGAATTGCTAAACATTACATACAATATTAGTTAAATAATTAAATGGCAGTATTTGGAAACGCCTAAGTAATTTTTTTTAATAATTATTTGCATGAATGCAATTAATTTTCCTGTTAGCCTTCTGATTGACCGCCAAAATAAAAGTGATTTTACATGCAAGCAATAAAAACAAGTTCTGGTAAAAATAAACATGTAATGTTAGCATAGGAAATGATTACATTTTAATTATATATTCCATCTTTATACATACATAAATTATAGTTCAGAATACTTATTAGGTCAATCGATATTCTTTCGTTAGTTTTCTACACGTAAACGCCTTTGTAAACCAAATTATATGATACCAAGGTGAGTCTATTTATATTAAATAATATAACGTAATAATGTGTACATTAAACTAATAAAACAGAGGACATATTTCAGGCTAAGTAGTATATACTATTAGGTCTGTAAACCGACCAATATACCAAGGAGGTATATTTGGAACACTTGGTGTATACGGATATTATAAGATTTCTAGGTGATAGCCCGAAAATTGTAAAAAACCTAATTAGCTAGTTCCGATTGAATTTGTTTTATGACGTTTTGTATAACATTGAGTACACAACTAATTGGATAATTTCATGATGTTTGATTTACAAAATATGTAAGTGATTCTATATCAGAATGTTTACTCTGACTCTATGTAATTATATTAATTGGCCTTATGAAGCATATTTTATTATATAACATAGAATTACGAAATAATAAATTAGCTGATCTTTAAGATATTTTGTAAAGCAGGTTTAAATGACTCATTCTGTGTTGTAACTATGTTTTGTGGTTGTAACATTAATCAAATACATTTCTTAACGCTTTCTTTCTTACCTATCTATCAATATTTTTTTTTTGTTAACTCATTCCCTTTTTTTACTACTTTATGACCCAATAGCCACAACAATACATAATAAACTAACGTCATTATGAAGTTATTTAGCACCGATTAAGCTATTGATAAGGGTTTGTTGTTTGTTTTTACCACACATCTTAGACATCATAGAACCACTGGAAAATTTTTAATTTCTTATAAAACAAAAAAAAAAAATTATATTTTCAGTGTATTTTTCTGAATAAAATCTAAGAAACAACACAACCCACAAGCTATAAATATTAACCATTGTCTGCTGATATTAATTTGTTTGCGAAAATAAATGCCCTACTAACGGCAAGTAAGTGGTCAAATTGTTGTTGTTTTGGGTTAAACGAGAGATGATATCATGCTATGGTTGTTGTGTGTATTGTCTCTGCCAACAGCGATTCAGCAGTTTTTTTCCCTTCAACGTTTGAAGTAGAATTATAATATAAAATTATGGATATTTGTATTAACAATCCAAATATATATTAATTAATTAAAATTTTCACGTTAAAAAAAACCCGCACCGTTGGTCTCTCAAGAGGGGTAAAGACAAATAAATAAAGTCTGTCCTGTCCTGTGTGCACTTTGGCTACCGTTTTTTCCATAATGAAATATTGATGATATCGTCATCGATAACACTGAAGTTGATTACTTAACATATCAAACAGTTTTTTTCTTTCCCACATGAATACCAAGAAAAAAATACACGGAAACAGAAAATAATTAATTAATCTGTGGAAAACACGTCATTTTTTGTTTTCTATCTTTTAATTTAACTTAAAAAATGTTCTTTTTGGCTCACTTTTTCCTTAATTTGCGGTGTCATCTCTCATCAAACTATGATTTTTTTCTTGCAAGTATTGTTTTCTTTTCACTATTCATTTTACTTACCTTGTTCTTGACAGTATAAACCATTTTGTTGTTGTTTGTTGAATGGAATTTAAATGCGCTTGAATAAGAAAATTATTCTATTTATTTTAACTGTACCGATCAGACAAGCTTTTGACTGCGACCACACGTTTTAACTTTTATTTTATTAATGCCGCTTTGGTTAATTTTTTAGCTAAAAAATTAAAGTAAAGGAAGAAGGCAAAGACGAAACAGCGATAATGACTTTTACGTTTGCTTTGAGTGTATTTCATATATAATGAGCATGTGTGCGTGTGACAATATGTATGGGAAAATTAGAGAAGAAGGAGAATAATAAAGAGAATAAATGTGAAAAACATGTTTTCTGTATACATAGTTGCATTTAACAACAGGGTTGGCAATAATATTGTATAATTGGGCTGTTAATTTTGATAAAATTTGTTCGTTAAATTCCAGGATATTTTTATAATACATATATGCTGTTTTCGGAACTTGATCGTATAAATGCGTTGGTTTCTTTTTAGTAAGTTGTGAAGAAAGAGGGTTGTTGTTCGTTTTTGAAATTCAGAAATTAATTATTGAAAACTAAATATTTTTATTTTAACTTTCAAATTACAAATTTTTTTCTTCCTGGCAACACTGATGGTCTTCGTTGAAAAAAATTAACGTTTTATAGTAATTTAATTCGCACATTCTTTTTTCGTGTCCTATTAAAAAGGGTCTATTGGAATCGTATTGTTGTTGTGTCAATAATTCTTAAAACTGACATATTATTAAAATGCATTGTGCGGTTAAGCGGTTTTTATGGATTTGGTGGCCGCCAAAATGTTACACTGTGGCCAAAATGATACATGTTAATGTCAGGCGGACTAACGTTTTGGATATTCACTTTAATGTGGCGAAAGTCCTGTTAAATTCGTCGAAGGAGGGGATCTTCTAATAAAATGTGATGTGTTGTTGGGTGAGTAGGTAGATATTATGTTCCCAAGTTTCCCCCAGATAAACAATATATTGTTCTTCTCGCCCAGGTGATCACACACTTTAATGTGGCGAAAGTCCTGTTATATGCGTCAACGGAGGGGATATCCTAATAAAATTTGGTGTGTTGTTGGGTGAGTTGGCAGACATCATGCCACCAAGTTTCCCCAGGTAATATCTTGTCCTCCTCGTCCAGGTGATCTGCAATTGTCACTCTTTCACCTTCGGAATTCGGAGCACATTAGTTTGCTTTAAGGTAGCATAGAAGATGAAATGGGAGTATCCAGTAGTCTTGCATGATGTTACCAAAGTCTTGTTATTTTTGCCACAAGATACATGTTCCTGCAAGTGCTTTAAGAACTCTGTTCTGAGTTCCCATTTTCGGGTTTACCTATGCTGTAAACGAGGAGGAGAATATTTTCGTGCAATGCTCTACGAATTTTGGGCCTCCTAACCGTTGGGATTGATACAAATACCTTTGACGCAACAATACAATTTCCTCCTTGTTCAGAACTGAAAGGATCATACAAGATGTCAACAATGGCGGTCAGATATTTATTGTCTTAGTTATCCTGACACTTATGTTGTCCATTTCCACCTCTGATGAACAAATGGAATAGTAGTATGGTAAGTCTGCTACATATATACATTTAAATCTGTTATTAAACCTTACTTTCAACAATGACGGTAAGAGTATGTATGGGAGTAGAATTAATAAGAGATTCCGTTTTTATTTAAAAATTTAATTTATTTTATTTTAAATTTTTTCAATTTAACATTTAATGCCAACAAAGAAAAAAGAGAAAGATAGAGGGAGAGTTAAAAATAAAATTCTCTTGGCTTTTAATTAGAATACAATTCTAGAGAGAGTAAAAATAAAAACTAATGAGCATAAGTATGGCAGGGTGGACCAGTCATTATACTTCCACTACGCGCGTTTACTTGATCATAGCCATAGGTGGAGGCATACGATGAGGCCGAACTACTAAAGTCGTATGCAGGAGTGTGGTTCTGTTGTGACGGCCCATGTAAGCTAGAATGGGGTGTACCAGTGTCATAGTAGTTACTTACACCAGCATAACTGCTGTTGTGACTGTGACTGGATGTGATATTTGAAAAGTAATTTGAATTTATAGCACCACCACCGTATTGGTGCGGCTCATACTCATATGCCGTCGTTTGGTTAGTGGCTGCGTCTATTAAGTATTTGTCTTTAAGCTTTTCCAATTTGGTAGCACGCGTACTGTTGCTGCTATTGCTATTGGAAGCGTAATAACAGGTCTCATAACTAGTGGTGCCTTGTGGATTTCTGGAAGCTGGTGTTTCATTGTACAAAAGAGCTGAACTTGTTTCTTCTTCGTTCAGTAATTTCGTGGGTTTAATTTCCTGTTGCACAGCTGTTGCGGTGGATTCCATAATGTGAGGATAATGCTTCAGTTCCGAGTAGTTTATGAATTCAGGTTCTGTGCTCGTGTTCTCATTAGCTAAGCTATGGGTTAATGCACGAGCGGGATATTTCAAATCGGAATAGTTTATAAATTCGGCAGGTTCACTGATAGTGGTGGTTTGTTGTTGCTGCACATGATTTGGCAGGTCGTGTAAAGGTAAATGTGCGCTGCCGCCGGCATGTCTTAGTGGGTTCATGTCATATTCATACGCACCGTTTAAATTGCTATTGAAGTTGGTAATGTTATCACAATTGTTGTTGTAGCATAAGGAAGTATCAGAGCCATAGCCTGGCACAACATGGGAGCTATGATAATGATGGGAATGATATGAATTCGTTTTCATATGTTCATGACCACTGTTGTGTACGTGGGCATTATAGGGATTAACAGTGTCATGAACTGTGGCGGCAGGTGAACTATTACAAACATGATGTGCCGCCGCCGATTCCATGCTTGATTTCGGAGATGCCAACACTGAGTTATTAGCAGGTATTACAGCTGATGCTGGAGCATGGTATATGGGATAATTGTAGGTTATATGCTGATGGTTGACCGTTAATAAAGCAGTAGTGGCTTCACATTTCGTATTTGAAGAGGAGTTGGTTTCATTGCTATTGCAGATGTTATGCGTGTGATGAGAGTGCGAAAAGTTTTGATGGGACACTGTGCCAGCAGCTAAAGGATCATAATGATGTAACGGAGTTGTGGTGTAGTTTAGACTGGATGCATTTGCCAGAGGTTCAATTACACAAGTACATTGGGTTCTAGTCTCACATTTTTTGCACGCTGAAAAGAAATATAAGAAATTTCAATTTCCATTCATTCATACATCATTTGTTAAAAGAAAAACAACAACAACAACAATAATAAAAAACTTACTATTGAACTGATAAATCTCTAAGGCGGTGGTATGGGCTATGCTATTTGTTGTTTTTGAGGAGCGCTTTAAAACTTTGTTAATAAAATTATTGTGGGTCTTCATTTGTCTTAGACTTGTCGTTAAGCCATTAACTAAAGTTGTTGATTTTTTATTTGCTCCTCTCAATGATGATGATGATGATGATATCGATGAATTTCTATTTACCAAGGATACTCGGCCAAAAGCTCTTTTTGATACACTTGAATTTTTGGGTTCCGGTCTGGGATGATCGTGTACTCCTTTGGCTTGAAAGAATATCGCATTATTTGAGTGTCGCCAAAAATGAGTCACCGGGTAACCACAGTGGCCACGACAAGGTTTGATTTCCAAACGGCCACCTCTACAATTCTTATTGGGACAAGCTTTGCCTTCCTGCTTACGACGTGCCTTGTCACATATGGCCGGTCTTAGATTGATTTTATTGCCATTCGATAGGGTGCACTGTTGGGAACAAACCAAAACGCCTAAACAACTCTTCTTCAAAATATTTACATTATGATTGTTGGTATTACGCATGGCCCAGCCCGAGATGTGCTTCTTGGCCTCTTCATTGTTGATGGGATAGATAAGGCGTATGTGACCGTCAGTCCATTCACTGAACACATCAAAATCACTTTCGTTAACTTGCGGCACTACAGCATCATTGATATCCCAGTCACGTTTTGTACGATGGCTCATATTCAGTTGTTGTTGTTTGCGTGAATTGAAACAGTAGGCATTTCTGGAAGATGACAACAAATATACATACATCACGAGTTATACATTATACATGGAAGAGAGCTGTACAATGAAAGATTAGATTACTTTAAAATGGGGCTCATTTCCGTTTGACATTATTTCCCTTCCCTTGAGACATTTTAACCTATTTTTTGACGATTGGGAGCGAATCAAATTTCTCAAAACTCAAATCAAAATATCCAATGACAAATATCGGCTTAAATTACTAAACATTAAAGAAGAGATTTTCAAAGATTTTTTTGTGAAGGAATTAAATACCAAAATAACCTGTTCAATTTAAGCATTTTATGGCTCAATTACGATTTCCCACCACAACGATTTATTGTTTCTTATATTAGCTGGCTGGCACACTTTTGCGCCACGTTTAAATTGATTTTTCTTTTTCTTTTTTCATTAAAATTATTGCCAATAAAACTGTTAAATAATGGTGTCGACTTTTAAATACAACAACAGCAACAATAACAACAACAACAATACAATCTAAACAAATAAAAACAACGCCTAAAAACGATAATCATAGTGATGAGCCAGCCATTAATGAGAAAAAGAAAAAAACCCCATGAAATACTTAAAATAACACCTAAAAATTATTCAATAACAACATAGAACATCTGAATAGAATGAGGCTCACTCAGTCTCATGTGGTAAAAAAAAAAAGAATAGAAAAGATTACAACAACAATAAAGAAAGACTAAAGACATTTATTTTATTATTGATACTTGGAAGTCAGCAGGTTATTATTTTATTATATTGATAGAGATAGACGCGGTTGTTTAGAGTTTTGGTGTGGTGGTCCCAAAAAACAAAACACTACCACGACCAAAACCATAAATCCCAAATACAAATCGAAATCATAAAAACATAAACAAAAATAAAATGAGATGTGATTTAATAATGCATTCTTTTGGGCATTATCATGGCTTAAAGAAAAAAAAAAAAAAACAAAAAATTGTTACCACATTGGAGGTGGTTTTTATAATGATCCATATGCCATAGAACATACAGTTACTATTTAATGAATATACAGTGGTGTTCTAATAATTAGCATACCCATCAGCGATCAGCAATGAGTATTCAAAAAGATGTGTAGAATCGAATCATACTCATAATTCCTCATACTTACAAGCATACATACTTATTTTAATATCATCGAACCTCTATTCATATTCAAAGTTTGAAGGTACTCATCATACTTATAAGGGGTGATTTTTTAAGAGCTATAGGAAAATTTTTCAAAAAAAAAAACACATAAAATTCAGAAAAATACATGAAATCTTTATTTGAAACGATAGTACGGTCCATATAATTTAATGTTTGAAGATTTTTTCATGCAAACGTTGACCGCGACTGCGCCTCAAATGGTCCATCCGCTTAGTCCAATTTTGGCATACTCTTTCCAACATTTCGGCCGGTATCTCTCGAATAAATGCTTCAATGTTGTCTTCCAATGCGTCAATTGAAGCGGGCTTGTCTGTATAGACATGAGCTTTAACATAGCCCCACAAAAAATAGTCTAAAGGCGTTAAATCGGACGATCTAGGCGGCCAATTGACAATTGACCGGTCCCGAACGTGAAATAAAATGTTCACCGAACTCGCCTCTCAATAAGTCCATTGTTACGCGTGCTGTGTGTCATGTGGCACCGTCTTGTTGAAACCACATGTCATGCAAGTGAAGCTCTTGCATTACACCATTCACAGTTACGTTACGATTCGCAGCATCTTTGAAGAAGTACGGTCCAATGATGCCAAATTCAATGATTTGCAAGCGTTGTTCGTTTGTAAGATGATTCATGGTTAAATTATAGACCAAACTGAAGATGTTTGACAGTGAAACAAAACACGAAACGTGCGTGAGCTGTTTAAACCACTTTTACGATCACTAAAATACTCACTAGAAGGTTGTGTGTTTGTTCTGTCTTTTTTGCTTATGTGTCTTTTTTCTTTTGTTGTAAATGCAACAATAACTAAGACTAAAATTTTGATGAATGATTCGGGTCACTTGAATCATTTATAAGTATTGTGAGTATTTTTCTAAAGTTATGAATCCAAATGAGTAGAGGCTTATGAATCAAACATATTTCGAATGGTATGAGTTTGATGTCAGCGTTGTACGCATACTCATTGCAACCTGTACTTATAAATCAACGTTTGTTGTGAGTATGAATGAATCAGAGAAGTTAAATTCTAATGTTGTTGACTCACTTATATTCAAAATTTCATGAGTGCTTATGAGTAGCGAAAAAATTATTCATTGCTGATCTCTGATGGGAACATAACCTGCCACACTAAGGATGAGAATATGATAAAAGTCTCCATAAAAGAGAATTTCGGAGTTTTTCTTGCCTGCTCCTTATTGCTTATCGACCTACAACGTGATATTTGATAGCATTATGATGAAAACTACACAATGGACAATAGGTATATGCTGCCAAAAGTCAATGCAGTCTAAAGCCGCACTGTGTGTTCACACAAAACTAAGTCTTTGAGATTTGTGGAGCTGGGAAGTTGTATAACAAAAAAAAAAAAAAACGTTGGTTGTAGAGCGGACGCTGGGGACCGCATTAACAAGGTTCAACAAGTCTACGGGCAACCCCACTTTGGAACTGCCGTTACATTGCTCGCAAAACTAAACTGAACATTTCTAGCAGGTGTGTAAAATTTATTGTCCTTTACAGATGCAAAGCAAGATCGACAGCTCTTTGTGACCTCAGGGCAATGCAGACACACACAATCAGCTATACTTGACTGGGCAGACTCCAATTGAGTTTGATCAGTCTCTTCGCATGCCACTGTCTAATAGAACCAGAACTGCAACTGGGACTAGAATGCATATGACAGGCATTTCAGGGGACGCTCTAGAATCACCTGATGCAGGCATTCAAAAATGGATGTGACATGACACGCTCCATGCACAACAACAGTAATTAAAAATATTGCACGATATAACGGTACTCTCTTACTTTTGCTTTTGTGTGTTTCTTTCTCCATGTGAAATTGTTTCCAATCTCTGTTTGGCCTTCTTTTTGCAGGCCTTACACTGCACTTTATCTGATAATCTCATAATATTTTGGTTGTTGTTGTTGTTATTCATTATTATTTCTAATTTATTTGAAGTCGAATTTGACAAACAACACTCACTCTCCTTTCTCGCCTAGACTGACGACTAATTATTAATGATAATCAAAGCAATAATGATGTTATTACTGTGGTTGGTGTGTTTTCGTTTTGTTTTATCCACCTCATTTGTTGTTGCTTAAACAACATTGATTGTCTCAAACATTAAGAGTCAAACATATTAAGTTTGTCACCTACAACGACATCATCATCATTATCGGGTCCTTTTCTTAGTTATTGTTTTAATTTTCTTATGTTTTTCTTGCCGTCGTTGTTGTTGTTGTTATTGCTGTTAATGGTGACTTTCTTTTTATTCCTTAAGGTTATACGACAAGGTATTATGCCATTTGTTTGACATCATAATGTTGTGTTGTTTTTTTTTTTTTTGTTATCGATGAGTAAATTATGTTTTCATGTTTTATTTTCTTTCTTTATTACATCTGTATTCTCCTTTGAGTGTGATAGAGTTAATAGTTGTCTTTTTATATTCGTATGTTGTTGTTGTTGTTGTTGTTGTGGTTGACCTCTTGTTAACATTTATACTTTAACCGTTTTAATGTGACTGTGTGTGGTCGAACTGTGTTTGTCATTATTGCCCTTTTTTTCCATACGGTTGTGATTAAGAGATTCGTTATTTGTGGTTGTTGTTGTTGTATTGAATAGTAGGTGTTGGAAAGGTTGTCAAGAGAAATTATTATTTGATAGAAGAAGAAAAAGGTGCGACAATAATTAACATTGAAGGGAGAGATTAGTAAAGTAACTCAATACGAATTAATGTTGAAATGTTGCTCGAATTATAAAATTAAATTGAAATTTAGTAACAATTTACTCCACTATTCAGCGGTGAATGATATTGGATTGAATCAGGAGTTTTTATCACGTTACGTCTTACTTTCCTGAAGATTTTTTAATACTTTTTTTAGACAAAAACAAAAAAAAAAAGAAAGAAAAGTTTATACTGATCAATCATAGTAATGCCACGTAATAATTTACCAAAAAATACTGCTTTTACTGCCACCAAAGCAGAGATCAGCTATCGAATCATACTCATAATTTCTAATACTTATAGGTTAGGTTAGGTTAGGTTAGGTTAGAGGACGTGTACTTGCCAATTGTGACAAGTACAGTACCCGGAGGTCGAATTGACCCATTGTACAACGTCCTAGCTTCTCACACCACTCGTGTTGTGTGCGTTAATTTTATACATGAGTGGTGGGACCTACAGTTTAAAAGTCGACTCCGAACGACAGATTTTTGAGAAGTTTTTCATGGCAATTGTATTTACTCTCAGAGTTTTTGCCTGAAATCTGCTGAGAGGAAGTCGCCGAAGAAATATTTTCATATTTTCGTTTTGATGTCTGACCTGGGATTTGAACTCGGGCCTTTCGTCTAATAAGCCAACACACTACCTACTAGACTACGGCGACTTCAAAAAATAATAATCTAAATCTAATACTTATACGCATTCATACTTATTTTAATATCATGGAACGTCGAACCTCTACTCTCTATTCAAAGTTTGAAGTATTCAGCATATTCATACTTAACAACACGTATGATGTTGTTGATTCGTTCGACTCTCTATAACTCAACGTATACAAGAATCATAAAATAAGTATGAATCGCGTACGAACACTAAAATACTCCACTAGAAGGTTGTGTGTTTACTCTGCTTGCTGCTCTGTTGTCTGTTTTGCTTCTGTGTCTTTTTTCTTTTGTTGTAAATGCAACAACAACTAAAGACTGTAAATTTGGTTGAACGATTCGAGTCACTCGAATCATTTATAAGTATTTTTCTAAACTGAAAGAATCCAAATGAGTAGAGGCTTTTGGATTAAACATACATATTTAGAATGTTATGAGTTTGATGTCAACGTTGTACGCATACTCATTGCAACCTCTACTTATAGATCAACGTTGTCCGTGTGAATACGAATGAATCAGAGTACATAGTTAAATTTCAATATTTAACACTATTTCTACCACGATTTTGTGTATACCTATTTCGACCAAAAGGTGTCTTTTGACACCTTTGCGTTTGGGTACAAATAATTAATTTAATTAATTAATTAAAACATGTCCTATTCCTATTCCTACTGTTCCCAAGCAACAATCGAATATAAAAATTATAATGGGGAATTCAGTGTACCGAAAATTTCTGGCATTTTCGAAAACTTGCTGAACAGAATTTCCATGGCACGGTATTTCGCAGAATTTCCAATTGGACAGAATTTCCATGGCTTGGTATAATAATACGATGAGGAAAAAACCAAAAGCAAATTATAGTTCAGTCCAAATTTATGTCATGAGTAGTTTCTTTATATTTTTTATTTCTTGCTGTAAGAAAAATCGTAAAGGTGTCAAATGACACCTCATGGTAGAAATAGGTATATCATGTACGCTTATAATGATCCAGGATGAGCTGGAGGAAAATGATAACGCTAAATAAATTTAACAGTTATTATACGAAAAGTCAAAACATTAACTGAGAAAAAATTATTAAACTTTGAAATAAATTTCAAGTTAAAATCTTAAAAGGTGTCTTTTGACACCTTTGGTAGAAATAGTGTTAAATTTCATGAGTGCTTGTGAGTAGCGAAAAAACGATTCATTGCTGATCTCTGGACTGTATCAGGAGTTTTTATCACGTTACGTGTGACTTTCCTGAAGAGTTTTTCATCCTTTTTTTAAACAAAGAAAAAGAAAGAAAAGCACATACTGATCAATCATAGTAATGCCACGCAATAATTTACCAAAAAAAAATACAGTTTATCCAATAAATATTCGACTTTGGCATTGATTTGACTCCTTATATTGTGGGGTACCTAGTTGCAATTCAATGAAAAAATTGCTTAATCACGTGTCGTTTAAACAGCAATAGTCTAGTATTTTGATTTCACAAATTCCTTTACAGTTAAACAGCAATATTCATGGAGTAATGCCTACAATTATACATCAGCTAAGATGATGTACCGATCGACTAGAGCGATATTTGTGCTTCACCTCGGGCACAGACTATCTCTTGTACTTCGGAAGCGAATTTAAAAACATTCTGTATAACCAACGATGGGCAATCAATGTGGTTCAGTTCGACTTTTTAATATTTTGTTGTTGCAATATAATGCAATATAAGTTATTAAGGACTTAAACCAATAAAGATTGCTCTTTATAACATTTTTTTTTGATTTTAATTCAGATTCCAATTACTTACAGTATCACCATATTTTTGCTGATCAAAAATTCACCGTTAAATCCATTAAAACAATGCTGCGGCGTACAATTTACTTTTTTAATTGTTGAATATTGAATTATTTACTTTTAGTTGATTCAAAACACAACAAATAAACAAACACTTTTAGAAATTTTTTTACAAAAAAATTAATTTTTCTTTTTTTCTATAAAGTTGTTATTTTTCTGTAGATTTATATTGTATTTTACATGAATATTGCTTTATAAATTCTTTTTTTCTATTATTTTTCATAACCTCAATGACATATGCAAACTTAGTTGCATAGAGAGTAGCAGAACCGTTATTCCATTGCCATACATTTCAACCGCATACATACATACATACGTTATTATGAAGTTTTCTTTTCAAATACTTTTGCGATTTGAATTTAAAAGATTTTCCTTAAGCACTTTTGTATATGTTTTGTTAATGTTGTTATTTTAATTGTAGCTTTTATGATTTAAAACAGTAAATTAATGTGTTTTGTTTTCTTCGCCAAGAAATAATCCGTTGCGCACGGGTTAAAACGTATACAGCTTTTGTGATACTAATACGTAAATCCCATGTACAAACTTAACGGTTACTTTTGGTGTAAAACTAAACTAAACAATAACAATAGGAACTAAAACAATAGGAGGCTCCACCTACAAAACAAGAAATTAAAAAAAAAAAATCGAAACAAAACAAAACAAAAGAAAAACCAAAATAAAAAACAAAATGTTTTAATACAAGAGAAAATGAAACTAAAAAAAAAAAGAATTCACCAAGAAGAAGGGATTCAAATAACAACACAAAAGCATTTCTTTATTTTTTTTTTAATTTTTGCTTTAGCCACCCGCATAAATACCAAACAACAACAACAATAACTGAGAGCATAGTTAAAGAGAATTTAAAGCACAACATAAACTCCAATTGCGTTACACTACTCCAATGGAAAGCGTACTTCAGCAACAACAACAACAACAACAATTTTAAATACATACACATACTTATGCATACATAAATAAACAGGCAAACTCTTGCTTAAACACCACACTAAGCATAAGTAAACATATGTATGCATGTATGTATGTGCAATTATATGTACATATTTATGTTGTATCTTGAAATTTATATACAAGAAAAAGAGCTACTGAAGTTAACACAGTGTTGGCTGTAACTGTGTATTCTGATTGGTCGGATAAAATTTGAAATGCATTGTTAAGCATGCATACACTCTCAGGTTGTTGTACATGTTTATCCATTCAACAAAATGTATAAGTGTTAATTAAAAGAGAACTAAAGAGAAAGAGTGTGAGTGAAGGATGGAAAAGAGAGTGTGAAAAGCAAGAGAGTAATTACATAGTAAATGAAATGTTTGCAAAGTTTGTTTTTTAATGGTGTTTGTTTGTTATAAATGCATTGTTGTTGTTTTATTGTTAATACAATTAATTAAGACTGTTATTGTTTTTCTTATTGTTGCTTTAAATTGTAAACATACTTGAATTCCATTGAATTGAATTTGTAATGATTTTTATTGCATACTCGTTTGGTGTTTTAAACAAAACCGTTATATTGTTTTTTTTCTTTCCTTGTGTTCTCTGCAAGAGAGTAAGTTTTTCATTTTTGTTTTCGTGCTTTATTACTAAAAAAAAAAACCATGTTAATGCTATTGTTGTTGTTGCTGTTAATTAATATGTGCGTATAGTAAATGTTAATTATCGAAGAGGGCCTATTTCTTATTGTGATTAATTTTTCGTTTTCTCTACTTTTTGTTAAAAAATAAAAAATTTCAGAAAAAAAAATAAAATTCAATTTTTTTAATGATAAAATGTGTTAAAAATATGTAAACTAAACAAAAAATACCTATACAAAAAAAAAAAAAAAAAATAGAACCAAATAAACCTTCAATATTAATCCGCTCTTAAACTCTAAACACCGTACGACTGTAATAATTAGCTGCCATTCGTTCAACATAACGGTTGAAACGTTGCACCAGTGAATCCATTTGCTTGTGCAGTGGTTTGTATTTGATTTGCGGTCGTTCTTATACACTTTTTGGCATGAATAACTCAGACAGGGTGAGTAGTAAATTCACTAAAATGTGATGAAAAATCATTCGCTTAAGGAGACACGAAATATAAAATCAAAATCGAAAGACCGAATCATTTATGTATAAGTATTATAAGAAGTATTTTTCTAAAGATATGAATCTAAAAGAGTAGAGGCTTATGAATCAAACATATTTCAAATGGTATGAGTATGATGTCAACGTTGTACCCATACTCATTGCAATCTGCACTTATAAATCAACGTTTGTAGTGAGTATGAATGAATGAATCGGAGTATGCAGTTAAATTTCAATATTGTTGACTCACTTATAATCAAAATTTCATGAATTCTTATGAGTAGAGAAAAAACGATTCATTGCTGATCTCTGATGCAGACAAGCTGAACAGAATTTGCATTAAAACTACAGTAGTCGCTCACAAATTAGAACCGCTTTGTTTTTGAGGCAATTCTAATTTCTGAATTATTTAAATTTCTGGACGTTTTTTTTTTTTGTACACGCTTATCATATTTCACAGTACAATGGGTCAATTTCGACCTCCGGGTATTGTACTTGTCTTAACGGACAAGTACACGTCCTCTAACCATCATATTTCACAAATAAACTAGCCACAAAATACATAAATGCGACAAAAAAACATCAAATACGGAAAAACGTATACAATTTGGTGATTCCCCTTTTTAGTTTTACAGAATAAAAAGAATTTGGGGATTTTTTGTGTTAAAATAGCAAAAAAAAAAAGAAAACGCTCACAAATTAGAATTTTAAATTCGAATTTTAGAGCGTATAATGTATTGCAAGCACTGATTCTAATTTCTGGAATTTATAATTACCGGAGGTTCTAATTTGTGAGCTTCTACTGTATCAAGATTCGATTTAACCTAGCCTAAGATTCGATTTAATCTAACCTTACCTAACCTGCCGTAACACAATTAATTGCCCCCCCCTAATGTTAAAACTCAAAAAGCATTATTTTTAATAATGTAGAGTACTTTTAATATTCGTTCTCTACTTTATTATTCAGATTCATTTTAATTTCAGCCTTGTCGAGTTAAGTATGAAAGAAACCCCCTTAAAGCAAAAAAAAAAAAAAAAAAACAGAAAAAAAAATCCAAAAAACATACGTAAAGATAAAAGCTGTTAATCTTTACGACCGCCCAGTGTGAAGACCAATTAATTGCGTAAATTACCAGAGATTATGACGATGCCACAAGTCACACTTTGTCTTACAATGAAGCAAAAAAAAAAAAAAAAAAAAAAAAAACAAAGATAAAAAGCCAAATAAAAAACTAAAAGCTATAGTTTTGATTTTGGATAATTTATTTAAACAAATTGGAAAAAAAAAAGGAAAAAAGAACTTTGAAAACATATTTTCGATTTTTTCTTGTTTCTACTACGTGTGTGATTAATTTATGGCGTCAGTATCATTGACAGGCATTAGTCATGTTAAAGCTTCACACAAGAAATTAGAAATGGAATCAAAACGAAAAAAATTCCAAAAAATCCAAAAAAATTAAAAAGAAAAATAGACCAACACCACGACCAGCCAGACCACACGTAGAGGCCACCCGAGAAATAAATTTGTGTGTGTGTGTGCGAGTGTGTTTGAGCGTGTTTGAGTTGTAATGAGTTTATAACTCATAAAAATTTTAAGAATAAATAAAGGCTGAAAAGTAACGCAATTGGCAGGGAAACAATTTTTATGTATGGATGTAGTCAGGTTGAAGGAAAGGAGCACAAACAAGTATCTCTAAATTGCCATAATGTATGCCATTAGGTATCCTTCTTCAAATCTACTCCTTTGAGATGAGTTATATCTGGTACAGTGTCAGTGCCATAAGAAAAGGGATCTCGAGCTTACGAAAGCTGGGCAATGCTCCATTTGTTTCGATGTTTGTTTAACCGCAAGTTCTGCATTCAACATTTTCCACCACCACACCAATATGGTACATGTAAGGCAGAAAGAGTGTCGTCCCGTGAGTACGCTCATTAGTGTGTACAGATCAGAGATCAGCAATGAATTCTTTTTTCGCTACTCATAAGCACTCATGAAATTTTGAATATAAGTGAGTCAACAATATTGAAATTTAACTACAGGGTGGCTGATATGTATTGCAACCAACTTCAGGTTGTTATCATTTGTAAACCGCTCGTCTGACAGCTGACAGATTTATTCCAGTGACAGGTCATTTTATTATTTACAAGCTTACAAAAGCATTTTGATCTATTGCATTCAGAAAAAAAGTTATTCGTGATGGAATTCAAGCGTGATAGTGTGATTGCTTTATATTTGGCTGGAAAATCACAGGTGACTATCGTTAGAGCCCTCCAGCATTTAAATGTGAATAAATCTTTTGTTTCTCGTGCCATTGCTCGTTACCGTGATACTGGCAGTGTTGCATCGCGTCCAAAAAGTGAACGAAAAAAAACGGTAACAACACCAGAAATGATCCGAAAAGTGAAGGCCAGATTTGATCGAAATCCACGCCGCAAAACATATTTAAAAATGAGCTTGGACTAAAGTTCCAAAAAGTGCAAGAGCTCACCGATGGACAAAAAAAAAAGTTAGACTGGAAAGAGCCAAGGAGTTACTTCGCTTGCACGAAAGTGACCAGTTACCGAATTTGGTTTTCTCCGATGAGAAGCCATTCCAAATTGAGCAGTTTGCGAACAAACAAAATGATCGGGTTTACTTGCCAAAGAGGTCAGCTGAAAATTTACACCTGCGATTGGCCACCAGAACTCAAGCGCCGCCGATGGTAATGGTGTGGGCCGCCGTAACGGCCGATGGTCGTTCCCCGCTCGTATTCATCGACCGTGAGGTCAAAATAAATGCCGAATATTATCGGGAAAATGTCTTAAAGACAGTATTAAAGCCCTGGGCAGACAAACATTTCGGCCGCAGACCATGGACATTCCAACAGGACTCAGCACCACCGCACTTAGCACGCGTCAACCAAGAATGGCTTAAAAAGGAGGTTCCTCGCATCATTTCTACCGCACAATGGCCACCAAAATCTCCGGATCTCAATCCGTTGGACTTTTGCGCCTGGGGCATTTTGGAGAGTAAGGTTCTCACTAAAAAATACCAAAGTGTCGATCATCTCAAGACAGTGCTTCGCCGGGAATGGGCCAAAATACCGCAGAGCCACTTTCGTGCAGCCTGTGATGGCTTTGTCGGCCGTGTGAAGGTCATAATTCGTACCAAAGGTGGCCAATTCGAACAAATCTAAACTGATTCTAAAATTTTATGTTATTTCCAACATTTTTTGCTTTTGAACAATAAAATTAAAAAAAAAAAATTTTTAAAATATAGCGCTTTACTTTGTAGCATTATATATCAGCTACCCTGTATGTACTCTGATTCATTCGTACTCACTACAAAGTTGATTTATAATTACAGGTTGCAATGAGTATGCGTACAACGTCAAACATCAAACTCATACCATTCGAAATATGTTTGATTCATAAGCCTTTACTCATTTAGATTCATAACTTTAGAAAAATACTAGAATGACTCACAATTTACAGCATCGTTTACCATTTCATTGCACAATTGTGCGGAGAGAACTCACACGCATTCTTGTGCTTTACGATTTAGTTGTCGATCAGACTGCGACAAGAACACATGTGCGGCGGATGCTTTACCATTTTTTTAAGAATGACACTCAAAAAATATTGTATGTTAAAAGATGCTTTTGATAATATTCAATGCCTTATATATTTTGTCGCATAGTATAATTTTTTTTAAATGCTTTGGAATGCTTGCTTTTTCTCTATTAATAAAAAATGGTTTATTATTTTTTTTATTTTTATTTATCTAAAAACATGGTCTAATTTTTAAGCCAAACATGGATACCTTTACGATCTTTTAATAAAGAATGGATTTTTTTATTTTATTTTTATTTATCTAAAATTATTAAGCCAAAGATAGATAGGTTTACGTATGTAAGTTGATAAAATGAAAATCAAAATAACGTATATTACAAACACTTTTCTGTGGCTGTAAATAAATCAATTCTCTCAATTTATTTTCTCTCTCTTACTCACTAATACATAACCAAAAATTTTTTGGTAAACCCTGATTTACAGCCTTAATTGTTGTTGCATTTACAACAAAAGAAAAAAGACAGAGCAACAAGCAGAGCAAGCACACAACCTTCTAGTGGAGTATTTTAGTGTTCGTACGCGATTCATACTTATTTTATGATGCGTGTATACGTTGAGTTATGGAGAGTCGAAATCAACATCAACATCATACGTGTTGTGTTGTTAAGTATGAATATGATGAGTACTTCAAACTTTGAATATGAGTAGAGGTTCGACGATCCATGATATTAAAATAAGTATGAATGCGTTTAAGTATCAGAAATTATTAGTATGATTCGATTCTACTCAGCTTTTTGAATACACCCAAACCTTTTTTTACACGGTAGATATGTTCCAGTGGATACCGTGTAAAAAAAAAACGCGTAAAAAAAGACAAATATTATGTATGCATGTAAGTGTATAAACAAACTGAAAAGATATACATAGGATTGATGCAGCAGCCTACATATGCCTATAAAATTGAATAACTTTTAAAAACGCACAGATTTAGTTCAATAGTATACACAGAGTTTTTATTTTATTAAATTTTATGATTATAAAAAAATAAAGAAAAAACTTAAAAATTCTCTTCCATTTATAAAAATAAAATTAGTTATCAAACTCTTAAGACGACAATTAGGAACGGAATTATTTTCAATAAAAATTTTTTTTTATTTTATTCGGAGTCAGTTTCTGATAGCAAGCGCATTCTCTTTTGCTGGGGTGGCTCAATATCAGTCTCGTCAGTAGAAATACTTATTACTTCTACATCTTCAGAAGCTGCTTCTGGCGCTGGTTTATTTCTTTTAACAGCAAATTCTGTTATAGTGCGTTGTGATCCAACTTTGGAAAGCTCTTTATAGAGCTCTCTGTATCTAGCCATACATGTTTGTAGGTCTGATTGAAATTTCACAGCTCTTTCAATTATGTTATCACATGTCAAAAAGTCAAAAAAAAAAATGGTAAATTTGTTAAAAAAAAACCGTGTTATTTCAAATTCGAGTAAAAAAACCGTGTAAAAACAGATTTGGGTGTACTAATTGCTGATCTCTGATTCGTAACTAAAGTTCCCATCCCGTTTGGTATATAATTTTATTCTCAAATTAATTTTTTTTTTAATTCGTTTAAAACTATAAAACAATGACATCTTATTTACGGCTCATATCAGGTGTCATCTTTACATATTAGTTCTTAGAAATCAATCGCCGAATGCCATTCATCTTATCATTAAAAGCCAAAGGGGGTATCCTTTGAAAATAAGTGTACAAGTGTGTACATGTCATAAATCATAACCATTATCATAAAGTCAAAAAAAAGAAAAAAACAACGTGGCCCCAGGGTGTATATTAAAACGAAAATTAAATGTCGTTATTATCACCTCAGCTCCATTAAAACTGAAATACAAGCAACATTTGCTGCTGAGAAGCTATACTAAAAGGAAATTCGTTTCCATGTTGCCACCGAATCCTAATAATAAAAATAATCATAATTTATAAATAAAATAATAATATTTTAACGCAATAAACAAGACTAAAACTGTATGTACTCGTACATATGTATGAAAGATGAAGAATCGCAAAAATATAGTACAACGTACAAGGATGTTTAAAGTTAATGCTGACACATGAAATTATGATGATGACAGCCTAAACGACAAGAGAGAGAGAAGAGAGTAGAAAGACGCTGCTCATCAATATTAATGAAATGTACAAAGAAAGATGCAGATGGGAGAGATGGAGATATGTATGTAGCTACACACTCTTCCTATCCTTAAGGGAAGTTAATCAGAGAGCGGAATTCATTATGGAATGACTGACTGCCTGACAGCCTGCGCTTAAAGTTCTGTTTAAAATAAATGGATTTCTGTGAAAAAAGCAATGAACAACGGACAACGGACAACGAACAAATATTGGCACAACAAAACACAGATATTTTAACATCAAATTGCCCCCTTTTGGTATGTATGATGAACAGTAAACATTTAAAACAAATTGATCAACATTTTGAACTTTAGAGGCAAACAGCCCGCCAAGCATTGCCTCCGATGCCGAAAGAGCGAGAGAGAATGACAGTGAGGAGTAATGGAGGGCAGAGTATTGGATAATTTCCAAAAATAACAAATACACACAATCTCTTTGAAACTAGAAATTGTGGTGTGTAAATATGCCGGCAGCTATAAAATTAAGTGTGCATCTGAACGATTTCAAACACGCGTTCTTAGCCATTATGACACGCAATATTTGGCCAATGTTAACAACATTAAATCTCACACGTCTGTACTGCCTGCCTGAACTTGTTGTTGGTGCCAAAATACGATCAGCATCCTGCCTGCCATTTAACTAACAATACAGAGAAGACGTGATCTTCGATGATCGATTTTTGTCGCCATTGGTGACAATAATTACAGAGCAAGCAGCGAGAGGCTTGTTTAAATAAAACCTTTTTATTGCCCTCAAGCTGTTAAATAACCAACTGCATCATGCAACAAACAATTGATCTTCTTTATTTCATAAATTATTCTTGCAACACCACACTAAAAATTAAAAAAAACGCCAACAATAAGAGAAACAACAGAAAGAAGTTTTTCAAATAGTACGTGTTTGGAATTTCTCACTGCCATTGACATTGAATTTTCGACACACACTTACCAAGAAACAGGCCATCTTTCCTGACAAAAAGGAATGAACCACGTTGTGTTTGATGAAGATCAGTCAGTAGGCGGAGTCCACCTATCAACGGTGCTGTCAACTAATGTACGAAATGCAGTTAAAAGCTCAGGGCTATTTAAACAAAACCAAAATCAAATTCATCAAATTATAATCGATCATCATACGTGTACGTGTCCATGTGCCTGATTATTACTAAGGATCTCTGTGTGTGTGTGTATCGCAACAAACAGTAGCGGAAATTGTTTTTCAAAACACGCTACAATATTGAACTGAATTGTTTTAAAAATTTGTTCATTTCATTTGATTACTTCAGTTAGTCAGGATATTTGGAATTCAAGCGATGCAAGACCTTGATGGTCTGGTCTCTGGTCTCTGGAGATGATCTTATACCTTCTACCGCTTGACCTATACTGCAGGGGTGTGGCGGCTAGGATCAGTAGGCGTCTCTGGGCGATTGGACAATGGCATGCATCGAGCATTGGTCATACAAGGATACTTGAGGGAGCTGATATTGTCGGTAGCATAGACTATATGACACCGCGATATGACTTCTCAATGAATTTTAGGACATCCATCCCGAAAAGGGAGGACTGGGGAAAGGGTGTGGCGCTCCTAACGAGAAATGCCGCACAAATCTACACCGATGGCTCCAAATTAGAAGGAGCCGTTGGTAATCGGAATATCCAAGTCTATGAGACTACCAGATCACTGCAGTGTCTTTCATGCGGAAGTGTCGGCTATTCAAGCTGCGGTGAAAATTGTTGCGGACAAAAATGTTCGCAAGCGAAGGATCATTATACTTTCCGATAGCCAAGCGGCCATCAAGGCGCTGGATTCTAATGTGATAAACTCCAATACAGTGTATGACTGTCGCAGATGTCTCAATGAGATGGCGAACCGATGTGATGTTTGTATCACATGGGTACCGGGACATAAGGACATTCCCGGCAACTGTAGAGCGGATGAATTGGCCAGAAGGGGCACGACCGTCGAACTCTCTGATGAATTCTCTACATTGGGGATCCCTTTAAGTACCAGTGGGCTTATGATTAACAATGCAATCGTGGACCTTGCCAACAGTATATGGGCAGCTTCGGATAAAGGCAGAGCGGCGCAAAAAATCTGGCCAAAGCTGAATAGAAGGCGCACGACGATTCTGCTTAAGCTCCAAAGAAGCAGACTCAAAGCTGTTATCGGGGTTATTACGGGGTAATGTATTATAGGAACACATGCGAGGCGTATTGGTCTTGGACACCTTGCGAATGATTTCTGCAGAAGCTGTGGAGATGAAGAGGAGGATGAAACTATTCTTCACCTACTTTGCACATGTCCGGCACTTGGTCGGAGGAGAAAGAAACACCTGGGTGCCTACTACATGGAGGACGTAGATGAACTGTCATGCGTGGATATTGGCAGTCGAAGTCGCTTCATCGGAAGCTCCGAGTGGTTCCTAGAATAGGGGAAAGAGGAAACTGTGGTATCACAATGGGCCCTGTATGAGGCCTAAGTGTGTCCGCTCATCGGGTGGACAGCCACTTCTACCTACCTACCTAAGACCTTGATTACAACCAAATACATGTAAAACGAAAGCTTTAGTATTGAACAGCAATAGTCCATGACTGTCATAATCGTCCTTCGGCAGCATTAACATGAATTGAGGACGCCATGCAATGGTAAGCATTTTGATGGTTGATTTGCTTTAAAAAAACGGGTACAAACGAAATTAGATCGGATATATGTATAGCTACTAAGTCGCCAAGACTCACTTAATCACTTAATTGGTCATTACGACTTGGCCCTTCAGTCAGGATTACTCCCTAGTTTCTCACAGCATCCATGTTGTGTATGTGTTAATTGTATCCATTATTAGTGAAGGTTCCTACTGTTTGAAATCGAATTTTTACCAGAGGAAGTCCCCGAAAGAAATTTTTTTTCAAATTTGGTTTTGTTTGACATGTCTGACCTGGGGTCTTAAGTCTGACTCATACTATACATATATGTATATACAGGGTGGCTAATATATAATGCAACAAAGTAAAGCGCTATATTTTTTAATTTTTTTTTTTAATTTTATTGTTCAAAAGCAAAAATGTTGGAAATAACATCAAATTTTAGAATCAGTTTAGATTTGTTCGAATTGGCCACCTTTGGTACGAATTATCGCCTTCAAATGGCCGACAAAGCCATCACAGGCTGCACGAAAGTGGCTCTGCGGTATTTTGGCCCATTCCCGGCGAAGCACTGTCTTGAGATGATCGACACTTTGGTATTTTTTAGTGAGAACCTTACTCTCCAAAATGCCCCAGGCGCAAAAGTCCAACGGATTGAAATCCGGAGATTTTGGTGGCCATTGTGCGGTAGAAATGAAGCGAGGAACCTCCTTTTTAAGCCATTCTTGGTTGACGCGTGCTGAGTGCGGTGGTGCTGAGTCCTGTTGGAATGTCCATGGTCTGCGGCCGAAATGTTTGTCTGCCCAGGGCTCCAATACTGTCTTTAAGACATTTTCCCGATAATATTCGGCATTTATTTTGACCTCACGGTCGGTGAATACGAGCGGGGAACGACCATCGGCCGTTACGGCGGCCCACACCATTACCATCGGCGGCGCTTGAGTTCTGGTGGCCAATCGCAGGTGTAAATTTTCAGCTGACCTCTTTGGCAAGTAAACCCGACCATTTTGTTTGTTCACAAACTGCTCAATTTGGAATGGCTTCTCATCGGAGAAAACCAAATTCGGTAACTGGCCACATTTCGTGCAAGCGAAGTAACTCCTTGGCTCTTTCCAGTCTTAACTTTTTTTTTTGTCCATCGGTGAGCTCTTGCTCTTTTTGGAACTTCAATGGCTTTAGTCCAAGCTCATTTTTCAATATGTGTTGCATCCGTTCTCGCGATATGTTCAGCTCACGAGCAATTTTTCTACCACTGCGGCGTGGATTTCGATTAAATCTGGCCTTCACTATTCGGATTATTTCTGGTGTTGTTACCGTTTTTTTTCGTCCACTTTTTGGACGCGATGCAACACTGCCAGTATCACGGTAACAAGCAATGCTACGAGCAACAAAAGATTTATTCACATTTAAATGCTGGAGGGCTCTAACGATAGCCACCTGTGGTTTTCCAGCCAAATATAAAGCAATCACACTATCACGCTTGAATTCCATCACGAATAATTTTTTTTCTGAATGCAATAGATCAAAATGCTTTTGTAAGCTTGTAAATAATAAAATGAACTGTCACTGGAATAAATCTGTCAGATGTCAGACGAGCGGTTTACAAATGATAACAACCTGAAGTTGGTTGCAATACATATCAGCCAGCCTGTATATACATACATAATTGGTCATTACAGCCCTTTAATCAGGATTACGACCTAGTTTCTCACATCACTTATGTTGTGTGTGTGTTAATTTTATACATGAGCGGCGGGACCTTGGCAATTTTATTTACTCTCAGAGTTTTTGCCCAAAAATCTGCTGAGAGGAAGTCGCCGAAGAGATATTTTTTCATATTTCGTTTTGATGTCTGACCTGGGATTTGAACCGTGGCCTCACACTACCTACTAGACTACGGCGACTTCTGTCTCACCCTTTATTCAGACCACCCTCTTTCCGTAGGACGGTAGCAACTGGTCGTGTAGCCTGCGGTTGCGAGGTGTCCGATTCTTTCGGTGTATTATCACTCTTTTGTAACTGGATCGTCTGTGTCTTTGTCACAGGCGATCGCCTTATACGTGGGCTGCTCATAAAAGCAACCTCTCCTTGCATCATCTCATCTACTTCGTTTATTCTTTTATTCATTTTCATCTGGGTTCCATCTTCAAGCCGCTATCTCATATCGATTATGCAGTTGTCCTTTAAGACCCCGAGGGTGCCTGTGGTAATCAGTGAGGTCCTCGCGAGGGTTGACGCAAAACCTTATGGGAGTTTGCGTTCAGAGCCAGGTCGGACACTAATTAGGAGTCATCTCAACTAAACCTGCATCACCAACCAAATGGCGACGATAATCGAACGTACTTGAAGCCCTGCCAAGGATTTAACAGAACGGAGGCGTCTGCAACATTAGCCTGAAAGCCATTTCCACCGGATTTCACTCGGAGTACTCAGGTAACAGAATGCTGCAGAACGTCAGCCCGCATGCGTCGTTTTCAAATCGAAGCTCCAATCGTAGTCAAGGTCATGCCAAATCGTCAATCTCGCCTTCTCACATTAGCAAGTACCCAGCGGATGCTGAGTACCAGTACCCGGGGAGCGCCTGATCTAAGATACGGAGGCTGTGAGCTGCTTGGCATGTACTTGCAAGGATGCACTGGGCTTTACCAAGCTAAAACCTAACAGTGGCGTTGCCTTGCAGTTGCATACCCGCTCCCCAGAACGTGAGTGTTTAACTGAGCTTTGATTTAAGAAAGCTGCCACTACCTTCTATCCCCTCATATCACATAAAGCCTCTGATAAACATCCAGCTCATGATTCGGTTGCTAAGAGCACAGCAGCATGTCCATAAAAATCGGCCAGATATGCAGTCACACCACATCTGTGGTCATGTACCATGCTGACCTGGATTGCTTAAAATGTTATGAGCAATTTTGTAGACCAGTGTACCACCTGATGATTTGCAACAAACTCAATTCACAAGTCAAATAAATATTTTTTGCTACGTAGCGTATAGCTTTAAAGACATTGTTTAAACAGGAAAATCAAAATCAAAATCAAAATCAAATGAGTCCAGTTTTTTAGGCCAAGAATCAATTTAAAGGTGGTTGCACGTATAGGTGTTGTAAGAAGAAAATTCCATTGCCATTTATAAGGCAAACCCATTATTTGCTTTTCAACACAAGAAAAAAAAAAAAAAGAAAAACAAAATGAATACAAAGTAAGAAGTTATAGCCAGAGATAGTTTCTTTCTTTTAAGAGGTTAATTTTATAAATTTTCTTAACTGTCAGTGGCCTTAAGATAAGATAAGTAGCCGTTCAGTAAAACAAAACGATCAGTTTAAATTTTAATTTGATTTCTTATTTCTTAAAAAGTTATTGTGTTTGGCAGGTAATTTAAAACTGACTGTGTGTAATCAAATTGCGATCGCAATAATATTTTAATAATCTGATGATGGGCTGCAGTCTTTATTATTTTAAATGGAATTTATTAAGCTTCAGACATGCCATGATCTTTAGACCACTCACTCGTATAATTGCAAACCTGGTCTATAAACAAATAATTCTAAATTAGACCGGGGACCACCCTGTTTGTTGCAAAACATTATTACATTTAACCAGGAGATATTCCCGCATTCACATTCATTCGTTTGTAGTATAATGCATTGGGAAGATAGATTTATGCCACCATCTATGTATGTCTGTTGCCATCAAGAGAAGAAGATAACAAATAAATTGATGGCTACTGTTGAACCAAACCAAACCTACTTAACCAGCCCAGGTCTTTTGTATACGTAATCATAGCGGCTTAAAGTTAATAATCGTTGATTAGAGTTAAACAAACTGTTATTAAGCACTTTATTTACTCAAACAGAACAGAATAGAACAGAACAGAACAGAAAATAGTTTTTAAACACAACAATCAACTGAAATCTATTTTTATCATTTCCAGTCACTGACTTGCTTAGTCACATAATGAAAATGAAAAAGAAAACACTTTTGATTTCATTTCATTGCATAGCGCGTGCTAGTCTCATGCGCTTTTAATATTCTGTACAGTCTTCTGTCGTCTGTTGTCTGTTCTCTGTAGCCAAAGACATGCAACCATCCTTCCACAACAGGTGGAAGGAAGCACACACCAAACAACAATTAATTGTTCTTTTTCGCTGGCTTCTTTCTCTTAACCCCCCCGATTTGTCGTCGTCCTCTCAACACTATTCCTTACAGCGTTTCGTATAAAACAGTTGTTTTGGAGCAGATGTCTTGTGAGTGTCGCATATGATTTTATGCTGCTGGTCTGTGAATCACATTGTAAAAGGGAGGCTGTAAATAAAAAACAAACAAAACAAAACGATCTTGTAACTTTTGTTCTATGTAGTCATTATGATTTTGAGCCTGGCTTATAGAATATACATATGTATGTATGTACATACATACGTGCTTGGCATATTACAATTACATTATGAATGCACAAGAGTTACATAGGCTTGTAATATTGCCACGTGCCTCGAATAAAAAAGTGGAAGATTTTTATGATCAAAACAAATAAAATAAAATAAGAGTGTTAGGATATTGATGGAACAAGTTAAGCCTTCAGATAAAGAGTTTTCTTCCAATTCTTCCGGTTATTTAATAAGTACGAGTACAACAACTTAAAGCCATTGTTCTATAGTGTTGACTTGATTATGCCGCGATTGCCAGCCTTGAAAATATTTTCTTAATAACTCGTTCATCACAAGATTTAAAGATTTACTGAAAGTTCGAATGATGATACCAGTAGGGGAAGAATTACAAAAATAGTTTGCAGCGATCCTAAGGAGGAGTGAACCATGGGTTTTTTAAAACTAAATAAGCGCGACCTGAACACACTAATGAGCTGAGCGTACTCGCGGGACGACACTCATACTGCCTTACATGTGCATCTGAACCAGATATTAGCATTGAGTATTCAAAAAGAGAAGTAAGGGGTGATTTTTTAAGAGATATAGGAAAATTTTACAAAAAAAAAAAAAACACATAAAATTCAGAAAAATGCATGAAATCTTTATTTGAATCGATAGTACGGTCCATATAACTTAATGTTTGAAGATTATATCATTCAAATGTTGACCGCGACTGCGCCTCAAATGGTCCATCCGCTTAGTCTAATTTTGGCATACTCTTTCCAACATTTCGGCCGGTATCTCACGAATAAATGCTTCAATGTTGTCTTCCAATGCGTCAATTGAAGCGGGCTTGTCTGTATAGACATGAGCTTTAACATAGCCCCCACAAATAATAGTCTAAAGGCGTTAAATCGCACGATCTAGGCGGCCAATTGACCGGTCCCGAACGTGAAATAAAATGTTCACCGAACTCGCCTCTCAATAAGTCCATTGTTATGCGTGCTGTGTGGCATGTGAAACCGTCTTGTTGAAACCACATGTCATGCAAGTCAAGCTCTTGCATTTTGGTCAAAAAAAAAGTTGAATATCATCTCACGGTAGCGCTCACCATTCACAGTTACGTTACGATTCGCAGCATCCTTGAAGAGGTACGGTCCAATGATGCCAAATTCAATGATTTTCAAGCGTTGTTCATTTGTAAGACGATTCATGGTTAAATTATAGACCAAACTGAAGATGTTTGACAGTGAAACAAAACACGAAACGTGCGTGAGCTGTTTAAACCAGTGTTGCCAAAAAGATAATAGCTATAAAATCACCCTTTAGAATCTAATCATACTCAGAATTTCTGATACTTATACGCATTCATACTTATTTTAGTATCATGGAACCTCGAACCTCTACTCATATTCAAAGTTTGAAGTACATATTCATCATATTCATACTTAACAACACGTATGATGTTGTTGATTTCTACTCTTCATAACTCAACATATAGACGAAGCACAAAATAAGTATGAATCGCGTACAAGCACTAAAATACTCACTAGAAGGTTGCGTGTCTGCTCTGCTTGCTGCTCTGTCTTCTTTGCTTATGCGTCTGTTTTTTTTTTTTTTTTTTTTTTTTGTGAAACTCAAACTCATGCAGTGCATTGTGCAGGTTTTAGGAAAATGGGTTATAGGAATGTGGAAGAGACGGAGTAGTGTTTGTGGACATCTCAAGATGCGTACGGCAAGGAAACGAGTTGCTGCTGGGTGACTATAAAATGGCCAGTGCTATACCTTCACAATTAGACAGTCTACAGCAATCGTCCCCAAGAAGCCCGCACCCTTCAGTCTTAGCTTCTCACACTACTCATGTTGTGTGTGTTAATTTTATACATGAGTGGCGGGACCTACAGTTTAAAGTCGACTCCGAACGACAAATTTATTTAGAAGCTTTTCATGGCAATTTTATTTACTCTCAGAGTTTTTGCCAGTTGTCTGCTGAGAAGAAGTCGCCGAAGAAATATTTTCGTTTTGATGTCTGACCTGGGATTCGAACTCGGGCCTTCAGTCTAATAAGCCAACACACTACCTACTAGACCACGGCGACTTCTTTTTTGTAAATGTCTAACAGCTAAGACTGTAAATTTTCAAGTCAATCGAATCATTCAGAAGTATTATAAGAAGTATTTTTCTAAAGTTATTAATCTAAATGAGTAAAGGCTTATGAATCAAACATATTTCGAATGGTATGAGTTTGATGTCAACTTTGTACGCATACTCATTGTAACCTGTACTTATAAATCAAAGTTTGTTGTGAGTATGAATGAATCAGAGAAGTTAAATTCTAATGTTGTTGACTCACTTATATTCAAAATTTCATGAGTGCTTATGAGTAGCGAACAAACGATTCATTGCTGATCTTTGGTTGTTACCGATAATGATTGGACATCCTGTCGAATAACTGCGCTTATTTTTCTAAACAATTTTCTTTAATATTAACAGATCACCTTATGGTCATGGCTAGTGCTCATCATTTAAATATTTTCCCAGTAACAACAAGAATTGTTTGTTTGTTGTTAATAATTCTATGTTGTTTTTATTATTGTTGCATTTGTTTTTGTATTTTCTTGTTTTTTATTCGTTATTTGTCATTAAAATTCCATTTTTATACATTTCTTGTGTCACCCGTATAAAAATATCGCAACGAAATTTAAGTTTCCATAATTTTTTATTTCACAGCCATTTTTGTTACTTTTTTCAATTTCTATTTCGATTTTTTTTTTTTATTAAGAAGTTAAAAAAATGTTTCATTTTGTAGTTGTAGCCTGTATAAATGTGATAATTTTAGAAAATAAAAACAGAAAAAAAAATATTTAGACATTACAAAACATGTGTCTTCATATTGTAACGCTGATATGTCAAGTGTAAACGTTTTTAGAAAAGTGCTTATAAGCCGTAAAATGTCCATCATTTCCTGTGTTATTACATGTAATGTGTACCATCTTATTTTGGGATTAAAGGGTTCAAGCAGACTTAAGAAAACCCATCTACGCTAACGTCTTCAGCCATTTGGAAACAAAATATTCCAGCTGATATTCTCCATTCCATATTCTATGTTCAACAATTGTTATTTGTTTGCTTTGCATTTTAAATACCTCTCTCTCTCTCTCTCTCTCTCTCTCTGACATTAAATTATTTGTTAAATTACAAAACATTGAGAAAAAAGTATGTATGTATTCCCTTTTTGTTCTAAATTATGTTTTCATTAGTACTTTGACGTTCTTTGCTTTGCTTCACTCACCCAGTACTTTACATTTGATGCGGGCTGATCAGGTGAAAACTTTTTCTTCATTGTCATCGCCATCGTCATCGTCATCGCTATCGCTATCGCCATAGCCATCGTTGTCATTTACATTTGGGTTAAAATGTACAACATTTTGCCATTTACAGTTGGCCTCTTCTGTAAGCTACTGCTGCTCCGCCTCTTCATTATGATTTTCATTGTACTCCTGCTTATTTGTTTTACGTGATGTATTGACGACAATCGATCGGTATTTCTTTACTTTAATCATAATTTGGTACTGATTGCCACAACATTTATCGTATTTAAAAGGACAACGGTAACTCCTTAATGGTATACTCGTTAAATTTCCAACCTTATTGCTGTCCAGCTGATACTTATTCTCTCTTATGAGACTCTAATGATGGCATTTGACTTCTTTATAGCATGAAAAATGAAACTAGGAACGCAGAATTCAATAACGTCTAAAGCAGCAATTAATTCACGCGCAAAACACTCGTTCTCATCAGGCCGTTTTTGCAGGCGCAGTTCGCATGTGCAATACCCGCTTAAGGAAAAAGCCTTTTCCATATGAACAATCTATAGTCGCCGTAGTCTAGTAAGTAGTGTATTGTCTTATTAGACAAAAAGCATCGGTTCAAACCCCAGGTCAGACATCATCGGCGACTTCCTCTCAGCAGATTTCTGGCAAAAATTCTGAGAATAAATAAAATTGCCATGAAAAGTTTCTCAAAAATCAGTCGTTCGGAGTGGTGTAAGAAACTAGGTCGTAATCCTGACTGAAGCGTTGTAATGACCAATTACACGGTGCTACAGTGAAAATACACCCGAGTAACTACATAGTCTACGTTGTTCAGTTAGTTGAGTAGAACTGAAAATACCTTTTTTATATTTCTCGAACCCTCCAAACTTGTTTTATTTGACAAAAACTGTTTTTTTTTACTTTACGTACAAATTTCTGGATTACTCAAACATTTCCGACTCGATTTCTAAAATTTAAATTTTGTTAGTAAGGGGAGAGATGGACCTTTAAAACGGTATACACATATCTATTATTCGACTTAATATGCTATGAGTTTTGATAAGGTAAAATTGGAAAATTAAAATTTATTTCATATTTTTCAAGTTTGTCCATTCATAGTAGCAAACTTTAATAAAAAAATATAGGATAAGTGATAACATTCTTAAAGTCTGTTCTCTTGTAAAGAGATTGAGTCATCATTTGATCAAATCGGACAAAAATTACCGTAGTTATTATTTAAAGAGTCTAACAGTCGAGTGATACTTTTTATATATGTCATCACATCAAATGAACTTTTAGTTCAAAAATTTTCAGAATTTTTGATGAATCTTGATTGTTTATTGCAAAATGTGTCAATTTCACGATTGCACGACTTCCTGAAGTCGGCTAATATTTGTGTTTTTTGCAAATATTATTATTTCCCTTTGCGCAAACATTGGGCAACTTCTGGTGGTTGCTCAAACGCGAAAATTTTTGAACTAAAGGTTCATTTGATGAAATGACATATATAAAAAAATATAACACGACTGTTATACTATTTATATAATAACTCCGGTAATTTTTGTCCGATTTGATCAAACGAAATGCCAATCTCTTCACAAGATAATGCACTTTTAGAATGTAATCACCTATTTCATATTTTTTAAGTAAAGTTTGGTACTATGAACGGACAAACTTGAAAAATATGAAAAAAATTTGAATTTTCCAAGTTTACCTTATCAAAACTCATAGCATATTAAGTCAAATAATAGATATATGTATATTTTAAAGATCTATCTCTCCCCTTTCCAACAATATTTATATTTTGTAAATCGGGTCAGAAATGTTTGAGTAATCCAGAAATTTGTGCGTAAGTTCAAAAAAAAAAAACAGTTTTTGTCAAATAAAAAAAGTTTGGAGGGTTCGAGAAATATAAAAAAAATATTTTTGTGATCTACTCAACAAAACTCATAACCTACACTATGTCGTTAGCTGGGTGTATTTAATTGTTTTTATTTTGTCGCATAGTGTTATGTATGTATGTATGTGTTATCTTGAAATAAAGTGTCCTGCTCTTTTCTTTTTAGCTATAAGCGTTCAGTATATTAGGTAGGTAGGTAGAAGTGGCTGTCCACCCGATGAGCGGACACACTTAGGCCTCATACAGGGCCCATTGTGATACCACAGTTTCATATTTCCCCTATTCTAGGAACCACTCGGAGCTTCCGATGAAGCGACTTAGACTGCCAATATCCACGCATGACAGTTCATCTACGTCCTCCATGTAGTAGGCACCCAGGTGTTTCTTTCTCCTCCGACCAAGTGCCGGACATGTGCAAAGTAGGTGAAGAATAGTTTCATCCTCCTCTTCATCTCTACAGCTTCTGCAGAAATCATTCGCAAGGTGTCCAAGACCAATACGCCTCGCATGTGTTCCTATAATACAATGCCCCGTAATAACCCCGATAACAGCTTTGAGCCTGCTTCTTTGGAGCTTAAGCAGAGTCGTCGTGCGCCTTCTATCCAGCTTTGGCCAGATTTTTTGTGCCGCTCTGCCCTTATCCGAAGCTGCCCATCTACTGTTGGCAAGGTCCATGATTGCATTGTTAATCATAAGCCCACTGTTACTTAAAGGGATCCCCAATGTAGAGAATTCATCAGAGAGCTCGACGGTCGTGCCCCTTCTGGCCAATTCATCCGCTCTGCAGTTGCCGGGAATGTCCTTATGTCCCGGTACCCATGTGATACAAACATCACATCGGTTCGCCATCTCATTGAGACATCTGCGACAGTCGTATACTGTCTTGGAGTTTATCACACTAGAATCCAGCGCCTTGATGGCCGCTTGGCTATCGGAAAGTATAATGATCCTTCGCTTGCGAACATTTTTGTCCGCAACAATTTTCACCGCAGCTTGAATAGCCGACACTTCCGCCTGAAAGACACTGCAGTGATCTGGTAGTCTCATAGACTTGGATATTCCGATTGATCTCGAATAGATGCCAATACCAACGGCTCCTTCTAATTTGGAGCCATCGGTGTAGATTTGTGCGGCATTTCTCGTTAGGTGCGCCACACCCTTTCCCCAGTCCTCCCTTTTCGGGATGGATGTCCTAAAATTCATTGAGAAGTCATATTGCGGTGTCATATAGTCTATGCTTCCGACAATATCAGCTCCCTCAAGTATCCTTGTATGACCAATGCTCGATGCATGCCATTGTCCAGTCGCCCAGAGACGCCTACTGATCCTAGCCGCCACACCCCTGCAGTACAGGTCGAGCGGTAGAAGGTATAAGATCATCTCCAGAGCGATCGTAGGAGTAGTGCGCAGGGCACCACTAATAATTATGCAAGCAGATCGTTGTAGCTTGCGTAACAAGTTCAAGTTCGTTGTCCTATTCAGGGATTCCCACCACACCAGGCATCCGTAGGTCAGGATAGGTCTGACCACCGCTGTGTAGATCCAGTGAGTCATCCTAGGGTTCAGTATATTACTCGTAAGTGTTTTTTAAGAACATTAATCAGTAATAAAAATGATTCTGGAATTTACTTTACACTACAAATTGCTAATGTTATGTTCTCTTTTAAAAAACTGTAAAAATGTTCTCTTAATTTTGCAATTAAAGTTTCCAAATTTAGGCCCTCATAATATTTTATGGTCTACTATTTGATTATTATTTGGTTACTATTGAAATTTCCAATGGCGTTAGTATTAGTTCCATTGCATTAGAAATTAGCATAACTAAGCACTGATTGTGGCTGATTTCGATTGATTTCTAATATAAAAGACAACTTGCATTTGGGCATTTGAGTTCAGTTCATGCGGCTGTAGTAGCTGTCAAAATTGTTTACCTATTGTCCCATATAGAGAGAGAGACTCATAAATTACTCAAGTTAGTTGGCCCTTAACGACCTTGTTTTGGTTCGTTTATGGGCTATACATTGTGGTTATAATGACAAACAAATAAACAAACAAACGAACGAACAGAGTAGAACCACTCACTCGCTTACCATTACAAAATTAATTCGTAATGCTACCAAATTTGTTTTAAATATTTTTCTGTATTTCAAGAGTTTTTTTTGCAACAAAAAATACAAATAAAAAGGGAAAGAAATTAAATATTTTTCTGGAGTTTTATTGTTTCACTAGTCATTAACGATTACAGTGACAATGGCGTTGAAGTTGAACGTACGACAGCGATGTTCGTTCAGACCTAACAAAAGCTGCAATGCAAGTATCCTCTTGTCCTCTTTTTGTTTCATTCTTTTGTTGACAATCGTTCGGTTCGCAAACGCCTTTTGTTTTTTTTTTTTTTGGGGGATGCTGCAACCGAATGCTGCATTGCGAATGCGTATGATAAAGCAACGTACCCAGTATTAAGCAACGAAAGAATTGCTTGTAACTGTCGTATCAGTATTTGTATGTTTAACTATGTATTGTTTATCATTTTATTAATGATTTTGTGTGCATGTGTATTAGTTTCCTCCTTTTTTTTTTTGCCGGGTAATTTGTATTGCATTCGTTAGAAGCAATGTTTTCAAAGGCTGGCTGGCTGGCTGACTGACTTGACTGTTTGTATGTTTATGGATGTTTATATAATAATACATACAATATAATAGAATGCTAATTTTTAGTTGTTGTTTCTGGCCTTCGATTCATAATATACAACAACAGCAACAGCAACAAACAAATGATAACAAATGAAATCAAAAAACGAAAGAAAAAAACCAAAACAAATTGCAATTGCCAATCATCCATAAATAGTTGTTAGACAGATAGACGAACATTGAAGTGGTAATCGAACGTGGAACGTAGTGGTGAAAATCTATCGAATGATACCCGCTAATAAATTAAACATTTTGACACTTTTTTTAATGGGCAAAATCATAAAATTCAATTTGATTTGAATGCTCATTTAGATGCATAGACAGATATGTATGTGTAAATACACACACATTTAAACTTTTGTATATGAATGCACGGTCGACAGTTATAACGATAAACGCGTTTATTTTGTAAATTTATAATCTTTAAGTAGATTTTCTACTTCTTTTTTTTTTTTAGAAAAACTTTATAAATAACAAGAGATTGAGGGCTTTGTCTAGTTTTTTTTAACACTTTTGCATTTAAATGTTTAATTATGATTAAAATAAATAAATTATTTTTATTTTAAAGGCATTAAATTGTTATTTAAAGTGCAAGAATAATTAATGGCTGTATGCCAATAATCCCGGATTTTCTTTTAAGTGTTTAAGTGATTTATTATAAACTAAACTAAACAAATTAAATGCATATTAAATACAGTCGTGGGCAAATTTATAAGCACATCAATATGACACTTAAAGATTTCAACAGAAAGTACGCTAAATGAGAAAATTCCTAGTAAGTGCAGTTACTTATCAGTGCAGTTACATAACAGCACATATTTTCTGATCAAATTGGTGTGCCTATTAATTTGCCCTTGACTGTATGTACAAATGTGCGCATAAAGTAAGTGATTAAATTTAATTTATGAAATGACTTTGCCACAAATTAAGATGCAACCACTGTAAATGCAATGCAATTTAAGTATTGCATACAAAAAAAAAGAGTTTTTAAAAAAATTCACTTCCATATTTGTTTACTGTTCTATTTTCTAAGATATTTGCACCTAAAAAGTTTAAAAAATAAGGCAAACTTATCCCCTTAGGCCAGCATTTATGACCATTGCGGGGGATCTCACATGCTCTAGAGAAAACCAATCCAATTCCAAAATAAATCTTGCTATTGCAGCAATCCTTATATTAGAGAGCTCGGAGAATTATGTCGGATAGTGAGAGCTCAAAAACAGGTTACTGACATACATATGAGCTGATAGACAGTTTCATCGTCCTTCTCCTCAGACCCACAGCTCCTGAAGAAGTCATTCAACAGAATACCAAGCATTTCGGTATGCCTGCCAAAAGGACAGTGGCCTGTAAGAATCGCTACTACAGGGTGGCTGATGTGTATTGCAACCAACTTCAGGTTGTTATCATTTGTAAACCGCTCGTCTGACAGCTGACAGATTTATTCCAGTGTCAGTTCATTTTATTATTTACAAGCTTACAAAAGCATTTTGATCTATTGCATTCAGAAAAAAAGTTGTTCGTAATGGAATTCAAGCGTGATAGTGTGATTGGTTTATATTTGGCTGGAAAACCACAGGTGGCTATCGTTAGAGCCCTCCAGCATTTAAATGTGAATAAATCTTTTGTTTCTCGTACCATTGCTCGTTACCGTGATACTGGCAGTGTTGCATCGCGTCCAAAAAGTGGACGAAAAAAAACGGTAACAACACCAGAAATGATCCGAAAAGTGAAGGCCAGATTTGATCGAAATCCATGCCGCAGTGGTAGAAAAAATGCTCGTGAGCTGAACATATCGCGAGAACGGATGCAACACATATTGAAAAATGAGCTTGGACTAAAGCCATTGAAGTTCCAAAAAGTGCAAGAGCTCACCGATGGACAAAAAAAGTTAGACTGGAAAGAGCCAAGGAGTTACTTCGCTTGCACGAAAGTGGCCAGTTACCGAATTTGGTTTTCTCCGATGAGAAGCCATTCCAAATTGAGCAGTTTGTGAACAAACAAAATGATCGGGTTTACTTGCCAAAGAGGTCAGCTGAAAATTTACACCTGCGATTGGCCACCAGAACTCAAGCGCCGCCGATGGTAATGGTGTGGGCCGCCGTAACGGCCGATGGTCGCTCCTCGCTCGTATTCATCGACCGTGGGGTCAAAATAAATGCCGAATATTATCGGGAAAATGTCTTAAAGACAGTATTGAAGCCCTGGGCAGACAAACATTTCGGCCGCAGACCATGGACATTCCAACAGGACTCAGCACCACCGCACTCAGCACACGTCAACCAAGAATGGCTTATAAAGGCGGTTCCTCGCTTCATTTCTACCGCACAATGGCCACCAAAACCTCCGGATCTCAATCCATTGGACTTTTGCGCCTGGGGCATTTTGGAGAGTAAGGTTCTCACTAAAAAATACCAAAGTGTCGATCATCTCTGATTCTAAAATTTGATGTTATTTCCAACATTTTTTGCTTTTGAACATACACATACATAATTGATCATTACAACCCTTCAGTCAGGATTATTGACCTAGTTTCTCACACCACTTATGTTGTGTGTGTCAATTTTATACATAAGTGGCGGGACGTACAGTTTAAAGTCGACTCCGAACGACAGATTTTTTGAGAAACTTTTCATGGCAATTTTATTTTACTCTCAGAGTTTTTGCCAGAAATCTGCTGAGAGGAAATCGCCGAAGAAAACACTTTTTGTATTTTGTTTTGATGTCTCGCCTGGGGCTCGAACCCTGGCTTTACGTCTAATAAGCCAACACACTACCTACTATACTACGGCGACTTCTTGCTTTTGAACAATAAAATTAAAAAAAAAATTAAAAAAATATAGCGCTTTACTTTGTTGCATTACGAGTATAAATCAGCCACCCTGTACGTGATGGATGGCCATGAGATTTGAGAACAGAAGTGAGTTGATCCACTTCATGTCCATTTGTCTCGAGCAGAGTCTAGATTGAGCTTTCCTGTAAAAGGAGGATAATGTCCAATTTAACTGAGTGAATCAGAATACCTATGCCCTGTAATACGTCAAAGGTTACGAGCTTCGTATCGGCCCTAGACAGTTCAACAGCAATGCAATTTCGCATGATATGTCCCTATGTCCGGGAACCTATAACAGGAAAAAACTTTACCAAAAGTAATGCAATCGATCGGGGTAGACGATAGCCAAGACAAGTTTACCTAGCAGCAACTCGTTTCCTTGCCGTTCGCATCTTCCCTCTTTCCACCTTTCCTAAAAACCTGCACCATGCACTGCATGAGTAGGGGCCATCCCCTGAGTGCTGGTTTCATAAAAAAAAAAAAAAAAAAATAAGGAAGGTTTTGCTATAAGTTTTGCAGAATTATGCTGTACAAGCTGCCTCCAAATTGACATAATTAGACCAAGTAGTTTTCGAATTATTTTTACAATAAGACTATTTTAAATGTTCTATTCCTTTGTCCCGAGCATATACATATGCTTTCAAGAAAAAGCGTGTAATTAAAATATTTTATTAAAATCTGTGCCTCCTATTTGACATGTTGGGGCTTTCCTTGTATCTTATTTGGTTGCTGACAACTTAATTGTTTTTGTGAAATCACAAACGAAACAGAAAAGCAAAGTGAAGTTTACAAATGAAAATTAAGAGACAATAACTGCCAATGATACCGCAGATGAACACAAAAATGCTCATCGAAGAATACGATGACGATTCAGACGACAACTCAATTTAAGTTGCATGGTTTAATCAGAAATTCATTTGCGGTTGGGGACATTAACGAACCCAGTCATCAGTGATTTTCAAATAAAAATAATGGGGATTATGATGCTTTGCCTGTCTGTCTAACTGTCCGTCTGTCTGTCTGCCTGTGTGTATTTTTATTCGTGTACTTTTCTTAATAAAACAGTGCCGTTTATAGTACAGCACAGCACAAACACAAGCACAAAAACAATATATTGATGCTTAACAGAGAAGAGCCTTCCTTCCGCATGTCACAAGTGTATCAAGATTTTGTTTCATTACGTTCGGTTAGGTGCGACCAGACAGTATGGAGTCGTCACAATTTCAAATTCGAAGGAATCTTTCGCTTGGCTTTACTCTGGCTTTTGAGTTTCGCAACAAATTGAATTTATTTGATTTCGTATGGTTTGTTTATATTGAAGCTTCTTCAAACGGCCATTTCCCATTTTAAATACGTAAATACGAGTGTGATCTGAAGAATATTATGTAAGCTGAGTGAGTGGTGGTGTTGGTGATTTCGATCAGTGAACAGAACAGCATGAAGTTTTCAAGCTTTTCTAGCACGACTCGCATATAAATTTTCTTCAACAAAAATGCCAAACATGTTGCAACACAACCAAACCAAACCAAACGAAACCAAAACCATGCCAAAGTAAAGCAATGCTGTGGTGGACTCTCTGGTGCTGGGGTCTCTATCAGATTCTAGTGTGTGTGTGTGTCTTTATAGGCTGGCAAAACAACTCTATTTAAGCTGTGAAGGTGCTTAACACATTATTGCGTTTGTCCAAGCAAACAACCAACCAACCCATGATGACCCAATAGGTGTTTGTGTCAATTGTTTTGGTTTTGTTGGCTACAATAACAACAATGGCAACTACAACGTCCAATTTTTATTTCTATTTCAAGCAAAAACCATTTGATAGACGATTGTTTCTTAAGAAATCAATTTAAATGAAAATTCATTGGAAAATTTGAACATGTTTTTCTTATTTGTTTGTTTGCGACTGGCAACAACATCAACAATGTTCTCATTTTATGGCTTACATTTCTTCTTTTTGTTTTTACCCAAAAAAAAAAAACCCAAAAAAAGCTGTAGGTTAGTGCAACATTTTTGTGTATCATCAGTTTTGCATCTTTGGACAAATGTTTTGAATACGAACGAAATTCATTAGAATAATGCCAGGAATTAACTGCTCAATGTTACATGTTGCTGCAATTGTTATTGTTGTTGTTGTTATTATTATTGTTGTGGTCCATCTCTATCTGTACATTACAATAATGCAACATATGTTAAATTATAGCCGTGTTGAATGGTATATAGAATCACCCTTTTTTTCTTTCTTTCTTTTTAAATGTTGCCACATACGTGGCTTATAGTGCTTATCACTTAAGCTAAACAAATTACTGTGTCCCTCTCTCTCTCCCTCTTTACGGTATGTGGTATACGCGTCTGTGGCATGTGACAAAAAACAATTAAATTTAAGTGGAAACGATAAAAATTTTACAAAATTACATATGAAACAAAAACTAAATTTCTAAACTGGCAAACCACCAAAAAGGACAACAACTTTAAAGTTATTTGCATAAATTACAAAAACAAAATTATTATGCCATATCTCTGCATTGTAAAACGCTTCCACCCTCGTACTATTCATGAACGATCGTGCCATAAACAAATGAAAACTATCAGCAGCAGTTGGAAAATATTGAAAATATAGATGATGATGATGAGTCACTTTATTATTAATTTATTCACTTTCAAAGTTGGCACACGCTAATTGGAATAGCATCAGTGAAAATTCACCTTCTTTTACTCCTTCTAAAAAAGAACACTGATGTTGTTGTTTGTTAGTTTGGTGTTGCTTGAAAGCCTTGAAGCGTGACTCGAGTCCGATAAGAACAATTGTCTTTTTAAACTGGGGTTCAGACTCTAATTTAACAGCAGCATTAATAATAACATCTGTGTGGTCAATTGATGTTCCACAAAACACAAAAACACAAGAGAAATAAACAAAGTACACTGAGAAACACGATACCAATACAGTGATAGTTTTTAATTTATAATATACGACGATTTTGATCATCATTAAAAACGATATGAACATATGTATGTATGTATCAGAGATCAGCAATGAGTATTCAAAAAGATGAGTAGAATCGTACAAAATATACAATATAACACTGGAAAGCCTTTTGAAATATCGTATGCTGATTTTCCTACACAAGATTATCTATGTAAGGGAACCAAATTATCTATTTAGAAAGCTTAAATTTTCTAAAACTAACAGAGGCTACAGGATAAACGCCATAAGATATCGGAAACAAGTGTCTGAAAGGCATTTTTTTATTAATGCGATTCGTTCGTGGAACCAACTTCCCCCCGAAATTCAATTGAAAAGCAATGTAATGCAGTTTAAGACAGCAATTTCAACATACTTTTCTCTTATTTAAATTACTTCACTTGCAAGGCTAATTTAAATTTAATTTTGGTTTTTTTTTATGAAATTTTATATATATGTATGTAATTAACTTAATAACAATATTATAATAATAACAGTATAAAAACAGTACTATTAAATAAGATTATATGCTTGTTGTACTGGAATTAACCAATAAATAAATAAATAAATCGAATCATACTCATAATTATTGATACTTATACGCATTTATACTTATTTTAATATCATGAAACCTCTACTCATATTCAAAGTATGAAGTACTCATTATATTCATACTTAACAACACGTATGATGTTGTCGATTTAAACTCTCCATAACTCAACATTAACAAATAAGTATGATTCGCGCACGAACACTAAAATACTCACTAAAAGTATGTGTGTTTGCTCTACTTGCTGCTCTGTCTTCTTTGCTTATGTATCTTTTTTCTTTTGTTGTAAAAGCAACAACAACTAAGACTGTAAATTTTATTGAATCATTCAAGTCACTCGAATCATTTATAAGTAATACTACCCGGCGTTGCGCTGGTTATGTAGTTTGGATTAGTTTAGAAATGAAAAATGTTTTTAAATTAAAAAAAAAAAAAAAACAGTGATTATTTGAAACCGGTTTCTTAAAAAATGCAATTTTTCAAATTATTCGGAAACCGGTTTAACAAACAACCCAGTTTTTTGAATACTCTAAGTCCTAAATTTAAATGCACTCAATTTGCCCGTTTTTCGCCCCTTTCCCCCTTTTTGGACCCCTTTTGATTCAACTTTAGAAACGGAACACCTCCAATAGCTATTGGGTAACTTAACAAAGCTAAATCATAAAAAATTACCTATAAAACAGATAAAATACAGCATGTCTCCCTTTGTCCCATTTTTTTCCCCTTCGAGTCAAAATTTTGAAAAGATTTATTGCCTATAACCTGCACCGGCAAAAGCTCGATCAATATCCCAAATTTCATGAAAATCGGTCCAGGCGTTCAGGCGTGATTGGCTATGCACTCAATTTGCCCGTTTTTGGCCCCTTTTCCCCTTTTTGGACCCCTTTTGGTTCAACTTTATAAACGGAACACCTCCAATAGCTATTTGGGAAACTTAACCAAGCTAAATCGTAAAAAATTACCTATAAAACAGATAAAATACAGCATTTATGCATAAAAGTACTAATTTTTGGCCATTTTTTCTCTCTTTGTCCCATTTTTTCCCCTTTGTAGCCTATAACCTGCACCGACAAAAGCTCGATCTATATCCCAAATTTCAAGAAAATCGGTGCAGGCGTTCAGGCGTGATTGGCTAACAAACAAACAAACAAAAAAACAGACTTACAGAAAGATTTATAATATATATTAGGATTAAGAAAAATCAGTCTAAAAAACAAGGAATAAAAAAAATATAACCGATATAAACCTATAAAATAAATCACAAATCGTAAAAAATTTTACTAATTTTACTTACTATAGGGAATTCCAAAGACTAGTGGTGTGTATAAAAAACTGTCTCTGAGACAAAAGAGTCTTGAATCGTTGCTGAATAATGTTCCTACCCCGGTAGGATCTAGCAAATTTAATTCGACAAAATATTTATTCCGGACGTTCCGTGTAAATTATTTTATGAAGTAAAATAAGGCATTTATTTTCACAAGAGATTATCAAATTTTATATTAAGAATCCGGCAAGCCAAATGAGAAATGTAAACACGACGCCCTTTATGAAAGACATACGTATCTAGCTATGTTATTAAATGCCAAGTTAAGTTTACGGTTGTCGTCACAATCACAGTTTGCGAAGATTTCACACCCATACAAAAGTACCGGAATTAAGTACGTTCTAGCAAGTTGCATACGAATGATAAAAGGAGTCGAATCAATAACAGTCCACAAGTTCCTAAGCATACGATAAATTCTAACAACAACGACACCTATATGGTTAGACCACGATAAACTGCCATTAAAGACAATACCCAGATTTTTTGCAGATTTGACAAAATCAATTTTATTTCCACTGATGCACAATTCAGGCATGAGTAGCGAAAAAGCGATTCATTGCTGATCTTTGTTATGTATGCATGAAAATACTCAAATTTATGAGTATAATTCGAGTCTATTCATCTTTTTGAATAACCGTTGCTGATCTCTGGTATATATAGGTCGTAAACCTGACTGAAGGGTTGTAATGACCAAATATGTATGTATGTGGGGTACATTTCTGAACCTCGTTCAAATAATACATGATTTCTTAATCATAACAAGGTATTACGCTACCTTGTGGGCTCCAACCGCATTTATAAAAGAAAGAAATTCTCTCTCTTATATCAACAATACATATTGTTACGAAAATGGAAATGGTGTTGTTAAAATAATAAGCAAAAGCTCCAAAAACAACATAATGGACTTGATCACACATAAAATGATAAACAAAAGCTCCAAAAACAAAACAATGCAGTTGTTCACGTGATCAACGAATGAGTAAGCATATAGCAACAAAAACAACAGTGCTTGTTTACAAGATCGATGAATAAACAAATATAGCAACAACGACCGCGTATAAAAAATATAGCAGAAAGACAAACAAACAAAACAACAACAACTCTGCCTGGACGAAAGTAAATAAGATACACGAACAACAAAAATGGAAACAAGTTGTTTACATTTTTGGATTGTTCCCGAAGGTCGTCATCATCCTTCAAGGGCATTCATCACACTGTTGATCGAGTGATATAAAAGGCAAGATAAAGCGAGCAACGATGATTCAGTTAGAATTCAGTCAGCCGTGTATGAAGACACGTTATTCTCGGAGTTCGAGTGAAGTTAGTCGTGTGACGACGTCGCGTTGAATTAAGTGAGAATTCAACCAGTGGTGTGTGAAGTTAAGAGATCGAGTTATAATCCAGTCAGACTTGTGTGCAGACAAGTTGCGTGAAGAAAACAGTTGTTAGTGTGGTGCTTACAAAAAAGGTTGTGAGCAAAGAAGAATAACTAACAAGTGTTGTTGTTGCTTATAAAGAAAAGGTTATAAGCAGAGAAATATCACGAACAAGCACATATTGTGGAAATTATCATTGTATGCGTAGAATAAGTTCGAACAGTGGCACGAAAGTTGTGCAGAAAATAAAGAATTGAATTAAAATTAAACACAGATTTATTTTTATTTTATTTGCAATCTACGAGCTCATATTTTTAACGTTTTTAAAAGGTAAAAACGTAACAATATATAGTTTTGGCGAAATATAGGCAAATATTTCTTTCAGTGTATATCCCTTTGCCAAATGACACATGTACGAGTATGCATACAGTTCTAGTATTCTTTCATTAGTATGCACCCATCACCCATCCATCACCCAACGTTCGGTCGGTTTGTTATGAAACCTAGACTCCGTTAGCGTTTACCAATTGGTTTTTTTCCTATTGTAATGACTTGGCATGTATTCCCATTCCAATTGTATTGTCCAACTTCAACTTCATCATCAATTTCATTTAATTTATTCATCGTTCGGTAGTAATGTAACAACGTAACCATTAATAATGGACTGTAAAGCAATTTTCTACCACTAAAAACTCATTGCAATTAATTTTTATCAGATCAGATGTTTCATTTGTTGTTTTATTTTTATTTTTTTTTTATTTTATTTTTTTTTTATAATTTTATTACATTTATTTTCTTTTATAATGGCAATCATAATGTATCATCATCATCATCATCGTCATCAACATCGTAATTGATGACATTTTAATGGTAAGGACGAATGCCTAAGTGGGTGATATTTATAAGCCGAAACTAAATTTCGAAAGAAAACCTATTGCTTTTATAAATCCTCTTCGTAATCATTGTCAGCAATATAGGCCTTAATGTCGTGTTTACTTTGACGCCGCCAATTCAAGGGAAATAACTTTTTCCACAGTTCATAACGTTCCGTATTAAGTCCGCCACGCATAACCAGTTCATCGCCAATATCCAAATAGTATTGTTTCTTATAGCTGAAGGGACGCCAGCGTATGTTACGTAGCTGTTCATCGCTAGGCTTATTGGGATCGCTATTAGAATAAGAAAAGAAAGTATATTTATGACAGAGTACAATCAGAGACCACAAATTGCAAGATTATTTACCCTTTATAAGCAAATGAGCTAAACATTCGGGTTAAAGTATTCACCATGGTAAATTCATCATCGTCCTCGGTAAACATACGACTAACAGATGGTTCCACAAATAAATACATCAAATCGTCATGGTGTACGATACCTACAAGGGAATAAAACCCAGAATCCATTAAAATTTCAATTTATACGGCAGTTAATCGTTTAGCATGACAAACAAACGCCAAGTATTCTTACCGTATGGACCATTTTCCGGATAATATATGTGACTCTTTTGACCCTGATAGGCAAATCGATAATAATAGACTTTCGTAGAACGGGCAGCCAAATGTACAAAACGATGAACCGCAAAGCCAGTCAAAGCATCAGAATATAATTTCGTTAGATTTTCCAAAGAATCGTGCAAACTTAAAGGCTTATCGCCCATGTAAAAATTCCATAATTCCCGACTTATATTAGCAGCTTTAGGATATGTGTTGTTGTACAGAAAACAAATGGGAGCCACTTGTTCGAAGTGATATTCAAAGGAACGTAAAAGACTTTCATTCTCCAAAATAGCTAAAATGGAAAAAGTCTCTGAACTGATCAATGTAATGGGAAAGAAACATTATAATGTGGACTTACATATGGCTGGTCCAACAAATTCATCCTTTGTCATGCCTGTTATGACTGGTATTTTCATAAAGTCACCATTTTGATAAGACTTAACCGGATCTTCGGTAAGGAAACGCTCTTGGCCAAAGTCTCTTTCAACCACTGGTTTCCACAATATCAAAGGATTTTGTCTGCCAAACTCAAACATGCCGCTCAATGAATTGGCATATTCAAGATAATGTTTCTGTAAAAAAAAAAAAAATTTGAATTTCAATAAAGGTAATCTAGTGTTGATATATGAATTACCGCTTGCAAACATTCCATCATTTGCTGAGTCTCTTCATCAGGACATTTCATTAGCCTGGCTTGGCGCTGAGCCAAATACAATTGTTCCTCTGGCAATTCCCATTGTCCCGTTGCTGAACCACTCATTATAATGGCCTTGTGAAACAGATTACGTGACATAGGCGATACCATATGCAATGTTATACTTATGGCACCAGCACCATAGCCTAGTAAAGTTATGGCAGACGAATCGCCGCCGAAACGTGAAATATGCAGTTTCAGCCAGCGCAGTAACAGAACTTGATCCTTTAAACCTAAATTACCGGGAGCCTCTGTAGAGCCGGTGCTTAGAAAACCCAAGCTACCCAAACGATAATTGAATGTCACCAAGACAATGTTACGATCCATAAAATATTGTGGTCCGGCAAAATTTTTACTTTGACCCGATAGCGAATAAAATCCACCCGGATGTATAAACACAATAACCGGTTTCTTAACGTTAGGCGTATTTTCCGAAGGTAGTTCCCTGGTGTAGATATTAACACGTAAACAGTCTTCGGAGACATCCAAACTATTTAAGCCTGGCTGAGGACACATGGGACCATCTAATGTGGCATCAAAAATATCAAACCATTGTTCCACCGGTTCGGCTGGCTTAAAACGTAAATCGCCTATGGGTGCCTTGGCATAACGTATGCCACGAAAAGCATAAAAATTTCTACCAGCCTGGGAGGTTAACAAAGTGCCACGTATTTTTCCTAAAGCCGTGGTCAGAACCAAATCAGAAAGTTCCTTATCACTGCCAATTGGTATGTCATCGGCCGTTTTAGTTGCTGCCTTAATCACACAGAGAAACGAAGAAAAATAAAATATTTTAATAAACACGCGTTTCAACATGTTGAGTACGAACGCCACGTTACAACTGTTGGCTAACTGAGTTAAGACGGCAGCTTTTATACTCTTAGCCTGGTTAAAAGGAATGCACTGCACTTCTTTTCTTATACGAAATAGCCAGTAACAAAGAAAGAAACCTATTGAATTAATGACTTTTTTTCCCCACATTCCATTTGAAATAAATGAGTCGTTTCATATGAATTCTTTTCGGATTGTAGACAGCCTGTTGCCCTTTTGCCAAAGAATGTTCCTTTTCAGGTGTTCGCAGGGTTTGCCATACTGGCATGCAACAAAGCACGAATATTAAAGAATTTTCCATTAAATTGTCCATTCTATTGCCTATTTGAGATGTGACTCTGCATAAGCTTACGCTTATGGTTAATTTACGATCATTGTTATCATCTCTGTTATGGTAGTGCCTTCTCAATTCTCAGAGTTTTGTATTCTCATTAGAGGAGAGAAAAGTTTACATAACAGAGATCAGCAATGAATTGTTTTTCCGCTACTCATAAGCACTCATGAAATTTTGAATATATGTGAGTCAACAATAATGAAATTTAACTATGTACTCTGATTCATTCATACTCACTACAACGTTGATCTAAGGGGTGATTTTTTAAGAGCTATAGGAAAATTTTTCAAAAAAAAAACACATAAAATTCAGAAAAATGCATGAAATCTTTATTTGAATCGATAGTACGGTCCATATAATTTAATGTTTGAAGATTATTTCATGCAAATGTTGACCGCGACTGCGCCTCAAATGGACCATCCGATTAGTCCAATTTTGGCATACTCTTTCCAACATTTCGGCCGGTATCTCATGAATAAATGCTTCAATGTTGTCTTCCAATGCGTCAATTGAAGCGGGCTTGTCTGTATAGACATGAGCTTTAACATAGCCCCACAAAAAATAGTCTAAAGGCGTTAAATCGCACGATCTAGGCGGCCAATTGACCGGTCCCGAACGTCAAATAAAATGTTCACCGAACTCGCCTCTCAATAAGTTCATTGTTACGCGTGCTGTGTGGCATGTGGCACCGTCTTGTTGAAACCACATATCATGCAAGTCAAGCTCTTGCATTTTGGGCAAAAAAAAGTTCGATATCATCTCACGATAGCGCTCACCATTCACAGTTACGTTACGCGCGATGAACTTTCTTAACAGAGCACGCATTTTGATAATAAAATTCAATGATTTGCAAGCGTTGTTCGTTTGTAAGACGATTCATGGTTAAATTATAGACCAAACTGAAGATGTTTGACAGTGAAACAAAACACGAAACGTGCTTGAGCTGTTTAAACCAGTGTTGCCAAAAAGATAATAGCTAAAAAATCACCCTTTATAAGTACAGGTTGCAATGAGTATGCGTACAACGGTGACATCAAACTCATACCATGCGAAACATGTTTGATTCATAAGCCTCCACTCATTTAGATTCATAACTTTAGAAAAATACTTATAATACTACTTATAAATGATTCGAGTGACTCGAAAAAGACAGAGAAGCAAGCAGAGCAAACATAACCTTCTTGTGAGTATTTTAGTGTTCGTACGCGATTCATATTTGTTTTGTGATTCGTGTATATGTTGAGTTATGAAGAGTCGAACGAATCAACAACATCATACGTGTTGTGTTGTTCAGTATGGATATGATGAGTACTTCAAACTTTGAATATGAGCAGAGGTTCAATGATATTAAAAGAAGTATGAATGCGTATAAGTATCAGAAATTATGAGTATGATTCGATTATACTTATCTTTTTGAATACTCATTGCTGATCTCTGATACATAACAATAACAAGTAGAATGAAGAAAAACCTAAGAAAACTTTAAATTTTATTTAAAAAAAAACTTTAAACGATTCATGAGAAATTTAATAAAAATTCTGAGTACTTTTTAACAAATAATTCCTAATTTATCAAAAAATTTTTATTAAAGAACCCTTAATCTTAACAGCACTTGAATAAAATTCCAGTTTTTTGCTTTTTTTCCCAGGATTAAGTTTAATTTAAAAATTAAAAGTAAGGCTCATAAATAATCAAATTAAAGTGCAACATTTAAGGCAAACTGTAACGATATAAATTTGCTAAAAAACAACACAAGAATACTTCCCACACACACCCTAAAGGTGTTAAAGCACCATTAAACTACCGGCTGATCTTTAAGGTGTGAAGAAGAGTATCACATTTGTTGGAATATTCCCACGTAAGGAACCAAGAACCAAGTTACAATTGCGTGTCTTAAGCCAATAAGCCAAGTGTGAGTGTTAAAACTCATATGAAAAGATTGGAGAGAAAAAAAAATCCCCAGAAAAGAACACAAATGGTAACTAAACGCTGTTAAATATCCACTAATGGCTGGCTCTTGAGCAAGTAATCGATACAAAAAGCAAAAAAAAAAACAAGGAAGGCACACACCAAAACACAAAATTACAGAGAGACAGCAGAGCAGATAGAGAGCAGAGGCAGTTAAACCTTAAGATAGTGTGTCAAATATTAAACGAACTGTTAAACCATTTGGTGTGGTTTCGATATTGTGTTGAAATTTTCCACACATTTACCCTTAAATTCTAAACTCAAGGGCAAGGGCTGAAAAAAATCGATTTAATTTTTGTGTGAAAAGCACAAAAAAAAACGAACCTTCAAGTGGTGATAATTACGAGTATTTTGTATTTATGCGTTAGTGGGAAATCGATTTGAAAGTGACCAGGTATTAAAACATTTTCAAAAGGACTTATTAGCTCATAGCCAATATCACATGATGTTTGTAAAATGATAGATTTTCTTCTCTCTTTCAGAGAGCTCTATACGAATAATAAATCGTTTTTTTAATTTGAAAATATTATGTCATCCAATGAGCAATACCATCTTAACATAAATCCAATCCAAGAGCACGAACGCAATAACGTACGAATTTAAATTACAGTTGCAAATTTAGATATTGGTGTTTTGCTCGTACATCGCTTAACATTAAAATTATAAACAAAAGCTACGAAAACAAAACAATGCAGTAAACAAACCTGTTTACAAATTATCGTACTGCTTAATAGAACAACAAATACCAGCATGAAAAAAATGGTAAACAAGTAAACAAAAATACAACAACAAACACCAGCATATAAAAATGGTAAACAAGTAAACAAAAATACACCAACAACACTACAATAATAAATGTACAATGATGTTTACATTTATAGAGATTTCAAAAAGGCGAAGTCATAAACATTCGCCTTCAAGAACATTTATCAGATTGTTTACTTTGCCATATAAAAGGCAATCAAAGCAGGCGACTGACTTAATGGATTTCAGTCAGTCTTGTGTGAAGACGCGGTGTGTTTGAAGAGAGTAATCGTGGTTTGAAGATCTCCGTTACAAAGATCTGTCGAATAATTGTCTAGTAATTGTTATTGTTTATGCAAAGGGTGTAAACAGAGGAATAACAAAAAAAGGCAATTGTTGTTGTTAACATAAAGTTGTGAACAGAAGCACACAGAATTGATTATCGACGACAGGTTGAATTTCAAGGAGCACGTAAAGTACATCGGCGAAAAGGCATCTGTAACGCAGGGAGCACTGGCGAGGATGATGCCAAATATTGGAGGACCAGGTCCATTCAAGACGGGGATAATTTCAGCGGCAGTAACGTCGATAATGCTGTATGCTTGCCCCATATGGTCGGAGGCACTCTCCGTGGGGACGAAAAGGAGAATACTGTCCTCGGTGTATCGTCTAAGCGCGATTAGACGGATAAGTGGCTTCAGGACAGTGTCTGATGAAGCGGTATTGGTATCGGCTAAGGCAATACCAATAGACATATTGGCGGATGAGATGAGGCGGATATACTTTCGCCGTCTCGAGTATCCAGGACGGACAGCGGATATAAAAGCGGAGGAAAGAAGGACTTCCATGCACAAATGGCAGTCACGATGGAAGAGCAGTTTAAAGGGAAGATGGACATTTCACCTTGTCCCTTCTATAACCCTTTGGATGGAGAACAAACATTGCGAGCTGAATTACTACGTGACCCAGTTTCTAACTGGTCATGGATGTTTTAGGAAGTACCTTCACAGATTTGGACATGATACTTCCCCTATATGCCCAAACTGTGTAGACGAAGAGGAAGATGCGGAGCATATTCTAACATGCTGCCCCAGATTTAGATGGCCCGGAGAAAATAGATTAGGACCAAACCGGCTCATGGAGGAGCTGTTGAATTCTAGGACGTTATGGAGCCAATACAGCCAGAAAATGGCCGAAGTTATGATGGTACTTCGAAGGTTGGAGGAACGAAGGCGAAATTTGAGATAACGTGATAAAGCTTTCGAGCTAACTAGCCCTCCGCGAAGTAATACCTTACGGCAGTCCCGCGGGGGGAGAGTGGTTGAAGTGTGTAGGGGGTGGGTGTAGTACGTAGGTACCAGTGATGGTGAATCGTGCATGCTTTTGTCGGAACAGAAGTATCTTTCGAAGATAACCACCTCCGGCTCAAGGCAAAAAAAAAAAAAAAAAAAAAAAAAATGTAGCACACAGAATTGTGCAAATAATAAAGAATTTTAATTAAAACTAAACACAAAATTTATTTTTATTTTATTTGCAATCTGCAAGCTCATACTTTAAACGTTTTTAAAAGGTAAAAATGTAACAATATATTTATCCACATATGTTATGCCCTTTAGGAGATATTTTCAATTTTATAAAATTATCCTATAAGTTGGATATACGAACGTAAACACTCCAACCAATATAGAAAATGATACTCATGCGCTTTATAGTTAAAAAAAAAAAAAACATTTAAATATCCTGCTAAAATAAATAATAATTGTAGAATAGTGTAGTTAGCAGCTAATAATTGACAATTATGGCCACTTGAATTTATACTCAGTCATGTTAACACACGCCCTTAACGTGTACGTTAATTTCTTAACGAATTAATTCAAGTTAAAATTGTCTTCGAAGGGGAAAATTTTAAGAAATTCTGTGCGGTAATCAAATTTTCTATATTATCATAGACAGTGGGACTACGCCAAGTATTTCAAAGGAATGTTGATCGTGTTGACCACACACATTTACGGTATCAAGGCTTACTTTGACATTTTGAGGTACGTTTGCAAAACTCAAGTGCAATATGTCAACACACTGGCAATTAACTTGTGTGCGGAGTTTCTTTCTGAACAAAACAAAATCTCATTAGGATTTTTATAGGTTTTCGATTGGTACAGACTAAAGCATAGACTGTGTCTACAATAACACCTTAGGGAGCCTCAGCTGCAGTCTCCGGGCTACGCTGTAATAAAATCATTTATTATGTTTGTGTGTTTCTCAACCTCAGCTACATTTATATGTATGTACATACCGCAATTACATTTGTAACTCGTAAAAATTAATACAAAATAAATTTAAAAAAAAAAAATTGAAAATGAAAAAAAAAAAAAATGAAAAAAAAAAAAACACAGAAAAAAAAAAGTGCATTGAAGAGCCAACTACAAACATTACAATTCGCACTTTACTTACCTTAAGCTAAACTGAAGAGGAGAGAGACGAAGAGATCAGACAGAAGAAGAACGAAAAATGAAAAAATCCTGTGGTGTACCGTAGACATACAGCAGAAAGAGCAATAAAAATAAAAAATCAAGGAATATATGTACGAGTGTGTGCTAAAAATAAACTCGTGCTAGTGAGTGGTTATGGCCAAAGCAACAAATCGTATGCCACCTGCCGTTGCAGGCTCTTTTAAACTCGTGCCAGTTTAAAGAAATGCTCAAATATGTGCCAAACCATAACAACTATGTATGTATGTATGACTGCTGCCTGCCTCTGTTACCACAAGAAAACATTTAATAAAATATTGCCCTTTTTGTTGACAACACATACATACGTACACTGAAAAAAATAATCAAGCCATCCGGGCTTGAATCAATCCATATCGGTCACAATAGTACGGTAAGTACGGTTTGGCTTGAATCAAGTACAAAAGAGTTGAATCAAGCCCGAATCAGCCAAGTACAAAAGTGTTGATTTTAGCGCGATTTAAGCCTTTTTGGGATCAAAGTGATCTCATCATGTATTTGGTTTAAGCATATTTTTTCTTGATTTAAGATCGAATTCGTACTTGATTCAAGAGAATCAGAAGTTGAAGTAATCCTTAAGCGCACTTGTTTCAAGAATTATAAAGTTGATTTAGGCTAGATTAACTTATAAATGGGATCGAATTGAGGCAAATCGTACTTTATTCGAGCACAATGAACTTGATTTAAGCCCTAAATTATACTTGATTTAAACCTAAATTTATCCAAAAACGAGCTTGTTTCAAGAATTTTAAACTTGATTTAAGCTCGAACTCGTACTTGATTTAATCCTAAAATCGATTGATTTGAAAAAAATGCAAGTCATCTACACAAAAAAATGCAAGTCATCGACCGGAATAATCCAAGTCATCTACCAAAGAAATGCAACCTGCGAAAAATACGACATTTTGTTGGATATATATTGTATAAAACACATGAACTAAATAAGAATTATTAAAATTTTTACTTTTGAACTTAAAACCCACAATTCCATAACTCAAATAACAAATAAGTCAAAATTACACTTTTTTAGATAGATTTGAGCTTTTTAGTGTTGATTTTAGTAATACAAGGTTTAGTTTTTCACATCAATCCCGTTTTTTGCTTGTTTTAAGCAAATAATAGTCAAAACGGGCTTAATTTTTCAACCACGTTTTTTGGCTTAAATTGAGAATAGAAAAGTTGATTTTAGCACGCCGTTTTTCTTTCTGTGTATGTACATACATTAACATTAACTCCAACAAAGTCATCATCACAGGGATTTTATAGATTTAATATGCGTAGTAGACGACTTTACTGGAATAATAATAAATGTCAAGCCAAACTAGTGTAGGCAGACAGTCACTGTGTAAACTACACTTTAAAAAAACAATGAAAAACAAATCCTTCAAATTATACTCACCATTACAGAGGTAGATTTTGAAATATTAACAAATATTTAACAGTGTAAACATTAAAACAAAAAAAATAAAAATCCTGCATACGAATGCTACAATACAAGAACGAAACGTACTTTGATTCTTAACATCTGCCCCTGTTAATTGCTCATAAATACATACTCACCAGACTTTGGTGTAAACAAAAAAAAAAATAGAATTTTACTTGCAACCTCGCGTGCAGATTGAAATCCAAATAAATATTTAAGAGAAGAACATTTCAATTCAATTCCTTTAGTTTCTTTATTCAAATGCCAAAGTGACGATTGTTGTATGGAATTTGCTTATGGAATTGTATTTTCGATTGTTTTTTTTTTTTTTTTTTTTGTCATTTATCGATAATCGATAATCGATCATGTTGAAGTGTCATCTCGAGACAATAGAGCATCAATAGAGATGATCGTTAAGTGTGTGTATAGATGGAGTGTGTGCTGTTAACGGTAAATCTCAGTATTTTTTTTTTTTAAGTGTTTATCAACCCATAAACTCATCCATCATTTAATCAAAATAAGAGGGTTTGAACCCTAGTATCACTTTAGCGCCTCTTCTTTATTCGTGGGAGTTTTTTTTTTGTTCTTACTTTTTGTATTATAAAGAGGGAAGAGTAAAGCGCCACTAAGATCAAAAGCTAGGCCTATTGTAATGTCGAAAATTAATATCCAACCCGAGATTCAAACAGTCGCTACTCCGAAATAAATACATACAGTGAAGGACTAAAGTCTACATGCAACCACAATTTTTTACATTTTTTTTAAAAACATTTATTAACTGGAAAAGCTAAGTATACAGTTTTATTTTATTAATTAATTTAATTTTTATTTTTTTATGAATAAAGATGATTTACGAAAAAAACTGTATCATTAATTTTTCTATTAACTAAGTGTTTTTTTTAGAATACCATAACATTGGGCTGCATGTAGACTTTAGTTCTTCACTGTATATGCATTGCATTAATCCTTATTTTAAAGAGTTCAGTCAAAGATAATAGAAAATGAAAACTCAAGAATGTTTATCCCTTCATAGTGAGAGTCAGGCACTGACACATGAGGTGAATGATAGTCTCTTTCTCTTCCTTCGATCCAAAGCTTCCGAAGAAGTGTTTCAAGGTCGTGACATGTCTATCGGCATGCCATAGAATAACAACACAATTCAGTCCCCTCCTTATTCCTAGCAGTCAACCATAGCTTAGCAATATTTAACGTACCCTTTTGCAACCAACGAAGTTGAGCTTCCGTGTAAAAGGACATGCATGATGCCAGGTATTATGGGCTCTGTACCTGCCCTGACCGTTACATAACAAATGAAATTTCTGACAATTACCATAGAGTTCCAGGGTATCTCTCAGAAATCCTTGATGCGCATAGGCAAGGACAGACGCTGAGGTAAAGTTCGTTAGAAACCTGATTGCGGCTTGGCCTTTCTTTATGGGATATTGTTTTCATATACATATACTAGCTGACCCGACGAACTTCGTCCCGCCCAAAATTGATATTTTTATTGCCCAAAACAGGTCACATTTATTGTAATACGCTGCATAAAACCGTTATATAAAAATAACTAACTTACTATATGTGTGTGGATCTATCTATCTAGTTCAAAATTTAATCGAAGTCGGTACGTTATTTAGGTGAGGCATACAAAAAATAACAATAAGAGGTCCGAATCATGGGTAGCGCTAACGAAGTTGCATTTGTTGTACTCGTTCCAAAACAAAAACTAACAGACATACATGTTATATACATATGTACATATGTAGTTATAAACCATCGAATTCGTCGACTTATAGGTATCTTTTAAAGGGGGAGGGTTGCCACGCCCATTTTTGGTAAGTTTGCCGATATAGACTCTACGAACTTATCCACCAAATTGCATTCATCTACGATCACTATGTTCCTAAACATTGAATTTTAAAGGTTTGCCACGCCTACTTTTTGCTATATCGAATTTTTTTTTAACCATCTAAACCTGACAAGTTTTCGAACAAAAAAAAGAATGGTTAAAATCGGTTCAGTAGTTGGCACGCTCATTTTTGGCACGCCAAATTTTTTTCGTCTACGATCAATATGTACCTAAATATTCAATTTTAACGATTTGCCACGCCCTCTTAACATTTAGGGATATGAAAAATAGATGTTGTCCTATTCTCAGACCTACCCGATATGCACACAAAATTTTATGAAAATCGGTCGTTCCATTTCGGAGGAGTTTAACCACTAACACCGTCACACGAGAATTTTATATATTAGATGTTTCCCAGGTTTTGATAAGGAGTATATATAGGACCTTAACAAACGGATTGACAACATTCCTTGTTTTAATGCCTAATCCTTCAGTTCGATCTAGTTTTTCTTTTTTACAGCAATTCCCGAATCAATTTATCTTTTGCTTGTATAGCATGGATGTTCTCTTCTTCGTTAGGTCATTATTTCCACAGAGTGTCTAATCTATTGCACTTTTCAACAATAGGTTTTTGAATGGCTCGGAATTCTTTGGAATTAGACTTTTAAGGTATCTTGTTACCAGTGGTGTTGTGCTAATTTTTTTTTTACCGGAACGCGTATATATAATTATATAGACAGGGCCGATCCTGGGTAGGCGGCCGCTCTGTGCGGTCTCATGTCCCAAATTTAAAGACGGGGGTGATTTTCCATGATAATCCTGGCGGCGGCGTTTTTTTTTTAGGTCTCATGTCCCAAATTTGACGACGGGTGGAGGGAGATTTCCCCCAATTTTCGCCCGTCGCCAGGATCGGCCCTGTATATAGCATAAAAAGGAAAGGAAACGAAAATCATTTCCAATTCTCGTTATCAGAAATCATCTTTAGTTCCGGAACGCGTTCCTGTCCAAAAAGGAAGTACCGGAACGACGTTCCGGAGCGTTCCGGCTCGACAACACCACTGCTTGTTACTGACAACCGGACGGGTCACTGGTTACGGATGGGAACGGTCCTTTGCCATGAAGGTTGGTTGCCAATAAATGATCTGACAAATAGGCGGTTCCAGACAAACAGCGGAACAGTTGGCCTAATGGTGAAACCTTTCCATTTGTTGTGTCACGTAATTTTTTACCCCCACAATTGGCAGTGCAACTTCCTGAGCTTGCCGGTACTTACCATAAGCGGCTCCCTGCTAAAAAAGCCTTTTTGAATGCGTGGATGGCATCCCCATCATCAGACTAGGATGAGTCTATTGCATTTGGTTATCAGAAAACAAATGCTAACCTCCATTAAACGTATTTTGAACATTTGGTTCCTTTTTTTTTTGATTCCAGTGTCCAATTGTACGAGGGCAGTTCGGAAAGTTCTTAGCCTAGCACAGAAAGCGCGGTATAAACAGAAAAAAGTTAAGTGTTTTGGAAACTTCCATCTCTGTTATGAACACATGTTAAATTTTGTTTCGATCTGGCAACTCCTTCATATAGAAACAGGTGTTCAAAAAAGACGCATCCGCGATTTTTTTACAATGGAAAAATTAGAAATGCGTGCTGTCATTAAATATTTTCATAAAAAAGGTTTATCGGGACAAGAAATTCATAATGATATGGTGAATGTGTTAGGTGAAAGTGCTCCTTCATATGCAACAGTAAAAAATTGGGTTGCTGAATTTAAACGTGGTCGTACAAGCATTGAAGATGAACCACGTAGTGGACGTCCAAAAACAGCAACAACAACAGAAATTGTAGCCAAAGTGCATGATATGGTATTAAATGATCGACGAATAAAAGTGCGTGAAATTGCTAACATCATGGGCATCTCAAATGATCGAGTCCATTTAATTTTGTGTGAAGAACTACAGATGAAAAAGCTTTCTGCAAGATGGGTGCCGCATTTGTTAACAGTCGACCAAAAACGCATAAGAATGAACATTTCTCAAGCTTGTTTGGATCGTTTTAAGCGAAATAAAATGGATTTTAAGCGTCGTTTCATAACTGTTGATGAGACATGGATCCACCACTATACTACAGAGACAAAAGAACAATCCAAACAATGGACTGAAGCTGGAGGAAGTGCCCCAAGGAAGGCAAAAACAATTCAATCGGCTGGTAAGGTTATGGCAACGGTTTTTTGGGACTTCAAAGGTATTTTATTGATTGACTATCTGCAAAAGGGTAAAACAATAAATTCAGAGTACTATTGCAACCTTTTGGATCAATTAAACGTACAAATTCGAGAAAAACGTCCTGGCTTACAACACAAAAAAATAATTTTTCATCAAGACAACGCACCAGCGCACAAGAGTGTTTTAACAATGGCTAAAATCAACGAATTAAGTACGAGTTGCTTGACCACCCACCTTATTCTCCTGATTTAGCTCCCAGTGACTTTTACCTGTTCCCAAATCTAAAAAAATTCCTTGCTGGCAAGCGTTTTACCTCAAATGAAGATGCAATTACAGTTGTAAACCACTATTTTGAAGACCTTGAGGAAAACTATTTTAATCAAGGCATAGAATTGCTAAAAAAGCGTTGGACTAAGTGTATTGAAGTTTCAGGAGATTATATTGAAAAATAAAAATATTTTTGAAAAACTAACTATTCTCTTTCATTGATAGGCTAAGAAGTTTCCGAACCGCCCTCGTATTTGTAAATGAAATTTTCATGCTAAATTCGTAATGGGAACTTAAAGTCCATTTGATTTCTAGGATATAGTTTTACATGAAGGAATACTTTTCTTATTCTAGTTTGATATTCTTAATCCTTAACATTTTTGAAACATTGTCATCATTACACATTGCAAGTCTTCTTATTATGGAACATAATATTCCGAATTTCTTTTGGGCTTCAATATGTACGCGGTAACCCTTTGAAATCTTTTTCCAACGGGAAAAATTAAAAGTCATCTTAACCATTCAGTCATTCGGTTGTGGCGATGTGTATGTTTTCATTTGATTTTAATTTGTTTACGTGTGTGTGTGTGTATAATTTCCATCATAAAGTCAATGGATGTCAACAAAATACCACCGTAAACATTTCCTTTTGTAATGTAAAATCGGAGAGTATAACGTTGATGACATAAACATTTTACGGTAAACAATGAATAGAGAAAAAAAAAACATAAAAGAATAGAATTTAAATTAACTTGTTGTTAACAAATAAAAGAAAATATACATATGTAAGGCAAACATTAATTCCATTGTGGGATACATTGAAGGATTCCTACAGCCACTGTTAACATAGATGCGTTAACCGCAATTGAAAGAAGGCAAAAAAAAAGGTGTGTCTGCCTTATCTAACCACAACGGGTTTCTGTTAAATGATGTTGCACATGTTTATGCTTGCAAACCTCTTATCGTGGATTTAGTCGTTGTTTTCGGAAAGGGTTTTGTAACCCACAAAACATTTTCCATTGCTATGCTGTCTGGCAAATTTTATGGCCACAGAATTGTGGGAATTTTCTTTAATTTGATACTTTTATTACGATTTTTGTTAAATTTTTTGTTTTCTTTTTTTTTTTTGCAAATTTTTGACACATGTAGACAAGATTGATGGACTTAAGCCTTCTGCAGCTATTGAATTAATCAGCAAAAGAAAGGAGTACTCGTACAGTGAGCTGTTCACCTTTTTCTTCATATTGATTGCGATGCATTGTTCATTTATTTGAAATCAAAAGTATTCCATTGAATAGCTCTGATGGAGTTACTCAATTATTTTCGTATTATTTTAAAAGGCCGCCCATAACACGAATTAACACTTTCAAACACTTTCCTACTGCAGACAATAGCATAGACAGAATGCCTCCCTATTTGATTTGATACTTAAATAGGGTTTGTATTGCAATTCAAAGTGAAATAGGAATACAAACAAGCACGAGCCTATTGACTTTCAATCATCAATCGGTTGTGTGGTACATGAACAGTTTTTAAGACACAGACACACACACACATCTAAGATTTTGATGAATGTTTGAATATACCAGGAGGCTTCTCTTTTAGGTCTTCATCTCTTTACTTTTGCTTTGACAGTTACAGCTGCTTCTTGACAAAAGGCTTTTATTGTGTTGTGTTGTCTTCTTGTTCTCAAAGTATGTATGGATGTATGTATGTACACTTTGAAATCCTCTTCATTATTGTGTGATCATATTTAATGCTTTTATTGTTTTTTGTGTTGTTGTTTTGTACCGTTTTATTGGATTTCATTTCATTTGTAGTTTTGATTCGATTTAATTTCGAATCGTTTTCAAAATCATTATTATCATCATCTTCTTCGTCATCGTCATCATTATCGATGGTTTTGATTACGTTTTTCCAGAAAATCCTTTCATTGTAAGGGCTTATATCACAGCCATAGCAAATCAATATTACACAACACAACACAACACAGCACAACACAACACAACACAACACAGCACAACACAATAACAGATGAATTTTTCAAGAGCAAAAGGAGTAAAATAATACACACTCATGGCTGGCTGGCTGGCTGGCTGTTAGACACACCAATCGTAACCAGAACTATTTGGGTTCCAATAAAGTTTTTGTGTTTTTACTTTTTCCTCTTTTTGTTCCTCTTTTTGTTCTCATTTTAGAAACGAAAATCAAAAAAAAGAATGAGAATAAATATTTGCCCGTTTGGTCTTTCTCAGCTTGTATTTATTGTTGATTTTGTTGTTGTTGTTGTTTATCATTAATATTTCGTAAATATATCAGATTTCACACAAACACACGCTCTCTGGCCTTAGTTAGAGCATCACATTTTACTAATCGACAATACAAATTGATGCATTTGGTATGAAAAAACAACAAATAATCTTTTTTATACCAACAAACAGACAAATAGACAGACAGACAGACAGCAAAAAAAAAAAAAAAAAAGACATACGAATTAAATGCTTTTGTTTATAGAATTTTAGTCGTATTTACTTGGGTTTCGATTTCTGGGAACATCTTGTATTGTGCATCTCCAAAAAAAAAGGAAAAAAATTCAACAACAAAATTTTGTATTTGTTTAACAATTTATACGATTAAATGTTCTTTCTATACACAACAACAAGAAGAAGAAGGCACTTTTCAAATCCCAATAACCCTATAAAACATTTTAACGATCCAACTAACAACTGACAACTTACCACCTTAAAGTCTTTGAAACAAAAAATTAAAATATTTAGCAGAGCATCCCTAATGAAATATGATTGAATAGGAAGTTGTTTAACCAAATTAAGGCTATTTAAACCGATATACATACATACATACATACATTATTGGCCATTACAATCCTTCAGTCAGTATTACGGTCTAACTTCTCACACCACTCATATTGTGTGTTAATTTTATACATGAGTGGCGGGACCTACAGTTTACAGTCGATTCCGAACGACAGATCAAATTTTTTGCCAGAAAGAGAAAGTCGCCGAAGAAATATTTTTTTGTATTTCGCTACGGCGACTCTTACGATCATTAAAAACTGAAGCAAGCACTCCACTCTTCATCATTTTGAAAACAAAAAAAGAAAAAAAAAATTGGAAACGTTAAGCAGAGACCGCTTGAAAATACTTTTATTCTAGGCGGTTTGACTCTGCAATGGAAACTAGGCAAACTTGGAGGACTATTCGGGAGATTGGTCTGTGTAATACGCACAAGGATACAAGTTGTCAAATGGATCCTAATGACCTTAATAAATCCTTTGTGAATACCCCTACGGTGCGGGCCGACCCAAGTTTCTAGAGCTTTCATCGTGATCGTGCTGATTCTGATGTTGGTTCTAACGTTGATTTACCTGAGCATGACAAGTTTAAGTTTGAATGCGTCACACAGTATGATGTCATGTCGGCTGTTTTCATTGTGAAATCAAATTCAATTGGGAGCGATAACATGCACCCTAAATTTATAAGAATAATTTCTTACTTTTGTGACTCATTTATTTAATACTATTATGTCCGGTATGTATCCAATAAAGTGGAAGCATGCGAAAATAGTTCCGGTGCGTAAGTCTAACGGGGATTATCGACCAATTGCTATCTTATGCTTTCTCTCGAAGGTTCTTGAGAAGATACTTTATATGCAAATGATGAATTACATCGATTTGAACAATCTCCTTTCTAGAATACAATCTGGCTTTCGATCAGGTCATAGCTGTATTACTGCTCTAGTAGATGTTAGTGAGAATGTTAGACAGGCCTTGGAGAATGGCGATGTAAACTTTTTAGTTCTCTTGGATCATTCGAAAGCTTTCGATACGGTCGATCACAATATGCTTATTCGGAAACTTAAATTCTTCTTCGGATTTTCTAATACATCTGCCAGACTTATACACTCGTATCTTTCCCAACGCGCACAATCTGTTTTTTTTGAGGGGCAAATGGTCTGATTCTCTACCTTTGGACAAAGGTATGCCTCAAGGCTCTATCCTTGGACCAATTTTTTCTCCCTGTATGTCAATGATTTACCTGGATATCTTTTGAATTGCAAAAAACTTTGTTTAAATAGCCCGGTGGACGATATTTTACGTGCCGTTGATTGTTTGAATGGGGAACTTGCACGGATCGTCTTATGGGCAACTGCTAATGGTCTCTGTTTGAACCCCGGGAAATCTAAGTGTATTTTATTGCATAGAAGAAGTGTTGTACCCACAATTTCTAGGGATATTATGATGAATGGTGAGAAGATTGAGATGGTTCATGCGATGAGGAATTTAGGAATAATTTTCAACTCTAATTTGACGTGGGATAATCACATAAATTCACTGGTAGGGCAGACGTATATTAAGTTACGCGCTATCTGGTCCACGCAACTTTATATACCTTTGAGGATTAGAATTTTAATTGCGAAAACTTATTTGATTCCCTGCATACTGTATGGATACGAGCTGTTTGGTAATTGCGATTCTAGCAGCAAACGTAAGCTGAACGTCCTGTTTAATAATATTGCTAGATACATATGTCTATAATTTGAGACGATATGATCATATCTCTGTGGCAGCTAAGAGTCTTTACGGGGTGACCTTTGATAATCTTCTGAATATTCGTGACTCCGTAGTAGGAATATTATAGTTCCTCGGCATCGATACCTATTTTCCGAATGGCAGTTTTATTTACATGCTATTCGTCTCTGGAACATTCTTCCACAACATCAGCAATGCAACACCAACGCTAATAGCTTCAGGAAATTTTTGTTTCAATATTTTCGTTGATTATTTTTTTTTCTCTTTATATATATTTGCAAATTTGTTATTTCTTTTTATTTCCCTTTTTCTATTTTGTTTTTATTCCCCTTATTGCTACTTGTAATTATTCAGTTATTCATTTACTATATTAAGTTAATTATTATTTATATATTACGTACCTGTACTTTAAATATAAGATTTTCATCTTGTTGTACAGGATTTGGGCAATGATTTCATTAATAAATAAATAAATAAATAAATAAATACTTTCACTTTGAAGGTAGCGTTAGTTTTGCTGAGTACCTCTAATTTTCTTGTAGAGTCCTGCGCCTACAAGCATTTGCCCCTTTTTTTTCCATAAAGCTGCTGACTGCTCTTTGAAAAATAGGAACAGAACTGTTCGTTGTCCTTTTTTCTTTTCCTTTTCCCGCTTAGGAGGAGTAAATGTACCTAACCGCACCATAGGGGAAATTGTCACTATCCCCCGTGTGTGGGGTCCTCACCCACTAAATCTCGCCCACCTCTTTTGGACACTTTGTGCCCATTCCGGAACTACTGCAGTATTACATCGAAGTGGAGTCTTTCTGGTCATTTGGCACCTTTATATCTATATCCGCGTCCGGATAGCACAACGAGATTTGAAAAATTCTTTAAACATCTATTCTAATCCTCTCATCCAAGTCAAGTTTTTTAGATTTCAACAAGGCTTCAGTATAACTGGCTGTGCTATTCCAATTTCCTTCGCTGTCCAGAAGTATATCGCAGAAGTTTTCGACAGTACAGACGCCGACTTTGGCCTCAAGATTCGTTCTTTTTAAACTCCATTTCTCACAATCAAAGGAAGTGTGTTCGGCGTCATCAATCGATGATGTCAATCAATCGTTGTCCTTTAAAAATATTTTCGTTTTATAATCATGAATCGTCTTTTTTTATTTCTTACTAGCAGACCCGGGCAAACGTTGTTTTGCCTTCGAATTTTATTTTCACTGTAAGTCTGGTTTCCATGCAAAGTCATGGCTGATTGATATTTAGAAGAGGGATGAAAGGTGCACTAAATCGACATAGCAATTATTGTTCAAATGGAATTATATATTTTTGATAGCTGGGCCCGATCCGCGTTGCTGGCTCCAAATTTTTCTTTTATTTTGACAGCAAAACATAAAATGGGCTTATTACCGAATGGGCTTATAGTCGAATAGAGTTTAAAAAAGAGTGATAGATATTTATTTACTTTTTTTAAATATATTTTTTCACAAAAAGATGTTAGGTTTCAGTCGGTATCGGGCTAATTAACGCCACTGCACGCTGATTAACGACCCAACGCCTTCAATGAAACACAGCATAGTGCAGTAGTTCTTGAGTTACGGTGCAAAAACATAAAAAAAATAAATATTGCGCCATCTGTCGGACGAACTTCAAACTACACAGAAACACTCCTCACGCCCCATAGAACATGTATATTATTAAGTTTGGTCAAAATCGGTCCAGTAGTTCTTGAGTTACGGTGCAAAAACACAAAAAAAAATAAATATTGCGCCATCTGTCGGACGAACTTCAAACTACACAGAAACACTCCTCACGGCCCATAGAACATGTATACTATTAAGTTTGGTCAAAATCGGTCCAGTAGTTTTTGAGTTTAGCGATCACGAAGATACACGTCATTTTTATATATAGAGATATTAAAGCCCCCCCTTTTTGAGCCTATGTTGCCAGCCAAAGGGTTAAGGTGAATTTAATTACTTTTCTAATCTTGAAAGGAACATACAAAAGAAAATTGGGAATTTTTGTTCTTATAAGCCAAACAATTCATTAGTTTTTAGCTCGTGCTACACTATCAGTCAGGCATACAGTCAGTCTTTCAGTCAGTCATACTTTCAAACGTCTACCCGTATGTTAAACTCATATTGTATTGTGTGCAATCGAATGTGTGTTCATATAGACTGTTCAACTATAATTACACAGAATTATTATCAGCATTTGAATTGAAGCATTGGCTGACAAAGGTGGCAGAGGAGTAAAAGGCAATATTTTGAAATAAAAAAGGGAATTTGCATAGATAAGCTGTGAGCACGTACTAATAATAATACAGACCGACAGTTTGTTTGCTTTTTTTTTTAAATTTTAATTTCTGGAAATGGAAGAATAATTTGTTTGAACTGTTATTAGAATTTATGGTGCATGATAATGATGATTGCAATAGAAATGAAAATAAAAATGAAAATGAAAATAAAAACAACACGAAACACAATTTCTAATTGGAGCACATATCAGCGAATATTCGAAACATTTTAAATATCCTTCATACTGTGTGCGACGCGACTAGTGATAAAACAATTAACACCACATTCATCCAGTACTACACACGTACATATGTATGTACATCTGTTAATAAAATTTGTGGTCAATTTGCTTAGGCCATAAATAATTTTAATTATAATGTTTTGGGATGATGACACCCTGAAAATTTCAACTTAACACTCCTATGTTCTGTGTTTCTCCCTCAGCCTGTACAGAAGATCATTTGCCTCTAAAAGTGCTTTATCAAATTGGAATTTAATTTTCATATATTTTGTTATACGAAATATTTTGTAATTTGAGAATTAAGAAGGTTTTTCAAAATTTTCATATTGTGTAGCACGCGACAAAATGTTATTTTGTAACACTCACTCATCATTCTCATCGTCATTCTCATCGCAAAGTCATCTTCATTCATAAGCGTTTATTTGGAAAAAATACTAAATGTTCCATATGTTTTGTATGTTATCGTGTTGTTTGTTTACGTTTAGTATTACACATCAGATAGATCACATTCGAATCAACGTCATAACATCAACTTCTAGCTGATCATGTTACATGTCATCATTCTCAGTGATAGGGAAACAAAATGTCACATAAGATGACCGTTTAAAAACTTCAATTTTAAATTTAAATTGAATTTTTGGTAATTTTATTTTATATTCTAAACTAGCAGATTGTACCCGGCGTTGCGCGGGTTATGTAGTTTGGAATAGTTTAAAAAATGAAAAATGTTTTTAAATTAAAAAAAAAAACAGTGATTATTTGAAACCGGTTTCTTAAAAAATGGAATTTTTCAAATTATTCGGAAACCGGTTTAACAAACAACCCAGTTTTTTGAATACTCTAAGTCCTAAATATAAATGCACTCAATTTGCCCGTTTTTCGGCTCTTTCCCCCTTTTTGGATTCCTTTTGGTCCAACTTTATAAACGGAACACATCCAATAGCTATTTGGTAAACTTAACCAAGCTAAATCGTAAAAAAAATACCTTTAAAACAGATGAAATACAGCATTTATGCATAAAAGTACTAATTTTTGCACATTTTTTCTCCCTTTGTCCCACTTTTTTCCTCTTTGGGACAAAATTTTGAAAAGATTTATTGCCTATAACCTGCACCGACAAAAGCTCGATCAATATCCTAAATTTCTAGAAAATCGGTCCAGGCGTTCAGGCATGATTGGCTATGCACCCAATTAGCCCGTTTTTTACCCCTTTCCCCCTTTTTGGACCCCTTTTGGTTCAACTCTAGAAACGGAATACCTCCAATAGCTATTTGGGAAACTTAACCAAGCTAAATCGTAAAAAATTAAAAGTACTAATTAAAAGTACTAATTTTTGCCCATTTTTTCTCCCTTTGTCCCATTTTTTCTCCCCTTATGGTCAAAATTTTGAAAAGATTTATTGCCTATAACCTGCACCGACAAAAGCTCGATCAATATCCCAATTTTCAAGAAAATCGGTCCAGGCGTTCATGCGTAATTGGCTAACAAACAAACCAACAAACAAACAAAAAAACAGACTTACAGAAAGATTTATAATATATATTAGGATAATACGATATTTTTAGGACAGAAAAGCTCAGAAAACAGACCTACAATTATATTAAAAGCGCACATCGCATTGTAATTGATCATTACAACCTTTCAGTCAGGATTACGACTTAGCTTCTCACACCACTCATGTTGTGTGTGCTAATTTTATTTTATACATTATTGGAGGGATCTACAGTTTAAAGTCGACTCCCAACGACAAATTTTGGAGAAACTTTTCATGGCATTTTCAATTACTCTTAGAGTTTTTGCCAGAAATCTGCTGAGAGGAAGTTGCCGAAAAAATATTTGAACCGTGGCCTTACGTCTAATAAGCCAACACACTAGCTAGTAGACCACGGGGACTTCGTATGTATGGCATGTATTTCTTTTCTAATTTTTGAACCTTCCTGGCTAGTAACATATCTATCTATCTATATATACAGGGTGGGCCAAAAGAAACCAAGGGGTGTAAAAGTTTAATAACTTTTTTGTTTATTAACTTTTTTTTATTTTTTCTTTTAGATTATATAATATACAAAATGGAAATTTTTTTACACTAAGTATGAAAAATGATGTCTCTTAAATGACCACCGTTTTCAGCTTCGCACTGATGGGCTCTTTTTAGAGCATTTTCCATAACATCTTTCAAAACTTGTGGCTGTAGCGTTCGAATTTCTGCAACAATGTTTGCCTTGAGTTTAAGGATTGTCTCTGGCTTGTTCACATACACTCTCTCCTTCAAAAAACCCCAAAGAAAATAGTCGGGTGCTGTCAAATCTGGCGATCGCGCTGGCCAAATAACTTCCGAATTTCGAGAAATTATTCGCTCTCCAAAAATTTAACTTAAAAGTGCCATTGTGACTCGGGCAGTATGGGCAGTGGCTTCATCTTGCTGAAACCACATACCAGGTCTGTTTTCAAGAGCAGGACGTAAAAAATTTTCTATCATAAACCGATACCGCTCTCCATTTACAGTTACAGCACTTCCATCTTCATTCTCGAAGAAGTAGGGCCCAATGACATTTTCAGATGTGATCCCACACCATACTGTACACCTGATGGGGTGCAATTGGCGTTGATGAATGGCTCTTGGATTTTGAGAACCCCAGAACCTACAGTTCTGCTTATTAACAAAGCCATTCAAATGAAAATGAGCTTCATCACTCATAATCAAATTTTCAATAAAGTTGATTTCATTTCTGGTCAACTCTTGAAATTTAACTGCAAAATTTAGACGTTGCCGATGATCTCCGGGTTTTAATTCTTGGACCAATTGCACCTTATATGGGTATAACTGTAAATCTTTTTTTAAAATGCGCCGTAGTGACGTACGAGACATTCCTAGCTGAGCAGAACGCCTTCTGCAAGATGTTTCTGGTGCTTCGTTAACACTTTGCTGTACTCGTTCAATATTTTCCGCAGTGCGACTTAAACGTGGTCTACCGGTTCGAGGCAAATCTCTTACGCTGCCATGTTGGTGATGACGATTAACTAAGCAACGAATCATCGCTTCAGAGGGCGAAATTCTGACGTTAAAATGTCGACGATATGCTCTTTGCGTTAAAATAATTGATCTCTGGTTTAAATAATAAAATTCTATTGTTCTGGTTCTCTGTTCAATTGTGAACCTCTCCATTATAAATTCTCCAAGTGTTGTCTATATAATCTGAAAGAAAAAATAAAAAAAAAATTAATAAACAAAAAAGTTATTAAACTTTTACAGCCCTTGGTTTCTTTTGGCCCACCCTGTATAAAAATGAATGTTTGTTTGTATGTACCTTATAGAATCGTAAACTATGCATTTGATCATGATATAATCTTTAGCAAAGTAGTTGCGCATGAGCCGGGGAAAGTTTCTAATTTGGTATGACCAATTTCGGACAGGTGGCGCCACTGAAAATTACTTAAAATCAATTAAATCGTAAACTGTACATTTGAAGATGTTATGATCTTTTGTAAACTGAATGCACAGTTTAACAATGTTGTTGCGCATGAGTCGACGGAGGTTTCTAAGTTGGTGTAATTAATTTCCGAAAGATGGCACCACTGAAAATTATTCAAAATGAATGACAATGACAATTGGTCGACATACACCTTAAGCACGGAAGAAAAGAGCATTACGAGCCTCAGAATCAGACGAGCAACGTGCATTGAGACTGGAAAATCTTCGAGTATATGCCGCTGAGCCCTATTCGCTTTAACCACTTGAACAACGAGAATTGAGATTAGAAACTGATCGAATGCGTACTACTCAGGCCCGTTCATCTGAATGATCTGGACAACGGGAAACAAAATCAATAAAATGATTCAAAATTAATTGAACATTTGTGTAATGTCTTTCCTTCTAATTTATTTTAGTTAGTGGCGCAGCAACACGCGCATGGTACAGCTAGTTTTAAATAAAATAAAAATTTTAAAAATTTTTATAAACCTGAACGAACGTTAACATTTTGAGTTTTTAAGTTTTTTACTTAAAAAAAAACCCTTTTTATCACTTGAAACAACGTTGTTCTATTGAAGCACTCGATGGTTTGGTCCTTTTTTTTTCTTTAATAAACCACTAAAACAGTCAAAAACAATGTAATAACGCGACATGCCACAAAATCCTGATGACTTTTGATGGGATGCTGCTACTGATTTATTTTTTCTTTTTATTTTTCAAAAATAAATTACAGTATTACTAACAACAACAACAACAACAACAACAACAACAACAACACCAACAACGCGAACAATAAAAATAATAATCAACCAGTAAAACGGTAGTTTTATGTACAGTAGCAATAACGTGTGAGTGTTTAATGAAATGCTAGTGAGTGGTGGTTGTGTGTGTGTGATGTTTGGTACGTACGTACGTACGGTGATGGTGGTGGTGGCTTAAATTGCAAATCTTAACACACTGTATTGTCACATTAGATTAATAATGGGCTTTTAATAACGTCAAAAAGGACTCGGAAAAAAAGATTAAATGAAAAGGAAAACGTATGTTAACCGTCATACAATCATATTTGAAGTGTTTGCACACACAACCAAACGGGGAGTGAGGCAACGATGAGCTCTTGCTTGCAGCATAGATAGACAGTGTAGCAAGCACTGTGTATCTTTTTTGTTTTTGTTTCATTCTCTATTGAATTGTGTTCAACTGTTTTATTGATGAACGTAACAGAAAGCAAATAAAAAGCGAAAAAGAAATTCCTAGAAATTAAATACTCTTCTAGTGTGTGCTAGTGTGTGGTGTTGTAAATATAAATAAAATTTTTTTTTATTTAACATTTAGAGTGTGACATTTTTTTTTGTAGTCTGTAGTTTGTAGTTTGTATTATAATATCGGGCAGCTGTCTTGTGGTTTAAAGAATTTTTTTTTTTCTTTGTATTTAATTTGGTAAGCAGCCTAGAATTGTCGATATAATTGTAATAAAGGAAGGAGTTAAATAAACACCTTGTGCTTAAATTATAATTTAATTACGTGCTTAGAGAGACTAATATGCCTGTGTTGTAAGAAAGTTTTTAAACAAGCATTTCCGCTTTAAGGCTCAACGCAAGTAACGTAGAGTATGGCATACACCTTTAAGGCAGCAAAAATCATCAGCAACAACAGCGACGGTAGTTCAGTAATGATGCCATAAGAGTTTGAGTTTGTTTTGAAAAATAAAAATCGTTTTTTGCTCAAAAGGCAGTAATAAGTAGAACGTTAATAATAAATTATTTTCTTACTGACTTATACCGTTTTCATGATCATGCCCATTCATTACTATTGTACGAGTATCATCACTTTTATACATATTTTCATAGTTTTGTATGGGGTGTAGTTGTTGTTATTGCATCGTGGGAATTTCTCTAAAGTGGCATGCGGGTGTGGAGTTGGTTTGTTTTTCTTTATATTTCTCAACAATTTTTATTTAAACATCATATTTTCTATATAAAATACAATTTTTTTTTTTTGGTTTGTTTTCAGTTTAGTTTGGCTTTAAAAAAATTTAAAGAAAATATCTGAGTAGCTTATAATTGTGAACAAAACAATTACAACCTGGGAACATATTGATTGTACTTGAGAAATTAAACGGAAAGCAAAGAATACCTTCTTTTACCAATAATTGATTAATTATAAACAAACTAAACAGTAGTATTAACGGAAAAGCCTAAAGTCTTTTGACTTAAGGTGCCTAAAATCCACTTGTTTAAATATTTCAAAGACGCCACTAATACTGGCGTCTAGATGATTACAAAGTTTAAGAAATTTTTTGTAAAGAAACATTAAAAAGAGGAAAAATTTTTGTTTAACCTTAAGCAAAAAGAAGGAAAAGCTATTATTGAACTTGTTTTTTAAGTGGTGCACTAAACACAATATAATAAATAGGAATTATTATTAATAATATAATGTGTCTGCTCGTGAAATACTTACAACCATTTGAACAGTCTTGGTTTCTTCGTTCTAAAGCGCGTTAGCTAACTTAAATTCCGTTAATCGGCTTGCTTGCTACAGCTACAGCTTTACTATGGCTCGTAATTAGCTAATTCTGCACTTCCATTACAAGATTTAGATGGATACCTGCCGCGTGAGTTTAAGCCGTTATATTAATTCTTCTTTGGGGCTGCGACAAATGTGGCATAAATAAAAGACCCTCCTGTACGCTCTAATCACTTGGAAATCCTTGTTGTTGCAGATAATCATCAGATGCTTTTAAATAAACATTACTTGTAACGTACATACGCTTTTACATAACCTAACAATCTTCACTATCCATAAAGCTGCTCCAACTAACAATCCGCAACAGTGTTTTCGTCAAATATTTGCTTAATGTGAATGTACCTTGAGTATAAGAATAAGAGGATAGAGGATTTATTTATTATTATTATTTATTAATGAAATCATTGCCCAAATCCTGTACAACAAGATGAAAATCTTATATTTAAAGTACAGGAACGTAATAAGTAAATAATAATTAACAATTAATAACACGGTGCGACAGCGAAAATACACCCGAGTAACTACATAGTCCACGTTGTTCAGTTAGTTGAGTAGAACTCAAAAATACCTTTTTTATATTTCTCGAACCCTCCAAACTTGTTTTATTTGACAAAAACTGTTTTTTTTTACTTTACACATAAATTTCTGGATTATTCAAACATTTCTGACCCGATTTCTAAAATTTAAATCTTGTTGGAAAGGGCAAAGATGGACCTTTAAAACGGTATACATACTTCTATTATTTGACTTAATATGATATGAGTTTTGATGAGGTAAACTTGGAAAATTCGAATTTTTTTCATATTTTTTCAAGTTTGTCCATTCCTAGTAGCAAACTTTAATAAAAAAAAATATAGGATAAGTGATAATATTCTTAAAGTCTGTTCTCTTGTGAAGAGATTGAGTCATCATTTGATCAAATCTGACAAAAATTACCGTAATTATTATTTAAAGAGTCTAACAGTCGAATGATATTTTTTATATATGTCATCTCATCAAATGAACTTTTAGTTCAAAAATTTTCAGAATTTTTGATGGATCTTGATTGTTTATTACAAAATGTGTGAATTTTACGTTTGCACGACTTCCAGAAGTCGGCTAATATTTGTGTTTTTTGCAAATATTATTATTTCTCTTTGCGCAAACATTGGTCAACTTCTGGTGGTCGGTGAAACGTGAAATTGTCACATTTTGTGATAAACAATCAAGATCCATCAAAAATTCTGAAAATTTTTGAACTAAAAGTTCATTTGATGAGATGACATATATAAAAAATATCATTCGACTGTTAGACTCTTTAAATAATAATTACGGTAATTTTTATCAGATTTGATCAAATGATGACTCAATCTCTTCACAAGATAATGCACTTTTAGAATGTTATCACTTATTTCATATTTTTTAAGTAAAGTTTGCTACTATGAACGGACAAACATGACAAAATATGAAAAAAATTCGCATTTTCCAAGTTTACCTCGTCAAAACTCATAGCATATTAAGTCAAATAATAGATATATGTATACCGTTTTAAAGGTCCATCTCTCCCCTTTCCAACAAGATTTAAATTTTAGAAATCGGGTCAGAAATGTTTGAATAATACAGAAATTGGCGCGTAAAGTCTAAAAAAACAGTTTTTGTCAAATAAAAAAAGTTTGGAGGGTTCGAGAAAAATAAAAAAAATAGTTTTGAGATCTACTCAACAAAACTCACAATCTACACTAAGTCATTAGCCGGGTGTATTTAATTTTCTTTATTTTGTCGCATAGTGTAATTAACTTTTGCTACTAGAATCGCAATTACCAAACAGCTCGCATCCATACAGTAAGCAGGGAATCAAATAAGTTTTCGCAATTAAAATTCTAATCCTCAAAGGTATATAAAGTTGCGTGGACCAGAGAGCGCGTAACTTAATATACGTCTGCCCTACCAGTGAATTTATGTGATTATCCCACGTCAAATTAGAGTTTAAAATTATTCCTAAATTCCTCATCGCATGAACCATCTCAATCTTCTCACCATTCATCATAACATCCCTAGAAATTGTGGTTACAACACTTCTTCTATGCAATAAAATACACTTAGATTTCCCGGGGTTCAAACAGAGACCATTAGCAGTTGCCCATAAGAAGATCCGTGCAAGTTCCCCATTCAAACAATCAACGGCACTTAAAATATCGTCCACCGTGCTATTTAAGCAAAGTTGCACGTCATCTGCATATAAGTGGATTTTGCAATTCATAAGATATCCATGTAAATCATTGACATACAAGGAGAAAAAAAGTGGTCCAAGGATATAGCCTTGAGGCACACCTTTGGACACGTGTGGCCCATTTCCAAAAAGATGTATCCACCTACAGCTCAGTTTCAGTTTCGAAACATCCATAAAAAAAACTTTGCATGAAGTCGTTCACGGGTTAAGTCACAAAACTTACTTTTAATTGGTCATTACAACACTTTAGTTAGAATTACGACTTAGTTTCTATCACCACCCATATGGTATGTGTTAATTTTATCTACATATGTGTGGCTACAGTTTAAAGTCGTCTTCAGGAATTTTTCTTTTCATGGCAAATTTATTTGCTAGCAAAGTTTTTGCCAGAAGGCTGCTGAGAGAAAGTTACCGAAAGAAATATTTTTTTCATGTTCATTTTAATCGAGCTATCTAACTTAGGTGTTGAACCACGGGCCAATACACTACCTACTAGACTATGGCTACTTCATCCTTGAGTTTAATTTAAACTAATTGTTCTATTAATACGTCCAGTCATCATAGGCTGTAGCTGGCTATGAATAAATGGGCAATTTCGTGTCAAGTGACCCAATTTTTAAAATCGATGTCTTCCGATTTGGATGAAATTTCCACCAAGGTTAGTACTATTGGATTGTAGGCCAGACACAAATTTTCAGCTCTATCAGTCAAGAACTGCCGGAGTTAGAGGGGGTCAAAGTTGGACATTTTGGTCATACAGGGTTTTTAAAATGTGTGTAACTCTTCACCTATTGGACCTAGCAAAAAAACTTTGGATTTTGAGTTAAAAGGAAATGGTCTAAGTTTTCTTTTGAGGAAAAATAAAAAAACTCCAGTTCGAAAAAAATGGGGGAAAATGAAAATGGTACATGTGCCAAATATTGAAAAATTTTATTCTTGAGTTAAAAAATAATTTTTTTGATAGATATCCCACTCGCATCCCATTAAGCGATTATAAAGGCCTTGAATGGAAATTGTATAAGCTTTTTTTTTGAACAAAAAAAAAAAAGAAAAAAAGGCCCAAATTGAAAAAAAATTTTTTTTTTTTTAACATTCATTTTATTTACAATCTATCAAAAACAAAGATAATAAGTAAATTCTATAAAGTAAATAATAAAATTCATTGCCATACTCCCTTGAAAATAGCAATATACTATAATATATATACATACTATATATATTTATAATTAAGTCTACTTTAATTGGTATTTACAATATTAGTTAATTACATGTACAACAATTATAATAATTATACAAAATTTTTACATCTATTAAATTTGTTCAGAAAGGTAAGTCTAATATTTGCTTCCTTTTGAGTCTACGAACTTCGTTGGTGTCATCAAGTAGCATTATGGCCAACAGATTATTGTGACTGCTTAGTCTGTCCAAATAATTTATACTAAATCTTTTGATTTCATCCTTAACCAACGGCATTTCTAAGTCATCGTGAATTGCTTTGTTTGTTATATACCATGGGGCGTCTACAAATGATCTTAAAGTTTTCGATTGAAATCTTTGCAATATTTCGATATTGAAATTACTGGCTGTACCCCACAATTGAATACCATATGTCCAAATTGGTTTTAGCATAGCTTTGTATATTCTTAGTTTGTTTTCAAGGTTGAGATGATTTTGAAATCTTGAACTAAGTAACCACAGTAAACGTTTATATTTTAGATTTAATTGAAGTCTTTTTGCTTTAATATGACTTTTCCAAGTTAGTCTGCGGTAGAGATGAGCGATATTTTCAAACCTGTGATTTAATCACGGTGATTGATAATTCACTGGTAACTACAGTGATTGAAATTGCCAAATAACAGGTACTAATAATGTCGTTCTTTCAAAATTGTTACATACTCAAATTTATTTCATTTTGTTTCGTTTATTTACTTTTGTCTTTTATACATGAACTTTCTATGAAACTTAATTGTCAAACTTCATATAAAAAAAAAAATTACATTAAAAATAATAACATTGATGACACCAACACTTTGATTTTGTTTAGTAGTCTTTTCGTAGTATGTAACTAGTTGTCTCTTTCTTACGACTTAATAAAATACGTTATTGTCATTATTGTATTATTGGAATACTGTGATCACAATCACTGTTTTAAAGAACAGTGATTAACAAATCACGTTCACTGAGAACAACGTTCTTCAAAAATCACTGGATCGCTCATCTCTAGTCTGCGGTCAATGTGCAGACCTAAGTATTTGACAGTTTCGTATTGAGGTATTTGGTTGTTATAGATGTATACACTTGAACAATTTCCGCGGCGTAGAGTAAATGTTACGTGTGACGATTTCACAGTGTTAATCTTTAGAAAAAAAATTTAAAAAAAAAATAATTTTTAAAAAGAAATAAAAAAAATATTTTAAAAAATTAAAAAAATTATTTTTGGAAAGATTGAAGAAATAGCTATCTAATATCCTTTGGAAAATTTTTGCTAGGTCCAATAGGTGAAAAGTTGCACACATTTTAAAAAAACCCATATATATTTTCATAGATTTTTTACAATCTATTTCCAAGTAATTCTTATCCTTTTAATGGTTTTTATAACTTTATTTACTTCTTGTGTATCCATATCACTTGAAATGTTCACATACTCTTACGGTTGTATGATTAATTATTTTGCGATTTAATCTAATCAAACTGACATTTGAATCCCTTAAATTTTCTATTTAAAACAAACAAAATCTGAACGATTATTAATGAATTTCAAATTATCATCACAGGCCATACATACATATGTACATACATGGCATTCAAATACCAGAACAACATCAAACGGAATTTCTCTTGACTCTCTGCTCTTATCAGGTCTTTTGTTTATGCTCTTTTTGTTTTTGTATTTAAAGCTACAATATAATGAACAGTTTTGGATTTTGGGCACAAACAAAAGGATAATCACAAAATAAAATACAAACAGCAGAAGAGAACAGAACAGAATGGAACAGAAGAGAACAGATAGTAAACAGGGACAAAAAGATTTAAAACCCGATGATAATAATCATGATATCGCAAGCAATTTTACAAGTGTTCACATATCACAATGGTAGTGCAGTTTTAATTGTGATTAAAATAAAATTAATTGTTTTTCTTGTTTTATTTTTCTTCTTTTCTTAACGAATCGCAAGTCAACCATAGGTAATGGGGGAAAAGGCATTTCATAGAATTTCCTTTATAATATTTGGTTGGGTGGTCGGTTTTTTCGTTAAGCGATGTTAAAGCCTCTTTGATTTCTAGTGTTATTTCCTCTCTCCATCACAGAGAGAGAGAGAGAGTGAATGGGAGAGAGAGAAAATATTTTGGGGGGGTTATCGTTTAAATAATCCTTTTCTAAAGTGTTTACACAAGCAGTGTAATGCGATGTTAATCTGAAATGTCAATAACACTACACACGGCATCATCCTCATCATCATCTTCTTTATTGTTTAGCCTCTACAGTGTTTGTATTATTTTGTTCCTTTTGCCAACGCTTACAAAGGATGGTAGATAATTTCCTTTTTTCTTTTTTGGGGGGGGCAATTAAAGCAGCAATTATATCAACACAAATAAACAAACAAATCACTGTGTAAATAACAACAATAGCAAGCATATTCTTACCCTCAAATGACGTATGTATGAAAGAGACCATAAAGAGCACAACTTACCGACAAAATTAAGCTTCAAATGTGTAAAGAATGTTAGGCAGTGAGAGGATAAGAGCCAAGATAATCCTTTAAGACTAATTACAGAATGTTTTTTCCTTTTGCTTTCTCTTGTGTGCTTATTTAGCAGTTTTAACAAACACCTTTTGATTAATTGAAGAACAATAAACATCTTTTGTTTCGTTTCGTTTCCTTTATTATAATCTGAATCTGGCAATTAAAGAAAGCCTTCTTCAAGGATATCACATTTAATATTTGTTCATAGCCACAGCATAATAGCAGCATAGCATAGCAGAAAGACTATCAGTAAGCAATGATGATTTGAAAAATAGGCCCCAGCGTTTTTTGTTATGGGATATAATTCATCCCATAATTGATAGCGTTGCAGAAAGGATGGTTTCGCCAAATAGGCCTCTTTATCATTGTAGAGAGTTAGAAAAGTCGAATCCTCTAAAGACGGCCACTTTAGCACATCGTTGGCGTAAGGTATTCTAAAATAAATATGAAAAGTTTGGTAATCTTTTTTCACTAAAAATAAATCAATGATGAATTCACAATATTTTCAACAATTTTTAACGAAATATATTGCCGATGTAATAAAGAATAAGTGCTAAAGTCAAATACAGACAAAGCCATTATTCATTATCACTGAAAAGGTTCAGAGATCAGCAATGTGTATTCAAAAAGATGAGTAGAATCGAATCATACTCATAATTAATGATACTTATACGCATTTATACTTATTTTAATATCATGAAACCTCTACTCTCTATTCAAAGTTTGAAGTACTCATCATATTCATACTTAACAACACGTATGATGTTATTGATTTCGACTCTCCATAACTCACCATATACACCATGCCTAATAGCTAAGACTGTATATGTTCGAGTCGCCGTAGTCTAGTAGGTAGTGTGTTGGGTTATTAGACGTAAAGCCCGGGTTCGTATCCCAGGTCAGGCATCAAAACGAAATATGAAAAAAAATTATTTCTTTGGCGGCTGCCTCTCAGCAGATTTCTGGCAAAAACTCTGAGAGTAAATAAAAAGTGCCATGAAGAGCTTCTCATAAATCTGTCGTTCGGAGTCGACTTTAAACTGTAGGTCCCGCCACTCATGCATAAATTAACGCACACAACATAAGTGGTGTGAGAAGCTAGGTCGTAATCCTGACTGAAGGATTGTAATGACCAATTATGCATGTATGTATGTATGTATATGTTCGAGTCACTCGAATCATTTAAAGGGTGATTTTTTAGCTTTTTGTCAATACTGGTTTAAACAGCTCACGCACGTTTCGTGTTTTGTTTCACTGTCAAACATCTTCAGTTTGGTCTATAATTTAACCATGAACCGTCTTACAAACGAACAACGCTTGCAAATCATTGAATTTGGCATCATTGGACTGTACTTCTTCAAAGATGCTGCGAATCGTAACGTAACTGTGAATGGTGAGCGCTACCGTGAGATGATATCCAACTTTTTTTTGCCCAAAATGCAAGAGCAACAAGACGGTGCCACATGCCACACAGACTTATTGGGAGGCGAGTTCGGTGAATATTTTATTTCACGTTCGGGACCGGTCAATTGGCCGCCTAGATCGTGCGATTTAACGCCTTTAGACTATTTTTTGTGGGGCTATGTTAAAGCTCATGTCTATACAGACAAGCCCGCTTCAATTGACGCATTGGAAGACAACATTGATGAATTTATTTGTGAGATACCGGCCGAAATGTTGGAAAGAGTATGCCAAAATTGGACTAAGCGGATGGACCATTTGAGGCGCAGTCGCGGTCAACATTTGCATGAAATAATCTTCAAACATTAAATTATATGGACCGTACTATCGATTCAAATAAAGATTTCATGCATTTTTCCAAATTTTATGTGTTTTTTTATTGAAAAATTTTCCTATAGCTCTTAAAAAATCACCCCTTATAAGTATTATAAGAAGTATTTTTCCAAAGTTATGAATCTAAATGAGTAGAGGCTTATGAATCAAACATATTTCGAATGGTATGAGTTTGATCTTAACGTTGCACGCATACTCATTGCAACCTGTACTTATAAATCAACGTTTGTAGTGAATACGAATGAATCAGAGTACATAGTTAAATTTCAATATTGTTGACTCACTTAAATATATTCAAAATTTTCCTGAGTGCTTATGAGTAGCGAAAAAATGATTCATTGCTGATCTCTGAAAAGGTTGTAAAGGGTCCGCCAAATAACTTTTTTTTTTTTTTGAAAATGCTTTAAAAAAAAAACTATTGAATATTTTCTCAAAATTCTTTTTTTTTATTTGAAAGTACAATCCTTCCGGTTAATAATGGAAAATAATTTCATTCAAATGGCTGCCTCGGCTGGCCATGCAGTAGCCTACACGATCGGTCCAATTTTTAAGCACATTATCGATTGTGTGCAGCTGTATTTCACCAATGGCTTCACGAATATTGTCCTTTAAAGCGTCAATTGTCTCTGGCTTGTCGACGTAACACTTATCTTTGACGGCACCCCACAAATAATAGTCCAACGGTGTCAAATCGCAGCTCCGAGGTGGCCAAACGACATCAGCTCTGCAGCTGATAATGCGATCTTCAAAAACAGGGCGCAAAACATCGAGTGTAGCTTCGGCTGTGTGGCACGTAGCGCCGTCCTGTTGAAACCAAATATTGCCAATATCCTCCTCTTCAATTTTTGTGAACAAAAATTCGTTCAACATGGCCCGATAACGATCGCCATTGACTGTAACGGCCACTCCTTGCTCATTTTCGAAGAAAAATGTCCCAATTATGCCTCTGGACTAAAATCCGCACCAAACAGTGACTCGTTTTGGGTGCGTCGGCTTTTCAATGTATGCGTGCGGGTTTTCTGTGCCCCAAATGCGACAATTTTGCTTGTTTACATACCCGCCAAGATCAAAAGAAGGCTTCATCTGAAAAGATGATTTTTTTTTTGCCAAAATCGGCATCTTCTGTAAGTCGATCGCAGGCTCACTTAGCGAAGCAAAAACGCATTGGATGGTCAATATTCGTTCAGCGGAAGGATAAAACTAATTATCTGTCAAATCAGACATGAGCTAAGTGTTACCATTCACGAAATAAGCACTAGTTGAAAAAAAAAAAAAACGTTAGATGGCGGACCCGATATCTTTGAGAAAATTTTTATTTAAAGAATATTTTTTAATGGTTCTTCTTTCTTACCCATCTCTAGCAAATGTCGCCCACAATTGTGTCATACGTTTTACCATAAATATATCGCTGTCATTTACAGCTAATTGTGGACCATACCATAATCCCGGCATTATATATTGCAAATCATCGGCATGACCAATACCTGTAGGAAGGATTGTATTAACATGACATTAAAAATATATCACAATAAAAACAAAACCATAAAATATACCTCTCGGCTGGCCATTTTCGTCATTATATAAGCTGCGCTTAACCTTATAGTCCATGCAATAATAATAGACCGGCTGATGCTTGTATGTTAACTGAACTAAACGGTAAATGCCATGCCCTATAATGGCATCAGAGAACATTTCACCCAAACGATATAAATTTGAGGAATTAAACTCCATGAGGTCATTTAAATAAAACTGTTTTAGCAGGAGACTTTTTGTATTGCCATGTCCCGGCTGATAAAGAAATATTTCTGGTGCATAGGATTCAAAGCTTACAAACAGATCATGCAATAAGCCCGTATTATTTTCTTGATCTAGAAAAGAGAAGAAAATGCTTATTTCTTTAAAAATTTCATTTATTTTGTTTGTCCTTTACACTTACGTTGTACTGAAAAGTCCAGCTCATTGCGTGTTAGGCCCACCATCAAGGGTACTTTATTAAAATTACCCCCGGCAAAAGCCTGTGTGGGATGTTGTTTCAAAAATATTCCATCAATTTCGTAATTCCATTTCATGTTCGTAAACTTATAAGGCTCCCATTCTGAACATTTATTTACAATTTTTTGCCAACTTATTTCCCTTAAGCATTTTATCATATCATCTGCGTGAAATTGTGGACATGACAGTTCTTTAGCCAATTTACGTGACCAATACAGGTTATCGATATGAAAGTGATTAGCCGCTGAACCGCTCATAGCAATGGCATAGTGAAACAGGCCCTTTGACAAAGGGGAGACGAGATGCAGGGTAACCGCCATAGACCCAGCACTTAAACCGAATATGGTAATTCTCTTGGAATCACCACCAAAATTTCGTATATGCTTTTGTATCCATTTCAATAGCATAACCTGATCTAAATAGCCATAGTTACCTGGATACTCCGAAGTTTTAGTGCTAAGAAAACCCAAGGCTCCTAAACGATAATTAAAAGCCACTAAAACAATGTCATGTTCCAACAGATATTGGGGACCTGCCTCATACACGCTATGGCCACTACCCAAAACATTTGCACCACCATGTATGTACACAATTACTGGATCTGTTGCTGTTAAATTTCTAGTGAAAACATTCAATTTTAAACAATCCTCGGACATTAGCATTTGTAGTACACCCGTTTGCGGACAAACTAAGCTATCCTTTGTTGCTTTGAGCGTATCATTCCATGCTTCTATCGGCTCGGGAGCCTTAAATCTCAAATCGTTTATGGGGGCTTTGGCATAAGGTATGCCTCTATAGGCGTAGATATCCTGACCAAATAAAGATTTCAATATTGTACCTTGAATTTTACCTAAAGCAGTGCTGACGGTGGGGGCTTCGGTTGCATTGTTATCTTCATTTAAGGCGCTGGTCTGTATTAGTAGTACGATAATCGTTATAATACTACACAATGTTTTCATATCGATGGTTAAAAGAGAACTGAAATGTTTTTTTTATCATTACCTTTTAGCATATTTTTTTTTCGAAATGCTGATAAGATTTCTTTAATAACAAATTTCTATCGCTACCGTACTAATTTGATTATTTTTATACGGCTTTGCAGATTACCATTCTTCGTGGCCATGCGTAAGAGAAAGTAAAATGAAAAGAGAATATTATTTCCTACACTGAAAAAAAGAATCAAGCCATCCAGGCTTGAATCAATCCATATCGGTCACAATAGTACGGTAAGTGCGGTTTGGCTTGAATCAAGTACAAAAGAGTTGAATCAAGCCCGAATCAGCCAAGTACAAAAGTGTTGATTTTATCGCGATTTAAGCCTTTTTGGGATCAAAGTGATCTCATCATGTATTTGGTTTAAGCATATTTTTTCTTGATTTAAGATCGAATTCGTACTTGATTGAAGAGAATCAGAAGTAATCCTTAAGCGCACTTGTTTCAAGAATTATAAAGTTGATTTAGGCTAGATTAACTTATCAGCGTTGTCAACTTTGAAATTTCAAAACGCACCAAAATGTAGAAAAAAACGCGACATTTGAAGAAAAAAGCACCAAATTTAGAAGTTTTTTTTTTAAATATTTATTGAATCAATTTAAAATTAAAAAATTAAAAATATAACAATAAGACACTCACAGCTCAAGGTTTAAAAAAATAATAATAAAACTTAACAAAAATAAAATGAATTTTATAAATTCTATACAAAATTTTTTTAAAAGAAAAACTAAAAAAGACAGCAAATTTCATATAACATAATTTTCATTTTTCTTTAAATAAAACATACTATCTTCAACAATGCAAATGGTACGTCTGTAAAACTGATTGTAAACATTTTGCATACCTGAATGAAATGGTACTGAAAGCGTTGTATTTTTTGTACAAATGTTTTTTGCCACACTGAAACAAAAAGTTGTGTCGAATTTACTTTGGTGCCACCAAAAATTAAAAAACGCACCAAAATTTAAAGAAAAAACGCACCACGCGCCAACTAAGGAATTTTTCGCACCAAAAATTTAAAAAAGCACCCAAAATGTCGCGAAACGCGCCAAGTTGACAACGCTGTAACTTATAAATGGGATCGAATTGAGGCAAATCGTACTTTATTCGAGCACAATGAACTTGATTTAAGCCCTAAATTATACTTGATTTAAACCTAAATTTATCCAAAAACGAGCTTGTTTCAAGAATTTTGAACTTGATTTAAGCTCGAACTCGTACTTGATTTAATCCTAAAATCGATTGATTTGAAAAAAATGCAAGTCATCTACACAAAAAAATGCAAGTCATCGACCGGAATAATCCAAGTCATCTACCAAAGAAATGCAACTTGCGAAAAATACGACATTTTGTTGGATATATATTGTATAAAACACATGAACTAAATGAGAATTATTAAAATTTTTACTTTTGAACTTAAAACCCACAATTCCATAACTCAAATAACAAATAAGTCAAAATTACACTTTTTTAGATAGATTTGAGCTTTTTAGTGTTGATTTTAGTAATATAAGGTTTAGTTTTTTAAATCAATCCCGTTTTTTGCTTGTTTTAAGCAAATAATAGCCAAAACGGGCTTAATTTTTCAAGCACGTTTTTTGGCTTAAATTGAGAATAGAAAAGTTGATTTTAGCACGCCGTTTTTCTTTCTGTGTATCTAATATGGAAACCAAAACTTTAGTATTTTATTAAAAGATCACCCTGTTCCCTTAAGTAGGCAATAATAATTGCATGTTGCCTGTTAGGGGAACTAACTTGAGTATACGTGGACCTAGTTAATGCGATAGGAACTAAAAAGAAAACATACATGAGACTTGGCCAATCTTTTACTTTGACTTATCAATCGTTAGCCTACAGAAGGTGATCTTGTAGACCAAAGCCAATGTTTCTGCAATCTAGTTTCGTTGTAGGCAAATACGAATACGATTAGGTTTCGTAGAAATATATGAGCACCCATTAGTACAAATAAATGAGCACATATGAGCGATTCAGTGGCCACATACGAAACCATGAGATTCCCTTAAACCACTTTATGCAAACAAAGAGTAGTCACCAAACTTACTTACTTAATTGGCCATTAACAATCCGATTAATGGATTTCGGCCTGCCGTAACACATCCTTCCAGGCGCCTTAGCTTCTTGCGCGCCTACGTCAGTTGGTTACACCAATCGATGACAGCGCTTCGTCGATTTGGTCCTTCCAACGCAAATAAGGTCGCCTCTTCGCCGACTTCCACAGATCCCCCCATTAAATACCCGCCTCGCCGGAACATCTTCCTCCATTCGAATGACATGGCCGAGCCAGCGCAGACGCTGGATGTTACTCGCTTCACAACGTCGTTGAGGAGCTCATATAGCTCACTGTTGTATCAGGTCAGGATTATTGACTTAGTTTCTCACACCACTTATGTTGTGTGTGTTAATTTTATACATAAGTGGCGGGACCTACAGTTTAAAGTCGACTCCGAACGACAGATTTTTGAGAAACTTTTCATAAGAGGAAATCGCCGAAGAAATACTTTTTGTATTTTGTTTTGATGTCTGGCCTAGGGCTCGAACCCTGGCTTTACGTCTAATAAGCCAACACACTACCTACTAGACTACGGCGACTTCTTCACTGTTGTATCGGATGGGGAAATCATTGCCAACTAGCACTGGACCGAAGATCTTACGTAGCACTTTTCTCTCGAATACTCTCAAGACTGCTGCATCACTGCTTAATAGGGTTCATGCCTCTGCGCCATAAAGAAGCACGGGTAGGATGAGCGTCCTGTAGAGTATTAGTTTTGTCGTACGAGAGATGTGTCTGCTACACAATTGCCTATTGAGACCATAGTAGCAACTGTTGGCAAGAGTGATCCTGCGCTTGATCTCTAAACTGACATCAATTTAGGTGGTAACGGCGGAGCCAAGATAAATAAATTCCTCGACTACATCGAAAGTATAGTAATCGGCCGTTATCTGAGATCCAATACGCCGTACGTCTGTACTTGTCGAATAATATATAAAGGGCTATCCATTTCGTGGTTTCACAAGTATGGGACTGGAATTCGTTCGACATCTGTCAAACTAAGTTGTGAAACCAATTTTTTTTCTTTTCAGTTGAAAGTCTGACATTGACGAAAATGGATCGCTTAACTATCACACAACGCATAAAAATTATCAAAACCTACTACAAAAATGGTGATTCTGCCACAGCCACGTATCGTGCTTTTTCGAACAAAATTTTCTTCAGCGATGAAGCACATTTCACACTCGGTGGGTATGTTAATAAACAAAATTGTCGTATTTGGGGTTCTGAGAATCCTCAAGTAATTGAAGAGAGGCCATTACATCCAGAAAAAGTCACTGTTTGGTGCGCTCTTTGGTCCGAAGGTGTGATTGGACCTTACTTCTTCGAAAACGACGATGGAACGACTGTCACCGTCAATTCGGAGCTTTATGGTCATATGATAACCGAATTTTTTTTTGCCTGCTATTGAAGAATACGTTTTGGAGAATATGTGGTTTCAACTAGACGGTGCCACATGCCACACAACTCGAGCGAATATGGCTTTATTGCAAGAGACATTTCCTGGCCGCGTAATTTCTCGTCGTGGCGATATCAACTGGCCACCAAGATCATGCGATTTGACACCATTAGACTTTTTTTTGTGGGGCTACGCGAAAGACCGTGTTTATGTAGATAAACCTTCAACTCTTGAGCACTTGAAAACCAACATTCGTCAAGTTATGGCTGAGATACCGCCCAATATATGTCAAAAAGTGGTCGAAAATTACCTCAAAAGAATCAATGCTTTTTTTTTTTACGAAACCAGCACTCAGGGGATGGGCCCTACTCATGCAGTGCATTGTGCAGGTTTTTTAGGAAAGGTGGAAAAGGGGAAGATGCGAACGGCAAGGAAACGAGTTGCTGCTAGGTGACTATAAAATGGCCAGTGCTATACCTTCACCATTAGACAGTCTACAGGCAATCGTCCCCAAGAAGCCCGCAGTTTCTCACACCACTTATGTTGTGTGTGTTAATTTTATACATAATTGGCGGGACTTACAGTTTAAAGTCGACTCCGAACGACAGATTTTTTGAGAAACTGAGAAGAAATCGCCGAAAAAATACTTTTTGTATTTTTTTTTTATTTTTTGATGTCTGGCCTGGGACTCGAACCCTGGCTTTTACGTCTAATAAGCCAGCACACTACCTACTAGACCACTTCGCGTGGAGGTCATTTAAATGATGTAGCATTTCACACATAATGTCAACGTTCAAACTTTACAATAAATAACAAATATCATGAAAAAACTATTTTATATGTGTTTTATTTACGTTTACTTTTGAAACCACGAAATGGATAACCCTATACTTTCTTTTGCCCTCATTTACTGCCAGAACCAATCTTATCAGATTCCCTTTCAATAGCACTAAAGGCAGCAGTAACATCTCGCTTGGTACGCCCTAAATTTGTTAATGTCGTCAGTGTACTCAAGCAACTGGACGCTTTTTTGACCCAAACTGCCATTATTATTACCTCAACTATGCAGTTATGACTTCAGGTAATATACCTATGGTTGGTCTAGAATAGTAGTTTTAAAAAAAAAATACCCCAAAAATATTTCGTCTTTTTGCGGGAAATATTTCGTTTTCTCAACAAATCGTTTTTTATGGCTTCCAAAAATTGTTCACACCTTTAAATTTTCAATTAATTCGTTACAAGCAATAAAAAGCAATTAGCAGACTATTTCCCTTCTTTTTTTTATCAGCAATTTTCCTTTTTTATAAGCCTTAATTATCCACAACTAAATGAAATTTCAGAAGATGATTTTTAACGTTTTTTGTTTTTTGCAAAGAATCAAATAAACAGGACTTTATTACACAATTGATGATACGAGGAACACCCCTTAAATCTCGTTTTTTTTTTTTTTGTTATGATTGTTGCCAAATCTCTGACAACCAGAAATGCAATCAAGCGCGAAAAGTTTAAAATTTAAACAATCGATGGAGTTTTTTTATTTTTAGCAGCAGAAATGAATTATTAAAAGCGGAAACAAAACACTCGTAATTGTCACTTTGAAGTGTGCAACGAATTGCATCAGGCAAACGCAAAACTACCAAAAAACCATGACTAATGTTTTACGCATGTTTTCTTTGTTTTTTTTTTTTGTTTGACGCTTTTGCACGAATAGGTGGCATCAATACTTTAAAGTTTTTAAAATCCGTGTTATTGAGGGGGTAATACGTGCGATTGCAAGCGATTGTAAGAGAGACAAATCATTCATTCATTGATTATTGCATTACAAATAAAGGATCATATTGTCCGCCAGTCACGCTAATAAACTTGCGCTTTTGTATGTTAAAAAAAAAAACAGCAACAATCGTACATTGGAAAAAAAAAGGAGTGACGGGAAAATGTTTATCTTTCAAATAGACCTTCTGTCCTATTGATATAATAGGATACAATCGTACAATCGCTTTAAACAAACATTTATTGTTGCGATCGAAGTATAAACTATAAGTACTGTTTATACGCTTGTAATAGCGCTTGTAGTAGGTAGAATTATTATGGACTTAAGGCAACTCAAGGTTGACACGCGTTACCATTTTAAAGTCGTTTCATTTTTTTGTTTTTTTCTATTCTTCCATTGTCTAACGAATCGACATATAAATTTTTGAAATATTAAGCTTTAAACAGTTGAAAATATTTCTAATTCTGTTTCTATTCCTTTGAAATTGTTTCTTCGTTTAAAAGCCATTCGGCATAAAAACATAAATTTCTTTATCAGTGAGAAATTGAAAGAAAAAACATACAATTTTAAAGTATCAAAATAGTGAAAATAAAAGTATTTGATAAGTATTTGGAGTTTAGAAAGTGAAAACCATTAAGATCAAAGGTCATCATATAATAACGGGTTATCCATTTCGTGGTTTCAAAAGTAAACGTAAATAAAACACATATAAAATATTTCTTTTTTATTTTAAAGTTTGAACGTTGACATTATGTGTGAAACACTATATCAAGGCACATCTAATAGGTAACCGTAAGTGTACAACAAGTACAACAATGCAAAAACAACAGGCATTTTGTTTTTATTAAAGCGTACGCGTAATGTCAAAAAAATTAACCCTCAAACCTCTATAGGAAATTAATAAAAGCAATTAAAAAAACTAAATACATTTTATATATTGAAATTTCTTTTGATTTTTATGTCATGCTTAATTACGCAATAGTGGGGCACCTATAAATTAAAAAAAAATTATTCCATGCAGTCAATAACATTTCCACTTTATCTAAAGAACATGTTTTTATATGGCCATCGATAAAAATGGCAGATGCTAACGTTATTTGTTATTGGTCATAGTTTTGGCACTTAGTTGGTGAGACCGAAATCTTTTTTTGGGTAATTCATCAGCCTCGTCTAAATAAATATAAATATAGTAAATCTAGGTTGTAGTTTAAAAGATATATGGATTTAGTGTTAAAGGCTTAAATATTATTAATCATCTTGCAAAAATTTTAATAAAATTGGCTTTGAAATAGTAATCCTGAAGAATTTCTAGAGTGCGTATCGTTAAGGATACATCCGGTACATATGAGGGTTTATAAATGCGAAAATGATTATCGAAACAAAACAAACAAAAAAACAACAAAATTTTGACATTCAAAAAGGCGTCAGCTGTTGACATAGGTTTAACTATTGGATGTGCCTTGCACTATATAATTTTTTTTTTTTTTTTTTTTTTTTTTTTTTTGTAAAACCAGTACTCAAGGGATGGCCCCTACGCATGCAGTGCATTGTGCAGGTTTTTAGGAAAATGGGTTATAGGAAGGTGGAAGAGAGGGAGTAGTGTTTGTGGACATCTCAAGATGCGAACGGCAAGGAAACGAGTTGCTGCCGGGTGACTATAAAATGGCCAGTGCTATACCTTCACCATTAGACAGTCTACAGCAATCGTTCCCAAGAAGCCCGCACCCTTCAGTCCTAGCTTCTCACACTACCCATGTTGTGTGTGTTAATTTTATACATGAGTGGCGGGACCTACAGTTTAAAGTCGACTCCGAACGACAAATTTATTGAGAAGCTTTTCATGGCAATTTTATTTACTCTCAGAGTTTTTGCCAGAAATCTGCTGAGAGGAAGTCCCCGAAGAAATATTTTCGTTTTTGACGTCTGACCTGGGATTCGAACTCGGTCCTTCAGTCTAATAAGCCAACACACTACCTACTAGACCACGGCGACTTCTTTTGAGGTAATTTTCGACCACTTTTTGACACATATTGGGCGGTATCTTAGCCATAACTTGACGAAGGTTGGTTTTTAAGTGCTCAAGAGTTGAAGGTTTATCTGCATAAACACGGTCTTTCGCGTAGCCCCACAAAAAAAGTCTAATGGTGTCAAATCGCATGATCTTGGTGGCCAGTTGATATTACCACGACGAGAAATTACGCGGCCAGGAAATGTCTCTTGCAATAAAGCCATATTCGCTCGAGTTGTGTGCCATGTGGCACCGTCTTGTTGAAACCACATACACCTATCCCCCGTTTTACACGGTATTCGTTTTACACGTTTTCGATCTTACACGGTTTTTGAAAATAAAATTTTTTTTAACGAAATTTATTAATTTTGCATTTACATGAAATTATAAACACTAAACTATAATTTGCTTATATCTACAATAACATTTTCATTGTTTTACGGTCAAAATATTTTACTGTCAAAATACAACACTACAAAATATATGTTACAGTTACGAATTCTTAGGAGTCTATGTCTATGATGGAAATAGATAAGATGGGAACTCCCCGTTTTATGATCAAAACTAAATTGTATGTGTGTATAAGTTAGTTTGTTTGAAATACCAAAACAAAGAGCATCATTGTTTTTAAACTTTGTTTTTAATTAGTGTTTATATAAAATAATTGATAGCGTAAATTTATTCAAGGTGAGAAAATAACAGAATTATTTTTTACAAAATCTATAATTTATAAAAATGTGTTTGTTATTTATCATATTAAAAACTGACAAAAAGGGCTTTTTATAGTGATTTTCGTTTAGCACGGTTTTTCCATATAAGAGTGAATTTTTCGAGTTACACGGTTTTTTATGGAACCTATCTTCCGTGTAAAACGGGGGATAGGTGTATTCTCCAAGTTGTATTCTTCAATAGCAGGCAAAAAAAAAATTCGGTTATCATATAAGTAAGGTCCAATCACACCTTCGGACCAAAGAGCGCACCAAACAGTGACTTTTTCTGGATGTAATGGCCTCTCTTCAATTACTTGAGGATTCTCAGAACCCCAAATACGACAATTTTGTTTATTAACATACCCACCGAGTGTGAAATGTGCTTCATCGCTGAAGAAAATTTTGTTCGAAAAATTGCCGATACGCACGATACGTGGCCACCATTTTTGTAGTAGGTTTTGATAATTTTTATGCGTTGTGTGATAGTTAAGCGATCTATTTTCGTCAATGTCAGACTTTCAACTGAAAAGAAAAAAAATTGGTTTCACAACTTAGTTTGACAGATGTCGAATTCCAGTCCCATACTTTTGAAACCACGAAATGGATAGCCCTTTATAATAATTCCGGCAATTAATTATGCAATCTTACATTTTAGGAATTACTTGCCTATTTCATAATTAAAATCCTTGTAGTGTTAATATATTCTAGAAGAAAAATCCAGGTTGCGTATCTACATCTGGGTTGAGAGTTATTTTTATTGATACCAAGGTTAGGTTAAGCTAGGTAAGGTGACGAACACCCTTGAAGAAAGAGGCCTATTGTGTTACAATTCTGCCCTAGAGGAAACCATCCCGAGTTCAAAACAAATCTTGCTATTGCAGCAGAAAACCAGTGTAGTGGTTAGGCAGCCCATACATACATACATATTTGGTCATTACAACCCTTAAGTCAGAATTATGGATGTAGTTTCTCCCACCACTTATGTTGTGTGCGTTAATTTTATACATGAGTGGCGGGACCCACAGTTTAAAGTCGACTCCGAACGACAGATTTTTGAGAAACTTTGTCGTGGCAATTTTTTATTTACCCTAAGAGTTTTTGCCAGAAATCTGTTGAGAGGAAGTCGCAGAAGATATTTTTTTTCGTATTGTTTGAGATGTCTGATCTGGGGTTTGAACCGTGGTTTTACGTCTAATAAGCTAACACACTATCTACTAGACTGCGGCGAATTCGAAACATGGACATATGATTTCAAAATTTGGCTTAGCTGTCGACCATTCTTTAGCAATTGAATTTAAAATGAGCTTAAAACAGGTTATTTACACAGATCTCTTCCGTATTTCATATTACAAATCTTTTGTTTTTAAAACTGATCTATCAAGCCAACTTTCTATCTCTTCAGCTTACGGCGGAATTTTTTTTATTTCATTCTTCTAAAGGATTCGAGTTTAAAATCGATTTGGGTTTCCTTGCAACGTATAAACGTTCACACCAGCAACGAGTATTCAAAACGATGAGTAGATTCGAGTCATACTTATAATTTCAGCTACTTATACGCATTCATACTTATTTTTATATCATACTCATTCTACTCATACTCAAAGTTGGAAGTACTCATCGTACTTATACTTAACAATACGCACGATGTTGTTGATTTCTACTTTCCATGATTCAACATATACACGAAGCACAAAATAAGTATGATTCGAGTACGAACACCACAATACTCGCTAGAAGGTTGTGTGTGTGCTTTGCTTGCTGTCTTTGTCTTGTCTTTTCATTTCTTTTGTAAATGCAACAATAACTACTACTGTAAATTTTGATGATTTTGATGATTCGAGTGACTCGAATCATTCGTAAGTATTATAAGTATTTTTCTAAATTTATGAATCTGAATGAGTAGGCATATGAATCAAACAATGAATCGAATGTTGTGAGTTTGATGTCAACGTTGTACTCATACTCATTGCAACCTATACTTATAAATCAATGTTGTAGCGAGTACGAATGAATCAGAATAGTTGAATTTTAATACTCTTGACTCACTCATACTCAAAATTTCATAAGTACCTATGAGTAGCGAAAATACGATTCATTGCTGATCTCTGGTTCACACATACATAATTGGTCATTACAACCCTTCAGTCAGGATTACGACCTAGCTTCTCACACCACTTGTGTTGTGTGTGTTAATTTTTATACATGAGTGGCGGGACCTACAGTTTAAAGTCGACTCCGAACGACAGATTTTTGAGAAGCTTTTCATGGCAATTTTTTTTTTTGTGAAACCAGCACTCAGGTGATGGCCCCTACTCATGCAGTGCATTGTGCAGGTTTTAGGAAAATGGGTTATAGGAAGGTGGAAGAGAGGAAGTAGTGTTTGCGAACGGCAAGGAAACGAGTTGCTGCTAGGTGACAATTTAATTTACTCTCAGAGTTTTTGCCAGAAATCTGTTGAGAGGAAGTCGCCGAAGAAATATTTTTTTATATTTTCGTTTTGATGTCTGACCTGGGATTTGAACTCGGGCCTTCAGTCTAATAAGCCAACACACTACGTACTAGACTACGGCGACTTCAAAACGTTAACAGATTCATTTTTTTTTTTTGCATTTGTGGGACACAAATTAAGCAACAATATGTTGTTGCGCATAAATTGAACACACATTGTTTCTATTACACTTGAGTTGTAACCACTTTTTGGAAAGTTTTTTTTGCTTTGCAGAAAGCTTGCTGCTGCCGCAGACGATGTTGATGATTCGTTTGTTGCAAATTTATAAATAAAGGCCACTTGACAGATACACATATTCCCGGGGAGTGCAAACATCCCTTTCTTAAAAAAAAAAAAAAAACAATGAAAAATTCAATTGCAATTGTTTGGTCACATAAACTGGAACGGGAGGGACCTCAAAACACTTGAAACTCGGCATGAGTAAAAGAAGAAGAAAGAAAAAAATCCAAATAAAAAAGGGATTCCTATGGTTAAAAGAAGTGGTGTGGCATAAAGTAATAAAATGAATAATTTTGTTAATGTTTTCAAAAAAAAAAATTGATATATGAATTTATTAAAAGTTTAGGGGGTTGAAATGATTTTAATACTCATACTTTTTTTAGATGAGCTTCAGTAGCAACATTGCAACTCTGTAGATGCGTCCGTTCTGTTCCATTGACAGCGAAGAAGTTCTCACGCATCAGTGAATGTTTAATAATGGAAAGATGTCGTGAGTGAGCTCGAGTACTTAACAATAAAAAAAATAGTTTAGTTCTTAACACTAAAACGTACACAGATTTTGTGTAGTTATAAAGAATATGGAAAAATCTAAAATAGGCTGGGCTCCTATCTTTCCCTTAGGACTCAGAGGGTATTGTTTAGGAATGTATTATCTAAGACTGTTTATGTTACTTCTGATGTTCCGCAGGTTAGCCATTTGGGTCCTTTACTGTTTTTATTGTTTCTTAATGATCTTCCTTGTGCTATTTCTGATTGTAATATTCTGATGTATGCTGACGACGTTAAATTATTTTATACTTTTGATGATGACCATGGTCAGGCTGTTCTTCAGCGAAATATTGATTCCTTTGTAACTTGGTGCGGGACTAATTTGATGGATCTTAACTTGAGAAAGTGTAAGTGCATGGTTATCTCTCGCGGAGGCGTAGTTTCGTCCACTTATGTGATTAATTCTTGCCCTTTGGAAACTGTTACTTCATTTCTTGATTTGGGAGTATTATTGGATATTAAACTGTCTTTTATTGATCATATTAGTATGGTGATTGGCAAGGCTCGGGCTGTTCTTGGTTTTGTGAAAAGATGGGCTAAGGAATTCACTGATCCTTATATAACAAAACTGCTATACATTTCACTTGTTAGGCCTATTTTGGAGTACGCGTCTGTTATTTGGAATCCATACTATCGTTGTCATAGTGATTCAATAGAGTCTGTGCAGAAGCAGTTTTTATTATTCTGTTTACGTGGCTTAGGATGTGATTATGCCAATGGGTTTCCATCTTATGAGGCTAGATTGGGTCTGATTAAACTTTCAACTTTGGAACGTAGAAGGGCTGTGTTAGGCGTTTGTTTTGTCTATAATCTGGTTAAGGGTGATATCGATTCCGAGTTTTTGCTTTGTAACCTAAATTTCAGTATTCCAGCAAGATTTTCACGGCACTATCGTCCTTTTTCCCTAGATTTTTATAGAACAAACTATGGTTGTAATTTTCCTTTTCGTAGATTATGTAATGATTTTAACATGTATTATGATTTTATTGATTTTAATTGTACTGTTTATAATATTAAACGTAGCTTATATGCTGCCATTAATTTGTAAATTATTATAGAAAAATATATTCTCGTTCTTGTCTTAGGTAGTTATGGTTTATTGTTGCTTTATTCAGCTTGTGATTAAGTTCTGTAGCTGATTTATGTTGTCGTTGCCTTTACTTTTCCCTAACCCGCTATAGTCCGGACTGTAGTGTGTACGTGTCCCTACGTAATGGGGACGAGCCCTCCGCGGTCGGGTGAGGGTGGGTTAGTGTGAGGCCGGGGACGTTCGAAAAAAACAGTGCTTGATAGTCAATAAAACTCAAAATAATTCATTCATTAATACAGTTACGGACAAAAAAATAGGCTCAGTCAATACCGTTTTACATTTCATGAAAAATTTTTATTTTTCTTAAAAATTATGTTAACAAAATTACTGATAATAATACTTTTATTCATGTTTTACATGTTTGTAATAAAATAAAGATAGTTTTGAAACTTTTTATAGACAAAAACTCAAAAAATTCATGCATATCAATTAGTGTTGGGAATCCCGGGAATCCCGCAGTTTTTAACAATTCAAAATTCCCGGGATTGAGCACTTAATCCCTGGATTTGACTTTTTAAGCCGCAATGAAAAAAATCGTATATTAGAACTCTCACTAAAACGTCTTTATTTATTAAGAAATTGTATACCAAAGCCATTAATAGACATACATAGGTCCACCTGAAGGTGAATATTTTGCTTTATCCAAAGATGGGATTAATATGGTATCCGCAATCATTAGTGCTCTTGTCCCAGTTAAAGCAACTGTTGACGCCCTTTGCCGTCGGGATGCTAATCTGTTCACAGCCGATGTTGCCATAACTTTTATGTTAAAAAAAACTTAAAGATGCTAACAATGTTATAAGTCAAAAACTACATTTAGCCCTCATCCTTCGCATGCAACAAAGGAGAACAGATATCAGTGGGGTACTTTAGTATCTGCACAATGGTAGAACAAATGTTCAGCCCTAATCCGAAACAGAGTTCGTAACGGTTCCTTCTTCCATAAAATGTCGCAAATTAATAGTTGAGTTACTCGAAAGACTAAATGCTTCAAGTCCAGCTACATCACTTCTAATAGCTTCTGAGTCAGAAGTTACACCTTCTGATTCAGATAAGGCACCTTTCGAAATTATTTCAGATTCTTCTGAGCTTCCATCTGAATCTCTTTCTTGTTATCTTGAAGAACCTTTAAATATTTCAGACGAGCTCAATGTAGCTATAAAAAAAGCACATTTACCGTGGATAGCAATTCGATGTGAGACGTTGTCTGTAAAAATTCAGAGAGAAATGCTCTTGTTTGAAAATGGAGCAACACGTGGTGACTTTTTGCAAAGAGCATACGATTTTTTAATGACTATTAAGCCAGCCAGTGTGGAGTCTGAACGTGCTTTTTCTGCAGCTGGATTTTTCGCAACTAAAATAATAAGTCGTTTGAGCGATGAAACTTTGGATGCTCTGTGCTTCCTCAAAACGTATTTTAAAAATAAAAAAAAAATAATAACATATCGCACTTGATCAACAAAAGAGTATATATCTATAAAAACAATTAACTCTTTATAATTAATTTAAAAATGTGTAAAATTAAAAATAAAATTAATTTTCTTATAATCTAATCAATTCTTTCTTATAAATCTATTTTTGGATGTGTCATGTTATTAATTTTATTGAAATAATATGTTAATATCTTTCAAGAACAAATTTTTTAAAATCCCGGGATCCCGGGACTAGATAAATGAAATCCCGAAATCCCAGGATTGAAAATATAGAGCGGGATTGCCAACCCTAATATCAATAGTATTAAGGTGACAAAAAAATAGGCTCACTTATAAAAATTAAGAGAAATTTATAAAATTTCATTGAAAATACATTTTAACGTTAGTACTTAGTACAGTTACCCTTGTTTCGCAATAAAGCCATACATCTTCTCGGCATAGAGTCCACTAGATCCCGGCAAATTTGATTTGGGATACCATACTACGCATTCTGAATATTTTTCCATAATTCTTCCTTATTTCTTGATTTTACGGGTCCAATATTCTCTTTAACTATTTTCCATAGATTCTCTATCGGATTTAAATCTGGAGATTGTGCAGGCCAAGTCATAACGTTTACTTTGTGGTCTGAAAACCACTTTGTTGCTAGACCCGAAGTATGCTTCGGGTCATTATCTTGCTGGAATTTAAAGTGAAATTGCCACTGAGTCTACATATTTTATTGTCCACTCTCATTAGTACCATTTTGATTTCAATGGATCGTAACAGACTGATAATTTTTTTTTAAAGGATGCCACACTGCTTTTTTGTAGCAAAACACTTGAATAAAACGTTACAATTTGTCACTGTAACTGTGGAAAAACTAAAATTATTAGCAAAAACTTGATTTGTAAAAATATTGTCACGGTGAGCCTATTTTTTTGTCCGTAACTGTATGTGTCATTAGCTCCTTAAACAATGTACAAATATTTGATTTTCTTGTTCAATTTCTTTTATTTGGGAACTTTGTAGGGTTAACAAGATTTACTATTAAAAATTGTGCACTCATTTGAGAAACCACATAAAAAATAAATAATTTCTCCGTTTCTTCCTTTAATTTTATCCAAAAATGGAATGGAAATCTTCTCACTCGTTAAACACTCAAGAGCGTATAAATTTTTATTTTTAATGCGATTGGGAAAAGCATCAAAGCATTTTCGCAGAATTAGCATTCGCCGAAAAACCTAAAAATGAAATCGAAATTAAGACCTGTGAGGTCTTTTAATTTTTCTGAACATAATTGTTGAATTAAAATGCCAGAGATTGTGACATTTGAGATCTTTATTCTCTTTTCATTTCTTTTTCTTTGTCTCCTTTTCTTCTTTTATTGTATTCGTGTAGTAGTAAAACAGATCATTTTCGTTTTGTATTGCAAACAAAAAGAAAAGAAGGACGGACCGTGTTGAGTCACACAACACAGCTTAAGACACACAGAAATTGAGGTTTTGTGTAAACAAAAGGCCATGTTTAAGGACATTTAAGGATCTTTAAGAGCCAGACAATTGTGGTCGCATTAGCACACTTTAAAGGGCGATATTGTTTTCTTCTTGGCCTAAAAATTGATATACGAAATATAGTATATGGACACGTTTTCTTTCTTTTTTTTTTTGTATGCAAAAGATACAGACATCCGAGGTTCGTGTGATAATTTACTTATGCATTAATTGTTTTTACAAATTTAATTGAATAATGTTCGTAGGAAAACCCAAAAGTGTTTTAGAATAAGCACTATACATACGGTGACCATTATTTCCATGAGAAAAAAGCGGACAAATATATAAAATAGATAAACAAAAACAAAATTCATTTATTATACATAATTAATATTTAATATAAAGATTTTTACACAAACTTAAATTTATACATATGTATACATACATACATATGGATATATGTACTTATGTGTATAAATTAACTTCTGATATTTCTCTACAGAATGTATTTTTTTTAAGTATTGGGCCTGTTAAATAAAAATGTTTTAAATTCCGAACAGTCCATTTCAAAATTGCATTTTATGGTCAAAAGAGATTCTAAAGTTTCTAATCCCATTTGATATCTATCGAAAGACCAAATATTGTTAGATATTGAAAAAATTCTTTCTGTTGGTGCGTTAGACGCTGGCAAAGCAGATGAAAAATTTACTAATTTCAGGATATTTTTATAAGGAATATTTTTCGTTTCGAAAAATGTTAATATTTTAACCCACTTTTTATCGGGATTTAATGCTGATTGTTTCCATATTTCTATTTCTATTTTTTACATAAGTGAATTCATCAAAAATCTCGTTATTATTTATATTTAAATCATTTCTGATTTCAGTTACCTTTATTAACGACTTTTGAACTGAAGACCGAGATGGAATTGCATCTAACAATATCCAAGCAAGTCATTCAATTTCTTTAAAAGAGCCATCCCATTGGTTCAGGTAAATAATACAGGTTCTGTGAAAGTTTTTACCTTTTTCCTTAAACAATTTTGTACGTTATCTGGTAAAAATGCTTCATTGTGACGTTCTATTAACTTTGATTTAAATTCTTTTAATATTATAACCGCTTCAGGCATTGAAATATGTTGACTTTCTAAACGCAGTATATATTTATGGAAGACACTACCTTGACTGTGTATAAGTAATAACGAAGACATAGCAAAAGGATCATTAAAAGAATTAAATAATATTGTTGGGTAGTTTTCTTGTTTAAGAAAGTACTCAATCGTTTTTACCGAATTAGTGAAAAAAGTGGACAAAAGCGGACAGTTTGTAAAATAAATACTTTTTATGGTGTTTTCTTTTCTACCAAAAAATGTGCATTTTATTTAAAAAAATGCAATTTTGTGTTTGTTTCTTAAAAATGTTTCGCCCTCTAAAAGGGTGGTATGTTTTATTCTAAATAATTGGCACTTTCCAATGGTGAAGGGCATTGCATTTTATGCCCTGTATAAATCGAGAGTGCTGACAATACCCTGTAAAGCACATGACTTTTGTTTTTTTATAGGTCTACCAGATGAAATTTAAAAATAGTCGCCTGGTATCGTTATCCAATTTTGAAGTTAATTTTTTCATTGTTTTGTGGAGTAACCTTAAGGAAAAATTACATTATTAAAGCTACACGGTTAGTAATATAAAAAAATTGCATTCAGTGTTAGGTGGTCCAAACGTCTATGATCAATGAAAAGGTTGGTCTTCACATCCCTTAATTGTGTGCCGTAATTTGTCAAATCGGTTATTTCCGTAATCTGAATAGTTAAAAAAAAAATTTTTTTTAATATTTGTGTTATGTTCTTCTCAAATAAAAAATTACATTATAACAGGGTTGGTCAGAAATTTTTTAATGCACCTTGTAAGAGGGTGACATTTTCTTTGTAGAAAAGAAAACACCATTAAAAATTACGTGTGGTAAAATAGTGGACAAATAGCGGACGCAAAAAAAATAGCGGACTGTCCGCTATAATAGTGAACAGATGGTCACCGTAACTATACACCGACTACAGGAGTATAAGGCTTCTCCCTATTGTATTGTGTGAACGACTGAAGCCACACGTGCCTCTTCAAACATGACAGGTCCACTATCGACCAGACATGCAAAATAATTCGAGACACAATCTTTTTGACGATAATATCGCGCCATAAGGAATCGTGTTTTTGTTGCAACGTCTGAGTTCGATACTACTGCGAAGGCAGATGCAACACGTGCATCTTCCGACCTGACAGATCCACCATCCACCAGACATGAAAAATAATTCGAGACATAGCATCTTTTTCATGACAATATGGCGACATAAAGAATCGTGTTTTTGTTGCAACGTCTAAGTTCGATACTATTGTAAAGGCAGAATGATGTTGACCAAATCCTGCAGCTCCGTTAAGGCAAGAATGGACCTCTCCGAATCTTTCGATACCGTGCTGGCTTGCAGACAAATCGCCGTAGTCTAGTAGGTAGTGTGTTGGCTTATTAGACGTAAGGCCATGATTCAAACCCCATGTCAGACATCAAAACGAAATAGGAAAAAAAATGTCTTCGGCAACTTCCTCTCAATAGATTTCTGGCAAAAATTGCCATGAAAAGTTTCTCAAAAATCTGTCGTTCGGAGTCGACTTTAAACTGTAGGTCCCGCCACTCATGTATAAAATTAACACACACAACATAAGTGGTGTGAGAAGCTAGGTCATAATCCTGACTGAAGGGTTGTAATGACGAATTATGTTGTGTTGCAAACAAGCCAATCTCTTATCATGCGACCTCTATACTCTACATTAAAGTTGTCAAGACGTACAAGGGACAGTTGTTTTTTTGTAAAAATGCCAGTTCATGCTAAGATAGGCCCTTCCATTTTGAATGCTGATCTTGCTAATTTGGGAGCAGAATCTCAAAAATTACTAAATAATGGAGCAGATTACTTACATTTAGATGTTATGGATGGTCACTTTGTGCCAAATCTACATTTGGCCACTCAGTGGTAAAATGTTTGCGCAACAAAATAAAGGAAGCTTTCTTCGAGACACATATGATGGTATCGAAGCCTCAACAATGGGTGGAACCGATGGCGGATGCAGGTGTAAATTTATATACATTCCATGTAGAACCTGTGATTGATGAAGTTGATAGTATTTGCCGAAAAATCCAAGAGTCCGGTATGAAAGTCGGTTTGGCAATAAAACCGGGAACTGAAGTGGAGGTGTTGCAAAAATATCTTGACTTGGCTGATGTTGCTCTAGTTATGACAGTGGAACCCGGATTCGGAGGGCAATCTTTTATGGCTGATATGATGCCAAAAGTTGAATGGTTACGCCAAAACTATCCCAACTTGGATATTGAAGTAGATGGTGGTGTTGGACCTAAAACTATTGAATGTTGTGCGAAGGCTGGTGCAAATATGATTGTCTCAGGTACTGCAGTTATACAAGCTCCGGATCAAAAAGCTGTAATCAGTCTGCTAAAATCAACAGTACAAAGTTATAATCAATAATTTTGATTTGGATTCTAAAATATAAAAATTCTAGAAAGAATATGAAATATGATTAGTTTCCAGGATTTGGGCAAATATATTTTAGAACCTTAATGGTCACCTTTAACGTTTAGGTAGATAAGAATATTTGTTAAAACTTTTTATATTTCCATTTATTTTAAATAAAATGTTTGTATATAAACATCTTGTTTCAAATGTCACAAGTCGCTCACGCTCCCCATGCTTCTTTACGGGGTAATCATAATCATACTTATTCACTTATCACACGTTCCTCGTATGTACGAGTAATTGAAAACATAATGCTTAGATATTACTATGTTATCAGCCCTTGAATATTGTGCACATGCATAATTTTTGATATTTTACATCTTCATTGTTGTTGTTTGTATTTGTATTTGTTTTGTTTTTGAATTTAAATTTTCTTATGAATTGTTAAACAAAATAAGTATATTTATATATATACATATATTAAATGATTATGATTAAGAACAATGTATATATGTATGTGTGCATTTTAAGTTGTGATATCATTTAAAGGCATGTCTTCAAAATGTTAAATTTTCATTTGTTTTTTCGGTTATTTAATATCGGAATTTTCTATGGATTTTCCCCAGAGTATAGATTACAAAAAATATCAACCAAATAAACAATATCACATCACTACCATAGCAATACACATTCAACTACATATTCAGGCATTCATTCATTCAGTCATTCATTCATTTATTCGTTCTTTTCTCAAAGAAACAAAAATTTTCTTTTGTTTTGCAAAATGTTTCAGTTTTTTTTTTTTTTTTTTTTTTGGACAAATACAACGAGTACGGTGGAATTATCAACAACAAGAAATATACTCACTCCCAATTCCCTTCCCTTATACGTGCGTACGTAATATTGATATGAGGATATTGAGTATATCAGGAGTTTTATTGTTGTTGTTGTTGTTCTTACAGGCTGTGTGTCAAAGTGTAAACGATACGTTCGGTTTTTACAGTTTTATCAGAATGCAAATAGGTTTTAAACATCGCCTGTGCCTCTATTGTTTTGTATGATCAATACTCTCAGTCCTTCTTTTCTCTCTCTTCTACTCTTATGGGGTACTCAAGTACATATTCTGCTTCATATTGTTTCTTATTGATTCAATTCAGTTCAATTGAATTTGAATTTGAATTTGAATTTTGAATTCCTTTTGTTAAGTTTGTTACTTTTCTTCGATTGAATTAGCGAAGTGGTTACATTGGCAAAAAGAGAACACACACACACAATTAGAATATCGTTTTGATCGATTACACATTATTTAGAGCTGCACTCGTACATATATGCAAAATATTTTCCATTAAAACCATTTAAATGTCTTAAGGCGCGTTATTGTTCAGAAGCAATCTTAAGTGTGTGACATGATGGAAATTGTATCGAATTGTACTACTTCATGGCGGTCACTTGAAAAACCATTCGGTTTTTTTTTTGTTTTTTTGTTTCAACCTAATAAAGGCATTAAAATGATTGAATAATTTGCATGGCACGTAAAAGCAGCTGCTTTTATCTTTGCAAAGCAATTTTTTGTTCTTCTTTCTTATTAACAATAACAAGCAATCGATATTTCTGGAAACTACAAATGTTTTTAAAATTTTTTTAAAGAATTTATCGTTATTGAACGAATTTTCATGCATTTATTATGAATTTTTAAATAAATGTCCTAAGAACCAAGAATGATAAACTAAAGATTACGCCATCACGCACACAAAATTAAAACTTTCTGCGCATGTTAAATCAATGACGTCACGCAATTTGTGTTCCTATTGGCTAATGATTTTCAACTCTCAAACTATTATATTTATATGTAAACTAGCTGACCCGGCCCGCGTTGCTGCGCCACCAACTAAAATAAATTTGAAGGAAAGACATTACACGAATATCCAATTAATTTTGAATCATTTTATTGATTTTGTTTCCCGTTGTCCAGATGATTCAGATGAACGGGCTTGAGTAGTACGCATTCGATCAGTTTCTAATCTCACTTTTCGTTGTACAAGCGAACGGGTCTCAGCGGCATATATTAGAAGATTTTCCAGTCTCAATGCTCGTCTGATTGTGAGGCTCGTAATGCTCTTTTCTTTCGTGCTTGAGGTGTAGAGCGATCAATTGCTTGTCATTCATTTTGAATAATTTTCAGTGACGCCATCCATTGGAAATTAATCGCACCAACCTCCGTCGACTCATACGCAACAACTTTGTTAAAGAATGCACAGTTTACGATTTAATTCATTTTGAGTAATTTTCAGAGGCGCCACCTATCGGATATTGATCATACCAAATTAGAAACCTTCTTCGGCTTCGGCATAACATGATCAAATGCACAGTTTACGATTTAATTAATTTTGAGTAATTTTAAATGGTGTCTCCAGTCGGAAATTGGTCATATTCACTTAGAAACCTTCTTCGGCTCATGCGCCACAACTTTGCTAAAGATCATAACATGATAAAATGCACAGTTTACGGTATAATTCATTTTAAGTAATTTTCAGTGGCGCCACCTATCGGATATTGGTCATACCAACTTAGAAGCCTTCTTCGGCTCATGCGCAATAACTTTCCTAACGATCATTACATGATCAAATACATAGTTTACGATTCTATAAGGTACATACAAACAAACAAATTGGATTTTGCCACGCCCCTCCGCCCACAGACCGGAAATAAAAAATCAGACTTCACAGTGTTACCCGCCTGAATATTCTGAAGATTCCCTGAAAATTTTATCAAAATCGGCCCAGCCATTTTGGAGTCCATACGTTACATACATACACACATCCACTTTTATATATATAGATATAACAGTGGGACAATTTAACTTTTGTTTCTACAAAATTATTTAATAGCAAAAACTTTTTTTTTTTCAAAAATGTATTTATTGAAAACTCATTAAATAAAAATTATCCAACAATATTTTACTAATTGAAATATTATTTGAAAATAAAATGAAGTGAAAAGTTTTTTTTACGTTGTTATTTTACGAGTATTCATTTTCCTTTTTCTTTTGTTGATATTTCTCACTTGTTTTTTACCACTATTTTGCTTGCACTTGCCCACTGCACACTCCATGTTTATATTTTCCTGCAATATTTCTTTTTAGTTTTTCTTTGTGTTGCAGCTTTTTTAACAAACTTCACTAATTTTTTTTTATAATGTTAATTTTTTTAACGCTCTTTTTCAATAAATTTTTCACAAAATTCGTTGTATATTTCATGAATAGATAAATATTTTTTTTTGAAAGCTGTCAATGTAATTTATATTGCAGGGCTGCCAACTTTTACGTAATGCACACATTTTTCAGAAGAAATGATAATTTTCACATATGAAAAAGACTTGGAAACTTTTAAAATAGCCCAACTACGTCATCTAACGGGAAATCATGCGCAAGGCGTAATCTTTCTCATGCGCAAGGCGTAATCATTCTTGCTAAGAACTGCTTTCGATATTTAGTGCCATATTATGTTATGAGACATATTCGCTCTTTTCGATAGCTAGGTTTAGATAGATATTGATCGAAATATTGACAAACTTGATTGGAGGCATTTGCATTACACATACAAATTAATCGAAAGCGAAAATATGAATCGATTTTTAGTCTTACTCTTATTAATATTGCCTTGCACTAATACCATCGTATCGCACTCAATCTATACAGGGTATTCCCATAATGACTCCTCATTCGTGTATTGTCTTAACAAAATTTCAAAATTTTATTTGGCATCTGATCACCAGTGCGCTCTGTTCCTCTCTAACCAAGGCATTATTTGCTATACTCCATTGGCTCGCCGTAGTCTAGTAGATGGTGTGTTGACTTATTAGACGTGAGGCCAGGGTTCAAAACCCAGGTCAGACATCTTCAACAAAACGAAATATAAAAAAATATTTGTTCGCCGGCTTCCTCTCAGCAGATTACTGACAAAAACTCTGAGAGTAAATAAAATTGCCATGAAAAGCTTCTCAAAAATCTGTCGTTCGGAGTCGACTTTAAACTGTAGGTCCCGCCACTAATATATGAAAAATTAACACACACAACATTAGTGGTGTGAAAACTAGGTCGTAATCCTGACTAAAGGGTAGTTATGTACGAATGTCTGTATATTCAAGAGATTTCAATGGCAGCACATAAATTATGGTCAAAAATAAACAGCGGACCTAGACGTTATAATTATACAGCGATTAGCGGTCAAAATATTTTAATGCTTAACTAAAGATAACTCTGGGATTTGCTGGTAAGGCTAATGATTTTTAAACTTTATACACTTTTCATAATCAATCGAAGGTTGCTGATATGATCACTTAAAGATCTGTTAGATCGAAATCTAGCTTTCTCTTTGCTAAATTGCTGATCGATAATTCTGTTGAACAGGAAATTATTCATTGTCTTAGCAGTTTCAGTATTTTTTTTCTTTTATCCTATTTGCCTTACATTCCAGTGACGCATTTTCGTAGGCAATGTACATACCAGAGATCAGCAATGAGTATTCAAAAATATGAGTAGAATCGAATCATACTCATAATTTCTGATACTTATACGCATTCATACTTCTTTTAATATCATGGAACCTCTACTCATATTCAAAGTTTGAAGTAATCATAACTCAACATACATACTTATGTATATACGAATCACAAAATAAGTATGATTCGCGTACGAACACTAAAATTCTCACTAGAAGGTTGTGTGTTTGCTCTGCTGACTGCTCTGTCTTCTTTGCTTATGTGTCCTTTTTGTTTTTTTGTTGTAAATGCAACAACAACTAAAACTGTAAATTATGATGAATGATTCGAGTCACTCGAATCATTTATAAGTAGTATTATAAGTATTTTTCTAAAGTTATGAATCTAAATGAGTAGAGGCTTATGAATCAAACATATTTCGAATGGTATGAGTTTGATGTCAACATTGTACGCATACTCATTGCAACCTAAACTTATAAATCAACGTTGTAGAGAGTACGAATGAATCAGGGTACATAGTTAAATTTCAATATTGGTGACTCACTTAAACGATTCATTGCTGATCTCTGGACCGCATATAGCCAGTATAGCCTTTACATTTCAAGTAGAGTAAATAAGGGGTGATTTTTTAAGAGCTATAGGAAAATTTTTCAAAAAAAAAAAACACATAAAATTCAGAAAAATGCATGAAATCTTTATTTGAATCGATAGTACGGTCCATATAATTTAATGTTTGAAGATTATTTCATGCAAATGTTGACCGCGACTGCGCCTCAAATGGTCCATCCGCTTAGTGCAATTTTGGCATACTCTTTCCAACATTTCGGCCGGTATCTCACGAATAAATGCCTCAATGTTGCCTTCCAATGCGTCAATTGAAGCGGGCTTGTCTGTATAGACATGAGCTTTAACATAGCCCCACAAATAATAGTCTAAAGGCGTTAAATCGCACGATCTAGGCGGCCAATTGACCGGTCCCGAACGTGAAATAAAATGTTCACCGAACTCGCCTCTCAATAAGTCCATTGTTACGCGTGCTGTGTGGCATTTGGCACCGTCTTGTTGAAACCACATGTCATGCAAGTCAAGCTCTTGCATTTTTGGCAAAAAAAAGTTGGATATCATCTCACTGTAGCGCTCACCATTCACAGTTACGTTATGATTCGCAGCATCTTTGAAGAAGTACGGTCCAATGATGCCAAATTCAATGATTTTCAAGCGTTGTTCGTTTGTAAGATGATTCATGGTTAAATTATAGACCAAACTGAAGATGTTTGACAGTGAAACAAAACACGAAACGTGCGTGAGCTGTTTAAGCCAGTGTTGCCAAAAAGATAATAGCTAAAAAATCACCCTTTACTTTCGTATTTTACAATAAAAGTATTTAAATTGTTTCTCTATTAATTACAATAAGAGGGAAGTTTTAATCTTTCTCAATTGAAACACACAATTGATCTATGTATTGACAAAAAATCAAAAAATAAAAAAACTAAATAACTTGAATGGCAACGAGTCTACTACTACCACACATCCACATCTCATTATTATAAGTTTTTATTACGAGACTGTTTATTACTAGGCAGGCTGGCATTAATAAGGAAATTAATTTAAATCACAGCAACAACCAACACTCATCACTTACAGTAGTGATGGGAACCAAAAAACAAAATCTTTTCTTTTTTCTTTTTTGAAATTCGAAAAAAAAAGCTGCGGGCGTAGGATCAAAAATTGGTTTTATTGCAAAAACAATCAGTTAGAAAGAGTGAGCGATAGAAGAAGAGAGACAGAGAGAGAAAGAGTCGTATGATTTGTATTCATTTGCGTCTGCGCATTGCACTTACTCGTACAATTACGACACAACGTATATTCTTTTTGTCCATGCCACTACTCACGGGTATGAGAATAATTATTTCCACTAGTGCCGGGGCAATGAAAAATTTCCTCTTCTCAATTACTTTTCCCAATTATGATGGCAATGAACTTCACATTCATATTTTCTAATTAAAATGTTACACACTCGCACGTTGTATGCAATTTTTCAATTTTCATTAAAATTTCATTGGATTTTTCAAAGAGTTGCAACAAAGTATGCCCATAACCTTCAACCCTTAAGGCTATTTTCCTATACAACACATAGAAAGTTTAACAAAAATCTTGGTTTTTAAAGAAAAATTCAATATTTAGAGAAAATATTCCCTAGTATTAGGCAATATTGCAAATAATTTTCGTTTTCAATTGAAAAAAAAAAAATCATTTATTATGCGGGTTTTGATGAAAATTGTTTGACAGATTAATAGAAAAAGAAAGTAGAAAATAATACTTAAATTCATTAAAATATTTCACTTTTCAATGGTTTCACATTGTAGGTAGGTAGGTAGGTTGAAGAATAGTTGACCAGTCAAGGGTTTCATGCCATCATGTAGACTTATTGCGCTCTCAGCATTAGAACTACCACCTTACTTTCTATAGGAAGTCTGTATCTTGTACAAACTTCCTTAAGATCTTCCGATCCATTCCTCTGATATGAGTTACGCCTGAAATAGTGTCATGCCCGAAATATTTGGATCTCTAGCTTACGAAAGCGTTAATCATTTTCTACCACGCCAATACTCTTCAGGCATACATGTAATATTCTCTGATTCTCTCCTCATTTGGAACGCCCCAAAGTATTTTTGTAATTCCCCCTATTGTGTCATTATTCCACAATGGTCGATGTGACGTTACCGTCTAGTTTCTGAGCTTTAATCCATTGAAAGACTTTGGGTTATCCATGCTTATAGTACGTAATACTTTGAGGGCCATTATTACAACTTGCCGTTAACTAAAGGGAGGATTTTAACGGGCAGATAAATTGTTTTTCATTATTATGAGTACCCAATAAGATAGAAGTGATCGTTAAGCTAAAGGGAAGATCATCCTACCTTTAACATTTAAAGGTCACTTTATGTTTGAACTTGCCATATCATATACTATTTTCGATATGGCAACTTCAAATTTAAACAAAATGAGCATATACAACAAAAAAACGAAGTCCGCTGTTGCCACTGCGTTAAAAAAAACTTGTTTAATTGAGCAGTTTTATCGAATTTGCTCCGGCAATGGCATATTTTAATTTTATTTTATCTGTAAGTTGTAATAACGAAAATCAGTTAAAGGTAACTTTACAGTTCCCTTTAGCTAAAGGTACCTTTAACTAAACCCAAGTTTAACGGCAAGTTGTAATAATGGCCCTGAGTCTATTTGTTAGAGTATTAGCTTTCCCATTTCCAATCACTTCATGATACCCAGAAACCAATATAATGCCAATGGAGTAATGGTAATCACTACAAGATCTGTTAGATCGAAACCTCGTTTCCTCTTTCCTAAATTGCTTATCGATAATTCCGTTGAGCAGGAAATTATTCATTGCCTCGCCAGTTTCAGTTCTTTTTTGTCTTTTATCCTATTTTCCTTAGATTACAGTGACGTATTCTCGGAGGCAATGTACATGCATGCATATGCCAGAACATACCGAAACTTCTGGTCACACTTTTTTATGTTGCAGCAAGTTATCGATATCAAGGTTATTTTCTTATTATTTGTTTTCGATTAATTTTTTTTATTTTTTTTTTGTTCTTAAAATCATAGAAAGTTCTTTGACACTTTGTTGCTTTATAATCGAAATCATATTACAAATGACTTGTAACATTTCGATTCGGTTTACAAAATAGAAAGAAAAATAAAAACGAATAAAAATCTTTAATTGGAAAGTACATTGAACTCAGCTCTGTGTTGTTGGGTGATTTGCATTCAACACAAAGCAAAGCAGAGCAAAGCAAGGCAAAAACGATACAAATACCGGTGGAATCTATTGGAACTTTTAACGTTCATGCCACAAACATTTTATGTTTCTTTCCCCCTCTCCACTCAAACTTGGTTTCGTTTAATGGATCTATTATTATTATTGTTATTGTTATTGTTGTTACTGTTACTGTTATATTTTTATTTTTTTTTCACTTTAATTAATTTAATTAAAGATCGCATCCCATGTCTATTCAGGGTGTCTTTTTCCCTTGCTGTTCACTGCTGTCTGTATTCAAAATTTTGAACAAAATAATCTCCAATTCCAAAATTCTGAATTTTTGTTTTTTTTTGATAACAAAATGGAGTTTTGTTTCCATTGTTATGATTTCTATTTTTTGTTTTTTTCTTTGGAAGTGTAAAATTTTATTAATGCATTTTCCAAAAATAAAATATTAAAAAAAAAAACCAAAAAAAAAAGTAATAATTTTTGTTAAACATAAATATATGCGCGTTCGTTTTCAATTAATTTCAATTAAGCTGCTGCTGCACACACTCATTTCGTTCATTCCAACCATTAATCTATCCATCCATCCCTTCAACTAGCCAACCAAACTATACACTCATCTAATCATTGATCTGAACTTTCCTTTCTATCTGTTTGGGAAGTACATATTTATCGGGTCCGCCATCTAACGTTTTTTTTTCAACTAGTGCTTATTTCGTGAATGGTAACACTTAGCTCATGTCTGATTTGACAGATAATTAGTTTTATCCTTCCGCTGAACGAATATGTTTCCATCCAATGCGTTTTCGCTTCGCTAAGTGGGCCTGCGATCGACTTGCAGAAGATTCCGATTTTGGCAAAAAAAATCATCTTTTCAGATGAAGCTCATTTTGATCTTGGCGGGTATGTAAACAAGCAAAATTGTCGCATTTGGGGCACAGAAAACCCGCACGCATACATTGAAAAGCCGACGCACTCAAAACGAGTCACTGTTTGGTGCGGATTTTGGTCCAGAGGCATAATTGGGACATTTTTCTTCGAAAATGAGCAAGGAGTGGCCATTACAGTCAATGGCGATCGTTATCGGGCCATGTTGAACGAATTTTTGTTCACAAAAATTGAAGAGGAGGATATTGGCAACATTTGGTTTCAACAGGACGGCGCTACGTGCCACACAGCCGAAGCTACACTCGATGTTTTGCGCCCTGTTTTTGAAGATCGCATTATCAGCCGCAGAGCTGATATGGTTTGGCCACCTCGGAGCTGCGATTTGACACCGTTGGACTATTATTTGTGGGGTGCCGTCAAAGATAAGTGTTACGCCGACAAGCCAGAGACAATTGACGCTTTAAAGGACAATATTCGTGAAGCCATTGGTGAAATACAGCTGCACACAATCGATAATGTGCTTAAAAATTGGACCGATCGTGTAGGCTACTGCATGGCCAGCCGAGGCAGCCATTTGAATGAAATTATTTTCCATTATTAACCGGAAGGATTGTACTTTCAAATAAAAAAAGAAATTTGAGAAAATATTCAGTAGTTTTTTTTTAAAGCATTTTCAAAAAAAAAAAATGTTATTTGGCGGACCCTATACAAAAATTGTTTTCAAAATTTTATTAGTATTCGGAGGTATTCTCCCTTTATATTTATTATTGTTTTTATTATCAATAATAATTTAAAGGTTTCACTGTACAGTAAGCACTGGAATTGAAAAACCTTAAGGCATAATTTTATGACTCTCTGACACACACACACCCATACATAGATATTCATTTTGTTAATCATACACAATATATTTATTGAATAAAAACTTGTAATAATTTCATTTCTTTATTTATTTAAAGTTTTTTTTTCCAGGAAACATGTTTAATAGAATTCCTATTTTTAAATCAGAAATTAAAGCACCAGGGATCGATACCTAGCTGCTGCTATATAAAAAGTTTGACCAGAAGTTTTAGGATTTTCTGACATATGTATGTATGTACCAGAGATCAACAAAGAATCGTTTTTTCGCTGCTTATAAGCACTCATGAAATTTTGAATATAAGTGAGTCAACAATATTGAAATTTAATTATGTACTCTGATTCATTCATACTCACTACAACGTTGATTTATAAGTATAGGTTGCAATGAGTATGCGTACGACGTTGACATTAAACTTACACCATTCGAAATATGTTTGATTCATAAGCCTCTACTCATTTAGATTCATAACTTTAGAAAAATACTCACAATACTTATAAACAGTCGTCGGCACAAAGAGAACATATGAACATATAAAGCCGAAGAAAATCTTCCCCTGAGGGACATTGGTGCCGACGTCTGCTTATAAATGATTCGAGCAGCGTTGCCATTTGCCAGGTTTTCCCTTTTTTTGCAAGTTTTTTGAGATGCGAAAAAGTTTTCATTAAATTTGTTTTCTAACAAAACAAGTTTTTTCGACAAAATTACATTTAAAATCTTTTTCAATAAGTTCAATAATAATAACACGAAATATTTAAATTTTTAAATAAAATATTGTGTATTTTATTAGAGGGCACCGGGTTCCAAAGTTTCCTTTAAAAATGTTGGTACTTTTGTAAAAAACAAGTTTTTTTTGTAAAAAAATGTTTCTTTTCCCACAAATAAAAAGTTTTAAAAAAAAAAAATTACTGGCAACGCTGGATTCGAGTGACAAAAAAAAACAAAGATAAATGACACATAAGCATACGTCGGCACCAATGTCCCCCGGGGGCCGAACATCTTCGGCTTTTTACACACATAGGACACGAACATCAACAATGTTCGTTAAAAAGAGCGTAAAAATGCATTCAGTTGCTTGACAGCTTTCAGTGAAGCAGGTTCTCGTCGCTTCTTTTTGAATTTTTTTTGTGTATCAATAATACACTCAAAGAAAAATTTAAGTAAAATATGAAGAAAAGCTGGGAAACAGAATTTTTTTTGCTTTAAATATATTGAATTTCAGGTACCTGCAATATGTAATGATGACTCTTGCTACAAATCCATAAAAACTTGTGCGGAAAATTCTAATGACATCAAAAAGCACAATATTTGTTCAAACACTGCTTGAAACAATAATTACTAACAATTTTCCTCTGGGTTATACACATGCTTCTCACAAATACACTCACATTTTTATCATGCCTTTGAGCCGACGTCTGTACATAAGCAAAAAAGACAGAGCAGCAAGCAGAGCAAATACACAACCTTTTAATGAGTATTTTTAGTGTTTGTACGCGATTCTTATTTTGTGCTTCGTGTATATGTCGAGTTATGGAGAGTCGAAATCAACAACTTCATACGTTTTGAATATGAGTAGGGGTTCCGTGATATTAATATAAGTATGAATGCGTATAAGTATCAGAAATTATGAGTATGATTCGATTATACTCATCTTTTTGAATACTCATTGCTGATCTTTGCTTTCTACCATACTATACTGCCGACGCATTAGTCTGCTAATAACTAATCTATATTGGCTGAGAATAGTTGATACGATTCTATACAATCGGCGCGATGATTGTATTGTAACATCACATTACCGTTGTAGAGAGTAATCATATCGAACTTGTCCGACTGAATTTTATTTAATTTGATTTTTTTTTTTTAAGTATGAATTCAATTGATGAATATGAATTACAGTGTGATACAAAACCAATTACTTCCGTTTCTCATTTACTGTACTTTATGCAGTTTTTAAATCATCGTATGTGATTCTTAATTTCTGTGCTCAAGGGCATGGAAATTGATGGTTGGATGGTATGGTTTTCAACAAATATTTTTTTAGCTGGTCATTGTTTTTTAGTTGCAACAACAATTCACTTTACATGCGAGTATAAATTAATAAATCCTATTAAATGTTGTTAATCTCTATTTAGATCGTTTTCTTTTTTATGGACAAAATTCCGATAATGTATCGTGAGAGTCCAGTAGGAGACATTATGACATCCTGAATGCTTTTAAGTCTTAAATCCTTCTGAAAAGATTCATGTAATAAACATTTGAAATTGTTTTGTATTCTTTTGTTTCAAAAAAAAAAAAAAAAAAAAAAAAAAAAAAAACATTTAAATTATCAACAGTAGCAGTATTTGAGCAGGTTAAATGCTGCTTGTAAAATCTGCCTGTAAACCTGGCTTAATCCTGCATAGTAAGGATATGGTTTTGTTCTCTTTTATGTATTTCAATAATTTTAAATTAACATCTCTCTCTCTCTCTCTCTCTTTCATTTGTGTTACGTAGTAATTCGATTACAGATTTGGTTTTTAAGGATTTTATTGTTGTGTTCCATTTAATAACATTTAAAACATTATGATTATAATCCAAAAATTCTGTTTTTTTTGATTATTTTCCTGGTTTGACAAGTAAATTGTTTTGAAAATAAATGTCCAAACAAATGTTTTTTTTTGTTTTGTTCGGTTGTTGTTGTTATTGCTGTTGTTACAATCTCTTTATGTTGCCAAAATGTTTGTACTTTTGTTGTATTTTTATCTCCAACAAAACATCAGCAGCTCAATAGTCGTCTCTTTAGAGTTTATTTTTCGGTTTTTTTCGTATTTTTTTTTCTTTTTTTTGTAAAACCCTGCAGGACATTTGAAAATGAAATGACTTTGTTAGCTGGGAATTTTTGGGTTGCGTTCGATTACGTGTACATGAGTGAGAACGGGCAGACAGACAAACAGCCAGAAATTGTGCGATTGCGTACAAATAATTGTTGTTGTTGTTGTTGTGTTTTCTTCTTTCATTTGTAGGTTCGTTGGATTCAATGTTTTTTTTTTTTTTTTTGTTAAATCACATTTTGTATGTTATTAACCCTAAAAAGGTTGTGTATTTTTTTCAATGATGGACCATATGCGTTTTCTTTTTCACGCTATACTCAAGCAAATGTGGGAATCATCAACAACACTGAGGGGATGACCTCTACACGTACAGTGCATTGTGTTGGAATTAGGAAAATCGATTATGGGAGGAAGGATAGAGGAAGTAGTGTTTGTGGACATTAGATTTGAAGCTTTTTATATTATAAGGGCCATTATTACAACTTGCCGTTAAACTTGGGTTTAGTTAAAGGTACCTTTAGCTAAAGGGAACTGTAAAGTTACCTTTAACTGATTTTCGTTATTACAACTTACAGATAAAATAAAATTAAAATATGCCATTGCCGGAGCAAAGTCGATAAAACTGCTCAATTAAACAAGTTTTTTTTAATGCAGTGGCAACAGCGGACTTCGTTTTTTTGTTGTATATGCTCATTTTGTTTAAATTTGAAGTTGCCATATCGAAAAGTGACCTTTAAATGTTAAAGGTAGGATGATCTTCCCTTTAGCTTAATGATCACTTCTATCTTATTGGGTACTCATAATAATGAAAAACAATTTATCTGCGCGTTAAAATCCTCCCTTTAGTTAACGGCAAATTGTAATAATGGCCCTAAGTGACAGAAAAGATCTCTGCAGTAAGGCAGTACCAAATACGTATAGTCCGGCTAGCAAGTTCTATCTATAATGCAGTGTACGACCACAATCGGATGTGCTTCGGGTGTTAATATTTAAAGGATTTCTCTACAAGACTGGTGAAAGTTTGTCCGATTTTCCAGCTCTTACACTTATAGACACAGTAGACATATTTAATGTTGAAATTATACTCTAATTTTACAAACAGACCTTTTCATCAATGTCTTGTAATAAATTGCAGTTTCTGGAGGAAAAGGGATATACACACTTTACCTATAGCCGGTTAATACACTTCCTATTAAATTATTGGGTCGTCATAGTATTCAAAATCAAAATCTAATAAATAAGATATCAAAAATTCAATTCGAAAATCGATGAGATGCTGGACAGGGAATACGAAACTTCCACAGATTCGCAATGGCACGAGGCAATGTCTCGTGGAAATAGCGACAACATAAAGAATATCTAGTGGGAGGAGAAAAATGATCTGTTTCGTCCTCCATGGGTTAAGCTTCGACCCTCAATCGGTTAAGTTTTGGTTTCTACACAGAAAAAATTGCCTAAAATTTGAATTTTTCCGTAACGTTTCGCCTAATTGTGGCATTCCAATTCCGTTTTGGCAACACAATTTTGGGATCTCTTTGCCAAGGTATTACCTCCCACACAATTTTTTTTTAACTATTTCAAGAATGAAAATTTGATTACATTCTTGAATACGAAATAAGGCCCCGACTACCGTTTATGAGTTAATGCTGACTCATGTGCGCTAAGATATTGTATGTTGAACGTGTACGTTCTATTGAAGAGTTGATTTCTTATTAACTTGCTGACTACGGCTACGGCTTTGGCTTCCTTGCTGGTTTTGTGGTTATCAGTTGATGTAAATCTTTATGAGGTTGTTTTGCGTCTATTGTTCGTTCTCTTGCATAGAACACAACACTTACTAACCCAGTCAATCGAACGAGCGACCAACTAACCGATCCAATGGAAAACTAATCCCTAAGCCAATGAAATTTCTGTGATAGTTTTTGAAAATTCTTTTTGAAATTTTCAATATTTCACAGTCAAACGGTAAAGAAAATTATTAAAAATTGTAAAATGTTGTAAATTTATTGTGGTTTTTTTTCTTCTGGTAACATAATTAAGACGGAGAAAGAGAGAGAGAGAGAGAGAGAGAAAGAGGGGGAATTACCAAGTAGGGTTGTTTACAAAGCGTTTAGTTGTTGTCACAAAACGGCGTATCTGTTAAAGATGGTTTGATTGGCCTGGTCTTATCACTGATAGCCATCAGCTTTTTAACATGATCGTTAATAAATAATAAAAGTGAAAAGTGAAAATTAGGGAAATGGAAACTAGAAAATACTCGAACGTCTATGAATGTTTGTTAATGTGGTTTTTGTTAATGGAATGAATGGTGTGTGGAAATTATTTTATTCTCTACATTCCTCACTTACGCCAAAAAAAAAAAAAAAAGTTAATTAAACTCATAATACTCCATCTCCATAGGTTTACAATGGTTTATGATGGTATTTTAAGGAATACATTTTAAACGAAATCCCTTTTTGGCTATACATAGTATGATAACGAGCAAGCAAGCAAGCATATTCATTGATTTACGCCAAAGATAAGGTCACACAGAAATTTCTATTTTACACCACAGGATGCCAATTTCTAATTTCGAAATCTAATGTTAAATACTTACTTGGTTTCACAATTTTCTTTGTGAAATAATTTCGAAAAAAATATTTTATTTTAAATTCGTATGCGCGTAACCTTTAAAATGAGGCGGTTTTTATGGCTACTATTTGTTATTATTTTTGGGTTTTTGGAAAATGAGGAAATCATCAAATACTCTTCAAATTTACGATGACATTTATGTTTTTGGTTTTGTTTTTAACTTTTAATTTCCTTTTCTATTCTATTAAGTCAATACACTGTCATCATCATGATCATCGTCAGTGCTGTTAGCGTTTATAATGATTATTATGACAACGATTCACCATTCGAAGTGATCCCTTTTGGTGTCATCATCATCACGATCGTCATCATAAACTCGTTCGTTAATTGTGTGTGATCCAATTACTGACTTTAGTTTGTTAAACGTTAAACTGTTTCCATTGTTCCAGAATACGTAAATATTCTTAAATTGTGATAATTGACGGTCGGGCAATGTCAACTATTAATTGTGTGTGGCATAATTAAAATACCCCGCCTACTTTTTTACCTTTTCCTTATAACTTCCTTTCAGCGTTCCTGTGTTAGTTGAAATGGATTTCTTACAACCCGTTTAAGTTCTTTCTCTTTTCTTTACTTTCTTCTAATAATCCTTTTGCCAGCCGTCCTTTCCTTATAAAACTCAAAACAGAAAAATATTCTTTAGAATTCCAACCACCCTTCTTCTTCACCAAACAAAAAAAAAAAACAATGAAGATCTTTAAGTTTATTACACGTACATACTTCAATCAATACTTTTATTTAATTTTTTTTTTTTAAATTTCTTTTCATCACCTCCTAATTGTAGAGTGTTGCCTAAATTATAGACTTGAGAGAGACATGCATCCCCTTTTATCCTTGTTCGAATAACTGTAAACGTGTAGTTTTCATTCATGCCATTTCGTCTTCGTTTCTTTGACGGCGCTTTGTCATCAGTGTCCGTACATATCTCGAATGGAATGATCTTTCTTCGTCAGTTTCTATTGTATGTTTGGCTTACAACGTAAGTAAATTATATGATTGCGTGTGTTATTTTGGCGTTACTTTTAACACCTTTTACCTACTACTACTTCTTCTTCTTTGTATACTTTTGCTTGCATTATTCGGTTTAAAAAGCGGCCTTGAAGGGGTTGTAACGTGCCGTATCTGGGACGATCTTGACAACTTATCAGATGGCATTTTAAACGGAGTTACGCAGATTTGACGGGTTCATTATTTAAATGCGTGAGAAATTTCTTACAAAATCAAAATCGAAATAATCACAATCCTTTAGAATCACTTGGTAACTGTCAGGAAAATACAAATAATTTAAACGAATTTCAAAATAAAATCATACAACGAATAAGTTTCTGTTTAAGGTAAGTTTTTTTAAAATCTACTCAAAAAACACATGCATACCTATGTACATATCAAGGATCAGCAATGGGTATTCAAAAAGATGAGTAGAATCTAATCATACTCATAATTTCTGATACTTATACGCATTCATACTTATTTTAATATCATGGAACCTCGAACCTCTACTCTCTATTTAAAGTTTGAAGTACTCATCACATTCATAGTTAACAACACGTATGATGTTGTCGATTCGTTCGACACTCCATAACTCAACATATACACGAATCACAAAATAAGTATGAATCGCGTATGAAAACTAAAATACTCACTAGATGGTTATGTGTTTGCTATGCTTGGTGCTCTGTCTTTTTTGTTTATGTGTCTGTTTTCTTTTGTTGTAAGTGCCTAAAAACTAAGACTGTAAATGTTTATGAATGATTCGAGGCTTATGAATCAAACATACATATTTCGAATGGCATGAGTTTGATGTCAACGTTGTACGCCTACTCATTGCAACCTTTTGCTTATAAATCAACGTTGTAGTGAGTATGAATGAATCAGAGTACATAGTTAAATTTCAATATTGTTCACTCACTTATATTCAAAATTTCATGAGTGCTTATGAGTAACGAAAAAACGATTCATTACGATGCGAAGGAGAAAAACCGAAAAGGTGGCAGCATTCAAGAACGAATTACCGTGATTTTAATATCAGCAAGTCGCCATAGTCTAGTAGGTAGTGTGTTATAAGATCGCTAGGAAAGATCTGCAGCCGCTGTAAACCGTTCCAGAGTTCCTTCTGTAAGAGTCCAGTCCTTAAAAGGGCTCAATAACTTTATATACAATAACACAATAACTTTATTGTAATACTCATATGAGACATTTAGGAAAATAATTTGATCGCAATGAAAATATTCAACCATGTTTTTTCTTTGCGTGTTCACATCCGCCTGGTTATCAGACAACAATCAATCACTTGCATTCTAGTTACCCGTTAACCATACCAGCCATAACTCGTCTTAGAGGAGTAAACTGAAAGAAATTAAGGAAGTTTATGCAAGATACAGACTTCCTCGGTCTACAGTGAGATGATACTCCTAAATGATGAACTCATAAAAAGTCACTTGATCGCTTAACTGTATGCAGATAGGCATATTAGACCCTAGGTTCGTCTCCTCTTCTTTAACCTACCAACCAACTTAAACGGGAGTTGTATTGCGTACGTACTGACCAAAATATGTGTCACCCGATATGTAATTCGTGCACAGAAGTCATGATTAGCCTTGAAATTAGGGAAAAATTTCACTATTTGACTAACGGTAGACGAGAGGACATGTTCGATGCTAGTTTGAGATGGTTGCACTTAAACTACAGGGAGAATATACATATGTACATACATGCATACGTACACTGGCTAATTCTAGCAGTACAGTTTGAACTTTTAAAGAGTTATTGTCCGAGTTTATCAGTGATAAATCAAATGATTTCTGTATTATTGGAATTAATGAAATCAAAAGAAAATAAAGAAATAATTTTTTCAAAAATTTGTATGATCCAACACATAAACGCCAATAAATGATGTATTTTTAAATTTTCTATTCACTTTTTTAGCATTTTTTTTTTTCATTTAATTTCGGCAAGAAATTTTGTTTAAAATTTAAATAGAAACTAAATCAGTTATTCTCTCTCCTCTGCTTTCTCTTTGATGGTTTTTACTACCTGCCTCCACACACTTTTTTTCTAATAATTTTCACATTTTTATGCTATTTTGCAAAAGTTGAATAAAAAGGAATAAAAAAAAAATTAATTTCACGTATACAGTACTCTATGAAAAAAAACTAACTGTTATGTACTTGCATGTATTAGTGTTCAAATACTTGAGTTTGTAATTGTTTTCGAATAGAACTGAAATAGGAAAATAATTTAAATGTGGTAGCAGTAACTCTCTCTCTCTCTTTCTGTCGCAAAAAGCAGCAACAACAACAACATCTATAAAAGTAAATACACACCTAAACTACTACAGCCTTCTCTCTGGGATTTATTTTTTAATAAATAAATAAATACTCAATACACACACACATATGTATGTATGTATATATTTGCTTCGCTTTTAAATAGCAGTTGAAGTAAATATTGTGCTCTCTACTCGGTGGACAACTTCACAAACATCACAGTACCTAATATAAACCATTCGTTGTGTGTGCCTGCGTGCTTGTATGTGTGTGAGTTGGATAAATGGATAATTAAATTTATCCAAGAGTAAAACAACCAATCATCATAACTGTAGCTGTTAACGTGTGTATGTAATAAACAACCCTGTATTTTTGCTTTGCTGTGCATTGCATAGTTATTGTTGTTGTTGTTGATTTTCCAAACATGATTCGGTCGAAAGGAACTTAGTTTGGTGGCATGTTATAAGTGAAGTTAGTTAGCATTGCGCAGTCGTTTCGAATGGTCGTTTGTTTTGTGTAACGGTGGTAATATATGAAACGAAAACAAAAACAATTAAACGAGAATAAAAAAGAAATCTTTTTTTTGTCTTTATAAAAAAAAAACAACGGAAATAAAAATTTTGAATGTGAAAAATTAAAGAAAGAAAATATTTTCTTACTTAAAATAAGTGTTAATTAAAAAGGTGCCACTATAGGAAAATGGTTATTAACACATCTTTGACGGTAACATGTGGCGCCGCCAGCCCTCCAGCCACCAGGTCACGTGTACAATTTGATTGGGATATTAATGATACCGTTATACCCATGGTTAATGAGTTCGATGACTTTCACGATTGGGCCAATGGTCACTGCCGTTTAGTCTATGCGGCCAGCAATGAAGATGCCAAGAAACATTCATCCGGCTGGGCCATGCGAAATACCAACAATCACAATATCAACATATTGAAAAAAAGCTGTCTTGGCGTTCTATTGTGTTCGGCCAATTGTAAATTACCCAACGGCAATAGCGTTCATCTACGTCCGGCCATATGCGATAAGGCCAGACGCAAACAGCAGGGTAAACCATGTCCAAATAGGTAATTATTTAAATAAAATTAAATTAAATCTTAAGCTTATAGGCCTAAAATTTAATTTAAAAAAAAAATGGTTTTTTCCTCTTCATTTTGATTGTGTGTTTTTTTTTTTTTTTTAATTTAAAGAAACTGCTGTGGCCGTTTGGTAATACAACCTTGTCGCGGTCATTGTGGCTATCCAGTGACACATTTTTGGCGCCGTTCAGGTAATGCAATATTTTTTCAAGCAAAGGGCACACATGATCATCCTCGACCAGAAGCCAAAGGATCTTCAGAGGCACGCCGGCTATTGGGCAGTGGTAGGCGTGCACGCAGTTTAGCAGTTATACTGGCTAGAGATGCCGCTCTAAATGATAAGCTAAGCAGTTTACGAGGTGGAGTCAAAAGACAAAATCATAAAATGGATTCATGTTCGGATACTACAGCAGCTGTACAACAGCAGCAGGCCAAAAGGAAACGCAATCTAAAGGAAATTTCTCATAGTAACAGCAACCAAACAACAACAACAACAACAACATCATTCATCAATTCAAATCCAAATCAATTTGAACACTCAATGGCCTCTAATCAATGGCTAAACGATATGCAAACACCACCGGACTATACCACCACCACCACCACTACGCTTAATGATTTCAATTACAGTCATCATCACAATGCAGCCTTGGAGCAAATGTCCTATAATATACCATACGAAACTGCTGCTCAATCCCAACAAACAACAGCCTTTGTGACTTACAACCAACAACAGCAGCAGCTGCAGCAGCAACAGCAATATTCAGCCAATATCTCATTACTGGAGGATAGCACGGCGGTCTTATGTCAACACCAAGCCGCCACAGTGGGCCTTTATGACACTCAAAATGCCGAAATGTTAATACAAGACTACCACCACCAACAACAACAACCAGATATGCAACAGAAATGGATGTACGAGAGCTGTGATGATACTTCCAGTTTAACCAGCAGCTCAGGCTATAATTCCGATGATTATTATCTGCCCAACTTCTTATCTCCTACACTGAATGGTTATGATAATCAAAACAGCAGCATTCCTTTAGCTGGCAATTATAATAGCAACAGTGCCAATACGCCTACATCAACTGCAACTGATATCTATGCTGCTGTCTTTGATGTCAATCTACCAACAAACACTATTACCAGCAGCAGCAGCAGTAGCAGCACCACCACCAGCTCTGCAGTTCAGTTTGCAGGCAGTGGTGATAATTACACGCCGTCTAACATTCCAGCCATGAGTTTTGCCGATACCATGCTTAACAACGATCGTCGTCACGGGCATTCACATGCATCACAATACGAATCGTTATCTCATTATGCTTCCGATGCAGCAGGACCCGATTTCTATTACAGCAATTCAGCTGGTGATAACGGCAGTGAATGGAACATTCAAATACACGACTCAACATCCTCAACGCAGCAGCTATATACTGCAACGCCAGCAGCAGCAGCAGCAAATGTAATAGAATTACAAAATAATCATCAGACTATGGGAGTTTTTTAATGACTCTTCTGTCTCTCTCTTTCTCTTTCTCACTTTTATTTATACTCAATTATTTGTTAAATTTATTGTTTAATTTATTGATTTATAAACAAAATATTTGTTTCTAAGTATTTATTTACTGTTCCTCAATGCCCCCAACCATGCCTTGTCATTCATTATACAACATTCTAGTCGTCTAGTCACTTTTCTCTCTAACAAATTTCTCCTTTTTTTTCTCTCGTTTTTGTAAGTCGCTCTCTTTCTCTGTTCCCCTGTTTTTCTCTCAATTGTTCTTAACCTGTGTGTGTGTGTGTGTTTCCTTTATATTTTAACATAAATGTGAACGAAAGTGGTTTTCCTACAAATGATCATAAACGTACACGTATAACAGTTATAATATAAGAGAATTTAATTTATTTTAAGGGTCTAGTATAAGAGTATAACAGTTTTGTTTATTTTCCCTACTGCTTTAGTACATATAAGAGTTAAAAAGATTTCTTTTTTCATGAATTTAGCATGAACTTCTTAAAATAGTTTTTAAGCCAAAGATTGTATAAAAAAATAAAATCCGAAAATCCGAATAGAACTTAAATTACACTATGCGACAAAATGAAAAAAATTTAATACACCCGGCTAATGAGATAGTGTAGGTTGTGAGTTTTGTTGAATAGATCTCAAAAATATTTTTTTTATATTTCTCAAACCCTCCAAACTTTTTTTATTTGACAAAAACTGTTTTTTTAGACTTTACGCGCAAATTTCTGTATTACTCAAACATTTCTGACCCGATTTCGAAAATTTAAATCTTGTTGGAAAGGGGAGAGATGGACCTTTAAAACGGTATACACATATCTATTATTCGACTTAATATGCTATGAGTTTTGACAAGGTAAACTTGGAAAATGCGAATTTATTTCATATTTTTTCAAGTTTTTCCGTTCATAGTAGCAAACTTTACTTAAAAAATATGAAATAAGTGATAACATTCTGAAAGTGCATTATCTTGTGCAGAGATTGGCATTTCGTTTGATCAAATCGGACAAAAATTACCGGAGTTATTATATAAATAGTATAACAGTCGTGTTATATTTTTTATATATGTCATCTCATCAAATGAACTTTTAGTTCAAAAAATTTCAGAATTTTTGATGGATCTTGTGAAGAGATTGGCATTTTGTTTGATCAAATTGGACAAAAATTACCGGAGTTATTATATAAATAGTATAACAGTCGTGTTATATTTTTTATATATGTCATCTCATCAAATGAACTTTTAGTTCAAAAAATTTCAGAATTTTTGATGGATCTTGATTGTTTATCACAAAATATGTCAATTTCACGTTTGAGCGACCACCAGAAGTTGGCCAATGTTTGCGCAAAGGGAAATAATAATATTTGCAAAAAACACAAATATTAGCCGACTTCTGGAAGTCGTGCAAACGTGAAATTGACACATTTTGTAATAAACAATCAAGATCCATAAAAAATTCAGAAAATTTTTGAACTAAAAGTTCATTTGATGAGATGACATATATAAAAAATATCGCTAGACTGTTAGACTCTTTAAATAATAACTACGGTAATTTTTGTCCGATTTGATCAAATGATGACTTAATATCTTTACAAGAGAACAGACTTTAAGAATATTATCACTTATCCTATATTTTTTATTAAAATAAATAAAATTATATTATTTATGAAAAAAATTCGAATTTTCCAAGTTTACCTCATCAAAACTCATAGCATATTAAGTCGAATAATAGATATATGTATACCTTTTTAAAGGTCCATCTCTCCCCTTTACAACAAGATTTAAATTTTCGAAATCGGGTCGGAAATGTTTGAGTAACCCAGAAATATGCGCGTAAGTCGAAAAAAAACAGTTTTTGTCAAATAAAACAAGTTTGGAGGGTTCCAGAAATATAAAAAAAGGTATTTTTCAGTTCTAATCAACTAACTGAACAACATGGACTATGTAGTTACTCGGGTGTATTTTCACTGTCGCGCCGTGTTATTATCGTAAGAATATTTCAAATTAACTTGTTTTTTTGTTGTACCTATGGTGAAAATGGCTTCAAAATGGGAATTAATTCGGGAAATTCGTTGGCAGATGAGCTTCAAAATCTCTTCTACAGAGCTACAAGCAGAATTGTGTTCTCTGGGGCGTTGAAAATCTCAGTATAAGACATGAAGACTCATTCCTGCCCCTGATTCGAAGTTTGGTGTGGTGTTTCCGCTGCGGGCATCGGGTTCGAAAATGATGTGTGCCAAATAACACTGTTTCCTATCTCAACTAGACCCATTGGGATTGGAAAACATGTGCTTACAAAAGGCTTAAGCTGGAGGTCCATACAACGCGTTTTCGCGTCAAAGCATTGCGTGCATTTCATACCTTCTTCGCATTCTACGCTTCAAGTTAAATGAAACTCTTTTTACGCGACAATGTTTAAACAAATTAAAACAAAACAACTTGTCAAAATCAGCTGTTTTGTAAGCGCGCCGCTTGTGATGCTTACAAAAGTAGAAAGTAGATCTACTTTTCGCGTTCTATGCGTCAAGGCATCCTACGCTTTTGTGCGTGTAACTTGCATCAAATAAATACATTAATTCTACTTTTTTGACAGCCGCGTAGAATGCGAAAACGCGTAGAACGCGTGGTATGGACCTCCAGCTTTAATGCAAGACCTAATGGCTGCAGTTCTAGATCGCCTAGTATCTCTGTTTTAATAATTCGCTCGATTTTACCATTAGTTTTCTTTGCTTTCTTGAAATCGCAAGCGAGAAAATCATTATTGTTGATTTATTCATAAAGTTTTTTCAACGTTCTACATGAAAATCTACGTCCAAGACTAACGATTGCATTACAATACCACTCTTGAGCGTTACCTCAAGAGTTATTGGAAGACTGTGATCACTATTCCCGCGCAATAGACAACTCTAGACCGACTTATCGAAATGTTTAGCTTTTGTCATGTGTTGTGTGTCAATACGGTATTGACGTTTTTCTAATTTTAAATAATTTTTCATCTCCAAACAGTTAAAAAAAAATATATTTTCGAATAAATTTTCCGATCGTAGAAACACGAATAAAAACACGAAATAAACCGCCAAAATTCCGTTTTCACTAACGCGTTTAATAGGCAATATTGTTGTTATTGCGATATTTACATATATTTGTAGTTGAGATTTTAATTTCGGTTGCGTTATGGATTACCGAGGCATTTTTGGAACTAATCGCACGCGTAGGCGGCGGCGGTCGCGATTAAATCGTACCGGTGAACCGGTGGACTTGTTACAATTGATGCGTCGACGTGTACGTTACCGGCCATATGCCCTAAGTCGACTAAGAAGTCGTTCGAGAGAGATGAATGTAACGAACTACGACAGCAATATTTCACAAAATTTGAATTTCTTACCCGATAGCCAAACATCGGTCAATCGGGATGTACTTACATTGTACGGCAATGTTGAAAGTAGGGATGTCTCAACAAATACTGAATATCCCTGTTGTTCAGGCACCTCATCAGTTGCACAGCGATTTGAACGAACGGCAGTAGCTGCCGAGTATGCCTCAGCAAGTAAATCTTCTATGGAACATGTAGATAGCAGACGGAGCCAACAATCCTCTGTGGGGGTTGTGAGAAATGTTATTTCGGCAGCTCATACACAAAACGATAACAAAAAGCCCATAACGGTAGATTCGAACAACGATAGGGACGGACAACCAACAGTGTCCACAAAAAATTTACCTATAAAATCGAACAGTAATGTAACAGCGTCTGAAGTAAAATCAGTTATAAATCATCAGCAAAGCAGTAGTTGTACTGTAACCGATTCCACGGATATATCTTCTGATACGCTCGATGCATCGTCACACAACAGTTCTCTAGTCGTGGAGCCGAATACCTCAGGTGAATCGTTAAATATGCCCACGCCACCGACAATTGCTTACATTGAAGTACACCACAGCTCTTCACAGGAGCATATCAGTACAAGTGACTCTTCGTTAAATAACGTCATACGATCACTGCCTTTAATAGGGCCTGTCGATGTTGAAGCCGATGCCGAGGCGGGTGGTGATGGCCATCACAATGACTCGGTGTTGCAGTTTGAAATCACTTTGACTACAGCGGTACCCGATATTGAAGACATGATAGAGAACGATGAGGAAGATGATCATAACGATGACGATGATGATAATGAAATTGATGATAACGATAATGAAATTATTTACAATGTTGACGATGATGATAATGAAATCGATGATAACGATAATGACAATGATGATAATGACATTGAAGAAGTGGAAGAGGAAGAACAGGGTGTTGGAGATTAATAGAGCTGTTTTAATTATTATTATTGTGGTGTAATAAGTGACATTTATGCGGATATTTTTGAATGGGTTTTATTTTTAATAAACCTTTAAAAATCATAATTATGTTTGGCCTTTTTCTGTGTATATTTTAATTATTCAAACAAAAAAAAAAAAAAAGGATTTAAAAATAATTTTTAACCACAATTCTTAAAAACAAAAAAAAAAATGGAAAACAAATGAATCCAAATGGGATTTTTACAACATTTATAAGCCGCTTAATATAATTATAATTGAAGGATTTTTTATTTTTTATTTTTGTAAAGATTTATAATTTAAAAGTTTGCAAAAGAAAAAAGAAAAGGGTGTGTAACCCTTAAATCAAATTCAATTACTGAATATCATTTAAACGCCCATTTGATTATTTACGTTTTACGGCGCACGTTTATTGTCATCATTGAGATCCTGTTTGTCCTGTGTTACAATTGCTTGCTCTTTTCTCTACTTTGTTAAATACGGTGTACTTTCTACTCAAGGTCATGTAATGAGGCGTTTGAAAACGATAGAGATTCGTAAGAGCAAAAAAAATTCAAATACGTTTTCCAACAACAACAATAAAATATTTGCATAAATAATGCTTTCTAAACACTCTGCACACACTCTGCAACCAACTCTTCAGGTATTTAGAAAGAAAAAAATGGAAACCAAAAAAAAAATACATAAAAAGGACTGTGGCTGACTTCTTTACCCTTGTGCCAGCCTGTAATTTCTCTTTAAAATATTTTTTGTTTGTTTTTGTTTTTATACATTTGTTAATAAAGAGTTTATTTGGTTGTTTGCTTAAAAACAAGAGAAAATCAAAATAAACAATACACACACACATACATACTTAAATATTTTCATTTTATGTTATGTTAATTTGAAACTGTGCGGTGTTTAAAACACCAAATGAGAGTAAACCAAACACACGAACACCCATACACACAGAGTGTATATGTGTTTATTTGTTCATTTGGCTGCCATAAATCACAAATCAACAACAAAAAACGTGTGCTTCCTGTCTCACATTGCCAGCAATGAAACGTGGCCTACCTACATTAGTTCAATTACCAAGAGTGAGAAAAGACAAAAAAAAAAAAAATAAACTTTTATGCTCTTTCTAAATATTGAGAGCGATTATCATTTGCATACACAATACAACAGAAAGAACACCACACACACAGCTTCATGGTATTTTGATGGGTTTTTTGTTTTCAGGAATATGTAGATTATTTGCATATGCAAAGAGAAGGATTTTTGTTGTTGTTGTTGTTATTGACTTTGAGGACTTTCTTTTGTTTTTGTTTATACTGTTGTAAGTCGTTTGTTTATTACGTTATTATGCAAATTAATATTTAAATTCTTTGTAATTTGCCTAACATAAGCTCTTTATACATAGGTACATACGCACATATTTGCTGTGATTTTGTCTTTTTTCTTATTTTCTCTTTCTTTGTTTTGTAATTCAATATTCGCGAGAGCGTATTACAGTTCTCTAGGGGAGAGTAAAAATGATTGTTGCCAGGTTTTTTTTTAACTGAAATTAACATATTTTTAGCAAATTTGCTCAATTATTTGCAAATTTGTATACAACGTCGTAGATGATAAATTAATAAAATGTTAATGACAGGCCATTATAAAAAAAAAAAACAGAAATAAATAAAAAAAATATTCTGAAATGAATATTTAATTAAAATAATAAAGAAGATAACATTTAAAATAAGTTAATCGCATAAATTTTGCTGGTATTAAGGAGGGATGTATTGTCAGAGAAACTCTCAAGAGACTTAAACAGTGTTGACAAATTGATCCTTTGCTAAGATTGCAAGTTTTTTATCACAGGGCACTGCGAGATTAGGTCGCTGACGGGGATCTGGAACAGATCCCAGCCGGACTATTGCAGGGTATGTTGCGATGAGGAGGAGTTAGAGACTATCGAACACCTCCTCTGTAACTGCCCAGCCCTTGGTAGGTTGAGGTTGAGGACCCTTGGCAGAGCCTTCTTTGAGAGCTTGAGTTCTGTGTCGAGAGCCGACATCAAGGCTCTCCACAGATTCATTAGCAGTTTGAGCTGGTTGAGAGGTGCTAGGGCTTCATAAGTGTAGTCGCACGCTCAACCCTTGTTTGTGTCTGTTTCTTTCTGTGTGATTCCCATCCTCCCCTTACCCTTATGCCCTCCTTTCATCCTATTCCCTCTATTTCCTTCCCTCTCCAAGGACGTTGTACAATGGGTCAATTTCGACCTCCGGGTATTGTACTTGTCTTAACGGACAAAGTACACGTCCTCTAACCTAACCTAACCTAGATTGCAAGTAGCGACTTTTCAGGAGGCTACATATTTTTTATTTCCGCCTTTTTTGTTTGTTTTATAGTTTTTTCAAGCCCTTATAAAATGTTTTCATTTAAAACAAATGCTGATTTTGTTGCAATTTTTAACATTTCATTGCACAATAGCCACTTAATGATTTTCGAAAAGGTAGAGTGACATTAAATTGCTGCTTACAAATGACAGGGCATGTCAAAAGTTTATCATCAAACATTTCAAATATGTATAGAAAAACAGAAAAAAGGTCGGCTAGTTTATGTAAAGTAAATGTCAACAATAAAAAATGATTTTGATTTGCCATCAAACGATGTTTGTACATATGAAAATCGACGTCAATAAAATCTGCCATAGAAAGTGAGAAATTTTTGTGAAAATTGCTTCTAAAAACCACAATTAGTAACACTTGAACAGAATCAAAAGACCTTAAACGGCTACAGACAACAGACTGATCTTCTTTCTCTCTCTCTCTCCACTCTATACATACAGGAATTTTGTTCAGTAGTAAACCAAACCAAACAGAATGAAATGAAATTTTTGTTGTGGTTGTAACACATTAATGACCTCATAAACTGTTTAGTTTTACCTAGTTTGATGGCCTTTGAATGAAGGACCTTAGAGAGTGACTGACAGGCAGGTAATGCTTAAGTAGTTGTCATAAAACTAACTGTACCTTTCTTTACAGGAGGAGGGTTGGTTGCTACTTGAAATGCGCTCGTGCGTGTAAATGATTTTTTAAAAGAAAAAAAGTAAACTAAAAAGTAACACTAATAAAATGAATAATCATTTAAAGAATTCAAAAATATTTAATAATCTTTTTTTAAATAATTGAATCGCAATCGTCCCCAAGAAGCCCGCACCCTTCAGTCCTAGCTTCTCACACTACTCATGTTGTGTGTGTTAATTTTATACATGAGTGGCGGGACCTACAGTTTAAAGTCGACTCCGAACGACAAATTTTATTGAGAAACTTTTCATGGCAATTTTATTTACTCTCAGAGTTTTTGCTAGAAATCTGCTGAGAGGAGGAAGTCGCCGAAGAAATATTTTCGTTTTAATGTCTGACCTGGGATTCGAACTCGGGCCTTCAGTCTAATAAGCCAACACACTACCTACTAGAGACCACGGCGACTTCACCTAGCAGCAACTCGTTTCCTTGCCGTTCGCATCTTGAGATGTCCACAAACACTATTCCCTCTCTTCCACCTTCCTATATATAACCCATTTTCCTAAAAAACCTGCACAATGCACTGCATGAGTAGGGGCTTTATGAAATTTATTTTTATTTTTATTTATTATATTGAATTAACAAATTTAAGTATTTTTATTAACTAACACACACAAAATAAGTAATACCTGATTGAATGATGGCTTTTGCAATTTGAATTACTTTTTCAGTTAGCGTTTTTTTGGAATATTTTTTCCTTCCTGGCAACACTGATACAGTTGAGTACCAAAGTTTTTTCTTCCTGGCAACGCTGGTGAACAAAAATTCGTTTTGTTCATTCAAAAAAATGAATTCTTTAAAATTCGCACATTCTTTTTCCGTTTCCGTTAAGTAAGTAAAATTAAGCCCTCCTGTTTGTTTAATGAACATTTGTGGTGTGTCTGTCTAGTACGTAAGTTTGTAGGTTTTTAGACGACGCATACATAGCCCACGGTTCAAACCATAGATGCCCATTTCATAGTGCTTTTGCGCAAACTAAAAACACACATATTCTTTCTTATTCTCTTTGGTTAGTCGTCACTCAGACAGCGGCGAATGCACATGCGTAGCGGGTGTACGATTTTTTTGTAATATTTTTTGCTTAAAGCACTGAAAAAAATTTCTATGACACGAAACATTTTATGATAAAAAATGCGTTTGGTGATGCTCAATGCATTTTATGTTATAAAGTATTGAAGGAATATAGAGAATATGCTTTTAGAAGGCACTATTGTTCTTATCATATGATGGATGATGTGAATTATGGATGATTTTAATGATTTATTTTGTAAAAATAAAAAAATTTATTTGGAAAAATTGAATGAGTGGTTACTTGAAGAAGAAAACAATGGAAAAACCTCAGAAAATAAAATGTTAAAAATGGAGTTGTTATCAATCAAGCTTAATAAGCCTGGATATTGTTAGTCATGGTAGACCATTTTCTGATGGGGAGTTCATTAAAAAAATTTTAAATAAATATTTTCAAAAACTTAATTTTAAGCTTATCGAAAACCTTCCATTGTCACGCAGTAGTGTTATTCGGCGCACTGATCATTTGGGGGCATCTTTAGAAGCCGCCATTGTAGAAAAATTTCTATTCCAAATTTTATTGTAATTTCCGCTTTTTGTATTTTTTCCGTACATTTTATTTCAATTTACACAACTTTTCTTTCAGTGCAGTTCTCTCTCGCTCACCAATACTACTACAGTTTTAGTTTTGGGCATCCCTGGTTCAAACCCAGGTGAGGAGTGTGTGTGTGTGTTGGTGTTGTTGTGCGTGCGCTGGTTTATTGAGTGTGTGAGAGAGAGGGGGGAGGGGAAGAAAAGAAATGAGCAAAAAAACAAATTGTGGCCATCCGCGTTCTTCGTTGTTGTTGGGATGGAGACGGATTTTTTTTAAATCTTTTTTGGAAGTGTGGTGAATTTTATTGTGGTGAGTTTTTACAAAGTGTGGTGAATTTATCAGGTGTGGTGAGTATAATCGAAACTCACCAAAGTGCCGTTATTCGAAATGGTACTACTATATTACCATCGACCAATGTACTGTATATTGTAAATTGGACGGTGTGTGTCTAGAATACTTTCATGGTAAATATAATAACATGGCAGCACTTTCTTTTAGTACGGCCATACACAAAATATGAATAATTTAGTAATGACATCAACACAGCATTTGTATTACACGGCAATACTATGATTTAATATTTAGCTAAGACACCAATATTTAAGAAAATTGAATTGATTGTTAAAGGCAACAAAAATAGTTACTAACTGGTCCGCGTTCAGTGGAAACGGTTATTAATCTAGAAACGTTCGTTTTGCATTGGTGACATTTTCATTTTCGTGTTGATTGCCCTCCATACGGAATTTCCTTTGCCAGAATAGTAATTGAGGATTATTTTTTTTAATATATCTAAACAGAGATGACACAGATTTCCGATAAGCCCATATGAATCCGATTCGATACGAGTTAATTAGTTCACCAGTTCATTATCACAGAAATTACGATTCCAGGATCTCAAACAATGATCGTGTTACATAAGAGACATAAGGTGATTCATTTACTCCGATTGTGAGTCTTGATCTTATTATTTATGCCTACATCCTAGAGCGTAACTGACACCTTATCTTCTGCCAACATTTTTTCGACAAGTGTGTAGTAAGCGATGGTGGCGTTCCTAAGGCAATGTTCAATGTTGAGTTTCCAATTAAATTTCAAGTTTGGATGCCGTATCTGTCCGAATTTACTAGTCTGTCGTGAAAGAATTTATGTCGACTATACAACTTAAGGCGCATGCTCCGTGAATGATATGGGAGTCACCACATTGTAGACATACATATGTCACAAAGAAGAGAAGAAATAACACTTTCCCTAAGCTACACTTCTGACCACTTATTTCTATTCACACCATTGCTTGTAAAGGCGTTGATGATGATCCTATTCTCGAGCGTGATCACGTTCAAAAAAAGCAAAAAAAATGGCAATGATTTCGAGTGCAAAATGATCTTTGATCTTTGCTTTATTGAATTGTAATTTGAATCGCACGTATTAAATTCTATTAAAATTACGCAAATTGTTTTTAAAACAGCGGTTTTTTTTATTTTAATTTTTTTTTCTAGTTGAGCTCTTGTTATGCATTTCCGGGTTATGACATGTGCTATTTACAACAATATACACATGGTATCCAATAAATACGTGACACCTTGCAGATGAGTGTGCGGATAATATTTCCAACCCCGTTTAAATCATATTGCAACCCCTCTATTTAATAATTGACATCAGCATGATGATAATGATGGGTCGCGCAATCATATCAAATGGCAAAACACACACACACATACACATCATATATATACATACATACATATATGTATGAATTCACAGAAAAATTCAAAAAAAGCTTTTTCCGAAGCATTTTTCTAATTCCCACCAGCGGGTGAAGAAAAAAAAAAAAAAGTTTGACGGATGGATATGTTTTCGGTGTGTAACTGGGTGAGAGATCGTTTTATAAAAATAAACGAAATCAAATACAATTATTATTGCTTAATTTGTTGTTGTGATAGTTTGTTTGCATCCAACACCAACAGATGGTAATGGTGGTGGTGGAGGTGGAGGTGACGATGGTGTGGCCTTTAACAAATAGCTGCCGAAGCAGTGACAAATGTTTGTGGTAATCACTACACACACACACCTACATACATACATAAGTGAACGATGGGGAAATTATACTCTTTTACCATTAAATAGACCGGATCTGTCGATCATCATTGCGGAATATTTATTTGAAATCCAATGTGAACATTTTATTAAAAAAAAAAAAAATTTGAAGATTTAAAATTCTTAGAACGAAAAAGGTAAATATTAATAAAATACATATTATTCTAACTTTCAAACGTCAACTTCCTTCCCAAGAGTTTAAAATTAGGTGGGCTTTATGAGTCTTTTCAGTTTTGTAATACTTTCGGCTGTACGACTTTGATGGCAATGTACTGCGTCATGGTAAATGAAGACATTTTCAAGCAAGCAAATATTAAGCGCATATTCAGTGTTGCCAAATTTTTTTCAAAATTTCCCGTCTAATTGGGCTTTAAAAATCGCCAGAAATCGTTAAATTAAATTTTTACAAAACCGTCAGAAACCCGTCAAATAAATTAACGTTAAAACAATTAACAATTGCGTATAGTCTGTATAGTATACTATTTCTTATGTGTTCGAAAATGGCCACTGAACTTCTACAGAATTTTCATATATTTTTCGGCTAAAAATCGATTTTTTTAAATTTAAAAATCTCGGATCACAAAATTAGTTCAGCTATTCCAATACCACGGTCGGAAAGAGCGCCCTCTGGACTAACAATTGCGTATAGTCTGTACAGTGTACTATTTTTTATATGTTCGAAAATGGCTACTGCACATCTAGAGAATTTTCATATATTTTTCGGCCAAAAATCGATATTTTTAAATTTGAAAATCTCGACTCACAAAATTAGTTCAGCTATCCCACTACCACGGTTTGAAAGAGCACTGTCTGGAGTGTTGCCAAATTTTTTTTCAAAATTTCCCATTAAACTGGGCTTTAAAAATCGCCATTAAATTGAATTGCTTTTTCAATTATGTTTAATGATTTACAAACAAAATTAGGTATTTTCAAAAATATAGTGCCAGTCTTCTGCATTTTGTTTATAAGTGGTCATTGTACCTACTTCTCTTATAACAAGTTTTGGAAATTCATAATCAAAACAACATTTGTTATCAAGTTTGAGACCGTATCTGTAATTAAAATTGAATACATTTCAAAAATGTATTACAGCAATATTCAAAAATTTAATTGAATAAAAATAAAAAACCACAAAATTCCATAAATTGCATTTTACAACTTATTATGTAATTGATTTAATTTTTCCATTTTCCTTTAATCATTGGAAAGATTTAGAAATATATATTTTTTTTAATTTAGAATTTAACTTTTTGAGACTTTTTAAAATATTTTAATAAAAAAAAATCTATATAAATTTAAATGTTTGCGTTAAAAGTAAAAAAAAAGCTAAAAAACGTTAAAGCGCTGTAAAAAACTCCAGATTTCACGCTAACCGCTAAAAAGCATTTTTTCCCGTAATTGGTATTGCAAAAACGTCAGATTTGACGGGAAAAACGTCAAATTGGCAACAATGCGCATATTACACAATGAAATCTTGCTGCAAACACGACCTAATGAGAGAGTATTTTGATATTACACTATCAATTCAAACATCCAACATTTTTGATATTTATCATATCAAGTTTGCAAACACAAATTTAGTCCTATTTATTGCAATAGATGGACGGTAGTGTTCACAGGCAAAATTTGATCGTCGAATTCGAAGTCGAATTCATAATCAATGAATCGAATGTAAGCCAGTCGGATTTTCATGTTTAGCATAATTTACATTTTCTCGTAAATAAATTGCAACAAACTATGTACGTTCACATCAGCAATTTCTCTATGCAAAACAAAAACACATCATTTAAAAAAACGATTTAAATTATCAAGAAAATCGCATTTATGACCACAATATCCTTGACATACATAAATGACTTCCTTACAAACTCTTCTTTTAAACTTTATTCTCTTAAAATCAATAAACTCTTCCTATCTCTGCAATACATGTAAAGCCACAGTTATGCGACCGTAACGTAATGTAACAGTAACGTAATGTAACGTGTACGGAACGTAAAAATGTAAGTGCAATTATAGATCGTAAAAACGTGTCATATGTTTTTATGTAAACAAAACAAAAAAGAAATAAAGAAAAACAAATAAAGAAATAAAAATTGCAAAAACTAAAAGACAAAATTTCAGATATGGATATAGAAGTCATATTTTTGGGTTTGAGTTTTTATTTTATTATTTTATTATTGTTTTCTATACAAATTTAATATTAATTTCGAATTTTAAAAACTTTGTTTTCACTCTTTTATCACTTTCAATATGGCGCCTTTTGTTTTGCTTTAATTCAGCTACTAACCAATGTTATCACTACAGGCTTTTTAGGTTCAATTTAACGATTTTTTATTTATTTAAAGGTACTTATTAAAAGTTTTATGTAGTGTTTCTGTAAGCCAAACAATTTCACTTTCACACAAACACACTCAATTCAGTTTGTGTTTGTTTGTTGAGGAAAACTCAAACACAAAATTTAGTGATTTTGTTTATATTTTGCATATAAATAGACGAGCAAGTGAAATTGTTTATCCCACAGAAACAGGTCAGGTATTTAGAAAACCAAATTTGTACGAATGTTAAAACATTTTTATCTTCTCTAGTAAAAGTTAAATGCAAATTAAATAATTAGTTAAAAATCGATAACTATATTTTTCTAGTTTAAAATAAAAATAAACAAAACCTACATAATGTAATAGTAAAATAGTGTTTATTTTTATTTTAAATTATAAAAGTTAATAATGAAATAAATTGTAATTTGGGTTTTTAAAATATGTGGTGAAGTTTTATTTAAAGCGAATACCACATACAGACAAACATAACATAAGTAGAAAATTTAAATTCTGTTTATAATTTCAATTTTCAGTTTTGGTGGTTTTTTATATTGACATGTTGTTAACACTGCTAAACAGATGTCACGTAAAAATGTAAGAAAATTCTATTTTTTACAGATTCTTACGTTCCGTTCAGGTTACATTTCTATAACCATTCGTATTGCTTTATACATAACAAAAACGATCAGCTGTTTCTTACTGTTGCGGTTACATTCCGTTACGGTATCATAACTGAGGCTTAAGTAATGCTATGAGAATAACCTCTTATTAATTTTCAAATACATACCCACACACACACACATTAGAAGTGTAATGCTAGTATAATATTAAAACAGCAGTGATATTATTTGTATTACACACAGTAACACAAATAATCGAATTAAAAGAAAAAAAAAAGAGAAACAAAAAAACATCTCAGTGTTCTCACTACCATTGTTAATGATAAATCAATCGGAGTGCGCTAAATGAAAGCTTTGTTGTTACATTGATTTAGTTAGATCTCCACAACAATTTACGGCTACGCAAAATGAGAAGCTTAACTTTACACATGTATAATGCACACACAAAAAGAGAGACGAGATGAAAAAACAACAAATAAAACTACAGCGTGCTTCATACGCTAGTAATAGGCAAACAATAATAATCAGTCGTCGGCACAAAGAGAACATATAAAGCCGAAGAAAATCTTCCCCTGAGCGACATTGGTGCCGACGTCTGAAAATAATTAATTGCTAATACTGAAAAGCTCATGCATCCATCCATCCATCCATCACAATTGAGAGCTACATACTTGTGTCTGTATGAGTATGTAAATTTGTTGATTTGTATTATAGTTGTTGTTTGAGAGGCCAAGAGCTTATTTATTGTTTTTCTTTCTCATTGATGTCTCCCTCCCTTAGCTGATTAAGTTTTGTGTTTTTGCTATATTTTTTCTTCTCGCTGTTGTTGTTGTTGTTGTTAGTTGTGGGTTTGGGTACTGTGGTATATTAAATATTTAGCATGTGAATTTGAAATGTTTGTTGTCGTCTAAGTTCAGCACTGTGGTTTAGTTCTAAACAAAAACCTGAGGCGCAAAGTTATTTTTTCGCTAGCAAATAACGTTTGGCGTGCATTTGAAATTGAATTTCAGCGAAATAATTTGACGAAATACAAGAAAATAATAAAGAATTCAAATACATACATATATTGTAAATGTTTGGGTGAAACATTAGTGTGCTTATCAATAAATAAAAAATATATTAACAATACAGAACATTTTCTAATAAAAAAAAACAAATAATATTTTTAAGTACATATTGTGGTTAAATTGAAAGAAATTTCGGATTAATATATGTAAAGTGGTGTATTTTGTTGAGGGACCCCCTATCAAAAATTAATTTAAATGTAAACAAATACCTAATTTTTATTTGCAAAGAAAAAAAAAAACAAAACAAAAAATTAAAAAACGTTTATCAGTTAAAGAAATTAAAATATTAACTAAAAAATTATTTAATCAACATATAAATTATTTTAAAAGTGGCTTTTAAAGTCTCTAGTAGAAACGCTTGTGTATACAAATTTTTTGTTGGTTTTAAACCAAAAAAAAAAAAAAATTAAAATAATTGATGTGTAAATACTGGCACCAATAATTTCTATATGAAAAAAAAAATATTTTTTTATCTGTAGGAAAGTTTTCTTTTTAAATATTTATTTAAAAATTTCATAAACAAAAAAAAAATTTCAACTAAAATAAATACAAAATGTAGGTACTTGTTGTTTTTGCACAAGTGACAGACAGTCTGGCTGATGGACAGACAGTCAGATGTTCTAAAAATGTAACATTTTTCATTCTTTTTTTCTGTGTTTATGTCATAATTTGTGTTGTTTTTGGAAACACTGTGTAAAGATCAGTGCTTTTTTTCTTTAACTATTGCCACTTGCTCTTTCTCTCTCTCTCTCTTACACTCTCTGTATTGGTCTCAGTGACATAATTTCTCTTTTTTCTTCAATGGCACTCACTAATACATGCCCACGGTGTCTTTCTTATGCTCTTTTACAGCTTCTTAAAGCAAAGAAGTGCTAAAAGAAATCAAAGAGTGTGATAATGAAAAAATACTTGTTCACTTTAAGTTATTATTTTGTTCTTCTACAATATTTTCTCCCAATTTGCGCATTTATTTTATTTTTATCTGTGTATTTTTGTCTTTTCTTTTACTTTACAATTGCCATTGTAACCCAAATTAACAAGAAAAAAATCGCAACCACCAACAACAATGCCAATTAATAAGAACAAATTGCATTTTATTTACCAAAAACAAAAATATTTTCTTGTTGTTGTTACTTTTAAGAAGGCATTTCTATATGCCCATATGGCAGAAGGTTGGTTTTTATTTATTTAGACACAATACAACAACAACGACAAACAAATATCGTGGCACATGCTAAAATATCAACAAACAGTTTCAATTCACATGCTTTTTTGGGGTCTCTTTCTTGAAGGGGTTGCCAGATTTAATAATTTTGTATGGTTAATTACAGGGGTTTGTTGTTTTTTTTGTTAAAGGTTTGCGTATGCTTGTGTTAATTTGAATATTATTCATGCGTATAAATTATAATTTCTTTGAACATCAGCAAAAAATTTGGTTAAATATGTAATATAAGTGGAGTATTTTGAAGTTAAGCAAACAATTCAAATGTTAAACGGAAAATTATAGAGATTTTAATCTCTTAGATAGCTTGTCTTACAAAATATAGTTTTCTTCATGCCTTTTGCCGTGTAATACTATGTTCAGATATGCACTTATATTGAGTAAATCGCAATAAACGGCATTATTGATCTCAATATTTCATATAAAATGTCAATTAATTATTGCACAGTAAATACGCAAATTGTTATAATATTGATTAAAACTTGAAATACAGCACTGTCATAAGTACGTTGAGTGAGCATATTACAATTATTCGAACACTTTCTATTGATATTTGAGTTGCCAAACGACAAACAAAAAAAAAAAAAAACAAAACAAAAAAACAACGAACAAAACAAAAACAATGTTGTTGAAACAACCAGCTATTTTGTTTACCAGCTGTCAAATGAATATTGAATAAGCAGCTGAACTTCGTATATTGTTATGTCTAAACACTTAAAATATTGTAATCAATAACCCGAATATTGACTCAATAAAAGTGCATGTCTGAACATAGTATAACATTATGTGCGAATAGAAAATCCCGTCCTTACTTTATTATCATTCACAAGTGTGGCATTCCTGTTGCTTTAACTTTGGCTTAAGACGATATCAACAAGTGCTCTTTATGTTTGAAATTCTCAATAAATGCCCGGGGTAATGATTGTTTACAATTCTGTTTTTTGTTTTGCTATTGTTTCTCACACTAACACTGTCGCTACTGCGGTTGCCGGTGTCACATGTGGATACAAATTTTTTGTCGCACACAGGGAAATAATCCCTAGAAGCAAATAAACTTTATAAAAAAAAAATTGCATGTCATTTTGAAATCAAAAATGGCATCCGAAGTGCCGTTTTGTTATCTGACCTGGGGTTTGAACCGTGGACTTACGGTCTAATAAGCTAACACACCACCTACTAGACTACGGTATGATATTTGGGCAATTCACACGACTTTGTATCGTGTATGTTGTATTGAATACATTTGGTTGTTTGTGAACGCTCAATGCTATGCTGTATTATGTATTTCGTATTCCAAATGTATTTTTTTGGCATTCAAACAATTTGATAGCACGAAACCAACACAACTTTTGAAAAACATATGCAAAAAATGTGTATAAGTGTATCGGATTTTTACATGGAAATTATAAACAACAAGCATACACTGTTGTATGCACAATACACTCAATACAACGATACAACGGCTTGTGTGAATTGCCCAATTATTGTTGCTCATATAATATCATGGATCGTAAATACATCTTTGACATTTTATCTGGGCAGGAAGTAGTTGTAAAAGTCCTTATAAAATTAATGTTCGGTAAACTACTGCAGTAACTGAATACGATAATCGTTAAAATAACGTTAAACTGAACTGCTTGACAAAGTTAGGACGATAACGCTCGAGTGCAAAGCAGAGTATACGAGTTTATTAGAAAATCTCGGAATCTATTTTAATTATGGTAGTAACGTTTTGAATAAATATTCAAACATTTTAAATTGAAAATGTAATTAAAAATTGTAATTAAATTATTTCCATTGAATTTGTTTCAATTCCATTTTCGACTTGTGCCGTTGTGTTCAGTTTTTATTTTATTTTTAAAAACACGTGATATTCAATCAAATATGAACGTCATTATATTTCTTGAAATAATAAGTTAACGAATACAGAATATTGCATATAAATTTATAATTTATTAACACGTAATAAGTTTGAACAATGCTCGGGGAAAAAAAGCTAAGAGAAATTACTTTAATTGCAGGGAAATACTTGTTAAGCACTTAATAAGTGCTTAATTAAGCACTTAAATTTATTTATTCGTTATTATTCAATAAAAAAAATTTCTTATTTTCTAAATTTCAAGGCAATATTTATCCTAACCTAGAGACTGGGTTTTCACCGTGTTCCTATGAAACTGTTATTCGGGGCCTTGTGTAATTTCTATGCGAAAACTAATTCAGAAAATTTGTAATTCCACAGTGTTGTTTAACAATATAGTGCTAGTATTATTTTAAGTTGAGGTTAGGTTAGATTGGTGGGCCGATGGTCTGGTTATCAATATTTTATATTTATAGTTCACAATTAAGTTGGAACCAATCACTAATCTGAGTCCAAACTAAGGTTCACGTGTTTCCTAGAATCATCTCATTGACCTTTGGCTAGCCTATGGATTAGACTTCAGCATTCTCACTGTGACTAGAGAATTTAGTCTTTCAACTTGGCCTTTGACTAGCCTATGTATTTGGCTTCAACACTCTCACTGTGACTAGAGAATTTAGTCTTTAAACTTGGCCTTTGACTAGCCTATGTATTTGGCTTCAACACTCTCACTGTGACTAGAGAATTTAGTCTTTGAACTTTTTTCAAAATGATGATGTAAGACCTTTTAGTCACTGCTAACCATCAAATTGTTATCCTTTGAGTCATAACGGATTTAAAATTCAAAATGTATTGGAAATATATAATAAAAGCCTAAAGGCAGATCATTTTAACGAGTTAATGATAAACCGTGGGTTTGTGATTAAAACTTAACAACTTATTTAGAAATTTGACAATGAATGGATTGCGCCCAAAGAGGAGCCGTTGACTAGAAGGATTCCAGAATTCTTCAGGAATTAATGACGATTTAAAAAAATTTAAATATTTTTAGATGTTTCGAGGAACGGTGTTTCATGTTTCACATTCATAAATTAGGGCAGACTTTACATTAGAGTTAAAGATGTCGATTTTAATCCGCTGCGAAAGTGAAATAATCTTTTATCGCACAATATTTATTTGCAGAGCCATTTCCTCAGATGTTTTGAACAATTTATGGAGATTCGTATGCGCCATAAAACATATATCGTTCATGTAGTCCAGATCCGTTATGCATTGCTTGTCTTATAATTGTGTCCAGTACTACGTTAAATCTGTACAATTTCAAAATCGTCTGTAGAAATTCCAATGAATTCAAATTATTGAAGGAAATGTTGATCTAATTTAAACAGTTATGTCTTAAAATATAGTACAATGTCAACGATCGCCGTAGTCTAGTAGGTACATAGTGTGTTGGCTTAGTAAACATGAGGCCTCTGTTCAAATCCCAGGTCAGACATCAAAATGAAAATAAAATCCTCTCAGCAGATTTCTGGAAAAAACTCTGAGAGTTAATAAATTTGCCACGAAAAGTTTCTCAAAAATCTGTCGTTCGGAGTCGATTTTAAACTGTAGGTCCCGCTACTCATGTATAAAAATTAACGCACACAACATAAGTGGTGTGAGAAGCTAGGTTGTAATCCTGACTAAAGGGTTGTAATGACCAATTATGTATGTACATATGTATGTTTGTATGTATGTACAATGTCAGCGATACGAGTACATAATTCATCGTTTACCATTTCATAGCACAATTGTGCTGAGAGAACTCACACGCATTCTTGTGTTTTTTGATTTAGTTGTCGATCAGACTGCGACAAGAACACATGTGCGGCGGATGCTTTACCATTTTTTTCAGAATGACACTCAAAAAATATTGTATGTTAAAAGATGCTTTTGATAATATTCAACACCTTATATATTTTGTCGCATAGTATAATTTTTTTTAAATGCTTTGGAATGCTTGCTTTTTCTCTATTAATAAAAAATGGTTTATTATTTTTTTTATTTTTATTTATCTAAAAATATGGTCTAATTTTTAAGCCAAAGATGGATACCTTTACGATCTTTTAATAAAAAATGGATTTTTTTATTTTATTTTTATTTATTTAAAATTATTAAGCCAAAGATAGATAGCTTTACATATGTAAGTTGATAAAATGAAAATCAAAATAACGTATATTACAAACACTTTTCTATGGCTGTAAATAAATCAATTCTCTCAATTTATTTTCTCTCTCTTACTCACTAATACATAACCAAAAAATTTTTGGTAAACCCTTATTATGTCATAATTCCTCTATGGAGCTTTCACAGTTTTTTTTTTCTTCACTGCAATATTTTTTCTCCTCACTGTTCTTTTTTAAAGTGCCCACGGCATGTGCTCGACTCAGTGTCTGACATTCAAATTTCTATGTGTCAGTCAATAATTTAATTTTGTTTTTTTTTTTATTAACCATACAATTTAATATTTTTGTACACAGTATTTTAATTATTAAATAAACAAAATAATAAACAAAAAAATTTCTTAAGAATTCCTTTTTTATGTTTTCATTAATTTAATTGAATTTATTATATTGATTATTATTATCTATCAACCCAAAAAAAAAGTGCATTACATATGTATGTACATTAAATTGTATTTGTTTATTTACATTTTTGATACAAAATTATTTTTATTGTTTACATTTTTAACACTCCACCACGTACGTAACAGTTTTCAAGTCGAATAAGTCATTTTCATTGTATTCAAAAATAAAATATTTTTATTTCTTTTTATTGCTATTTTTTGCTACTTTTTTATTGTTTTTATTTCAAAATAAAGCGTATCTGCTATCACGAACATTAAGTCGATGCATTAAGTAGCACAAACTGATTTTTTATGGTTGTCTGTAGCTATACTATATGGTCTGTAGCTATACTATATGGTATAAAGGCAAGTGTAACAAGTTAATACAAAATAAATGAGTCAAATTAAATGAAAATTTCGACTTTTATTTTGTATAGAACGGTAATTGGGCTCAATTACATACATACATACATAATTGGTCATTACAACCCTTCAGTCAGGATTACGATCTAGCTTCTCACACCACTTATGTTGTGTGTGTTTATTGTTATACATGAGTGTTGAGGCCTACAGTTTAATAAAACCGACACTGAACGACAGATGTTTGAGAAACTTTTCATGGCAATGGGGTTTGAACCAGAGATCAGCAATGAATCGTTTTTCCGCTACTCATAAGCACTCATGCAATTTTGAGTATGAGTGAATCAACAGAATTGAAATTCAACTACTCTGATTCATTCGTACTCGCTACAGCATTGATTTATAAGTATAGGTTACAATGAGTATGAGTACAACGTTGACATCAAACTCACAACATTCGATTTATTGTTTGATTCATACACCTACTCATTCGGATTCATAAATTTAGAAAAATACTTATAATACTTATAAGTGATTCGAGTGGCTCGAATCATTCATCAAAATTTACAGCCTTTGTTATTGTTGCATATACAAACAAAGAAGAAAGGAAAGACAAAGACAACAAGCAAAGCATACACACAATCTTCTTGTGAGTATGGTAGTGTTCGTACGCGAATCATACTTATTTTGTGCTTCGTGTAAATGTTAAGTAGAGACAAGTCGAAGTCAATAACATCATGCGTATTGTTAAGTATGAATACGACGACTATTTCTAACTTTGAATATGAGTAGTATGAGTATGATATTAAAATAAGTATGAATGCGTATAAGTAGCTGAAATTATAAGTATGACTCGAATCTACTCATCGTTTTGAATACTCGTTGCTGATCTCTGGTTTGAACCGAGGCCTTACGTCTAATAAGCCAACACACTACCTACTAGACAACGGCGACTTTGTAATAATAATTCACTCATACTCAAAGGAAAGATGGAATAATTGACCCACTTTTCTATATAAGTGGGTCAACAAATCTAGCCAGTTGTGGATATAGGCAGAACAAAAATTTGCGATAAATCTAAACAGAATTCGTCTTAGCAACTTCATAGTAGTGAAAACGCCTCTAAATAACTTGCACAGAAATTGTAAAGACTAAGAAGAAGAGATCATCTTCTTTGCACTAGTCTTCCAACATTTATTGACAGTTCATGTCAAGGCAAAAGTGTTTTGAGCAGCATCTATCGCTTCATGAAACATATTCAATGTTCCTTTTAATCAAATCGCAAGTACGATGACGCCATAAAACATTTTCTAAATTCTAAATAGAATCTGTATTTGAAAAATTGTTGAGCAAAATCTTTACTTCAGTCATTTAGTCAACACTTTAATTCAGTGTTAGTCAATATGATATGCAAGTAGGGTTGCCAGATTACAATTCGCAAAAAGCTGGACATTGGGTTTTAAAAAGCTGGACAAAACAAAAAAAGCTGGACATAAAAAATACAATTTTTGTCTCTGTTGGGACTACAAAATTCGAAATAGTTTGAGACAACTTCTGCGACATCTCCATGTTATTATGTTTTTTTGTTTTTATGTGTTTATCAAGCGAGCGGCTGCCTTCATATTTGATTATAATTGTCTGTTTGGCATAATTTACACTCTGCCGTGTAATTATCTTTTTTTCTTATCCAATTAGCATATTTTGCAAACTCTTTCCATCTATCACAGAAAGTTGTGAGTCGTCTTTTTGATGGACCAGCTTCTTCATCAATATCCATTTCAAGATTTTCTGCAAATTATTTTTATTATTTTCATGGACAAAAAAATAAAAGCTGTACGTAAAGAAATTGACTATCGTTCGCAATAATATTTATTATGACATCAGCTGTTCAAGTGTTGAGACATGTTGATAGTGATGATAGAAGAGGGAAATCATAACTTAGTTGTATAACAAATGTACAATCAGTGTTGGCTAACATGATTTGACAAAGATAACATGAAAATTATTGCCCAAGTTATTGCAGTGTACTAAAAAAATTTCTATTTAGCTGGATAAATTAAATTTTAGCTTGAAACTGGACAAGCATCAAAAAAGCTGGACAATCCAGCCAGGCTGGCAACCCTATATGCAAGGCATGTTTTCCGTTTGCATTTATTTGCTGCGATATTGAAGGCAATTTTGAAGTTTAAATAACAAATGCCGGATATAGTCTATTGCAGTAAGAATAAACTGGATTCCGTTGGTATATTTTAAGGACTTAAACTTGTTAATATTGGTTTTGGCCATAACAAATCGGTTATTTGACCTTAAAAGCTTTTTAATGCTACTTTGTGTTAAGCAATAATGCAGTTTTTTTGTTTGTTGGTTTTTTGATTTTTTTCAATTATTTTTAATCAAATTTAAATAATAAATCACATGGATTTCATGTTCTCATGCTCTCATTGTTTTTAATCATTTTTCAAAAGCGTACGTACTTCACTATCATTTTTTGTTTTTTTTTTTATTATTATTTCAGAGACTTGTTTGATTTATTGTTTGTTTATACTAATATTTTTAATAACAACAATTTAATTAATGTTGAACCGTTGTCAACGTAGTGTAACAAACTATTTAAATTTCCGTTCAATTACAATTTTATTCTTGAAAACTTTTAAATCTCTCAGGCCATTAAAACAAAAAGTGACTTTTTAATACAAGTGTTGACGGATAGGTGTAGTAAATAAAATTTTTTTATTTTTATTTTTATCTATAGATAGGTTTAAGTAAATACGCAAATTGTTTACATCCCCAAATGGCAAATACAGTGGTGGCCATGAGGTTAGCACACTTGCTACTGCCTATCTTTAAAAGCAAATATTTCCTGTATTTCTTTAATTTTTTTCATAATTCTTTTTTATACGCGTAACATCTCTTCCTAAGATCACGTCACAATATATTCATGTCATTCCTATATATATTTTTGATGTTTTTCTATTCAGAATAGAATAACCGTCAAAAAACGCTGGACAGTATTTTAGCACAAAATAAAAAAAATTTATTCACATTTAAAAAAAGTAACAAAACAAAAAACTTATTTCACTATAAACTTAGTACTAAGTTGGGTATCCATTATTTTTTATTACAGCTGCCAATCTCCTTGGCATACTTTCCACAAGTCCCATACAGCGCTCCACTGAAACCATACCAAGCTTTTTCTATTTCTGTCCATAAATCGGCCAAATTTTTAGGTTTTGCTCTAATTACGTGATGCTCCACATCATTCCAAAGGTTCTCAATAGGATTGAGATCCGGAGATTAGGCTGGCCATTTTAACACGTCAATATTGTTCTCTTCCAAGCAACTAATCACTAAGCGTGAGAAGTGTTTTGGGTCATTGTCGTGCATAAAACTCCACCTAAGTGGCATGTTGTCCTCTGCATAAGGCATCATTGTATTTAGTAGTATAATCTGGTATACATTTGGCCCATACGTGTATCAATCTTGCATATAGGACCAACGCCATGCCCAGAAAACGCTGCCCACACCATCACATTTCCTCCACGGTGTTTTATTGTTTTAGAAGTGTACTTTGGATTGTGTTGCATGTTTGGAGGACGCCATACATACCTCTTACCATTCGATCCGAAGCTACAAAACTTTGATTCATCACTCCAGAAGACATTTTTCCAAAAAACTAATGGCTTTTCCAAATGCTCACGAGCAAAGCACAACCGATCCCGTAGGTTCTTATTTGAAACGTGTGGCTTATGCTGAGAAATGCAACCACGTAAATTTTTTTCATTAAGTCTACTTCTTATAGTTCTGTAGGACACGTTGATACGATATTTTCTTGAAATTTCCCTCTGGATTACGGTGGAGCTCTTATGCACGACAATGACCCAAAACACTCCTCACGCTTAGTGAGGAGTTGCTTGTAAGAGAACAATATTAACGGATCTCAATCCTATTGAGAACCTTTGGAATGATGTGGAGCATCACGTAATGAGAGCAAAACCTAAAAATTTGGCCGATTTATGGATAGAAATAGAAAAAGCTTGGTATGCTATTTCAGTGGAGCGCTGTATGGGACTTGTGGAAAGTATGCCAAGGAGATTGGCAGCTGTAATAAAAAATAATGGATACCCAACTTAGTACTAAGTTTATAGAGAAATAAGTTTTTTGTTTTGTTACTTTTTTTAAATGTGAATAAATTTTTTTTATTTTGTGCTAAAATACTGTCCAGCGTTTTTTGACGGTTATTCTATTCTGAATAGAAAAACAGCAAAAATATATATAGGAATGACAATGAATATATTGTGACGTGATCTTAGGAAGACATGTTACGCGTATAAAAAAGATTTATGAAAAAAATTAAAGAAATACAGGAAATATTTGCTTTTAAAGGTAGGCAGTCGCAAGTGTGCTAACCTTATGGCCACCACTGTATGTATGTACGTCATGTTTTACGTTTGATAAAGACGAAGAATGGTCTAGGTTACTAAACGAGAGTTCCGAGTTCAAAACTTTATTTTGACATCTTAAAATATGAAAAAAAAAAATATTTCTTTCCTTATCGACATCCAATTAACAGTTGCCAAAATTGCAAAAGCTGGAATAATTGCAGTGAAAATGATTCTGCAATCAATAGTTCAGTATCGTTCCATCATTCATGAATAAAATTAACCCAAGATGGATGTTGTTGTAGGCAAAGTGTGAAAGCCGACCTAATGTTCAAATAATGTACGAATTTATGTAAAGACAAAAAAGTACATTAGGCATTTAGTGAATGTTTGATGGCATTGAATATGAACTAGTCACTTAATTCGGGTTTATATTGTTAGCTCTAAAGAATAAAGCAAAATGATTCGCATCACTGCCCTCACTGCACATTCACTCCAAGCAACAGAAGAAGTAATCTTGTTTGAATACCTCGGCAGCACGGTTCCGGTATCTAGTGGTTTATTCTACGACATAAAGTGCAGACTAGACATTGCAAGATGGGCATTTGGCATGTGCACCCAAACCAAACCAGCTATCGACTACCTAAAGCTACCGAAAGAATTACAAACAATGATTTCTAGTACGATATGCAACTACTTCAATTTTAGACAGAGATTCGTAGATTTGTGGGCAGGCGCCACATCCCACTCAGGCGACACATCCCACTCTCAAGATCACCGACGCATTAGCAGACCCGCCCATACATTGTGAGGGCAAACCGAGAACGAAATATGAACTTCAGTACATCGTTAAAGTGCAATTAAGCGTATGACAAATGTGAGCATCTATTATAAAACTTTGTTGTCGTCCTACGTTCCTTATAGGATCGCCTGATGAAAATAATCATCCATAAACGACCATCTTTGACTAGATTGAAAAAAATTGCATTCGATTTGGGCGACATCTGACGAAACACATCCGATAGACACTCACCTAAAGCTAGGCTAAGCTTTGTTTGGATAGTTCCTGAGAATGTGATTGAAAGCGTTCCAAAAAGGAAGACGTACAATAAAGTCGGCGTAGTCTAGTAGGTAGTGTGTTGGCTTATTAGACGTGAGGCCTCGGTTCAAACCCCATTGCCATGAAAAGTTTCTCAAACAATCTGTCGTTGGGAGTCGACTTTGAACTGTAGGTCCCACCACTCATGTATAAAAATTAACGCACACAACATAAGTGGTGTGAGAAGCTATGTTGTAGGTCGTAATCCTCACTGAAGGTTTGTAATGACCAATTATGTATGTATGTATGCATTCTAAAAACACCTCAAGAACCGCGAATAGAGTTGGATTGATTAAAAAATTGTGCAGTCACTCTAGTTTAGCCAGCTGCCCAAAGTAATTCCAAAACATTTGGCAATATTGGATAGAGTGAGCGTATTAGTTCATTGACAAAACAATTTTCTTTGCTTAAACAAAGAAATAAAAAAGAAAGACGACGAATAATAATAAATTATTCAATAATTTCTGTAAATATTAAAATATTTTAAAAATTTTTCGCATCATTTTTAATGAGGCGACACAAGAAATGCTTTAGAATTTGGCAATACGATGGACGGATGAACTGAAATGAATTAAGAAATTGAGTCGAATTTTGTCAAAAAAAGAAAAACACCCACATTTAAAGAATTTTGTGTTTATTTTTTTTTTTGAAAATTTAATGGAAAATAAAATAAATTTTTTTCTTTTTCATTTTAATGTGTGTGAATGAAACGGTACAGACAGACGGGGTACATCAATTTAATGAATTTTCATATGAAAACATGATTTTTTGGATGGTTAAACGACGTCATAAAAGAGATTTGTTGGCAGGCGCGTACATTTTAATAAAATTAAAAATTAAATCTAAAATATTAAGAACAGACATGAAATACAGACAGTCTAAGAGATATTCTTGTTTTATACGTTTGAACCTGTCGTTTGAATACCGCCACTTAATTTGCTTTCAAATCAAACTATTTGAAATAATTAATTAAACATGAACAGATTTATTATATAAAAAAGCAAAAAATAAGTAGCTGGTATTGTAAAGACTCTACTGTATTATTTTTCGTTAAAACATTGTTCCAAAGGTCGTAATTTGTCTGAGTGTGTTTCATACACTTTATTTGTTTATCTAAAACAGAAAAAACAAAAAAACAAAAAAAAGAAACATCACTTTTCACAAAGTGCCTTAGAATTTATAAAGATCATCATCATTATCATCATCTGTGATGGGTGAAGTTGTCGCCCGTCTATCTCTAATGACCTTCACATTCATAATCTATTTATTTATGGTTCGACTCTGTGCTGTGTAGGGTTGCCAGCCTGGCTGGACTTGACTGGATTGTCCAGCTTTTTTGATGCTTGTCCAGTTTCAAGCTAAAATTTAATTTGTCCAGCTAAATAGAAATTTTTTTAGTGCACTGCAATAACTTGGGCAATAATTTTCATGTTATCTTTGTCAAATCATGTTAGCCAACATTGATTGTCCATTTGTTATACAACTTATGGTTATGATTTTCCTATTCTATCATCACTGACAACATGTCTCAACACTTGAACAGCTGATGTCATAATAAATATTATTGCGAGCGATAGTCAATTTCTTTATGTACAGCTTTTATTTTTTTTGTACATGAAAATAAAAAAAATAATTTGCAGAAAATCTTGAAATGGATATTGATGAAGAAGCTGGTCCATCAAAAAGACGACTCACAACTTTCTGCGATAGATGGAAAGAGTTTGCAAAATATGCTAATTGGATAAGAAAAAAAGATAATTACACGGCAGAGTGTAAATTATGCCAAACAGACATTATAATCAAATATGAAGGCAGTCGCTCGCTTGATAAACACATAAAAACAAAAAAACATAATAAAATGGAGATGTCGCAGAAGTTGTCTCAAACTATTTCGAATTTTGTAGTCCCAACCAGAGGTCAGCAATGAATCGTATTTTCGCTACTCATAGGTACTTATGAAATTTTGAGTATGAGTGAGTCAAGAGTATTAAAATTCAACTACTCTGATTCATTCGTACTCGCTACAACATTGATTTATAAGTATAGGTTGCAATGAGTATGAGTACAACGTTGACATCAAACTCACAACATTCGATTCATTGTTTGATTCATACGCCTACTCATTCAGATTCATAAATTTAGAAAAATACTTATAATACTTATGAATGATTCGAGTCACGCGAATCATTCATCAAAATTTACAGTAGTAGTTATTGTTGCATTTACAAAAGAAGAGAAAAGAAAAGACAAAGACAGCAAGCAAAGCACACACACAACCTTCTAGCGAGTATTGTGCTTCGTGTATATGTTGAATCATGGAGAGTCGAAATCAACAACATCGTGCGTATTGTTAAGTATGAGTACGATGAGTATTTCTAACTTTGAATATGAGTATGATATTAAAATAAGTATGAATGCGTATAAGTAGCTGAAATTATAAGTATGACTCGAATCTACTCATCGTTTTGAATATTCGTTGCTGATCTCTGGTCCCAACAGAGACAAAAATTGTATTTTTTTATGTCCAGCTTTTTTTTTTTGTTTTGTCAAGTTTTTTAAAACCCAATGTCCAGCTTTTTGCGAATCGGAATCTGGCAACCCTAGTGCTGTGTGTGACTGTATGTGGTCCCATATACTTTCTTCAAAGTAGGCCAAAAATAAAATGTATCAAAGAATGATTTTATCAAATGAGTAAATAAAAACAAACACCAGCAAATGTTTATATTGTACAATAAAATGTTAATTTTGATTAATTTTTTTCTAAATAAAAATAAATAAATAGAAAGCCAAGTACTATATGCGTACTGCTTCTTAAATAGATGGCAGTAAATTTGCTCATAAAAATGCAATTTCCAGTCATAAAAGTAAATTTTTGCACTTTTTAAGTATGTACATACACAGTTTTATGAAACACAGGCGAAAGTACTTAAGATTTGTAAGAAAGAATTCGATTCCTGCAAACTATGCATTTGATGGATACGAGCTTGAGCTTGTAGATAACTTCCTGGATCTAGGAGTTCTACTTGATCCCAAACTAAATTTTATTCCGCACATACTCGTAGCTATAACAGTAAATAAAGCTAGAAACGTACTTGGTTTTATAAAACGGTAGGCAAAAGAATTTAACGATCCTTATGTTACTAAATCGCTCTACACATCTCTTGTAAGGCCTATACTCGAGTATGGATCCATAATATGGGATCCTCTATATAAAAAATATTCCGATGTCATCGAATCTGTACAAAAGCACTTTCTGTTGTTTTGTCTCCGAGGACTGTATTTTAATCCCACAAGTTTACCTTCTTATTCTGCCAGACTAGCATTAATCAAACTTCCGACTCTTAAAAGCCGCAGAACTATGTTAAATATCTCGTTCATATTCAATGTAATTACTGGTGATATTGGCTCCAGTTTTTTAATTCATAATATCTCATTTAATATTCCTCAACGTCCGTCACGTCATTTTTCCCCGTTATCAATACAAGTTTTTAGATCCAACTACGCTGGTGCTGATCCAATAAGGAGAATGTGTTACGAATTTAATAAAAATTGTATATGTTAATTGATTTTTCATTATCAAATAATGTTATAAAAAACAATGTAATTAATGGTGTTTTCTTTTCTACCAAAAAATGTGCATTTTATTAACGCAAAATGCAATTTCTTAAATGTTTCGCCCTCTAAAAGGGTGGTATGTTTTATTCTAAATAATTCGCACTTGCCAATGGTGGAGGGCATTGCAGTTTATGCCCTGTATAAATCGAGAGTGCTGATAATGCCCTGTAAAGCAGATGACTTTTGTTTATTTATAGGGCTACCAGATGAAATTTAAAAAAAGTCGCCTGGTATTGTTATCCAATTTGATGTTAATTTTTTCATTGTTTTGTGGAGTAATCTTAAGGAAATATTACATTATTAAAGCTACATGGTCAGTAATATAAAAAATTGCATTCAATGTTAGAATAGTGTTAAAATATTTTTTTTTTATAAAAAAAGCGTGCAAAAAATGAAGTCGAAAAATTAGCGATCTGGCAACACCTTTGAACAAATTGGCATTTCCTCATTCATTTTCTTAATAAGTGGTAAACACAGGGCATACCCTTTTTTTAGTATTTGTGTTATGTTCTTCGCAAATAAAAAATGACATTACAACAGGGTTGGTCAACATTTTTTTTAATGCACCTTGTAAGAGGGTGACATTTTCTTTGTAGAAAAAAAAAAACACCATAAGTATTTAAACTCATAGTTTTTTAGTATGTATTATAATATTTTAACATTACTTAATTGCCTGCAAGGAATATTTCCATAGGCAAACAAAAATAAAATAAAAAATAAAATAAGATCAATAGTGTTTAGATTGGTTTAGGCACGAGCCATAGGTAGCTGAACGACAGATTTTTGCATAACTTATAATGGCAATTTTTTTGTTTATTCTCGAGTTTGTGCCAGAAATCTGCTGAGAGGAAGACGCCATAGAAATATTTTCACATTTTCGTTTTGATGTCTGACCTGAGGTGTGAACCGTGGCCTCACGTCTAAAAAGTCAACTATGGCTATGACTATGGCGACTCCATTGGATGGTAGTCTATTTACATGAGTACCAAGGTCATATAGAACTAGATCATTTGCTTTGCTTAATGGTTATACGAATCGTTATTCGATTTAACAGTTGTATTATGTATACAGAACGATAAGATTTGTTTATTTTTGCCTGCGCAGTAGAACTTCTGCACTGTGCTAGTAACTGTGGTCTACGAATCGGGTAATTTGTAAACTGATTAGTGACCTGATTAACAATAATAACTTCTACAAACTGTGGTATGTTATGCTTATATTATCTTTATCCCAATAATATTTTAACAGCAAATTTAAAACAATAAATTGGTTGATGGAAATTTTCATATTTAAACTCATAAAAATACTTTCACAATCTATTTTCCAATTTATTTATAAAAATTATCGCATTTTATCGATATCAGTAATATCAATTAAAATTCACACGATAATTCAGATATTTTATTTACAAACAAATCATGTTAATTCTATAGGTCATGTATGACCACCCCCTTTGCTTACCTTAATATCTAAATAATCAAAAAAAATCTTATTATTTTTTCTTAAAAAAAAAAAGAAAAAGCTTAAAACCCGTTTGCCTAATTTTGTTTTTCAAAGGACATGTGTTTTCTTATGCTTGTTTGAAATCCTTTTAAGGATATATGTTAAGGGTTCTCTTACACGTTCAATTGCTTCATTAAACGTTATATTCTTTAGCTTCCTTTTCTCTTCTTTTCTTTTCTTTCTCTTTTTCTTCCTTTCTTGTCGCTGTGAAATGTGGTGTTTCTTTATTTCTGTTATATTTTGTTTGTGTTTATTATGGATTATCAATTACTTTCGCTTTCTTTTTTTTTAGTTTATTTTGATTTTTGTTTTGTTTACGCTAAATAGGCCCTTTCATTCATTACTCTCTATTGAGTCTCACAAGCAATTGTCCTTGCTGTATATCCGACTAATACAGCAGATTATCTATTTTGTTGTTGTTAAACAATATCTTTATTATCCTACATTGATGGTAACACACACACACACACACACATTCACACACATTACACAACACAACACAAAAAAAAACGATTTTTTGAAAAAGAAATGAGGTTTTTCTCTTTTTTAATACAGTCTTTATTAGTACAATCAAAGCTCGGTATAACGAACGATATATTGTCAGGCCCTTTCGTTATAGTGAAAAATTCGTTATATTGCAAAGTTTTTTTTTTATCAAAATTTTATTAAAAAAAAGAAAAGTACATTTAATTCATTCTATTAAAAATATATAGATATGTCCTTAAAATAACGTTTGATAACACGGTGCGACAGTGAAAATACACCCGGCTAATAACATAGTCTATGTTGTTCAGTTAGTTGAGTAGAACTCAAAAATGCCTTTTTTATATTTCTCGAACCCTCCAAACTTTTTTTATTTGACAAAAACTTTTTTTTTGACTTTTCGCACAAATTTATGGATTGCTCAAACATTTCTGGCCCGATTTCCATAATTTAAATCTTGTTAGAAAGGGGAGAGATGGACCTTTAAAACGGTATACATATATCTATTATTCGACTTAATATGCTATGAGATTTGATGAGGTAAACTTGGCAAATGCGAATTTTTTTCACATTTTTCCAAGTTTGTCCATTCATAGTAGCGAACTTTAGTAAAAAAGTATAAGATAAGTGATAATATTCTTAAAGTCTGTTCTCTTGTGCAGAGATTGAGTTATCATTTGATAAAATTGTATAAAAATTACCGTAGTTATAAGTTAAATAGTATAACAGTCGTGTTATATTTTTTATATATGTCATCTCATCAAATGAACTTTTAGTTCAAAAATTTTCAGAATTTTTAATGGATCTTGATTGTTTATCGCAAAATATGTTAATTACACATTTGCACGACAACCAGAAGTCGGCTAATATTTGTGTTTTTTGAAAATATTATTATTTCTCTTTGCGCAAACATTGGCCAACTTCTGGTGGTCGCTCTAGCGTGAGTTTGACATATTTTGTGATAAACAATCAAGATCCATTAAAACTTTTGAAAATTTTTGAACTATAAGTTCATTTGATGTGATGACATATATAAAAAATATAACACGACTGTTATACTATTTATATAATAACTATGGTAATTTTTGTCCGATTTGACCAAACGAAATGCCAATCTCTTCACAAGATAATGCATTTTCAGAATGTCATCACTTATTTCATATTATTTAAGTAAAGTTTGCTACTATGAACGGACAAACTTGAAAAAATATGAAAAAAATTCACATTTTCCAAGTTTACCTCATCAAAACTCATAGCATATTAAGTCAAATAATAGATATATGTATACCGTTTTAAAGGTCCATCTCTCTCCTTTCCAACAATATTTAAATTTTGGAAATCGGGTCAGAAATGTTTGAGCAATCCATAAATTTGTGCGAAAAGTCGAAAAAAAACGTTTTTGTCAAATAAAAAAAGTTTGGAGGGTTCGAGAAATATAAAAAAGGCATTTTTGAGTTCTACTCAACTAACTGAACAACATAGACTATGTTATTAGCCGGGTGTATAAAATTTTTTCTATTTTGTCGCATAGTGTAATCAATAAGTGAGTAAAAGTGTTAAAAATTATTTAAGTTGGTGGAAAAAAATCATTTATAGACGGTTGTTTACAAGTAACTTGAAGACTCATTTGAAGAGCTTTTTCCTGTATTTCTCGAAGTACTAATTGTTTTTGGATTTAAATTTGCTTACATTTGGAAAAATTGTACTTAATAGTCTGACTCCACGTCTTATACACTGTACTTCATCCCCTTGAAAAAGTCTAGAAAGGAGGATCTCGTCCTCATCATCAGACTCAAAATTTTCCAAAAATAGAATTTTTTTCCAATATTTAGATAATGCGTCCTCCTTAACAGTGTTCCAGGCGAGACCAATCATACAGGATGCATCATAAAGAGAAAGACTTTTTAAAAAATTTATGATGTCATCTGTTTCAGATGCCACTATTTTTGAAAGGAGGCTATTTCTGTAGTGTAATTTGAGTAAGCGAATGGCGTTTTGGTCCATTGGCTGGATAAGAGGAGTCGCGTTTTTTAAATCATTCGTTATACTGAGCTTGAAAATTATAAAAAATTCGTTATATAAGGTAATGTCAATGTAAGAAATTTACTCATTCGTTATATCCCGAATTCGTTAAAGTGAGTATTTGTTATACCGGGCTTTGACTGTATTTTGAAAAAAAAAAAAAAAAAATTAAAGAAAATAAAAATTAAAATTAACGTTTAACTTTTAAGACTAAAGGATGCAAATTTTTTGCAAAACTTTTTGAATTAAATTTTTATTCTCTTTTTTTTTTAGTTAACCTTTAAACGCTTTATTACTATTCTCTCCAGCATTATATTGGGTTTATTCGAATTATTTTCCATAAAAATGTTGAAAGCCTGTCATAAATTATTTTTTACTTTTATTTATTTAAAGTGCAAGAACCATATTAGATTTTATCATATATGTACATAGTATGTACTACATACATATGAATGTATATACGTATGTATATGTATATATCGATGGCTTAATATAAAAAAGGCCTAACTCGATTTTTTGTTACTTTACAGGAGAAGGTAAAAACTTAATAAAATCTGTAAGATTTTAGATACAGTAGGACCTTGATTATCCGTGATTTGATTATCCGGAAACATCAATTATCCGGGATGCAAAAAGAAAATTTTTTGCATCGACTTAATTTTATTTTGGATCGACTTAAATTTTTCTGCACCGTTTAACCGTGATTACCTCTATTATCCGTGATGATAAGCAAAAATTTGTTTCTATTATTTTGGACAAACAAGCGAAAAAGGGGAATTCACTCTTTAGTATACGAAATCCTTATATACTGTTCACTGTTTTCTGACAAAATTATTTTTTTTTATATTTTTGAAACATGTATGTATATATATAAAATCCTTTAATTATTTAGTTTTTATATAAATATGTACATATTCATATCATTTAATAACTAATAAAAATATCTATTAAAAAACTAGCCAAAATTGATAATCAATTAACCGGGAAAATCGATTATCCGGAATGCTTCCGTCCCGACCATCACGGATAATCAAGGTTCTACTGTATAACAAAAATTTTAATACAATTTTTAATAAAAAACAGCAACACATTTTATTTCTCATTTAAAGAATTTTTTATTTTTATTTTAATGAAGTTATCTAAGATAGGCCCTTTTTTCATTGATATTTTTGAAAAGAAAAATTAAGTTAGACCTATTTTAAACTGAGTTCGAAAATGAAATATATTATAATAATTCAGGTTTAAATAATAAACGGAAGTAATTCATGAAATTAAGAGGATTAAGTCAAAAGTTAACTGTAAAATAATAGTTCTTATAAGACAAGTTATCATAAAACAGATGACAATCTGTATATCTTTAATCGCCGACTTTGATCTATGTGGGAGAAATTCGTAATCGTCAGTTATGTCTGTTTTGAAATAAATTGATCCTGATGGGTCATACGCCAAGGCTCGTAACATATTAACAGTAAGATCACCAATACGAAATACAGTAAGATCACCAATTTGAAATAGCGGCTGGAGTACATACATTTCTAGAACTATTATAGTAAGCAATATTTTTACCAGGACGAATCGAATAGTATCGTTTAGGCATGTTTTCAAAATTTAGAAAATAGTCGTATTGCAACTGGTTAGCTTGTAGGAGTGCTGGAACTTATCGTGCCTGATTTATTAATTGCACAAATTGTGTCGGCAAATTTATTTGCTTATTTTTAATTTTTCTTTCTATAAGGGAATGGCTTGAGTAACATTCTATTTGTGTATGTCCACTTATTAAAAATTTTTGGTGAATCGTTATTTGTGTTTCCATAGTAAAACCAACAATGCATTAGATAATGTTACATTGCGGTTTTGGTAGAAATAGCCATCTGAGTAAATAATTACGTAATGAATTTCTTGCGATAGTGCTTGGATAAAAAACGGAAGATACTAGACATCCATCTGTTTCATCCCAAACATAATTATCTGATTCGTGTATTAAATATAACATTTTTCCTGCTTGTCAAAAATAGAGAAACATGTCGATCAATTTATAGCCGTCGTTTTTCAGAACTTGATCCACCACCGAAATTTATGCATCAACTTTTTCCGCTAAAGCTTATTTGTTATTTGGGAAATATAAACGCACAACTTCAGCTGCGATTATAATTTTACATACAAGTATTGTGTCATGGAGAAAACCAATCAAACGAAATAAAAAACGAGTTAGGTCTTTATCTTTCAAAAATTCATTGACATGACTTAGGCCTTTTTTTGCAATCGTTATAAATCTGATATTTACAATTGTATCCACCTGGAATTTTGAGGCAAGGTGCATCTGGCATTTGTCTTCCAGAATAAACAAAAAACGCTATTTTGAAAAAAAATTGATTAAGGCCTTTTTTATATTAAGCCATCGATATATAATGTATTTATTAAAACTCAAATTCCAATTTTTGTTTTTTGTTTTCGTAATCATTTTGATTCGATCATCATTGAATTGAAGTCAGTTTGAACTGCTTTTTGGTTACGGCTTTAAGCCAGCATTGGCCAGACATGTCTGGAGGTGACCACAATTGTTTGGCACACTTGAAATGCTGTTTGGGTTGGGTAGTGAGGATTAAATTATGTTTGAAATTGCTGATTAAAAGCATAACAGAACAAAACAAACAAATCCGCTTAAAAACAAACAACACATGTGGAATATGTTGAGATCATCTTTAAGCAATGAAAACATTTCAGCTTCTTAATTGCACCATACATACATATGTACATATTTTTGTTTTAACATTTGAAATGATCACCATTTGAAGTGAAATCAAACCGTGAGTTAATAATTCAATTCAACAATTGATTCAATGCATTGTTGTCAAAAGGAAATTAATGGTGTTTTCTTTTCTACCAAAAAATGTGCATTTTATTAACGCAAAATGAAATTTTGCGTTTGTTTCATAAAAATGTTTTGCCCTCTAAAAGGGTGATATGTTTTATTCTAAATAATTCGCACTTGCCAATGGTGGAGGGCATTGCATTTTATGCCCTGTATAAATCGAGAGTGCTGCTAATGCCCTGTAAAGCAGATGACTTTTGTTTATTTATAGGGCTACCAGATGAAATTTAAAAAAAGTCGCCTGGTATTGTTATCCAATTTGAAGTTAATTTTTTCATTGTTTTGTGAAGTAATCTTAAGGAAATATTAGATTATTAAAGCTACATGGTCAGCAGTATAAAAAATTGCATTCAATGTTAGAATAGTGTTAAAATATTTTTTTTTTATAAAAAAAGCGTGCAAAAAATGAAGTCGAAAAATTAGTGATCTGGCAACACCTTTGAACAAATTGGCATTTCCTCATTCATTTTCCTAATAAGTGGTAAACACAGGGCATACCCTTTTTTAATATTTGTGTTATGTTCTTCTCAAATAAAAAATGACATTACAACAGGGTTGATCAAAAATTTTTTTAATGTACCTTGTAAGAGGGTGACATTTTCTTTGTAGAAAAGAAAACACCATAAAATAAAAGTCTGGTTTCTTTTGGAATCTTAATTGAATGGTTTGTTCGCTGGGGCCGTAGTCTAGTAGGTAGTGTGTCGGCTTGTTAGACGTAAGGCCACGGTTCAAACCACAGGTCAGACATCAAAATGAAAATACGAAAAAACTATTTCTTCGGCGACTTCCTCTCAGCAGATTTCTGACAAAAACTCTGAGAATAAATGAAAAAATGCCATGAAAAGTTTCTCAAAAATCTGTCATTCGGAGTTGACTTTAAACTGTATGTCTCGCCACTTATGTATAAAATTAACACACACAACATGAGTGGTGTGAGAAACTAGGTCATAATGCTGACTAAAGGGTTGTAATGGCCAATTATGTATGAATGTTCGCTGGGGCGAAAAGTGCAATTTTCATAAATCAGGATGAATTTGATCGATAACTGATAGGTTATGTTAGCCTAAGGGACCACTGTGATTTGTGGCTTACTCGCTTACTCCTGCGACTTAGCAGAATCCTACAAAAACGGTCGATATCGGTGGCCAGTTCACTTCACCTACAAGTTATATGATCGTGTCCGCATATCGTGCAGGATATCTCATGTGGTACGTAGCGTTGCGTTGAAATCAGAAAATTTAATTTTATTTCCTCTTCTTTTTTTTTAAACATTATTGTTGAATGATGCTTTATCAAATAAATGATGCTGATCTCAAATAAATGTTTGTGTTAAATATTAATTAATTTATGAATTGCACAACAACTCCCTATTAAGTCTAGTCTCGGATTAATTAATTAATGCAAATGCAGCGTAATCGTTTTTTTCTAATGATTTTTCTTATTGTTGTAGTTATTTTATGTCATTTTTCTATTTAATATGCCGGTCACATGTTGCGGTGGGACCAGTAACTGGCTTATTGTTGTATCTGCTGCTGATATTTTAAGCCAAAACAAATAATACAACAACAAGAAAAAAAATATGAAAATAATTAAACTCGACAATGATTTTGTTAACAACCGCTTATATCTGCTAAATACTTGTTTCGAAACCTTATATGGATGGCTCTTATGTAAATATGAATGTATGTATGAATGAATGTCTGTACATACAATATTTGTACATGAAAACACACAAAATTAGACAAAATAAAAACGTATAAATTATAAACACTTTATAAACAATTAGAATAAAATTAAAATTTTTATTTCAATTGAATTCTTAAAAAAAAAATACTTTAACTTGTATATGCGAATGAGCAATAAAACTACCAACAGTGGCAGAGAGACAGACAGTCAGACGAATAAACCTTTAGACAATGTATTCTATTCTCTATTTATTTATATAAAAAAGAAACAATATTTCACAAATAGCACACCTTTTTTAGTTAAGAACAAAAAATGTTTTTTAATGTTTTATAATTAAAAATAAAAATCAAAAAAAAAAAAAATTATAAAAACTATGCCTACACAGCAATTTTACGAGTATTACTTGTAGACATAAGGAGTGCGCACAAAAAAAATGGGCCTACTTTTAAGCTTATAACTTTTATCATAATTGCAAAAAATGAATACCGTTACATTGTTTTTGTTAGTCATCTGTTTCAAAATCCACGTGCTAAATGTCATTGCAATAGCAAAATTATGGTGTTTTCTTTTCTACCAAAAAATGTGCATTGTGCATGTGCAAAATGCAATTTATTGTTTGTTTCTTAAAAATGTTTCGCCCTCAAAAAGGGTGGTATGTTTTATTCTAAATAAATCGCACTTGTCAATGGTGGAGGGCATTGCATTTTATGCCCTGTATAAATCGAGAGTGCTGGTAATGCCTTGTAAAGCAGATGACTTTTGTTTATTTATAGAGCTACCAGATGAAATTTAAAAAAAGCCGCATGGTATCTTTATCCAATTTTGAAGTTAATTTTTTCATTGTGTTGTGGAGTAACCTTAAGGAAACATTACATTATTAAAGATACATGGTCAGTAATTTAAAGAAATTGCATTCAGTGTTAGAACAGTGTTAAAAAATTTTTTTTTGGTTATAAAAAACACCGCTCAAAAAATGAAGTCGGAAATTTAGCTATCTGGCAACACCTTTCTCATATTTACATATTTTATTGAAAACAAATCGTAAAATACAACATATTTTTAAATCTAAAACCTTAACGTTAATAAATATAAAACATTTAATACGTACAAAACACTTTTTTTAAATTAATTTTAAATATTATTATTTACATTGAACGACTTTTGAACAAATTGCCATTTCCTCATTCATTTTCTTAATAAGTGGTAAACACAGGGCATACCCTTTTTTAATATTTGTGTTATTTTCTTCTCAAATAAAAAATTACATTACAACAGGGTTGGTCAGAAATTTTTTAATGCACATTGTAAGAGGGTGACATTTTCTTTGTAGAAAAGAAAACACCATTAGTTTTTTGAAAATGGGCACCCAACAAGAATGTCGTAAGAAAATAATTGAAATTTTCAATGAAAAACCGCGCCGCTTACAAAAAACGATTGCTAGGCTCGCAGGTGTTAACCAAAAAACAGTTTCTAAGGTAATATGTACTTAAAACAATATAAGGAGTCTTTGAGTATTGAGAGAAAGCGTGGAAGTGAAAGAAAAAAAAGGATTTGCCGACCAAAACAAAGCAAGTAAAATAATAGGTATTTTTCAAAAAACACCCTAACATGTCTGGAAGAAAAGTGGCTCAAAAAGTTGGATGCTCTGAGACCTTTGTCAGAAAAAATTTTATACACAAAAGAATTCAAATATTATTTACTTTAATTGAAGAATAAAACGAAAAAAATCCGCCACTTAGTTTTATTTCTATAACGAAAAGTGTAAGTCCAGATTTTTTTGTGCGCACTCACATCACTTATTTGTGAGATTCGAATATACAAATTGTATATTTTATTTTATAATAAAAACAAACAAGATTTTTTATATATTTTTTTATTAGAAAAAAAAAATGTTGAAAACTTTCCATTACTTAAGTAAATCAACGTTTTTTTTGTTTCATTTTTTTAGGGCTGCTTTAAGTTAAAGTTCCTTCCCCCTTTGAGTTTAATGCACGTGTTGAAAACTTTAAGCTTTGTTTCTTAAAAGAAGGGTCTGTTATGTGTTGGCAAAATTTTAAAAATAAAAAAAAGCTTACAAAAATGAAATAAAAATAAAATCAAACAATAGATTTAAAAAACAAATAAAAAAATTTCAATTTTTTTTTTGTTTTTGCCATTGTATACCATTTTATTAATTTTTTTTTTTTTGTTTGTTTTTGTCATTGTACCTTAGATGTGAAAGAATTTTTTCATTTTAAGAAACTTAATCGCGTGTTTGAGTTCTTTCTTTCTTTCTTTTTTTTTTTTAATTCCATAACTTTGATTCTATTTCGAAGCAAATTATAATTAAAGGCCAGAAGTGTACAACACAACGTAGTTGAACAAATAAATTTATTTTTTGATTATAGTGTTTAACACTTAACACTGCTGAAATACACTACATGCCACATGATTAAATACAGTATTCCCTCGATTTACGTCGTAGAATGTTCCGGAAAAAGGCGACGTAAATCGAAACGACGTAAATCGAATTTCAAATAACTCATACTATCAGATGCATTTATTTATGTACATTTTACAAAAAAGAAACTAAAATAATTAAATTTTTATTCTATGCATTGAATTTTTTTTTAAAGAGGGAATTCCCCTGATTTTGTTTATAAACAACAAAGGCGACGTAAATCGAATGACGACACAAATCGAAGTTGAAGTGAACAAAATTTTTGACGACGTTAATCGAAACAACGTAAATCGAGGGAATACTGTACACTCACAAGTATTAAATGTTGTTGATGACAACATTTACAACGGAATGTAATAGCAGTTTAGTAGTTAGTGTATTGGTTTATTAGACGTGAGGCCATGGTTCAGAACCCAGCCAAGACATATCAATCGAAACGAAATACATACTTACATAATTGGCCATTACAACCCTTTAGTCAGGATTACGACATAGCTTCTCACATCACTTATGTTGTGTGTGTTAATTTTATAAATGAGCTACGGGACCTACAGTTTAAAGTCGAACGACAGATTTTTGAGAACGTTTACATGGCAATTTTATTTGCTTTCACAGTTTTTGCCAGAAATCTGTTGTTATTTTCGTTTTGATATCTGAACTGGGATTTGAACCCGGGTTTTTTTTTTTTTTTTTCTTAATTAAACCAGCACTCAGGGGATGGCCCCTACTCATGCAGTGCATTGTGCAGGTTTTTTAGGAAAGGTGGAAAGGAGGAAGATGCGAACGGCAAGGAAACGAGTTGCTGCTTGCTAGGTGACTATAAAATGGCCAGTGCTATACCTTCACCATTAGACAGTCTACAGGCAATCGTCCCCAAGAAGCCCGCAGTTTCTCACACCACTTATGTTGTGTGTGTTAATTTTATACATAAGTGGCGGGACCTACAGTTTAAAGTCGACTCCGAACGACAGATTTTTTGAGAAACTGAGAAGAAATCGCCGAAAAAATACTTTTTGTATTTTTTTATTTTTTGATGTCTGGCCTGGGACTCGAACCCTGGCTTTTACGTCTAATAGGCCAACACACTACAAACTAGACTACGACGGCACGAAACGATATACGAAAACATATTTCTTCGGCAACAGAAGTCGTCTGATTGCTGTGTCCATCGATTGTTGTTGGTAAAATTGGCTCATTGTTGGGATTCAATAAATCCAGCACGCAATAAGTAACTGGTTTCCTTACGCACGATTATAATATCAGGTTATTAACCGCAGCCTTCCTTAAAACCTTTTTTTAGGGTAATCGATCAGCTAATATGGTGCAGATTGAATTCTTCTTGACAGAGAAAGAGAGATTTCAGAATCTCTAGGCTTTTATGAGCCAAGTTGGATCGTTCTAGAATGGAAATTGTCTTGAAACGTACAAGGAAATCTTAATAGGTTATTTAATGATAGATAGGATATCTTTCTATAGAGCAGCTGGTGGCTGTTGTGCTTATTCAGTGAATTTGTTTAAGGAATAGAGTTAGTATTCTTGACCAGCGGCTCTTCAATGGCCTTATTGAGTTAACCTCTGCTAGATTTTCTGATAATAAGTTTAATGCCGTTTGGAAAAGTGGGCGACTAACTTTTCTCATCTAACCTTATCTACTGACGAGAATCTGTAATGCATATAAGCCGCATTTCTGTAGACTATATAGAGAAGAGGACAAATTGCAGAAGATAGAGCTCTTGATTCATTTTGATGGCCTGAACTCACTGCCATTAGCAAATACAATTTAGACTCTGCTGAGGTTTTTTGTGACATTACGCCAGCTGAGAGATATACATTCATCCGACTAATTCTCTCTCTCTCTGTCTCTCTTTCCTTCACTCTATATGGACCTTGTCTAATTTACCGCTTTTCACTTTTTTCTGTGGTACACTGCTAAGGGTCTGAGAGTAAATTTCTCAATTTCTTTACTGGAAGAATTACGCTGCTTCCATGTATAAGTGGGAAGCAAAGAAACAAAATAGCAAATAAAGGGTCCGCCAAATAACTTTTTTTTTTGAAAATGCTTTAAAAAAGAAACTACTAAATATTTTCTCAAATTTCTTTTTTATTTGAAAGTACAATCGTTCCGGTTAATAATGGAAAATAATTTCATTCAAATGGCTGCCTCGGCTAGCCATGCAGTAGCCTACACGATCGGTCCAATTTTTAAGCACTTTATCGATTGTGTGCAGCTGTATTTCACCAATGGCTTCACGAATATTGTCCTTTAAAGCGTCAATTGTCTCTGGCTTGTCGGCGTAACACTTATCTTTGACGGCACCCCACAAATAATAGTCCAACGGTGTCAAATCGCAGTTTCGAGGTGGCCAAACGACATCAGCTCTGCGGCTGATAATGCGATCTTCAAAAACAGGGCGCAAAACATCGAGTGTAGTTTCGGCTGTGTGGCACGTAGCGCCGTCCTGTTGAAACCAAATGTTGCCAATATCCTCCTCTTCAATTTTTGTGAACAAAAAAATTCGTTCAGCATGGCTCGATAACGATCGCCTTTGACTGTAACGGACACTCCTTGCTCATTTTCGAAGAAAAATGTCCCAATTATGCCTCTTTACCAAAATCCGCACCAAACAGTAACTCGTTTTGGATGCGTCGGGTTTTCAATGTATGCGTGCGGGTTTTCTGTGCCCCAAATGCGACATTTTTGCTTGTTTACATACCCGCCAAGATCAAAATGAGCTTCATTTGAAAAGATGAATTTTTTTTTGCCAAATTCGGCATCTTCTGTGCAGTCGATCGCAGGCCCACTTAGCGAAGCGAAAACGCATTGGATGGTCAATTGGCTTCAACTCCTGAACCAATTAGACTTTGTATGGCGTCATACCAAGGTCTTTATGCAAAATTCGTCTTAATGATGTCTCCGAAATGTTCAATTGTTGAGAACGACGGTGAATTGATGTTGATGGCGCTTCACGCACACTTTCTGCCACAGCAGCAATATACTCGGGTGTACGCACTGTTTTTCGCTTTGGTTTATCGATGAGGATGCCAGTTTCTTTCACTTTTTTCACAAGATAACGAACATACGGAGCTGACGGTGCTTCTCTTCTTCCAAAATCTGTATGCAATTTTCGCACACATTCTGCAACATTACCATGATTTTCAAAGTAATGTCGCAATATTTCCCAGCGTTGTTCAAGCGTATACACAACCATATTCGTTCAGCGGAAGGCTAAAACTAATTATCTGTCAAATCAGACATGAGCTAAGTGTTACCATTCACGAAATAAGCACTAGTTGAAAAAAAAAAACGTTAGATGGCGGACCCGATAGAGTTGATGGTAAAGATTATGAAGTCGTCTGATATAGTAATTTTGTAATTGAACAAATTAATTGATTAGCGGTTTGCAAATATTATTTGTAAATAAAAATTATTTTTAAATAAAATCGTTATGGCCTACCGCATACATACATATGTACGTACATATTATATTGATGAAGACACCATTTCTACACGTGCTAAAACCAATTTGTCTGCATCCTTTAGATCTCAAATATTATTTTATTTTTTATTTAAATTTTTTTACATACTGAACACGATCAGGCATTTATCAACATTTCAAATTCATAATTTTAATAGCCGCTCTTTTATTTGTACAAATGAAAGGAAATCTTATCAGTTTTAAATTGTCTTTAGAAAATAAATTTTGTTTATGTGAATAATTATTAAAACAACAAAAAAAAAAACAAAATTAATAATATTTCTAGAATAACTGGCGAGCGATAGCAATCTAGACATTAGAAATAAAGTGTCTGAAAGCAAAACAATACAAAAAACATTAAAAGTTTTTTTTTTCTTGTAATCATAACGATAACTTTACAAAGTGTTATCGTACAGGTTTAAATCAAAATAAACCGGACCAAAAATAGATTGACGGCACTCCTCCAAACTGTTTTACAAGCAGCTAATTAATGCCGCTAAAAAAAGCTCTTTTCAGCGAAATAAAGTAAGAAATAAAAAAAATAAAAAAAAAAAAAACAAGAGAACGCTAATCGATAAGCATTATTAAGTCATTATTTCGATTAGTTTTTGTGTGTGTTTTTTTATCTAATTTTTATTTTTTTTTTTTTTAAATAATATGTGCTAAATAGAATATAAATTTGTTAGTTAAACGAGAATTATTAACAAAAAAATGTTTTTTAAATTGTTTGTTAATTAAATATTTATTAAGCGCGTATGCCTGCAAGTGTAATGTGATGTGAACTTGAGACCTTATATTTGAAAAAAAAACAAAAAATAAAAATGGGGGAATGTCATCTCCCTCTTACCATACAATTTAGACACAAACAATGTTAACATGAATGTTTATGAAATATTGAGTCGTTCTTTCTGGTTTCCCTTGGCTTAGACTCGTTTGTTTTATAAAGCAGAGATCAGCAACGAGTATTCAAAACCGATGAGTAGATTCGATTCATACTTATAATTTCAGCTACTTATACGCATTCATACTTATTTTAATATCATACTCATACTACTCATATTCAAAGTTAGAAATACTCATCGTACTCATACTTAACAATACGCACGATGTTGTTGATTTCGACTCTCCATGATTCAACATATACACGAAGCACAAAATAAGTATGATTCGAATACGAACACCACAATACTCGCTAGAAGGTTGTGTGTGTGCTTTGCTTGCTGTCTTTGGCTTTTCTTTCCTCTTCTTTTGTAAATGCAACAATAACTACTACTGTAAATTTTGATGAATAATTCGAGTGACTTGAATCATTCGTAAGTATTATAAGTATTTTTCTAAATTTATGAATCTGAATGAGTAGGCGTATGAATCAAACAATGAATCGAATGTTGTGAGTTTGATGTCAACGTTGTACTCATACTCATTGCAACCTATACTTATAAATCAATGTTGTAGCGAGTACGAATGAATCAGAGTAGTTGAATTTTAATACTCTTGACTCATTCATACTCAAAATTTCATAAGTACCTATGAGTAGCGAAAATACGATTCATTGCTGATCTCTGTTATAAAGATCATGACAATTATCATGACAAAATACATCATAATGATGTTATGGATACAGGCATACATATTTCCAATTTGCATTTTCATGTGAAATTGTTTACACTTAACGGTACAATTCAATTGTTGAGTATTTAAAAAAAAAAAATAATTCTACATTCGTTATAAAATATTTGTAGTGAAATAATATTGACCCACATTGTGTATGCAAAATGAAAACAAAAAGCAAAAAAATTAATTGAATGAAATATTTCAGTTATTATTTACTGGGCTCACTTTCATTATACTCAGATACAGTTTTATTAAGAATAATGAAAATACGTATTAGGTGTTGTAAAAAGAAATCATTTATTATATTTAATAGATACACCTTGAGTAATAGATATGACCTATTCTATACGTTTTATTTTTCGATAAAGTTGAAACATATACTCGCAAATTGTCCTAAAATATCACCTGCAATCATAGCTGCCAGATAGATAAAGCACCAAATCGTCGTAACTTTAAAAAAAATCGTCAAAATCGGTAAAGACGTTCATTGAAATCGTCAAAAAATCGTCAGAAAAAATAAGTAAATAAATTAAAAGGTTTTTAAAAAAATTCTGTGTGATGTTCGCTGGAACCGACTGATTTTTTATGGTGTTTTCTTTTCTACAAAGAAAATGTAACACTCTTACAAGGTGCATTAAAAAAATTTTTGTCCAACCCTGTTGTAATGTCATTTTTTATTTGAGAAAAACATAACACAAATATTAAAAAAGGGTATGCCCTGTGTTTATGTACCACTTATTAAGAAAATGAATGAGGAAATGCCAATTTGTTCAAAGGTGTTGCCAGATCGAAAATTTTTCGACTTCATTTTTTGCACGCTTTTTTATAACAAAAAAAAAAAATATTTTAATACTGTTCTAACACTGAATGCAATTTTTTATATTGCTGACCATGTAGCTTTAATAATGTAATATTTCCTTAAGGTTACTCCACAAAACAATGAAAAAATTTACTTCAAATTGGATAACAATACCAGGCGACTTTTTTTAAATTTCATCTGGTAGCCCTATAAACAAACAAAAGTCATCTGCTTTACAGGGCATTATCAGCACTCTCGATTTATACAGGGCATAAAATGCAATGCCCTCCACCATTGGCAAGTGCGAATTATTTAGAATAAAACATACCACCCTTTTAAAGGGCGAAACATTTTTAAGAAACAAACGCAAAATTGCATTTTGCGTTAATAAAATGCACATTTTTTGGTAGAAAAGAAAACACCATTAGTTTCTTGGCTTCTTAAGACGGTGCAAGAAATATTTCACTTCATTTTATCTTCTTACTATTTACACCACTTACATCCGACCAATAATAGATGTATGTATGGGCCGGTGCCTCAACATCTATTTAGAGACATCTCGTTCGCGTACTGGAGAGGGTAGGGTATCCAACTTCATTGATTTATTAGGGCATCGTTGTAATGTGGCTTGTGTTTCACTGTTCTATTGGCACTACAACGGATTTTGTTCGAGCGAAATAAAGGACTTGTTCCCGAGAATCATATAAAACTCGTGTTTCTCGGCGATCATCTCCGTTTGTGGTCGATTAGCTAGTGGATTGCGCAATGCATTACAGACAAAATTCGTTCTTCTTTCGTCATAAAAGGTTTCAAATCAACATTCCTCCCTCTTTCCTACTTCCCATAACATATTTTCCTAGTTTCAACACAATGCACTGCATGAGTAGCGGCTATTCGCTGTTGGTCGAAAAAAAAATGTAATGGCACTTGATTTTGGTTTTCCTAGAGTGATATTAGAATCTATATTCGAAACTTTCCAAATAGTCTGCAACGGCAAATGGTAAATTAAGCTCAACTACGAGTGCCAATCTTATTTCAAAATTCTTAGTATTGCCTATTATATGCTGGGTAATGTTTTTTTTTTTTTAATTTCTTTACTTATTGGCGCTTTTATTTATGTTATTTAGTATTTTTTTGTTCGTAAATAATTTAAAAATATAATACTTTACTTCTTGTTATTACTAAACTAAATTTGCAAAAGTAAAAATTTCAAAGCAAATACAAAGATTAAAGTGGCTTTAATGTACAAAAGTAAAGAAAATTACGTAAATTTTTAATCTCTAAAAATCGTCAAAATAAGGGCATAAATCGTCAAATCGTCAATATGATATTTTTGGTGCACAAAATCGTCAAAATGACGATAAATCGTCAAATCTGGCAGCTATGCCTGCAATGTGTGTATGTTCTAACGATTCGTTGCGACAATCTTAACATTATAATGAGGCACCGCGCTCTATAAGCAAGCTGTGCAAGCACTGTTACGTTTGTCGAACAGCTGGAGATTGTATAAGTGGTTAGCTTCCAAATTGGGAACCATTCGCTCTACTGTAATCAATGTGAAACTAGATAGCAGAGCCGCTCCAATTGCCAGTAAATACTGTTTTAATCGACGTTAGAGATGATGCTATCGAGACCGGATAGTAGTTAGTTGGTGAAAACGCCTGTGTAGTTTTCTTTTATTGCCTGCAGGAAGTCACAGGGTCACAGGTGATTTTTTAGCTATTATCTTTTTGGCAACACTGATTTAAACAGCTCACGCACGTTTCGTGTTTTGTTTCACTGTCAAACATCTTCAGTTTGGTCTATAATTTAACCATGAATCGTCTTACAAACGAACAACGCTTGCAAATCATTGAATTTGGCATCATTGGACCGTACTTCTTCAAAGATGCTGCGAATCGTAATGTAACTGTGAATGGTGAGCGCTACCGTGAGATGATATCCAACTTTTTTTTGCCCAAAATGCAAAAGCTTGACTTGCATGACATGTGGTTTCAATAAGACGTTGCCACATGCCACACAGCACGCGTAACAATGGACTTATTGAGAGACGAGTTCGGTGAACATTTTATTTCACGTTCGTGAACGGTCAATTGACCGCCTAGATTGTGCGATTTAACGCCTTTAGACTATTTTTTGTGGGGCTATGTGGGGCAGACAAGCCCGCTTCAATTGACGCATTGGAAGACAACATTGAAGCATTTATTCGTGAGATACAGGCCGAAATGTTGTAAAGACTATGCCAAAATTATACTAAGCGGATGGACCATTTGAGGCGCAGTCGCGGTCAACATTTGCATGAAATAAACTTCAAACATTAAATTATATGGATCGTACTATCGATTCAAATAAAGATTTCATGCATTTTTCTAAATTTTATGTGTTTTTTTTTGAAAAATTTTCCTATAGCTCTTAAAAAATCACACCTTATAAAACCTCGCTTGAGAATACATAGCGGCCTATTGTCGCACAATATGAAGTTTTAAAGCTAATTGACGGGCTCGGATTAAACATTTTCGGTAATCAGCAATTATGCTTCGTCTTTTAAAGCACGATTTTTCAGAAGTCATTAAAATTCCTATCCACTACACACTGTGAGGAATGTTTCTGAGACTAGGGTTTCCAGCATCCAATAGAAATTTTAGTCTGATAGATTTAGTTTAACGCTTGTAGCTTGCTTGATATACATAATTGGTCATTACAATCCTTCAGTCAGGATTACGATTTAGTTTCTTACACCACTTATGTTGTGTGTGTTAATTTTATACATGAGTGGCGGGACCTACAGTTTAAAGTCGACTCTGAAACACAGATTTTTTGTGAAACTTTTCATGGCAATTTTATTTACTCTCAGAGTTTTTGCCAGATATCTGCTGAGAGAAAGTCGCCGAATAAATACTTTTTCATATTTTCGTTTTGATAACTGACCTGAAGTTTAAACCGTGGACTTGCGTCTAATAAGCCAACACACTATCTACTAGACTACGGCGACTTCTCTTTACTACACCTTCCAAAATTCCAAATGCGATATTTGTTGTTTTTTTTTTTTTCTTTATTTTATTAATCAAAAACGAATGAATAAAAAATACTCAACTAGAAAACAGAAAATCTATCTAAAAACAGACCGCATTCTTTTTTTAAATGTTGAACTTGTAAATCGGCTATTTACACGAGTAGTAAGTATGACGTTAATGAAACTTCTATACATTTGGAATATAATTTAAATAAATTTGTTTTATGGCAGCATAAAAAACGAGTTTAATATAAAAAGAAACAACCTTCTCTAGGCATTTCAATTATAATTTGAATAAATTTTAAATTCCCATGAGATGTAAATCTAATTTAAATTGAGTGCGTATGCTAAATTTAAATTCATTTTAAATAGTGTTTCATTAAGGCTTAAAAAACATCTTCAATCTTAACCATCAAGCGGACACCTACGACTACATATAAGAATTTCAAATGAATTACGAATAAATATCATTCGAATCAGAGATCAGCAACGAGTATTCAAAACGATGAGTAGATTCGAGTCATACTTAAAATTTCAGCTACTTATATGCATTCATACTTATTTTAATATCATACTCATACTACTCATATTCAAAGTTAGAAATACTCATCGTACTCATACTTAACAATACGCACGATGTTGTTGATTTCGACTCTCCATGATTCAACATATACACGAAGCACAAAATAAGTATGATTCGAGTACGGACACCACAATACTCGCTAGAAGGTTGTGTGTGTGCTTTGCTTGCTGTTTTTGTCTTTTCTTTTCTCTTCTTTTGTAAATGCAACAATAACTACTACTGTAAATTTTGATGAATGATTCGAGTCACTCCCATTTTCAAGTAAGTATTATAAGTATTTTTCTAAATTTATGAATCTGAATGAGTAGGCGTATGTATCAAACAATGAATCGAATGTTGTGAGTTTGATGTCAACGTTGTACTCATACTCATTGCAACCTATACTTATAAATCAATGTTGTAGCGAGTACGAATGAATCAGAGTAGTTGAATTTTAATACTCTTGACTCACTCATACTCAAAATTTCATAAGTACCTATGAGTAGCGAAAATACGATTCATTGCTGATCTCTGATTCGAATAATCTAATTGGTTTTACATTTTTATACATAAAAAATTGTTTTCAACATCGATTCTTATTAATTTTATTAATGTTTTGAAAACAATTCTGTTTTGCAACAACGCTTAAATATTGTCATGTTGCAATAATTTTTCTTTTATTTTCTTTATTTAACACTCGATTTATTCACTCGATTCGTATGGATTTAAATTACTTTCTGTCGGCTTTTATTATGTAAATTAATTTCTAACAATACAAACAACACCAACACCAACAGTGTAAAACTTAATAAACGCTTAAGGTCAATTTAATCAAACAATATATCAACTATACATATGTACATATGTATGTATGTATGTCAGTATGTCCTCTATTAATTGATTATTACCAAATTAAACTAAACAAAACTGAAAATGTGTAATAATAAGGAGTGCGCACAAAAAAAAAATTAGCCTACTTTTAAGCTTATAACTTTTATTATAATTGAAAAAAATGAATACCGTTACATTGTTTTTGTTAGTCATCTGTTTCAAAATCCACGTGCTAAATGTTATTGCACTAGCAAAATTAGTTTTTTTAAAATGGGCACCCAACAAGAATGTCGTAAAAAAATAATTGAAATTTTCAATGAAAAACCGCGCCGCTTACAAAAAACGATTGCTAGGCTCGCAGGTGTTAACCAAAAAACAGTTTCTAAGGTAATACTTAAAACAATATAAGGAGTCTTTGAGTATTGAGAGAAAGCGTGGAAGTGAAAGAAAAAAAGGATTTGCCGACCAAAACAAAGCAAGTCAAATAATGCGTATTTTTCAAAAAACACCCTAACATGTCTGAAAGAAAAGTGGCTCAAAAAGTTGGATGCTCTGAGACCTTTGTCAGAAAAAAATTTTATACACAAAAGAATTCAAATATTATTTACTTTAATTGAAATATAAAACGGAAAAAATCCGCCACTTAGTTTTATTTCTATAACGAAAAGTGTAAGTCCAGATTTTTTTGTGCGCACTCCTTAATAATAATAATAACACCCGAAGTATTCACAACAACTATCGGGTCCGCCATCTAACGTTTTTTTTTTCAACTAGTGCTTATTTCGTGAATGGTAACACTTAGCTCATGTCTGATTTGACAGATAATTAATTTTAGCCTTCCGCTGAACGAATATGGTTGTGTATACGCTTGAACAACGCTGGGAAATATTGCGACATTAGTTTGAAAATCATGGTAATGTTGCAGAATTTCGAAAGAAGAGCAGCACCGTCAGCTCCGTATGTTCGTTATCTTGTGAAAAAACTGAAAGAAACTGGCATCTTCATCGATAAACCAAAGCGTGAAAAGCCAAAAACAGTGCGTACACCCGAGTATATTGCTGCTGTGGCAGAAAATGTGCGTGAAGCGCCATCAACATCAATTCACCGTCGTTCTCAACAATTGAACATTTCGGAGACATCATTGAGACGAATTTTGCATATAGACCTTGGTATGCTGCCATACAAAGTCCAATTGGTTCAGGAGTTGAACGCAAGCCAACCATCCAATGCGTTTTCGCTTCGCTAAGTGCGCCTGCGATCGACTGCACAGAAGATGCCGATTTTGGCAAAAAAAAAAATCATCTTTTCAGATGAAGCTCATTTTGATCTTGGCGGGTATGTAAACAAGCAAAATTGTCGCATTTGAAGCACAGAAAACCCGCACGCATACATTGAAAAGCCGACGCACCCAAAACGAGTCACTGTTTGGTGCGGATTTTCGTCCAGAGGCATAATTGGGCCATTTTTCTTCGAAAATGAGCAAGGAGTGGCCGTTACAGTCAATGGCGATCGTTATCGGGCCATGTTGAACGAATTTTTTGTTCACAAGAATTGAAGGGGAGAATATTGGCAACATTTGGTTTCAACAGGACGGCGCTACGTGCCACACAGCCGAAGCTACACTTGATGTTTTGCGCCCTGTTTTTGAAGATCGCATTATCAGCCGCAGAGCTAATGTCGTTTGGCCACCTCGGAGCTGCGATTTGACACCGTTGGACTATTATTTGTGGGGTGCTGGCAAAGATAAGTGTTACGCCGACAATTGACGCTTTAAAGGACAACATTCGTGAAGCCATTGGTGAAATACAGCTGCACACAATCGATAATGTGCTTAAAAATTGGACCGTTCGTGTAGGCTACTGCATGTTTAGCCGAGGCAGCCATTTGAATGAAATTATTTTCCATTATTAACCGGAAGGATTGTTCTTTCAAATAAAAAAAAGAAATTTGAGAAAATATTCCGTAGTTTTTTTTTAAAGCATCTTAAAAAAAAAAAGTTATTTGGCGGACCCTGTACAAGTAATGCGGTCTTTAGAGTTTCAAGAATATTTGAAATGCGAAGAGATTTCAATCATACTAACGAACATAACCCAATAGGCAGACATTTGATGCAATAAACTACATCATACATCATACACTGAAATTGGAAATTTAAAACTAAAATTTAAACTAAATAAAACTAAATATTTAAATTTTCCTTTTTACGATTTTGTGTTCTTCACAAATAATGTCGTAATTTTACTAAAAGACTACAATAATAACACAGCCCTGCATGGGTTTTGCAAACAAGATGGTTCCAGGTGTTCCTGAAGGCATTTTGCGCGCTGAACACGAATCTGTATTCAAAAACTTTACAGATCTTCATTCACATTTAAAAAATTCAAATTGGTGGTCTGTCATCAGCGACCCCAAAAACCACCGAGTAACAATTTTCAAGTAAATCTGATTAATTTTTGTAAACCTCGACCGCCATATTGGATCCGCCATTTTGAATTTTTTAAATGTGAATGAAGATCTGTAATCAACGATCCCAAAAACCCCTGAGTAACAATTTTCAAGTAAATTTGATTAGTTTTTAAGGACCTCCGTAATGTGTTTCTTTTTCTATTGCATCCCTTGACATAAACCCACCCCCTACTTTAAGGGTGCATGCAAAACAATTTGGCTTAGGGATCATTTTAAAGAGCAAAGATCAATTGTCAATTTCTAATAATAGCGAAGGTTCTAGCACGTCAGTGTTCAGCTCTATAATTCTTCAAAAATGGCCAAAAACGCTATTTTTAGGGGTTTCAGCCCCCTTTTTCTCGAAAACCCGACGTGATGGAAAGTTTTCGTGTTCAGCGCGCAAAATGCCTTCGGGAACACCTGGAACCATCTTGGTTGCACAAAAAAAATTCCCATTTTCAGGGCTGTGTAATTATTCCAATACATATAATTAATTTTCTTGTTATTTTAAATATAAATTTTGTAATTCTATAGATTCTAACGACGCAATTCTGTCATAGTTTCCATAAAGTGACATTTGCTGGTGCTTATTTTTTTACCCGTCAAATCATTTTTAATTTTTTTTTTTTTTTTTTACTAACGAATGTTTTTGTAATTGATGAGATGAGTAATTAAAAATATGTAAATGCTTTTCAACTAGAAATAATATTCACATTCAATTTGTTTATCGAGATATGTAAACCCATCAGTTACTCAAGCATTTGTTTATTATTGATTTTCTACTTTGGTTCTGTCAATGTTTGCTGGGTTACATGCATGTACATAAGTATATGTTGTTATAAAGGCGCTATACATGGTAATGATGTTAAACTGATAATATTATTCATATCATGTATGATTATCATATTAATTACAATAATAACGATGATGATGACAATACAGATGCAGATGCCGATGCCGATGGCAATGTAAAATATTGAATGAATGAAAAATTGATTGTTTTTTTTTTTACATTCAATACTAAAGTTAACCTCTTCACGCCCTTGTCCACATATGTGGACGTTTGATTTTTTTTAATTATAATTGTAATAATAATAAAAACAACAAAAATTTGATAACAACTTATTGACTACCATATCTTCTAACAAGAGAAGTAAACATTTTACCGTTTGTCTGCACTGATGATATTATTTCCGGTGCATAGTTGGATACTTAAAAAAAATGTCAAATAATTCTTTGACAATCTTTTTTTTGTATTATATCAAGAAATCGTTAATATTTGAAAAAAATAATATCAGATATCTATATAAATAAAAATCAATTGTCGTTCGTTGGTAATTGCATCAGTTGAGAACGGCTAGACCGATTTGGACAATTTTTTTACTGAAATGTTCGTCATAGTCCAACTTAGGTTTTTACGGAAAGAAAAATTGACCACGCCCACTTTTACGCCCACTTTTTTCGATTTATCTAAAATCGGAAAACGGCTGCACCGATATGGCTAATCTTTTATTTAAATGGTCGTAGTAATCTAATTTAACTTTTTACTGAAAGAAAAATTTACCACTCCCACTTTTTTTTATTTATCTAAAATCGGAAAACGGCTGCACCGATTTGGCTAAATTTTTTAAAACATGTTCGTAGTAATCAAATTTAAAGTTTTACTGAAAGAATAATTGACCACGCCCACTTTTACGCCCACTTTTTTCGATTTTAAACGATTGCAGTTTCCAGTACGGCTTGCATTCGCTATGACAATTAATAAATCTCAAGGGCAGTCATTGCGTGTTTGCGGCATTAACCTTGAAAATCCATGCTTCTCGCATGGTCAATTGTATGTCGCCTGTTCCCGTGTCGGAACACCATCAGCATTATTTATTTACGCGCCAGGCAACAAAACTAATAACGTCGTGTATCGTAAAGCATTGCAATGAAGGAAACTACGATATCACTGCAAAGCAACAGAAAAAAGTATTTCTTTATTTTAATTGGTTCCTGAACATCGATCTTTCAATCAAAATGTAAATATAACACCATATTGTACATATTTTCAAATCAAATGTAATTTAAACACACCTCAAACCTACATAAATAAAAATTATCATTTGAAAGTACGTGGTTTTTCTCTTTTTCACTATTTTTACACAATTCAAACAGCTTCTCACAAATTTACAAATCGAACACAAACATTTTTTCTAATTTGGACAGGACAACGTCTGTCGGGTCAGCTAGTATTTAATATAATAATTTTTACCATCACTACCTAAAAAATCTAACAGCTGCACTAAAGTTAACCCTGGAATCAGACTGGACGGTATACATAAGTCATTATCCTAAATACAAGGAACTGAAAAATCCCCCCAGATGTCACGATAAAAATTGTGTAAGACGAACTCTCTACGTTTGTGAGAAATGTTAAGAATATATATGCCTGATATGTCCGGAATGTATGAAAGCATTTCACACATATATTGCCATTAACGCTCAGTGGCCACAAATGTGGACGTTATCCCTTTTTGTGAATTTTCATTTTTTTTTGCTTTTTGAATTCCTATTAAAATAAAAGAAAACAAAATTTAATCATTTTTTTGTCACCATAAAAAAATCGTCCCTGAAGAGGTTAATAAAGTTCTATCACTGTAGTTGTGTAAGTCGGCGGGCACTGTTACTTTGCCACTCCAAATGTAAACAAATGTAAAGCATTACTCTACTCATGTTTACTTGCACACATGTATAGGCTTTTAGTAACACACAAGCATGTTTACATGTGTATAGCTTAAGTACACTTGCTAGTTTACATGTACATATGTGTGTCCATTTCTTTTCATATTTGTTGTAATTTTCAATATTTCTATAGTTTCCGGTTATTTTATTGAAACAGTTCGTACCTTATTTTTATTGTAAATAAACTTGAACGTGATCTCGTTTTTATTTACGAGCCTATTGATAATGATACTCTACATACATATATGTACATATATATACATACATAGAGATTCTAACAAACATGATCTTTATAAAGTGGTTGTTGTTGCTGCAGCAGCCTCTATTGTTAAGCAAAGAATTCAGCAAAACTAAAAAGCTTAACAAAACGAAGAGAACATTTTAAACGAAGAGAGCGCAAAAAAAAGTGCATGTTTTATGAGGGATGAAATAAAAGCTTTCTTTTGTATTGTTTTGTTTTTTCAAGTTTAATCCGCGTTGCTCAATGTTTTTAAGTATGTACATATGTACAATGTATGTACGTATACGTAATAACTTATGTGTGTGATAATTCATATTATATTAGAGATTTGCATGTGTAAAAAGCAACAAAAAAAAAAAAAAAAACTTTAACGCGCGTTCTGCCTCCTCTCACTGTTCGTTGTCGTATGTATGTATGTATGTATACATGGCTCCTATGTATGTACATATATACATATATATGTAGACGCAATAAATGATAAATAAAACTGAAATGTGGTTGATTTTGGCTGTTTTGATGATTTGTTAGGTTTTGAATTAAAAACAAAATTTAGTTTTATTTTAAACGTGGACAAGAACAGAACTTTAAAAACAAGCAAATAAACAAACAAAAAAAAAAAAAAAATTATTCAAATAAAATGTAATTTAAATAAAAACGAAAATTAAATAAATATTCTCCAACCAAACAAATAAAGCAACGCATGCATGCATACAAAGTTATTTTTTTCATCTGTTTTCTGAATTTAACCACAAAAATTGAAATTAAAAAAAATAAAAATAAATAAATAAACGAACTATTAACGTTAAAGGACTAAATTTTTATATCCTTTTTTGTTTTTTTTTTCTTTTTTTTAATTCAAATAAAACAGCATCTGTATTGAAAACTTTAACTGTGATCAAGTGATTTCAAATTAAGCTAGACTTTCTAGTCTAGTTTTATTATTTATTTAGAAATATCTTTCATTTTGGTTTAAATAAATAAATAAATACCGGAAAACAAATAAAACAACAACAGAAAAATCCAAAATGACGCGACCGAAAAAAGGCTTCATGGAGGAGAACCTTTTGACCATATTAACGGTCATTGGTGTGTTCTTAGGCGGCGTTGTGGGTTTCATCATCAAAAGCACTACAGGCTCCTGGACTAATCGTGAAATAATGTACATTTCATTTCCCGGTGAAATATTTTTGCGGTAAGTATACTCCATACGCCATATTGTATTTCATATCTGCATTTTGTACAGTAAAAGGCAACAAAAAAGAAGAAAAATATTCAAAACTTATATCCTTTATGCTTAGAGAAGGTATTAAGATATGCATACATGTATGCATTTATGTACATGTGTTCCTATACAAATTCATAGTGATTATGTTTACAATCTTATGAACTAAAAATTGAAATTTTTGTCATCTCTTTAGTTTGAAAATTAAATGAAAATATAAAATCACCAGTATTTCTCAGATGAATATTAATTTAGGTTACTGGGTAGCACTGATCCTTCCTTTACTTCAATGTGTACACACTTAAAGGCTTGTTAGGTCCTTTAGTGGTTATCCTTATTTGAGTTCAAAGTTTTTGTGAGAACTGCTGTTTCTTTTTTAAAGGCTTAGCGATTAAATTCCCAAAAGTATTAATCGTTTAGCTTAAATCATTCTTGGAATATCAGATATTTAATGAGTATTTATTTGCATTGCTATAGCAGACATTAGAGAGTGATTTTTGAAGAACGTTGTTCTCAGTGAACGTGCTTTGTTAATCAATGTTCTTTAAAACAGTGATTGTGATCACAGTATTCCAATAATGACAATAGCGTATTTTATGAAGTCGTAAGAAAGAGACAACTAGATACATACTACGAAAAGACTACTAAACAAAATCAAAGTGGTGTCTCATCAATGTTATTATTTTTAATGTAATTTTTTTTTTATATATGAAGTTTGACAATTAAGTTTCACAGAAAGTTCATGTACATATAAAAGACAAAAGTAAATAATCAGCATCATCTAATAGTAATTCTGCCTCGCTCAAAATAAAATGAAATAAATTTGAGTATGTAACAATTTTGAAAGAACGCCATTATTAGTACAGTAGGACCTTGATTATCCGTGATTCGATTATCCGGCAACATCAATTATCCGGGATGGAAAAAGAAAATTTTTTGCATCGACTTAATTTTATTTTGGATCGACTTAAATTTTTCAGCATCGTTTAACCGTGATTACCTCTATTATCCGTGATTATAAGCAAACAAATTTTTCTATTATTTTGGACAAACAAGCGAAAAAGGGGAATTCCCTCTTTAGTACATGAAATCCTTATCTACTGTTCACTGTTTTCTGACAAAATTATTTTTTTTTTTATATTTTTGAAACATGTATGTATATATGGGCAATTTCGTGTCAAGTGACCCAATTTTTAAAACCGATGTCTTCCGATTTGGATGAAATTTGCACCAAGGTTAGTACTATCGGATAGTTGGCCAGACACAAATTTTCAGCTTTATCAGTTAAGAACTGCCGGAGTTAGAGGGGGTGAAAGTTGGACATTTTGGTCATACAGGGTTTTTTTAAAATGTGTGTAACTTTTCACCTATTGGTCCTAGCAAAAATTTTCCAAGGGATATTAGATAGATATTTCTTCAATCTCTTTTTTTCTCTTAAAAGAAAAGAAGCTTTCTTTGAGCAAAAAAAAAAAAAACATCCATTAAAAAAAATATAGTGCATATGGTAAAATTTAAAAACTTTGGTTTTGAGTTAAAATATTTTTTTAATAGATATTCCTCTTGCTACTAAGTGCCCACAAAGATCTTAAAGGAATTGGTCTAAGTTTTCTTTTGAGGAAAAATAAAAAAACTCCATTTCGAAAAAAATCTTATTCTTGAGTTAAAAAATAATTTTTTGTGATAGATATCCCACTCGCATCCCATTAAGCGATTATGAAGGCCTTAAAGGCCCAAATTGAAAAAAAATTTAAAAAAAAAATCAATTTTTAAAAAAAATAAAAAAAAAAGATTTTTTTAAATTAAAAAAATTATTTTTGGAAAGATTGAAGAAATATCTATCTAATATCCTTTGGAAAATTTTTGCTAGGACCAATAGGTGAAAAGTTACACACATTTTAAAAAAACCCTGTATGACCAAAATGTCCAACTTTCACCCCCTCTAACTCCTCTTGACTGATAAAGCTGAAAATTTGTGCCTGGCCAACTATCCAATAGTACTAACCTTGGTGCAAATTTCATCCAAATCGGAAGACATCGATTTTAAAAATTGGGTCACTTGACACGAAATTGCCCATATATAAAATCCTTGAATTGTTTAGTTTTTATATAAATATGTACATATTCATTTATTAATTAATAAAAATATCTATTAAAAAACTAGCCAAAATTGGTACTCAATTAACCGGGAAAATCGCTTATATAGAATGTTTCCGGTCCCGACCATCACGGAAAATCGAGGTCCCACTGTAACTGTTATTTGGCAATTCAAACACTGTAGTTACCAGTGAATTATCAATCACCGTGATTAAATCACAGTTTTGAAAATATCGCTAATCTCTAGCAGACAGTAGTGTTCGAAACTTAAGCAAATTTAAAGCTTATATTTATTTTGTATTTACATCCTACAAAAGCATAGGACGTCAATAATGTTATTGAATACATACAGTCGAACTTCTATAAATTGAATCACCATTATCCAGAAAAAAACTTCAACTTATAGAAACTTCAACTTTGGGAATAAAATTTAAAAATGATCCAAATTAAATAAACAACAGCTATTTGTAATTTTGTAAAGGTATAATTATCTACTAAAATACTCGGTAATTTTTGATTGAATTTCTTCACATTTGCTTGAGCAAAAAGTGATTCTAATTTGTGTAGTGCTTTGTATAGGTCATCATTTGCGTTTTCATTTGTATTCAAGAGTACATTTAAAGTCTTAAATAAATCATTTATAACTTGTCTGGACGGTAGCCTAACTGTATTTCTCCAGAGTGTGGTTCTGATTCGATGACATATTCAGTCAATAATATCTTCATCAGTTGGAAATTCAGAAGTAATCAATTCATTATCGATGTCCAAAAAGTCTTGAACAGTACAACTTATAGATTATACTTCATTCAAATGTAGCCAGACTTCATAGTTATCTTTTAAAACATTCTCGTTGTCGTTAAAATCATTTAATAATACCAAAGATATGTTATCTTCTACCTCCCACACTGAATGCTGTCTAAATCCAGACTTTGTAAAGCAGTTTGAAATTGTCTGGCTAATGGCATCAATATCCCAAAAAAAAAATTTTTCCAAAAAAATTCAAATTATAGAAACGTTGTACTACCGTTTTTCTTCAAGTTATAGAGGAATTCATGTTATGGAAGTTCAAGTTAAAGAAGTAAAACCTAATAGAATTTCTCTCCAAGATGCTGTTGCCACGAGATGTGCTTCAACTTACAGAAAATTCAAGTAATAGAAGTTCAAATTAGAGAAGTTCGACTGTAATAAAACCATAATATTCACACTCCTGCCTTTGCAATTTTTTTCCCTTTTTTTTAGACCAACATTTAGGAATGTTGGTATACAGTAAAGATAGGGATAATGTGATCAATTTTTTTATTATTTTTTAGTGACCAGTGTCACTTTGTCATTTTTGTTTTTTTTTTTAGAGAATTGTTTTTAGTTATAATTCCCATTTTGTTTTTTCTATTGTAAGCAATCACATATAATGTCAGACAAACAGTCAATCAATCACAAACACCTGGCTCTGTGATGGGAATCATTCACACGGCCTGTACACTTGAAGTTTAGCCAAATTGAAGATGGCCAACTAGGCATCGGGTCACCAATTACCTCTTCTTTTCCGTGTAGAAGCTTCTAGTGCCTTGTGATTTCTGATTTTCCAATTTCCGATGTCATTAAATATAGTCTTCTAATAACAATAAAAATGTTAATTCCTTTTACTTAAAGAACTAAAAAAGAAAACAAAAATAAAATTAACTTCATGCATAACTTTTCTTTTTAACTTATGTGATGTTTTTGTAACACAGGCTATTTCACTTGCTTGTCTGTTTATATGGGAAATACAAACAAAATTGAGTATTGAGTGCCAAAATGTTTATCCTTAATAATTTTTAAGGACTTTAAATTAAATAAATTATAATTTAATGGGACACTTTGGTACTGACCGCAAAGACCAAATTGAAATATACCGATTGACTATGATTCTATTATACAACTCGATTGATTCGTTGTTGGTAAGAAAAGACTAAACAACAAAATGGGTAAGGGAAATAATATGATTCCAAATGCTCACTTCCACAAGTGGTGGCAGCGTCATGTTAAGACTTGGTTCAATCAAACCGCCCGCAAAATCCGCAGGCGTAATAACCGTATTAAGAAAACTAATGAAGTTTTCCCCCATCCTGCCGCTGGTCCCCTCCGCCCAGTGGTCAGATGCCCCACCATCCGTTGTCATACTAAATTGCGTGCCGGTCGCAGTTTCACTTTGGAGGAATTGAAGGGTGCTGGCATCCCTGCCGGTTCCACAAGACTATTGGCATCGCTGTTGACCGCAGATGCAAGAACAAATCCATTGAATCCCGTCAAAGCAATATATAACGCTTGAAGGAATACAAGAGCAAATTGATTCTATTCCCCATTAATGAGAAGAAGATCAGCAAGGGTGAATCTTCTGTTGAAGAATGCAAGTTGGCCACCCAACTTAAAGGTGATGTTACACCCATTAAGAAGGAGCAACCCGTCATTGAATTCCGTAAAGTTATCAAGGACGAAAAAAAATTCAAGGCTTTCGCTACTTTGCGCAAGGCTCGTACTGATTTTTTTTTTTTTTTTTTTTTTTTTTTTTATGAAACCAGCACTCAGGGGATGGCCCCTACTCATGCAGTGCATAGTGCAGGTTTTTTAGGAAAGGTGGAAAGGGGGAAGATGCGAACGGCAAGGAAACGAGTTGCTGCTAGGTGACTATAAAATGGCCAGTGCTATACCTTCACCATTAGACAGTCTACAGGCAATCGTCCCCAAGAAGCCCGCAGTTTCTCACACCACTTATGTTGTGTGTGTTAATTTTATACATAAGTGATGCTCGTCTTGTTGGTATCCGTGCCAAGCAAGCCCGCGAAGCTGCCGAAAATGTTGAATAATAAACATAGAATCGATCGGTCTTCTCAATCCGTAAACGTTTGGTCTTTTTCGTACGATAATTGACAATTCACAAAGTGCCCAATTTTTTAAATAGTTAAATTATAAGTTACTTAATTTAACATTTTCTTAAAAGCTATTAAGAAAAAACATGACTCTCCACAACTCAACATATACACGAATCACAAAATAAGTATGAATCGCGTAGGAACACTAAAATACTCACTAGAAGGTTGTGTGTTTGCTCTGCTTGCTGCTCTGTCTTTTTTGCTTATGTGTCTTTTTTTTTGCGGTAAATACAACAGCAACTAAGACTGTAAACTCGAATCATTTATAAGTAGTATTATAAGAATTTTTCTAAAGTTATGAATCTAAATGAGTAGAGGCTTATGAATCAAACATATTTCGAATGGTATGAGTTTGATGTCAACATTGTACGCATACTCATTGCAACCTAAACTTATAAATCAACGTTGTAGTGAGTATGAATGAATCAGAGAACATAGTTAAATTTCAATATTGTTGACTCACTTATGTATATTCAAGATTTCATGAGTGCTTATGAGTAGTGAAAAAACGATTCATTGCTGATCTCTGGTACAGATCTTGGTATTGATTCCTTGACCAGTTCCAGGCAGTTTATAAGCTTTTGTTGCTTATTACAAAGGACCAGATTCAATATTGTGCTTTAATATACCAAAGAAGGTCTCTATGGTAGACAAATCACGCTAATTTTTTTGACTTCGAATTGGCCACCCATAAAGACTAGTGAGTTTTTGGCATTAAAACAATCTGAATAAATGAAACGAAACTGCCACACTTACATTATATAGGAATTTATTATGGATATCATGGTTCAATATTAAGTATCATCTACTATATAAAAATAAGTCGGGTTTTCCTTTCTGACGCTATAACTCCAGAACGCACGAACCGATTTTGACCAAATTTAATATACATGTTCTATGGGACATGTGAGGAGTGTTTCTGTGTAGTTTGAAGTTCGTCCGACAGATGGCGTAATATTTAGTTTTTTTGTGTTTTTGCACCGTAACTCAAGAACTACTGCACCGATTTCGACCAAACTTTATATACATGCTCTATGGGGCGCGAGGAGTCCGACAGATGGCGCAATATTTAGTTTTTTTTTTGTGTTTTTGCACAGTAACTCAAGAACTACTGCACTATGCTGTGTTTCGTTGAAGGCGTTGGGTCCTTAATCAGCGTGCAGTGGCGTTAATTAGCCCGATACCGACTGAAACCTAACATCTTTTTGTGAAGAAAATATATTAAAAAAAAAGTAAATAAATATCTATCTATCACTCTTTTTTAAACTCTATTTGCGCAATAAGCCTATTTTATGTTTTGCTGAAGGCGTTAGGTGCTTGATCTGCGTGTGGCGGAAGCTTATCAGGTTTAAATGGCTTAAAAAAATTCGATATAGCAAAAAGTAGGCGTGGCAAACCTTATATTTAGGGACATAGTGATCGTAGACGAATGCAATTTGGTAGGTAAGTTCGTAGAGTCGATATCGACAAACTCACCAAAAATGGGCGTGACAACCTTCCCCCTTCAAGTGATACCTATAACTCTTAAACTACTGAACCGATTTTAACCATTCTTTTTTTGTTCAAAAGCTTATCAGGGTTAGATGGTTTAAAAAAATTTCGATATAACAAAAAGTAGGCGTGGCAAACCTTTAAAATTGAATATTTAGGGACATAGTGATCATAGACGAATGCAATTTGGTGGATAAGTTCGTAGAGTCGATATCGACAAACTCACCAAAAATGGACGTGACAACCCTCCCGCTTTAAAAGATACCATAAGTCGGCTAATTCGATCGTTTATAACTACATATGTACATACATATCTAACATGTATGTCTGTTAGTTTTTGTTTTGGAGCGAGTACAACAACTACAACTTCGTCAGCGCTATCCATGATTCGGATCTCTTATTGTTATTCTTTGTATGCCTCACCTAAATAACGTACCGACTTCGATTAAATTTTGAACTAGATAGATAGATCCACACACTTATAGTAAGTTAGTTATTTTTATATAACTGTTTCATGCAGCGTATTACAATAAATATATAATGTGAACTGTTTTGGACAATAAAAAAAATAAATTTTGGGCGGGACGAAGTTCGCAGGGTCAGCTAGTAACATGAAAATATAATTTTTTTATTCAATTTATTAATTTTTTTTGTATTTTTTTTTATTTGTTTTCTAGCATGTTAAAATGTTTGATTGTGCCATTGTTAGTCTCATCAATAACCAGTGCCATTGGTGGCCTAGACTTGAGTATGTCAAGTAAAATTGCTACCAGGTAAAAATCAAAACATCAAAACCTCCCCCTTACAAGTTATATAATTAAAATAAAAATGCTTTTAAAATTTCAACATAATTTTAGAGCCATTGTGTATTATTTTACAACCACTGTCTCAGCTGTGATCTTGGGTATTTGCTTAGTAACCACCATACGTCCGGGTCAAGATGCTCAGATTGTTGAAACACGTGTAGAATCAGTGGATAAGGCTTCAAAGGTGCTAACACCTGATACTCTTATGGATTTAATAAGGTTTGTTTTGATATAAAAAAATTAAATTTTCTTGATGTTCTTAATTAAAATATAATTTTCTTGGGTGTTGTTTATTATTATTAAAGAAACATGTTCACCGATAACATTATACAATCCACCATGTTCCAGGTAAGCATACGTTTAAAGAATTATTGCAACACATTTCGACGCCTCCGTTCTATAACATTCTAAGTCGAAAAAGTGTGTTTTGAGTTATGAGCTCACAAAGTTTTCACGCTACATAAGACTATATGTGTATTCTAAGTAGATTTTTCCCTATAACTTCGGAACGGATCGGCGGATCTTAACCAAATTTTGACACTATTTAAGTTAGAGAACGTAGAATGCAAGAAGTAAACTTAGAACGTTATAGAATGGAGGCGTCGATTTGTTTTTTTGCTTTTTTTTTTTTGTTAAAAATTAAATCGTAAACATGTACTCTTTGTATGTATGTATATCACTCCATTAATACTTAGCATTAGTGACAATTTAATTTTCCTAATGTGTAGGAATGGAAAGCATTGGTGATGATGGAGATGATGGTGATGAATTCGTGTTTTTTTTTTGCAGTCTCACCAGCAGCAATCATTCAATTTATGGCCATTAGCAGCAGCATCAAATATCTAAATTTGTGATACTCTTTCTCATTAAGACAAACATTCATGGATGGATGGATGGATGGGTTCTCATTACATTTGTTGTAAAAGAAGTTCTCTCTCTTTCAATTTTGTATGCGTACGATCATCATTTTTTTTTTTTTTTTTTTTGTCAATTTCAATTTAAAAAAATTGCAAAATTCAAATTCACATATATGAACCCATCAACCCTACCAACCAACCTGTTAAAGTATCATTTGTAACAATTTGCTGTCACAACTATAACCATAAGGGGTATCATCAGCATCATCAACATCATCATCGTCGTCGTCAACATTTCTCAGTATGACTGACCGTATGTCTGTCTGATCTGATCTGATTTGATCTGATTTGTTCTGTTGGATTCTGTAGTTGTTTTTCAAACAATTTTAAATTAAATCTGTGACTTGAATTAAATTTGCTGTTGACATTTACATCCACTTTAGTGTTGGTTTTATTTCTTTAATTAAATCACAGCAAATTTTTTTTTTTTTTTTTTTTTCTGTTAGGGATTGTCAGTCACATCGTAATAATGCAACATAATAGGTTTCAATTTAGAATTTTTGGCCCCCCCTCTTGTAATACGATCTGAACAAAGTTTACAAATTTGCTTGAAAAACAAAAGTGTTAAAGTGTTGTTGATAAATAACATACAATCATTACATACATACCAGAGATCAGCAACGAGTATTCAAAACGATGAGTAGATTCGAGTCATACTTAAAATTTCAGCTACTTATACGCATTCATACTTATTTTAATATCATACTCATACTACTCATATTCAAAGTTAGAAATACTCATCGTACTCATACTTAACAATACGCACAATGTTGTTGATTTCGACTCTCCATGATTCAACATATTGTTACGTTTTTACCTTTTAAAAACGTTAAAAATATGAGCTCGTAGATTGCAAATAAAATAAAAATAAATCTGTGTTTAATTTTAATTCAATTCTTTATTTTCTGCACAACTTTCGTGCCACTGTTCGAACTTATTCTACGCATACAATGATAACTTTCACAATATGTGCTTGTTCGTGATATTTCTCTGCTTATAACCTGTTTTATAAGCAACAACAACACTTGTTAGTTATTCTTCTTTGCTCACAACCTTTTTTGTAAGCACAACACTAACAACGGTTTTCTTCACGCAACTTGTCAGCACACAAGTCTGACTGGATTATAACTCGATCTCGTACCTTCACACACCACTGGTTGAATTCTCACTCAATTCAACGCGACGTCGTCACACGACTAACTTCATTCGAACTCCGAGAATAACGTGTCTTCATACACGGCTGAGTGAATTCTAACTGAATCATCGTTGCTCGCTTTATCTTGCCTTTTATATCACTCGATCAACAGTGTGATGAATGCCCTTGAAGGATGATGACGACCATCGGGAACAATCCAAAAATGTAAACAACTTGTTTCCATTTTTGTTGTTCGTGTATCTTATTTACTTTCGTCCAGGCAGAGTTGTTGTTGTTTTGTTTGTTTGTCTTTCTGCTATATTTTTTATACGCGGTCGTTGTTGCTATATTTGTTTATTCATCGATCTTGTAAACAAGCACTGTTGTTTTTGTTGCTATATGCTTACTCATTCGTTGATCACGTGAACAACTGCATTGTTTTGTTTTTGGAGCTTTTGTTTTTATGCGTGATCAAGTCCATTGTGTTGTTTTTGGAGCTTTTGCTTATTATTTTAACAACACCATTTCCATTTTCGTAACAATATATACGAAGCACAAAATAAGTATGATTCGAGTACGAACACCACAATACTCGCTAGAAGGTTGTGTGTGCGCTATGCTTGCTGTCTTTGTCTTTTCTTTTCTCTTCTTTTGTAAATGCAACAATAACTACTACTGTAAATTTTGATGAATGATTCGAGTGACTCGAATCATTCGTAAGGGGTCGCCGTGGTCTAGTAGGTAGTGTGCTGGCTTATTAGACGTAAAAGCCAGGATTCGAGTCCCAGGCCAGACATCAAAAAAGAAATACAAAAAGTATTTTTTCGGCGATTTCTTCTCAGTTTCTCAAAAAATCTGTCGTTCGGAGTCGACTTTAAACTGTAGGTCCCGCCACTTAGGTATAAAATTAACACACACAACATAAGTGGTGTGAGAAACTGCGGGCTTCTTGGGGACGATTGCCTGTAGACTGTCTAGTGGTGAAGGTATAGCACTGGCCATTTTATAGTCACCTAGCAAGCAGCAACTCGTTTCCTTGCCGTTCGCATCTTCCCCCTTTCCACCTTTCCTAAAAAAACCTGCACAATGCACTGCATGAGTAGGGGCCATCCCCTGAGTGCTGGTTTCATAAAAAAAAAAAAAAAGTATTATAAGTATTTTTCTAAATTTATGAATCTGAATGAGTAGGCGTATGAATCAAACAATGAATCGAATGTTGTGAGTTTGATGACAACGTTGTACTCATACTCATTGCCGCCTATACTTATAAATCAATGTTGTAGCGAGTACGAATGAATCAGAGTAGTTGAATTTTAATACTCTTGACTCACTCATACTCAAAATTTCATAAGTACCTATGAGTAGCGAAAATACGATTCATTGCTGATCTCTGATACATACATACATATGTAAATACTTCTTTTATAATTTTTTTTTTTTTTTTGTTAATTTTAAATTTCTTTACAGCATCGTACAGAATTATTCGAAAACACCAGTATTACACCACCATGTATGTATTGGAAATGGAAAATTGAAAATTACTTTCTAATGTTGTTTTCAATCGAAATTTAAAATTGTTTTCATTACTCCCTCCTTCATTTTAGTGCCTATGGAACAATGGAGTTTCAAGCCTACACAGAGAGAGGGTTCCAATGTCTTAGGTTTGGTTATGTTCAGTGTTGTTTTGGGTACAACTATTGGCAGAATGCGCGAAAGAGGCCAATTGTTGCAGGATTTCTTTACCACATTAAGTGAAGCCATGATGACAATTACTTCATGGGTTATTTGGTAAGCACAACTCCTTATTCTATGATCTTAAGGCAAATTTAGATGAGAATGTAATTTCTTTTTCTCTTTCATAGGATTTCACCCTTGGGTGTTGGTTTCTTGATTGCTGCCAAAATTATTGAAATGGACTCGATAACCGATACCATACAGTCTTTGGGTTGGTACTTTTTAACCGTAATGTTGGGTCTATTCCTGCATGGTTTTGGTAAGCCATTGAAATTGTTTGGAAGTTTTTAAACAGAAACTTTAATTTGTTTTTTAAACTTGTTTGTCGTATAGGCACCATTGCGGTCATTTTCTTTTTGGGTACACGCAAACTGCCGTATCCGTTTATTGCCAAACTCAGTCAAGTATTGGCCACAGCATTTGGCACTGGCTCTAGTTCGGCAACCATGCCTCTGACCATTAAATGCTTGGATGGCATGGGTATAGATCCACGTGTCACACGTTTTGTTATACCCGTAGGAGCCACCATTAATATGGATGGCACGGCCTTGTATGAAGCTGTGGCGGCTTTGTTTATTGCCCAATACAGAAAGATTAGTTATTCGTTTGGTACTATTGTAGCGGTCAGTATTACAGCTACAGCAGCCTCAATTGGTGCGGCTGGTATACCACAAGCTGGTCTTGTAACAATGGTCATGGTGTTGGACACCGTTGGCTTGGAACCCAAAGATGTTTCCCTTATTATAGCCGTGGATTGGTTGCTGTAAGTGTATTTAATAGAGCCAAATAAAATATATTTTAGATTTTTTATTAATTTTTTTTCTTTTTTGTTTAACAGAGATCGTTTCCGTACAACCATCAATGTTATGTGTGATGCTTTGGGCACAATTTTAGTAAATCAATTATCTAAACGGGATTTAGAAAAGGTAGACAGAGTAAGTATTGTCGTGGTGTTTTTTATTAATGTTTTCAAGATTAATTTTATTTCCGTGTTTCATTTTAGTTAAATGCTGAACCCCACGAACTGCTGGAATTAGGCGCCAATGGCCATGATAAAGAATAAAATATTCAGCGTGACACTAAATGATAGCATAGTCAGTAGCCGAATTAAATATATTTGTAACTTAAATTAAAAAGAAAAGAAAATTGAAAGAAAAGAAATAGAATTTCGACGTGCTGCTTAGTTAAGCCAATTTATTTTTGTACAGACAGAGATGTGTTCTTTCCATTCCAGAAGCACGACACTTGTCTTCTCAAAGCAATACAACAAAACTAAATGAAAAACAAGAAATCTTATATTTAAATTATAAAAAAAAATCATTTATTTTATATATATACTCTAGGCTTATTTCTTTCAAAAAAAAAAAAAAAAAAAAAAAAAAAAAAAACAAAATGAAATGAAATGAAAGAAAAGCAGAAAGTACAACTCTAACGAATTTCCTTAAAATTTAGCCAAAATTTTATTAAAACAACACCACCAACCATCCACTTCCCTGTACACAGTCAAGTCAAAAATTGTTATTAAAAAATTAAAACGAAATTTAAGTAAAATATTTATAAAATATTTTCGTATACAAAATTAAAATAAATAAAGAACAAATTATATGTATTTACAATGTAAATATAGAGGAAAATGAAAATGAAAAAATGTAATAAAGTTAGTTAATCACATTGTTAACACGATTATAAAATTAGTTTAAAACCTATAAAAAAAACAAATTATAAAATAAAACGAAAAAATCATGTTTAAAACAAAAAATAAAATATGGAAGCCAATACAAAATACAAAATCGTTTAAAAAAAGGGAGTCATCTAAAGACCAAAATGAAAAAATTTTGGTAATTGAAGGCATTTTACTTTAAAGCGGTTAGTAATCCCAGCCACCTGTTCGGAAATACTTTATAAATATGAAATTATTATAAAAAGCCTTATAAATAAATACATAACATACTTAATAGTTTAAGTATAAATAAATCATTATTTAAAAACAAAAAAAAAAAAAAAAAAGAAACACACTAAAATACGTATGATTTAAAAATAAATGACAATAAAAATAATTCAAAGAAAACAAAAGGCAAATAAAAAATTAAATTAAATAAACTAACAAAACCCTTATACTGCTTATATACCATACATACATACTATGTACTATACATACGTACTAATTAAAAAAGAAAAAAGTAAATAAAAAACCAGAAAACCTTTCAATTATTATTATTGTATACTCTTCCATATAAACGTTTATAATAAAAAATTTTAAGATTTAAACAAAAAAATAAATTCAATTACATAGTTTTGTTACCTTTGATATTCAAAAAAAAACAACAAAAAAAAACGATTAATGATAATTAATTTGGAAGTTGTAAACTTCACGAAACCATAAACCAAATGCTATACAAAACCTATATACAATTTATAGTTTATTAATTAATTAATTAAATTGTTTATATAAGAAATACTTATAAAATTCTAAATAAAATGGAAAATCCTTACAAAACAAAAACCAAAAAAATTCTTAAAAAGAAAATTCTTAAAAAGAAAATTCTTAAAAAGAATACTTTTTTTTCTAGCTGTACACATCAACACATGTACACTAGTGGCATAAACTAAAGCAACTGACTTAATTTTTGACATTTCCGTATGAATCGTGTGAAAAACAATCCTGAGAATTTTTAAAGATAGCTTTTTCAAGTCTTTGAGGGTTTATTAATTTACTAAAAAAAATTATTGAAATAAATTTTTTTAGTTCGAAGAAAATAAAATAATTTCTAAAATTTAGGTGGCAAAAACTAAAGCAACTCCCTTAGCAATTTTTTTTTGATTTTTTTACATAATTTAACAATTAATAAAATGTTCGATATTTTGTAAATTAAGAAGTCATCAGCGAGGCATTAGACCTATTAATTCATCAATTTTCTTTCTGAAATGTTTTTTAATGCAATCATTCACTTGGTTCAGAACAGGACATCAAATCCTAGCGAATGAAATAACAAGAGTTGAGTAGAAGTGATGGCGTTAGGTCAAAAAGAAGCATTAAAAAACATAAAATTGGATTGGCGTCGACTTGTTCGCAATTTGCCAACAGAGGGAGCTGCCGTATGGGATAAAGCTTTTTTTTATATTTTTTGACATTTTTGTTTTTATTAATTGCTTTTTTTTGATTCGCTTTTATAACATCCAGAAGGATGCAACCTAATTTGTCTTAAAATTTATTCAGTATTTGCCAACCCACTTTGATTAAAGATTTTTAAAATTTGTGTAATTTTCTGGATAATTATCGTGTAAATTCAAATTGTGAAATTTTGTTATTTAATTGTTCAAATGTCTATACAAACATACATATTGTAGTGTAATATACATATAAAAAAAATTGTTTAAAATTACAATAAAGTGGAAATAATTTATTGTGTATAAAAATTAAACTAGATAGTTTTGAATTTAATACGAAAGAAAAGTGAGAAGCCAACCTGCAACAAGAAAAAGGAAAGTGTTTTTATTTGGAAATTTATTTGTGAATGGGAAATCCTCTAATTTGGTTCTTTTTTTTTATTAGTGTTCAATAGCCCTTTTTTATGTGTTCCTCATCCCCCCCCCATATACAGTCCACGAATTAACATCCCTTTGCGCAAACATTGGCCAACTTCTGGTGGTCGCTCAAACGTAAAATTGACACATTTTCCGATAAACAATCAAGATCCATCAAAAATTCTGAAAATTTTTGAACTAAAAGTTCATTTGATGAGATGATATATATAAAAAATATCACTCGACTGTTAGATTCTTTAAATAATAACTCCGTTATTTTTTGTCCGATTTGATCAAATGATAACTCTTCACAAGAAAACAGGCTTTAAGAATATTATCACTAATCCTATATTTTTTTTATTAAAGTTTGCTACTATGGATAGACAAACTTGAAAAAATATGAAAAAAATTCGAATTTTCCAAGTTTATCTCATCAAATTTCATAGCGTATTAAGTCGAATAATATATATATGTATACTGTTTTAAAGGTCCATCTCTCTCCTTTCCAACAAGATTTAAATTTTGGAAATCGGGTCAGAAATATTTGAGTAATGCAGAAATTTGTACGTAAAGTAAAAAAAAAATAGTTTTTGTCAAATAAAACAAGTTTGGAGGGTTCGAGAAATATAAAAAAGGTATTTTTGAGTTCTACTCAACTAACTGAACAACGTGGACTATGTAGTTACTCGGGTGTATTTTCACTGTCGCACCGTGTTATTATTTAAAAATATTGTAATTAAATAAATTCATTGCATTCTTTAAAATTTAAGAAATTGACTATCGCTCGCAATAATATTTATTATGACATCAGCTGTTCAAGTGTTGAGACATGATGATGATGATGATAGAAGAGGGAAATCATAACTTAGTTGTATAACAAATGTACAATCAGTGTTGGCTAATATGATTTGACAAAGCTAACATGAAAATTATTGCCCAAGTTATTGAAGTGTAATAAAAAAATTTCTATTTAGCTGGACAAATTAAATTTTAGCTTGAAACTGGACAAGCATCAAAAAACTGGACAATCCACCCAAGTCCAGCCAGGCTGGCAACCCTAATGTACATACATACATACAGTGGACGTTCAGTAGTACGAACGCTCTTTATTACGAATTTCCAATAATACGAATGGCAAAATTTTTGCATTGACTACTCTATAGTACGAATAGATGGACATTTTTTCTATTCGATAGTACGAATGGTGGTTTGTTATAAGAATTTTTGTTTTATTTACATATGAATGAAATTTTTATTATGTTTTTATGTATATCAATTCTCCACAGAGACTGAATGTATTAATCGTCCACACAATAGTCGTGTAATAACTTACTTTTTCCACCTGCAATTAAAAATAATGAACTGAATGGTATGTGGTTTCAACAGGACGGTGCCACAAGCCACTCCTAGCAACCTATTTTGGCTTTGTTGCATAAGAAGTTTCCAGTAAGAGTAAACTCACGTTTTGACTTCATGATATTTGTCTCTGTTGGACTTTTTTGTGGGCCTGTTTCAAAGACTATGTCTATGTCTCAGAAAACTCTGTTGAAACATTCGTAAAATTTCACGAAATACGGACCGATATCTCGAAAACTATATTAACATGATCGACCGCTAGAACTAATATAGAGATGATCACTTAAATGAAATTATATTTCGTACATAAAGGCAAAGTTTGATCGAGATCGTAGCTTTATACGTGTTTTATTAAATTTTATCTTAGAATCCGAAAATGTGTAACCCGTTTTATTTCGTTGTTGGTCAAAAGGTTATTATTGACTACATCCGGCATTCTCCTCGGTAAACCCTCAAGGTATAATAGAGAATACCCCCCAGTTTTAAAGTTTTGTTGCCATTTCGCATAAAAGGAATTCAATGCCTTTTCTTTCGATACCTCCTCAGTGAAGTCGTCATGAAAAAATGCAAATGCCTATTTGGAATCTGTAATTGTTTAAATCGATGGATGTACCGATCTTATGCTAATTTGCAACATATGTATATATTGTTTCGTTATGTATTTTTTTTTATAAAAAAAATATATATATATATTAATGAAATCTAAATATTTTATGTTAATTATTTGAATTGGAACATAAAAATGCGTTGTTCAATAATACGAATTTTTCGGTACTACGAAAGGGCCTGACAATATATAATTCGTACTAGCGAATGTCCACTGTAGTTAGTAATGTTACGTTCTCATAACAAACAAAAAATAACAAAAAATGAAATAATAATAATGATAATAAATGAAAAATCAATTAACAAACAAACTCTAATTAATTATGGTACAAAAAAAAAAAAGATATTTGAAAATGTTTAATGAAAACGTAAGATTTTTTGAATTTTCTTCAGTTACAAATGATTTTTATTTTTTTTAACAAACCACCTAAAAGTATGCCATAAAATGTATATTGAATTGTATATTGGATACGGGAAATAGAAGTTTCCTTAACCCTTCGCCGTACACAAGATTTATTTTACACATTCGTAACCGAGATCAACAATGAAAAGTTTTTTCGCTACTCATAAGCACTCATGAAATTTTGAATATACACCTGTACCTCGGTTTACGCGGAACTCGGATTACGCGGTTTCGAATTTACGCGGTTTTTAAAATGAAGAAAAAATTTTTTTTTGCTTATATTCTATTCAAACTGAAACTAATTCAACCATTGCACAATCTAATGAGATGACTTTATCCAGTGATGAGTCGGAAATCATAGAAATTCGTAAAAAAAATTGTTGAAAATGATAGCGATTAAGTTAGCTTAAAAATTTTATGTTTTGTGTAAAGAGGTACATAGTATATGTATGTGTATTTTTTAATGGAATAAATGTTTTTGTTTTTTTTACTTAAATCATACTTTAATAATTTATTAACAGTATAAAACTATATTTTTTTTCAATGAAAAAGCTTTTTTACAGTAGGTATTCGTTTTACGCGGTTTTTCCATACAAAAATGTAAATTTCGATTTACGCGAATTGGCAAGGAACGTATCTACCGCGTAAATCGAGGTACAGGTGTACATAAGTGAGTCAACAATATTGAAATTTAACTATGTACTCTGATTCATTCATACTCACAACAACGTTGATCTATAAGTACAGATTGCAATGAATAAGCGACATCAAACTCATACCATTCGAAATATATTTGATTCCGAAGCCTAGTCATTTAGATTCATAACTTTTGAAAAATACTTATAATACTTATAAATGATTTTCGTTTTGATGTCTGACATGGGGTTTGAACCAGTGGTGTTGTCGAGCCGGAACGCTCCGGAACAACGTTCCGGTACTTCCTTTTTGGACAGGAACGCGTTCTGGAACTAAAGATGATTTCTGATAAAGAGAATTGGCTGACGTTTTAAAATAAAAAAAAAATTAAAAAGAATTGCTGATTTTTTTCTCTAATTTTTGACGAATTTTTATATGTATTTTTATAAGCAAGGGTTTGAACCGAACCCGAACCGGAACAAAAACTGGAACGAACCGGCTTGGTTTTCCGAACCGTGAACCGGAGTCCGGAACGTTTTTTTCTGCTGAACCGGAACTCGACCCGAACCGAAACAAATACGTGAACCCGAACCCGAACTAATTACTACTTAAGAATTTGAGTATTTAAAACCATTTTTTTAACCCTTTCGGCCGCATTTAAATTTAACTGTTGCTACCAAGAGAATCACTTATTTTTTCCATACAAAAATGAAGAGCGGGTATTTCCGCCTTTTTATCGTTAAATCATGGTTTTTAACTGTGGGTCAAATGACGGAAATTCCCGCGATGACGGGATTGCACTCAGAAATTCAATTACTTACTTACTCTTCATGTTCTCCCGTTTCTTCAACACGTCTTTCATGCCTCAAGTAATAGGACAAATAGTTGGTAAAAAATCTGTTTTAAAATTACCAGCAAATTGTAAACAAAATGCAAAAAGATTTTCGCAGAACTAAGTGCTCACCTACAGTTCAAAAGATTTCATTTTAATTCACTAGAAAATAAAAATAGACTACGTTTGTCGGCACTTTGAATAAAATTTTTAAATACTTTATTTAATCGCTTCGTTGCAAAGTTAATATTTAATTACTATTTATTATTATTATGGCAATTATATTTCAGTTACACTTATAAATTTACGACGTCTAATACATATTGTATTTCGATCGTTTTATTGTTTCTTTTTCGGTTTTTTAATTTTTTTTGAATATGAGCACCAAACACTTTGAAATTCCTTTTTTAATTCGCTAACAATTATCTCTGGGAGTGAAATAAAAAATTATCTATCGATTTCTACCTTTTGTTTTAAGTGAGCTGGTAAGTCATTGTAAACCAAAGCTGGCACACGAGCTAATCAATCAATTAGAAGACAATACATTGTTAGTTTTATTTGAATACTCACATTGCAATTATTAATAATTCTACTTACTATTGCATTTATATATCAAATCTGACCAAATAATCATCTGTTGTGAAAAGCAGAAAGCCCCCAAACGGCCACCCTTCAAGGTGGAATCATATACATTGTGAGAGTCCAATATTAGCTTATCGCCCTCAAACATGCGCAAACGTATAAGGCCAATGGCAGGCCGATGTATGAGTGACCATCTGTAAGAAGTTTTCTCCTTCCAGCCAGCATTCAGTGGATCTTTCCACAACAGCCTTACCTGATCCTTAGTGTCCCCTGTATGCCACAGACTATTACGCAACATGGATCCGGGCCCTGTAATACTATCCACCAACTTTATTTGTATGCCCGGCTCTCCAGATGCCCGGAATGGTGTAGAATGCCAATAGGTTTGTGTATTTTTCTTCCACATTACAATGTAGAATTTCCGATTACTCTGATAGCTGAAGATAAAACCCACATAATCATCATCGGTATCATCATTGACATAGAAAGTGCCCTCAAAATCAACACCACCAAAAGCATCATGACCCACCACCAAACCCGGATCACTATTTAAAGTTTGTATAATTTCCGAGCCATTGGCATGCACCTCCCAGTTGGGATCCAATTGGGCCTCACCTTCTGGATCTAAAATTACCGAACGTATGGTACGAAAATCAGTGGAATATATCATTGAGTTATTGGGGCAATTATCAATAATATTGGGAGTGCCATCATCATCCTCATCATGCTCACACAAATCACCCTTGCCGTTCTCTGAAATAAATGAGAAATGTTCACATAAAAGAAGAAGAAAATCTATAAGAGAATAAAGTAACCCACTATTCAAATCCAATTGATTTGGATTTTTAGCTAAAGGACAATTATCCCGGTAATTGGGCACGCCATCACCATCCATATCGTCATCACATGCATCTCCTCTGTTTCATACAAAATACAAGAAATAATTTAAAAAAAACCTGTAATTGAGTTCATTACTTACTTGCCATCGTCGTCAGTATCCAATTGATCGGCATTACTAACCATGGGACAATTATCTTCACTATCCTGTATGCCATCGTTGTCGCCATCGATCTCGCTGTCGCAAGCATCTCCCAATAAATCATTGTCCCGATCTTCTTGTGACGGATTCGATATACTGGGACAATTATCACAGACATCTCCAATGCCATCTCCATCCAAATCCATTTGGTTTGGATTAGGCACCAGCATACAATTGTCATACTCATTAACCACCGTATCATTGTCCATATCTTCGTCGCAATCATTGCCCAACGAATCATCGTCAGTGTCCAACTGCTTACGATTCGGTACAAATGGGCAATTATCACAGGCATCGCCGACACCATCATGATCCGAGTCCAATTGGTCTACATTATAGGTAAATGGGCAATTATCCTTGTCGTTCGATACCAAATCACCATCGGCATCATCATCGCAGCCATCACCGATGCCATCATTGTCAGCATCCTCCTGGCCCGAATTCGGCAGATCTGGGCAATTGTCGCGATTACAATGTAATTCCGAGCAGGGCAATTGAAGATCAGGCCAACTGTCTAAATCACGGTCCCGTCCACATATTAAACCATTGCCAGCCCAACCAACCTTGCATTTGCAACGATATTTATAATTATCCGAGAGTATACACATGGCATTACTATTGCATATCGTGCCATCCGGACACATGTCGGCTATAGGAAAACAATTTGATGTGCCATTCGAAACATAACCATCACGACACTTGCATTGATAGGAACCCTATCGAATAAATTGTTATGGTCTGATTAGCCAAACGTACATATTCTTAAATATTCTTAAAATGAACGCACGTTCGCCTAATTCTAGCCGTAGTCTTATGGTGTTTTCTTTTCTACCAAAAAATGTGCATTTTATTAACGCAAAATGCAATTTTGCGTTTGTTTCTTAAAAATGTTTCGCCCTCTAAAAGGGTGGTATGTTTTATTCTAAATAATTCGCACTTGCCAATGGTGGAGGGCATTGCATTTTATGCCCTGTATAAATCGAGAGTGCTGATAATGCCCTGTAAAGCATATGACTTTTGTTTATTTAGAGAGCTACCAGATGAAATTTAAAAAAAGTCGCCTGGTATTGTTATCCAATTTGAAGTTAATTTTTTCATTGTTTTGTGGAGTAATCTTAAGGAAATATTACATTATTAAAGCTACATGGTCAGCAATATAAAAAATTGCATTCAATGTTAGAATAGTGTTAAAATATTTTTTTTTTTGTTATAAAAAAAAACGTGCAAAAAATGACGTCGAAAAATTAGCGATCTGGCAACACTTTTTAACAAATTGGCATTTCCTCATTCATTTTCTTAATAAGTGGTAAACACAGGGCATACCCTTTTTTAATATTTGTGTTATGTTCTTCTCAAATAAAAAATATCATTACAACAGGGTTGGTCAAAAATTGTTTTAATGCACCTTGTAAGAGGGTGACATTTTCTTTGTAGAAAAGAAAACACCATTAGCATACCTTTTGCCTATGCCGTCATGTACTCACCATAGTATTAACACACACTGAATTAGGACCACAACGCGCCATGCCATTTTGGCATTCATCAATATCGTAACAGCTCTGTTTTTGATAACTCACAGTCCAGTATTCAGCATAATAACCATGCACATGCATACCACTATAGCCCATGGGGCATGGTTCACATCTAAATCCAGGATTTTGATTAACACAAGTCGATTTCGGATCACATGGCTGATAGAGTTCACATTCGTCTACATCGACGCACATGCTGCCATTGATCTTCTGACTTCGTGTGCACGAAACGCATTGGAAATATGGCGGCAAACCGATCTGAATGCATTCGACGCCTGTAAGTAATAAATATGGATTCAGCAATCAAATTGGTTGCGTTTTAAGCATACAATAGAAACAGTTAGTGGTAGTTAATGGTGATAAATGGTTAATGATTAATATTATAATTCCGATCTGGCTTCTTACATCACCCATATTATGTGAGTTAATTTTATTCATGAGTGCCATGACCCAATGTTTAACGACGAATCAGAGTGAAAGAAGCCCGATTATAGTATCGAGCCAAAATATTACACACTAGGCTTCGGGGATCGCGAGAATTTTAGAGAACTTATATCTTTTACAAGCAGAGTTTATGAGAATTTTGAAAGCGACGTAATGTTTGTTGATTTTTTTACTCGGACAGCCAGGCTGCAATTGACGGCAGACAGGCACATGCGATATCGCTAGACTCTGCTGAACCCGCATAAACAAGAAGAGGACCGATTCACTTCTGTCCATGGCCATCTATCGTACAAAAGAGATTCCTACAGGCAACTGTCCTTTTGAGGAGGAGGTAAAGACCGTCTTTCAACTCATGTGTCAGTAGTGTCTTACTCTTCACAACGCAGGTTTTGACGGCTTTTTTTCTGACACCTTTGACCGAGCACTCTAATAGAAAGATTTCTGTAATAGCAAAATTTATTTTACACTCGGGATAGTTTTCTAGGAAGTCGCCGTAGTCTAGTGTGTTGGCTTATTAGACCACGGTTCAAACCCCAGGTCAGACATCAAAACGGTGACTTCCTCTCAACAGATTTCTGGCAAAAATTCTGACAGTAAAATAAAATTGCCATGAAAAGTTTCTCAAAATCTGTTGTTCGGAGCGCGACTTTAAACTGTAGGTCCCACCACTCATGTATAAAATTAACGCACACGTGGTGTGAGAAACTAGGTCGTGATCCTGGCTGAAGGGCTGTAATAACCAATCATGTATGTATGTATGTATGATAGTTTCCTTAGGTAATGTCGGATCCCCGGTAGAATTGATTGTGTCAACACAATGGGCGTAAATGCGGGCCTAAGTGGGTCCCATCTTACCTAACCTAACATTAATCAACCTACATATATCTTTTGAGGCCAGACAGTAATCAAGCCAAGTTTTTTTTTTTTTTTTGTTGAAACCAGCACTCAGGGGATGGCCCCTACTCATGCAGTGCATTGTGCAAATTTTTTAGGAAAATGGGTTATAGGAAGGTGGAAGAGAAGGAGTAGTGTAGACATCTCAAGATACGAACGGCAAGGAAACGAGTTGCTGCTAGTTGACTATAAAATGGCCAGTGCTATACCTTCACCATTAGACAGTCTACAGCAATCGTCCCCAAGAAGCCCGCACCCTTCAGTTTTGGTATCTTGTTCTGCTTGCATTATTTTGTCATCACAGATATTTGGCTTTAGAGGTAATTAGTTTTTGTTTGGCCAGGTTTATATCAGAGATCAGCAATGAATCGGTTTTTCGCTACTCATAAGCACTCATGATATTTTGAATATAAGTGAGTCCACAATATTGAAAATTAATTACGTACTCTGATTCATTCATACTCACTACAACGTTGATTTACTTGAAATACTGGTTGCAATAAGTACAGGGTGGCTGATATGTATTGCAACCAACTTCAGGTTGTTATCATTTGTAAACCGCTCGTTTGACAGCTGACAGATTTATTCCAGTGACAGTTCATTTTATTATTTACAAGCTTACAAAAGCATTTTGATCTATTGCATTCAGAAAAAAAGTTGTTCGTGATGGAATTCAAGCGTGATAGTATGATTGTTTTATATTTGGCTGGAAAACCACAGGTGGCTATCGTTAGAGCCCTCCAGCAGTTAAATGTGAATAAATCTTTTGTTTCTCGTAGCATTGCTCGTTACCGTGATACTGGCAGTGTTGCATCGCGTCCAAAAAGTGAATGAAAAAAACGGTAACAACACCAGAAATGATCCGAAAAGTGAAGGCCAGATTTGATCGAAATCCACGCCGCAGTGGTAGAAAAATTGCTCGTGAGCTGAACATATCGCGAGAACGGATGCAACACATATCGAAAAAGAAGCTTGGACTAAAGCCATTGAAGTTCCAAAAAGTGCAAGAGCTCACCGATGGACAAAAAAAAGTTAGACTGGAAAGAGCCAAGTTACCGAATTTGGTTTTCTCCGATGAGAAGCCATTCCAAATTGAGCAGTTTGTGAACAAACAAAATGATCGGGTTTACTTGCCAAAGAGGTCAGCTGAAAATTTACACTTGCGATTGGCCACCAGAACTCAAGCGCCGCCGATGGTAATGGTGTGGGCTGCCGTAACAGCCGATGGTCGCTCCCCGCTCGTATTCATCGACCGTGAGGTCAAAATAAATGCCGAACGTTATCCGGAAAATGTCTTACAGACAGTATTAAAGCCCTGGGCAGACAAACATTTCGGCCGCAGACCATGGACATTCCAACAGGACTCAGCACCACCGCACACAGCACGCGTCAACCAAGAATGGCTTAAAAAGGAGGTTCCTCGCTTCATTACTATCGCACAATGGCCACCAAAATCTCCGGATCTCAATCCGTTGGACTTTTGCGCCTGGGGCATTTTGGAGAGTAAGGTTCTCACTAAAAAATACCAAAGTGTCGATCATCTCAAGACGGCGTTTCGCCGGGAATGGGCCAAAATACCGCAGAGCCACTTTCGTGCAGCCTGTGATGGCTTTGTCGGCCGTTTGAAGGCCATATTTCGTACCAAAGGTGGCCAATTCGAACAAATCTAAACTGATTCTAAAATTTGATGTTATTTCCAACATTTTTTGTTTTTTAACAATAAAATTAAAAAAAAATTAAAAAAATATAGCGCTTCACTTTGTTGCATTATATATCAGCCACCCTGTATGCGTACAACATTGACATCAAACTCATACCATTCGAAATATGTTCGATTCATAAGTTCGATTCGAATGACTGGAATCATTCATCAAAATTTACAGTCTTATGGTTGTTGTACTTCATGCTTTGAATATGAGTAGAGGTTCCTTGATATTAAAATAAGTATGTATGCTTGTAAGTATGAGGAATTATGAGTATGATTCGTTTCTAATCATCTTTTTGAATACTCATTGCTGATCTCTGTGTTTTATATACGATTTTCTAATATAATTATTAATGAACGGCTTCTTACGAGCATGTTAACATAAAAACGATAAAACAATATTAGAATGAATTTAAATAATGTTAATATCTGAGAGACTTATGTACATACATACAGCTATGGACATTAAATTAGCACAAAATCCATTTATAGTTTGATTATGATTTTTTTCCTACAAGGATAAAGACCTCTCATTCTGGAAAAAAAATACCTTGGAGTGATGAGACAAAGATAAATCGTTTGGGACCGGATGGTAGAGTCTTTGTTCATTGGCCAAAATGTCACGCATTTAATCCACGTTACACTCTAAAGACCATAAAGCATGGTGGAGGAAGCATCATGGTGTGGGGATCATTTTTATGGCAGGGTGTGGGTCCAATCGGCAAAATTAATGGAAAAATGAACGGTTACAAGTATTTGGACATTATGAAGAACTAAATGCAACCATATGCTTTTGAAAACATGCCAGTTTCATTCATATTTATGCAAGATAATGATCCCAAACACACGTCTAAGCTGGTAAAGGATTGGTTTTACAAAGAGCACATTCGCGTTTTAGACTGTCCGGCACAAAGTCCTGACTTAAACCCGATTGAAAACCTCTGGCACGATGTGAAACAAAAGTACACAAATTTGAACGATTTGTGACTTTGAACGCTTGGTACTCGATTCTCAAAGAACGTTGCCAGAATTTGATTGAAAGTATGTCCCGTAGATGCCACGCGGTGCTTAAAAATAAAGGCTATTCTACCAAATATTGACGTAAGTAAACGAAAAACAATAATATTTTTACTATTTATTAAATTATATTATTTTTATTTCAAAAATTTTAATTTTGTGCTATTTTACTGTCCAGCTAAAATCTAGCATTTGATATGTTGCAGGCCTTAATGAGCATACGTTCGGCAATTTAGTAAAAATTTTTGTTTTTGCTTTAATGAAGAATATGCCTTTTAAGTTTTTATGTTTAAATTTTCTTGTAAATAGACTTAAAATACTATAAAAAATTGAAGTCGCCGTAGTCTAGTAGGTAGTGTGTTGGCTTATTAGACGTAAAGCCAGGGTTCGAGCCCCAGGCCAGACATCAAAATAAAAATACAAAAAATATTTCTTCGGCGATTTCCTCTCAGCAGATTTCTGGCAAAAACTCTGAGAGTAAATAAAATTGCCATGAAAAGTTTCTCAAAAAATCTAACGTTCGGAGTCGACTTTAAACTGTAGGTCCCGCCACTTATGTATAAAATTAACACACACAACATAAGTGGTGTGAGAAACAAGGTCAATAATCCTGACTGAAGGATTGTAATGACCAATTATTATGTACTATAAAAAATTAGATTGTTTTTATGACAAATTTTTGTGCTAATTTAATGTCCATGGCTGTATATACATATGTAGTACGTATGTTTACATATATGTAAAATTATATATTTTGTTTATAATGAATTAGTTTGTTAAACCACGTGCTTAATAAACTACAACCATAAATACCAGAAAATGGAAATATTCATACATTTATTAAATAAAATCAAATCAAATAAAATTAATAAAAAAAATAATAAAAAAAAAAAAAATATAAAATATGAAACAGAAGCGTATACACAACACCAATAAACAAAAAAAAAATAAAAAAACAATGATGAAAATGTTTGAAAATTAAACCAAAATTATAAAAAAAAAAAGAAAAATCATTTAAAAAAATGGGAAAATTATTTACCAGATAATGTAATTCAGAATATTCTCAGCCCTACAATAAATAAAAACACAAACTAATTGACAAATTTTTATTTTGTTAAAACAAAAATAGTTTTTATTCCGTTTTTTTTCTTTCTTTACACACAGATGATATTGTTTTTATTTAATATACAAAATCATTTTATTTTAATTTTAAATTTTTAAATTTTTATTAAAATTTCTTACATTACATTATTACAGTGAATTACAGTGAATTAACATATAAAACATAGAAAATTTCCACTTTCTGGTGTGGTTAGAACTTAAAATTATCAAAGAAAAGTGTACATAAGTATAATTATTCACCCTTATTCTGGTTGTCGTCGTCGACGTCGTCTTGCGTCGACAGTTTAAAATTGGTATTATGTTTGTCGTTATTGACAGTTATAGATGACTGTTCGACACACATTTGGTATTCTGTGAGTCAATACGCCGTCGATATTGTGTTGTGTCGACTCTGATTTTGTCGAATCTGATTTTATTGACATCAATTTTGGTAACGACGACGACGACGACGACGACAACCAGAATAAGGGCGATTATTAATTTTAATTTATTTTTTGTTTTTGTTTTTTTTTTTTTTTTAGTTTATTAGTTTATTTAGGCAAACAAATATTATTTGAATTTTTTTTTTGTTTGTTTTATTATTTTTATTTCTTGTTTTTGTTTTCTTTTTAATTAATTTATTTATTTATTTATTTTGGATAACATAATACTTTCTTGTGATAATTTCTTTTCATTTTTTTTTTTTTTTTTTTTTTTGTAGTCTACTTTTGTAGAGCAGTGTAATCATTAATCATTTCAATCAAAATCAATTGGAAAATAAAACTTTCTTTAGAAATTATAATTAAAAACTTAATACTTATTATTGTATCTGTATTTGTAATTAATTTTGTTTAATTATAGCTTGTGTATCAGAAAGGCTTTTTTATTTGTTAGCCTTGGCAACGATCTATGATGTCATTACAGAATATTTACGAGCCGTATACTGCCTTTGATAATGCTGTACATTATGGCTGGGCACTATAATATTTCCTATAAAATTCACAACAAACTTCACATTAGTAAATATTGAATCGATGAATTGAAAAAAAAAAAAAATTATTTTCTTGATTTTTTTTCTTTTTTTTTTTTTGGTAGGTCAAGAGAAAAAGGCTAAAATTAAAAAATGTTTATGGCCATAAATCAAACTGGCAAACTTCCTTTTTAACTTTAATTAGGGTAGGGTGAATGTAGAAAATCAATTTACACTTTTGCCCTGTATTTAAGCAAGAAAAATACCGCGATTTTAACCAAAAAAAAAAAGAAACCAATAAATAAGTGAATATAAAAACAAAAGCGTGGCAAAGCGAAATGAAATGAATGGGAGGCAATAAAACCGAAATTTAAACTCTAAATAATGCTTTCAATTAGAAATTCCCCTATAATATATGAGAATTATCAAAATCCAAGACATGTCAAGTATATTTTCAAATTATTGAAAAAATTCTATTCAAAAATTTCTTGTGTTATTTGGAAATTTATGATTTTACCAACCTGAAGGACATGGTCCATCTAAACAGGGATTACGTTTGGTGCAAGTACGCCCATCACCATCATAGCCAAGCGGGCAGGATTCGCATTGGGCACCATTTACAGTGTCGTGGCATTGTACGCCTCTGTAAAAAAGATAACAAAAAACGTAAATAAAATCAGAAAAGAAAATATAAAATACTAGCAGATTGTACCCGGCGTTGCGCGGGTTATGTAGTTAGGATTAGTTTAAAAAATTAAAAAAAATTATTGGGTAATTTTTGCATTAAAAATAACAATAAATAAAAAACCGGTTTTGAAACCGGTTTCTTAAAAAATGCAATTTTTCAAATTATTCGGAAACCGGTTTAACAAACAACCCAGTTTTTTGAATACTCTAAGTCCTAAATATAAATGCACTCAATTTGACCGTTTTTCGCCCCTTTCCCCATTTTTGGACCCCTTTTGGTTCAACTTTTGAAACGGAACACCTCCAATAGCTATTTGGGAAACTTAACCAAGCTAAATCGTAAAAAAATACCTTTAAAACAGATAAAATACAACATTTATGCATAAAGTACTAATTTTTGCCCATTTTTTCTCCCCTTTGACCCATTTTTCCCCCTTTGGGTCAAAATTTTGAAAATATTTATTGCCTATAACCTGCACCGACAAAAGTTCGATCAATATCCCAAATTTCAAGTAAATCGGTCCAGGCGTTCAGGCGTGATTGGCTATACACACAATTTGACCGTTTTTGGCCCCTTTCCCCATTTTTGGACCCCTTTTGGTTCAACTTTTGAAACGGAACACCTCCAATAGCTATTTGGGAAACTTAATCAAGCTAAATCGTAAAAAATTACCTATAAAACAGATAAAATACAGATTTTATGCATAAAAGTACTAATTTTTGCCCATTTTTTCTCCCTTTGTTCCATTTTTTTCCCCTTTTGGTCAAAATTTTGAAAAGATTTATAGCCTATAACCTGCACCGGCAATGGCTCGATCTAAATCCCAAATTTCAAGAAAATCGGTCCAGGCGTTCAGGCGTGATTGGCTAACAAACAAACCAACAAACAAACAAACAAACAAAAAAACAGACTTACAGGAAGATTTATAATATATATTAGGATTATGACTAACGTAAATAAACAGAGATTTCAAAACAGAGAACACGCTCGACAACAACAACAAACACAAAATATATCTTTGAATGACTGACAGGCAACAGCTTTAAGAAATGCAACCAACAACAATGCTAAATAAATGACGTCTTAAATAAATGGACATTAATCGGCTCTTTATTGTTGTACGAAAAAGCGCTACAAATCCAAAGATCAGAGAGACTCAGAGAGAGAGAGAGAGAGAGAGAGAGAGTGAAAGGGTAAGGAACAAAAAGGCTTAAATTAATGTCTGTTGAAGTTTTGAAAATTTACTTTAAATTTTTTTTCTTTTATTCCTTGTACTCGTACGTGTACTGGTATTTTTTTTTTCTTTGCTTTTTGTTATTATTGTTATGGTTATTGCTTTTATTGTTGTTGTTCAAGTAAATATGTTTGGTTACAACATCATTGAAATAACAATTACAAGAAAATCTTATTACACTCACTCACACTAACACTCACACTTAGGCACCCATACGCAGAATTACAATACAAAAACAAAAACAAAAACAGAAAGACCAAAAGAGAAAATCTCATCTGGTACGTATGTATGATGATGAGTAAGTAAATTAATGTACATACGTGTGGGAAGTCTTTCTTAATCGTGGTGGAAAATAAAAAATAGGAAGAAGATGCATTAAAAATACACCTTAAGGCGATTTATCAAAGCGAACAAATCAAAAGATTAAAGGCTTTAAAAACCGAATTTCAAATAAAATCTACAACATCAATAGCTAGATAGTACTATGTAAACATTACTTTTCCCCAAACCACAACCACTACCACCATCACTATCAACTGCTATTAATGCTGCATACACAAATAAATAATAATAACAAAAACTATACAATGTATACACAATAAAAGAAAAATTTGTCAATGTGCCATTAAATCAAATGGAAAATATTGAAAATATTTTCAACTCATGCTTAAAAGATGCTCAAGAGATAAAGACAAATACACTGGAACTGGCCACTGGAAAACTATTAAAGAGTTGCCATAGTGTTTTTTTATATGTAGAAAATAGGGTTATTCTGAAATTTTTCTTACAAAAAATGTTTTTTTAAACCCACAGCAAAATTCAAATCAATACTCACACCACTCTTCCCCCTTCACAGTTTTAGAAAAAATAAAATTTTATTTAAATAAGAAATATTTTTAATCTAAGATATAAAATTCTCGTGTCACGGTGTTAGTGGTTAAACTCCTCCGAAATGGATCGACCGATTTTCATGAAATTTTGTGTGCATATCGGGTAGGCCTGAAAATCGGACAACATCTATTTTTCATATCCCTGAATGTTAAGAGAGCGTGGCAAATCGTTAAAATTGAATATTTAAGTACATATTGATCGTAGACGAATAAAATTTGGTGGGTAAGTTCGTAGAGTCGAGTACAATGGGTCAATTTCGACCTCCGGGTATTGTACTTGTCTTAACGGACAAGTACACGTCCTCTAACCTAACGTAGAGTCGATATCGACAATCCCACCAAAAATGGGCGTGACACCCCTCCCCCTTCAAGTGATACCTATAACTCTTAAACTACTGAACCGATTTTAACCATTCTTTTTTTGGTCGAAAGCTTATCAGGTTTAGATGCTTTAAAAAAAATTCGATATAGCAAAAAGTAGGCGTGGCAAACTTTAAAAATTTAATATTTAGGGACATAGTGATCGTAGACTTAGAATGCAATTTGGTGGATAAGTTCGTAGAGTCGATATCGACAAACTCACCAAAAATGGGTGTGGCAACCCTTCCCCTTTAAGAGATACCTATAAGCCGGCTAATTCGATGGTTTATAACTACAACGCTTTCGATTATAAGTACATTCCCCACACTTATAGTAAGTTAGCTATTTTTATGTAACTATTTTATGCACAATAAAATAAATGTATAATGTGACCTCTTTTGGGCAATAAAAAAAATCAGTTTTGGACGAGACAAAGTTCGCCGGGTCAGCTAGTATTTAATAAAATAATAACGTACATAATTCTAATAGACAGCCTAAGTATTCTTTCGAATTTAACATTACAGAAGGAAGAAACTTGTCATATGGAAGGAAGATAGTATCTTGTAATGGGAATTTAACACGCCTCACTGTTTTTAATTGCTTAATATTTCTGAAAACTTATTAAACTTATCAGAGATATGTACTTACAATCAGTGATGTTGTCGAGCCGGAACGCTCCGGAACGTCGGTCCAGTACTTCCTTTTTGGACAGGGACGCGTTCCGGAACTAAAGATGATTTCTGATAAAGAGAATTGGAAATGATTTTCGTTTCCTTTCCTTTTTATGCTATATACAGGGCCGATCCTGGCGACGGGCGAAAATTGGGGGAAATCTCCCTCCCCCCGTCGTCAAATTTGGGACATGAGACCTTAAAAAAAAAACGCTGCCGCCAGGATTATCATGGAAAATCACCCCCGTCGTTAAATTTGGGATATGAGACCGCACAGAGCGGCCGCCTACCCAGGAAAGGCCCTGTCTATATAATTATATATACGCGTTCCGGTAAAAAAAAATATTAGCACAACACCACTGCTTACAATCCTAAAATCTGGCAACCCTGCACACATTTTCTATTGCAGTTTAACACAAATGTTACGCATTGATAGGCATATCAATTTGGTTTCAGGGGTAGACCCCACGTTAATCACAAACACTGATCGGTACATTTTAAAAATTTTCAAGTCAAACAAAAATGTGGTAAAACAAAGAGTGAAAAAAGCCAACTTATCACATTAAAGATCGTTAACGGTTCGCCTGCCATGACAGACAGTAACAACAAAGACGACAACCAAACAAATAACAAAAAAAAAATAAAAAATAAAAAAAGAGATAAAAAAAAAACAAGTCTAAAACTTTCCCACACTTTATGCATAACGAAAGAAAAGCCCACAAAGTGGACAACTAAAAATATAGAGAAACTGACGGACCAACAACATGTTCTACTCAATGTATGAATGAAGAGATGAAAAACGAAAGAGAAAACGTCACTGAAAAGTTGTGATCAATTTTACTGATCAAATATTATCATCCTAGTGCTGAACACATGTACACCGCTTGTAGAGGATGTATTTGTATTGGTAAAGCATAAGGAAAGTCAACAGCCATGCATTTTAGCGTTGCTACATTTGTAAAGTTTCTTGTATTAGCCACACTTGCATACATACATACATACATACATACATACAGTCATTCAGCGAGAGAGAAAAAGACTACAGACTTGCTCTCTATCCAGACAACTGTCATTAACAAGTTCGCCTACGCATTTCTTTACTACAATCCGTAACGCAATGCATGTGTATATAGGTATGTATACGTACATGCAAGTACACCTGTACCTCGATTTACGCGGTAGATACGTTCCTGGCCAATTCGCGTAAATCGAAATTTACATTTTTGTATGGAAAAACCGCGTAAAGCGAATACCTACTGTAAAAAAGCTATTTCGTTGAAAAAAAATATAGTTTTATACTGTTAATAATTTATTAAAGTATGATTTAAGTAAAAAAAATCATAAACATTTCGCACACCCAGTACAAAAGTGACTCAACTCAAAATTTTCATTTTTCGAGTTTATATGCTTAAACTATGTAGAATACACTTGTTTATTTATAAAACAAATATCAGTGTATTTTGTTGTTGTTAACTGATACTAAAAATGGTCCAAATATTTTGTTTTTAACTATTTTTAATTAAGTCAAAAATAGTTTTTCATCGATTTCTGAAAAATGAAAATCTTGAGTTGAGTCACTTTTGTACTGAGTGTGCGATTTATTCCATTATAAAAAAACACATACATACAAAGTTGCTGATATATAATGCAACAAAGTAAAGCGCTATATTTTTTTAATTTTTTTTTTAATTTTATTGTTCAAAAGCAAAAAATGTTGGAAATAACATCAAATTTTAGAATCAGTTTAGATTTGTTCGAATTGGCCACCTTTGGTACGAATTATGGCCTTCAAACGGCCGACAAAGCCATCACAGGCTGCACGAAAGTGGCTCTGCGGTATTTTGGCCCATTCCCGGCGAAGCGCCGTCTTGAGATGATCGACACTTTGGTATTTTTTAGTGAGAACCTTACTCTCCAAAATTCTCCAGGCGCAAAAGTCCAACGGATTGAGATCCGGAGATTTTGGTGGCCGTTGTGCGGTAGAAATGAAGCGAGAAACCTCCTTTTTAAGCCATTCTTGGTTGACGCGTGCTGTGTGCGGTGGTGCTGAGTCCTGTTGGAATGTCCATGGTCTGCGGCCGAAATGTTTGTCTGCCCAGGGCTTCAATACTGTCTTTAAGACATTTTCCCGATAATATTCGGCATTTATTTTGATCCCACGGTCGATGAATACGAGCGTGGAGCGACCATCGGCCGTTACGGCGGCCCACACCATTACCATCGGCGGCGCTTGAGTTCTGGTGGCCAATCGCAGGTGTAAATTTTCAGCTGACCTCTTTGTCAAGTAAACCCGATCATTTTGTTTGTTCACAAACTGCTCAATTTGGAATGGCTTCTCATCGGAGAAAACCAAATTCGGTAACTGGCCACTTTCGTGCAAGCGAAATAACTCCTTGGCTCCTTCCAGTCTAACTTTTTTTTTGTCCATCGGTGAGCTCTTGCACTTTTTTGAACTTCAATGGCTTTAGTTTAAGCTCACTTTTCAATATGTGTTGCATCCGTTCTCGTGATATGTTCAGCTCACGAGCAATTTTTCTACCACTGCGGCGTGGATTTCGATCAAATCTGGCCTTCACTTTTCGGATCATTTCTGGTGTTGTTACCCTTTTTTTTTCGTCCACTTTTTGGACGCGATGCAACACTGCCAGTATCACGGTAACGAGCAATGGTACGAGCAACAAAAGATTTATTCACATTTAAATGCTGGAGGGCTCTAACGATAGTCACCTGTGGTTTTCCAGCCAAATATAAAGCAATCACACTATCACGCTTGAATTCCATCACGAATAACTTTTTTTCTGAATGCAATAGATCAAAATGCTTTTGTAAGCTTGTAAATAATAAAATGAACTGTCACTGGAATAAATCTGTCAGCTGTCAGACGAGCGGTTTACAAATGATAACAACCTGAAGTTGGTTGCAATGTACCTCATTACACAAAACATAAAATTTTTAAGCTAACTTAATCGCTATCATTTTCAACAACAAGTCTTTTTTACGAATTTCTATGATTTCCGACTCATCACTGGATAAAGTCATCGCATTAGATTGTGCAATGGTTGAATTAGTTTCAGTTTGAATAGTTTCGTTTTTAGGAAATTATTCACAGATAAGCTTTTGTTGCTTATTTCTATTATGTATAAGTAAAAAAAAAATTTTTTCTTCATTTTAAAACCGCGTAAATTCGTAACCGCGTAATCCGAGTTCCGCGTAAACTGAGGTACAGGTGTATAGCCATGTAAACGGTTTTACTCCCATAATACCCTACAAACTAGCACGTTAGTTAAGACAAGCTATTCGATTAACATTTATAAAGCAGTTAATCTTTTAATTTATCCTTTACAAATATAAGGATTTCTTAATGACTAACTTCAGTGGCTTTGTCGAGAGTTAACCCGCAAACAAACCTTGCCTACCTTTTGAGAGGCAAGTTCCTGAATAAATTTCACCAGATTCCAACCATAATTATCCTTAACCAACAGCTATGTGGCATAGGGATAACACATAGTCGTGGTTTAGTGTCTCCAACATTCTGATGATGATGATGATGATTACATGATGTCGTTATTTTTTTTATTTTTCCTTTTTTTCATTGTATTTGTGATGGTGGTTTGTCTATTTCACTTAAAGCTGGTCTATGCAATAAAGCATAACTATTTGTGGTTATTGTTGTTATTATTATTGTTGTATTCATACTTCGGCTTGAAATGAATTTAAATGAATATTAGTTTGTTTGCATTACGCATGCACTTTTTAAAAGGCTAAAATGCCTTTGGTCGCAGTATAACAATAATCAGACCTCCATGCAATGAGTACAGCAGAACGAATAAAAAGAAAACATTGAAATCCTTGCAAAACTACACAATAGAAACTTAAATACTTTGGTACTCTTTCAATGCAATCCACAAAATATTGTTGAAGACCTTGTTTTTGGCGGTCTTAGTTTTGGAAATTCACCAAACCAAAGGCTTAGCATAAAAGTACACTCAACGAAATGCACTTTGATTTTTCAAAAAATTAAAAAATATCAGGTTATCCATTTAGTGGTTTAAAAACCGCCAGTACAACCGCCATTGTAAGATGGATGGCCATGCGATTTAAGGACAGGAGTCCATACGTGTCCAGCAGAGTCTAGCAACAATGCACTTATCCACCTGCCACCAACGAGTTTGAACCTCATCGTGAAACGAATATTTAAATTAACTAAGGCAATCGGAATACGTCGTAGTCTAGTAGGTAATGTGTTTGCTTATTAGACGTAAGGTCACGGTTCAAACCAGAGATCAGCAACGAGTATTCAAAACCATGAGTAGATTCGAGTCATACTTATAATTTCAGCTATTTTTACGCATTCATACTTATTTTAATATCATACACATACTACTCATATTCAAAGTTAGAAATACTCATCGTACTCATACTTAACAATACGCACGATGTTGTTGATTTCCACTCTCCATGATTCAACATATACACGAAGCACAAAATAAGTATGATTCGAGTACGAACACCACAATACTCGCTAGAAGGTTGTGTGTGTGCTTTGCTTGCTGTCTTTCTCTTTTCTTTTCTCTTCTTTTGTAAATGCAACAATAACTACTACTGTAAATTTTGATGAATGATTCGAGTGACTCGAATCATTCGTAAGTATTATAAGTATTTTTCTAAATTTATGAATCTGAATGAGTAGGCGTATGAATCAAACAATGAATCGAATGTTGTGAGTTCGATGTCAACGTTGTACTTATACTCATTGCAACCTATACTTATAAATCAATGTTGTAGCGAGTACGAATGAATCAGAGTAGTTGAATTTTAATACTCTTGACTCACTCATACTCAAAATTTCATAAGTACCTATGAGTAGCGAAAATACGATACATTGCTGATCTCTGGTTCAAACCCCAGGCCAGACATCAAAAACGAAAATATGAAAAATGAAAAAGAATACTTCTTCGGTTACTTCCTCTCAGCAGATTTCTGGCAAAAACTCTGAGAATGAAATAAAACTTATGAAGGGCTAAACAAGTGCTAATGATATATAGAAGGGTTGCTAAAATCCAGCATTGCATTTATTTGATGGTGTTCAAACCAATGGACGTCTTTGAAGTCATTGTATGGAAACTTGAATACAGCTCAGGCGGATTTTGTAAGGTACGGAGACTGTTACGCGATTTCATAACAAAATCAAGGAGAACCTGTCTTACCTTTGTGCCAGAAGCCATTGAATATAGTACAGGATGTGGTTAGGATAATGAGACACACAAAAAAAGCATTTAAAAAAAGGAAAACACTTGGGTGCTTATAAGTATAAGGCTCCGAGTTATCCTTACTGACACCGAACACCGAATAGTAGTTGCTTTAGTCTCATAGGCAGCGTGTTTCAAACCCCAGCCTAGACATTTCAAACAAAAAGAAATATTTCTTTGGCAACCTCCTTTCAGCAGTCTTCTGGCAAAAATTCTGAGAATGAAATAAAACTTATGAAGGGCTAAACAAGTGCTAATGATATATAGAAGGGTTGCTAAAACCCAGCATTGCATTTATTTGATGGTGTTCAAACCAATGGAGGTCTTTGAAGTCATTGTATGGGAACTTTAATACAGCTCAGACGGATTTTGTAAGGTACGGAGACTGTTACGCGATTTCATAACTAAGGCAAGGAGAACCTGTCCACGGCTGCGCCAGAAGCCATTAAATATAGTAGTTAAGAGCAGTACCGTACAGGATGTGGTTAGGATAATGGGACAAAAGAAAAAAGCATTTAAAAAAAACCGCTTGGGTGTTTATAAGTACAAGGCTCCGAGTTATCCTTACTAGCACCGAACACCGAATAGTAGTCGCTGTAGTCTCATAGGCACCGTGTTTCAAACCCCAGCCTAGACATTTCAAACAAAAAGAAATATTTCTTTGGCAACTTCCTCTCAGCAGTCTTCTTGCAAAAACTCTGAGAGTGAAATAAAATTGCAATGAAAAGTTTCTCAAAAATCTTTCTTTCGGAGTTGACTTTAAACTGCAGATCTCAGCACTCATGGATGAAATTAACACACGCAACATAAGTGTTAAGAGAAGCTAGGCCGTATTCCTGACTAAAGGGTTGTAATCATAGCTGCCAGATACATAAAGCATCAAATCGTCAAATATTAGAAAACAAAAATCGTCAAAATCGTCAAACCCGCTCATAGAAATCGTCAAAATAATCGTCTCAAAATCGGCATGAAAATTCAGTGTAATGTTCGCTAGAACCGACACATTTTTCAGTGCCTTATCTTCTTTAAGAGAGTGCAAGAAATACTTTACATCATCTAGTCTTCTTACTATTCACACCACTTAATCCGAAAGAGAATAGAATACAACTCTCATGTATAGGCCGGTGCCTCAACGTCTATTTTGAGACTTCTCGCCCACGTACAAAAGAGCGCGTTGTTGCCCGTTAATGACGATAGGGTATCGAACTCCATTGATTCATTGGAGCATCATTGCAATGTGGTTTGTGTTTCACTGTTCTATCGATATTATAACAGATTTTGCTCGAGCGAAATAAGGCACTTTTTCCCGAGAATCATGTATTCCTATGTAACATTCGCCTTTCTCGGCGAGAACATATGTACATACGTATGTGATCGATTCGTAGATCGCACACTGCATTACACACAAAATTCATTCTTTCGTCGGACTATTCGTATGTGGAACTCCCTTCGTGCAGAGGTTGTAATTTTTTGGCTTTTAAGGGATGAAAAAGGCATAAGATACAGAAAAATCATCACTTAAATTTGCAATAGTAATAATTGCAATGTAAATACAAAGCTTAAAGTGAGTTTTAATGTACTAAAGTAAGGAAAATGATGTAAAGTTTCCATTTCTAAAAATCGTCAAAATAAGGGCATAAATCGTCACATCGTCAATATGACATTTTTGGAGCACAAAATCGTCAAAATGACGATAAATCGTCAAATTTGGCAGCTATGGTTGTAATGGCCAATTATGTACTCGTATGCATTGTTGCCAATTTGACGTTTTTCCCGTCAAATCTGACGTTTTTGCAATGCCAATTACGGGAAAAAAATGCTTTTTAGCGGTTAGCGTGAAATCTGGAGTTTTTTACAGCGCTTTAGCGTTTTTTTCCAACTTTTTGACTGAAGTTTATAACTACAAAGACTCTGCTGGGAATAACCCCTTCAAAGAATTAGCAGAATTCACATTGGACGTTTTGTCACCTTCGTGGTCTAATGCAGACTTTGAAAGAGTGTTTAGCCAACTCAACCTAGTTAAAACCAAACTACGAAACAGGCTAAAAACCAGTACAGTCAATGATGTGCTTCGAGTAGGTTAGGTTAGGTTAGAGGACGTGTACTTGTCAGTTAAGACAAGTACAGTACCCGGAGGTCGAATTGACTCAATGTACAACGTCCTTAAATAGGGAAGGATAATAGAGGGAATAGGATGAAAGGAGAGTATGTAGGAAAGGGGGGGAATGGGAAGCGGAGAATCACACAGAAACAGACACAACAAAACAAGGGTGGAGAGCGCGACTACACTGATGAAGCCCATGCACCTCTCAACCAGCCCAAGCTACTAATGAATCTGTAGAGAGCCTTGATGTCGGCTCTCGACACAGAATTCAAGCTTTCAAAGAAGGCCCTGCCAAGGGTCCTCAACCTACCAAAGGCTGGGCAGTTACAGAGGAGGTGTTTGATAGTCTCCAACTCCTCCACATCGCAAGGTGGAGACCTGTTTCAGATCACCGTCAGCGACCTAATCTCGCAGTATTTTTGAAAATACCTAATTTTGTTTGTAAACCACTAAATATAATTAAAAAAACAATTCGATAAAAATATGTGTAATTATTTACATTTTATTTGGGTCAATGGGTCAATCTCGACCTCCGGGTATTGTACTTGTCTTAACGGACAAGTACACGTCCTCTAACCTAGCCTACATTTTATTTTATTTAACGTTAATTTAAAGTTTTCAAATTATTTATTTGACGGGTTTCTGACGGTTTAAGAATTTAATTTAGCGATTTCTGGCGATTTTTAAAGCCCAATTTGGCGAGAAATTTAGAAAAAATTTTGGCAACACTGCTCGTATGTATGAATGCCAATAACAATATCTTCTTTGATAAACTTCTATTGTTGTACCATTATTTTGGTAATTTTTTTTTTTATTTTGTACAATTTTATTTCCACGGCTGTGTATTTGATTTAAATACGCATTTTGTATATTTCTGTTCACACATTATTTTGGCGAAACGTTGCAAATGTTCACATCAGCAAACAAATTCAAGCCAGGTTATGTGCCTAAAATTTTAAGTGTAGGCAGTTAGGTTGTTGTTGTTGTTGTTATAGCCGAGTTTGAAACATCTTGTTGCCTCGAGGCTAAAGGAACGTTTTAAGTTTGTCTTCTGCTGACTGTCTGTCTGTATGCGTACTGCGTAAAACAACCCAACCCAATCCAATGCAAATGGCAAATGGCAAATTGGAATTATGAAATATGAACATAAGGATAATAAACACAAGGAGTAAGTGGCTCATTTTCTACTTCTTCTTCCATCTGTTTTATTTTTTCTTTTGTTCTTGGTTGAATGAATTTCTTTTTTTTTTTTTTTTTGTTAATTTTGTTTGGCAAATTGCATGGAAATGTGCAAATGGCTAATGCTGATCACCATTTGCCATACGATACGAGTACAAAGGCAATGCTTTTATTTAATATTTACAGGCTTGAGTTCCTTTTAAAACCAGCAAAATGATTTAAACATGTCTCCTATTTTATATTCTCTGTCTATCTCTCTGTCTCTCTCTTTCTCTCTTTCATTAACTTCTATCTTTCTCTCACCATCATGATCATCATGATGGTCTTGTTAACGCTGGCTTTAATGTAAATGAAATATTTTCATTCAACCACAGGCAGAAAGTAAACATTTTAAGGCATTTTCCCAAGACCAAGACCACAGCGTAAATTGAATTGAACGATGTTCCACAACCATTCAAAGTGCGTACATAGTGCCTACAAGAAGCCTCAAAAACAATCTTTTAAATGAAAATGAAACATTAACACCAACAAACTGATGTTTGGGTAGACTTTAAAGACTTTTTGCCATAGAAAGCGAAATTTATTTAAAAAATTTTCAAAAAGAACAAAAACAATATGGTACGAGTATGTCCACTAAAAACTTACGAGCATCTTTGACCAAATAGTCATGTGTTAACAACACTTTTGAATTGAAATATTTTTTTTTAAAAGCCTACCTTTTATGGCTTCATTGTTGTAGGCCATACCGTGCGAAAGGAAGGGAATGCCGCGGCAAAGAGTGATAAATTTTGAAAGCCTCTTAAGCCTGTTAAGATTTCTAACAAGTGTATGCCAAACGTTTTCTTTCTTTTATACCGAAAATATTTAAAATATTGTAGGTTTTTTTAAGTTTGCGGTCATTTGCTGACTTCAGGGTGTCTATTATAAATTTATCTTGTATGCTGTCGAAGCATAAAAATTTACAAAATAAAATCTCCAACCACCCGGCTCGGCTGTCTTTCCAAACATAACATTAATTGCCATACAAATAATAAAAAAAAATAAAAAAAAACCAAAAGTACGAGTATTAAATAAAACAATTTTGTTTTCGAATAACTACAAACGTTTGGAATCTATTGAGTGGCACTGAGGTGATTACAGGTCCACCTCCGCATAACACACAACAATTTCCAAGAGATGTCAAGTAAAGTATGTAAATTAAGTGGATACGCGAGTACCAACCAACCAACCAGCCAGCCACTATACTACCACACTGTACATTCAACATTTAATAATAACACGGTGCGACAGTGAAAATACACCCGAGTAACTACATAGTCCATGTTGTTCAGTTAGTTGAGGAGAACTCAAAAATACCTTTTTTATATTTCTCGAACCCTCCAAACTTGTTTTATTTGACAAAAACTGTTTTTTTTACACTTTCCGCGCAAATTTCTGTATTATTTAAACATTTCTCACCCGATTTCTAAAATTTAAATCTTGTTGGAAAGGGGAGAGATGGACCTTTAAAACGGTATACATATATCTATTATTCGACTAAATGTGCTATGAGATTTGATGTGGTAAACTTGGAAAATGCGAATTTTTTTCACATTTTTCGAAGTTTGTCCATTCCTAGTAGCAAACTTTAATAAAAAAATATAGGATAAGTAATAATATTCTTAAAGTCTGTTCTCTTGTGAAGAGATTGAGTCATCATTTGATCAAATCGGACAAAAATTACTGTAGTTATTATTTAAAGAGTCTAACAGTCGAGTGATATTTTTTATATATGTCATCTCATCAAATGAACTTTTAGTTCAAAAATTTTCAGAATTTTTGATGGATCTTGATTGTTTATCACAAAATGTGTCAATTTCACGTTTGCACGACTTCCAGAAGTCGGCTAATATTTGTGTTTTTTGCAAAGATTATTATTTCTCTTTGCGCAAACATTGGCCAACTTCTGGTGGTCGCTCAAACGTGAAATTGACACATTTTGTGATAAACAATCAAGATCCATCAAAAATTCTGAAAATTTTTAAAATAAAGTTCATTTGATGAGATGACAAAATAAAATAAATAAAAAATATAACACGATTGTTATACTATTTATATAATAACTATGGTAATTTTTGTCCGATTTGATCAAACGAAATGCCAATCTCTTCACAAGATAATGCACTTTTAGAATGTAATCACTTATTTCATATTTTTTAAGTAAAGTATGCTACTATGAACGGACAAACTTGAAAAAATATGAAAAAAATTCGCATTTTCCAAGTTTACCTCATCAAATTTCCTAGCATATTAAATCAAACAATAGATATATGTATACCGTTTTAAAGGTCCATCTTTTCCCTTTCCAACAAGATGTAAATTTTGGAAATCCGGTCAGAAATGTTTAGTAATACAGAAATTTGCGCGTAAAGTCTAAAAAAACAGTTTTTGTCAAATAAAAAAAGTTTGGAGGGTTCGAGAAATATAAAAAAAATATTTTTGAGATCTACTCCACAAAACTCACAATCTACACTAAGTCATTAGCCGGGTGTATTTAATTTTCTTCATTTTGTCGCATAGTGTAATTTATGTATTTAAAATTTGCTTTTGTTGAGTATATTCATTCTTTGTTTTACTTTTATTAAAACAATATATTGTTCTACAACTTATTACAGTGGCGCTTAACGAAATAGCACTTAGAAAATCGTTAACCTCAAACGAATATCTTACTATGACTGTTAATAAGTAACGTGATTCATTGTCATGTAAAAAGCATTCAATTTAGGTTCAATTCTTTTTTAAAAGAGAACAAATTTGCTTTAATAAAAATTGTATTGCCTTGAATCATCTGTTTTCCCAATAATGGCTCGCCTAGACTGCTTATTTACTTACTTAATTGGTCATTACAACCCTTTAGTCAGGATTACGACCTAGCTTCTCTTAACACTTATGTTGTGTGTGTTAATTTTATCCATCAGTGCTGAGATCTGCAGTTTAAAGTCAACTCCAAAAGAAAGATTTTTGAGCAACTTTTCATGGCAACTTTATTTCACTCTCATAGTTTTTGCCAGCAAACTGCTGAGAGGAAGTTGCCAAAGAAATATTTCTTTTTGTTTGAAATGTCTGGATTGGGGTTTGAAACACGCTGCCTATGAGACTACAGCGACTACTATTCGGTGTTCGGTGCCAGTAAGGATAACTCGGAGCCTTATACTTATAAGCACCGAAATGTTTTTCTTTTTTTTAAATGATTTTTTTTTTTGTGTCTCATTATCCTAACCTCATCCTGTACGATGCTGCTCTTCACTACTACATATATTTAATGGCTTCTGGCACAGACGTAAGACACACGTTTCCTTGCTTTTGTTATAAAATCTCCATATGTTACAAAATCCGCCTGAGCTCTATTCAAGTTTCCATCAGAGATCAGCAATGAGTATTCAAAAAGATAAGTAGAATAAGCACTTATGAAATTTTCAATAGAAAACTTGAAACTCCAATAAAATTGATAATGTTATGAAAATCATGTTTGTTGGTTGAAGGGAAGGAGGCCGAACATAATGTTTAAGGTCGCATGTCTATTGGAATCAGAGATCAGCAATGAATCGTTTTTTGCGCTACTCATAAGCACTCATGAAATTTTCAATATAAGTAAGTCAACAATATTGAAATTTAACTATGTACTCTGATTCATTCGTAGTCACTACAACGTTGATTTATTAGTTTAGGTTGCAATGAGTATGCATACAACGTTGACATCAAACTCATACCATTCGAAATATGTTTGATTCATAAGAATCTACTCATTTAGATTCATAACTTTAGAAAAATACTTATAATACTACTTATAAATGATTCGAGTGACTCGAACCGTTCATCAAAATTTACAGTCTTAGTTGTTGTTAGGCATTTCAACAAAAGAAAAAAAACGACACATAAGCAAAAAAGACAGAGCAGCAAGCAGAGCAAACACACAACATTCTAGTAAGTATTTTAGTGTTCGTAAGCGATTCATACATATTTTGTGATTTGTGTATATGAAGTGAGTTATGGAAAATCGAAATCAACATCAACATCAGTGGTGTTGTCGAGCCGGAACGCTCCGGAACGTTGTTCCGGTACTTCCTTTTTGGACAGGAACGCGTTCCGGACCTAAAGATGATTTCTGATAACGAGAATTGGCTGACGTTTTGAAAAAAAAAATTAAAAAGAATTGCTGATTTTTTCTCTAATTTTTGACGAATTTTTATATGTATTTTTATAAACAAGGGTCTGAACCGAACCGGAACAAAAACCGGAACGAACCGGCTTGTTTTTCGGCCCTGTCTATATAATTACATATACGCGTTCCGGTAAAAAAAAAATAGCACAACATTACTCATCAACATAATACGTGTTGTTAATTATGAATATGATGAATACTTCAAACTTTGAATAGGGAGTAGAGGTTCGAGGTTCCATGATATTAAAATAAGTATGAATGCGGCGTATAAGTATTAGAAATTATGAGTATGATTCGATTCTACTCATCTTTTTGAATATTCATTGCTGAGCTCTGGTTTGAACACAATCGTATAAATGCAATGTTGCGTTTTAGCAACCCTTCTAAAGGGTGATTTTTTAGCTATTATCTTCTTGGCAACACTGGTTTTAACAGCTCACGCACGTTTCGTGTTTTGTTTCACTGTCAAACATCTTCAGTTTGGTCTATAATTTAACCATGAATCGTCTTACAAATGAACAACGCTTATTCAGTCATTGAATTTTATTATCAAAATGCGTGCTCTGTTAAGAAAGTTCATCGCGCGCTTCTTCCATTTTATGGTCAGTTTAATCGACCCACTGAAGCGGCTATTCGGGCTATTGTGACTAAATTTCGCACCAAATTTACATTGTTGGACATTAAACCACCAACACGCTTACGTAGAGTGCGAACTGAAGAAAATATCGCTCATCAATTATCGATTCGTCGCCGTTCGCAGCAATTGGGCCTCTGTTACTCAACAACGTGGAAAATTTTGCGGAAGGATTTAGGTGTGAAGCCTTTCAAAATACAGCTGGTGCAAGAATTGAAGCCGAACGACCTACCGCAAAGCAGAATTTCTGGTGAATGGGCTCTTGGATAGTTGGCCGAAGATCCACTTCTTTTTCGAAAAATTGTGTTCAGCGACGAAGCACATTTTTGGCACAATGGATAAGTACATAAGCAGAATTGTCGATTTTGGAGTGAAGATCAGCCAGATGCATTGCAAAAGCTACCAATGCATCCAGAAAAAGTCACAGTTTGGTGCGGTTTATGGGCTGGTGGCATCATTGGACCGTACTTCTTCAAAGATGCTGCGAATCGTAACGTAACTGTGAATGGTGAGCGCTACCGTGAGATGATATCCAACTTTTTTTTGCCCAAAATGCAAGAGCTTGACTTGCATGACATGTGGTTTCAACAAGACGATGCCAAATGCCACACAGTACGCGTAACAATGGACTTATTGAGAGTCGAGTTAGGTGAACATTTTATTTCACATTCGGGACCGATCAATTGGCCGCCTAGATCGTGCGATTTAACGATCTAGGCGATTAGACTATTTTTTGTGGGGCTATGTTAAAGCTCATGTCTTTACACACAAGCCCGCTTCAATTGACGCATTGAAAGACAACATTGAAGCATTTATTCGTGTGATACCGGCCGAAATGTTGGAAAGAGTATGCCAAAATTGGACTAAGCGGATGGACCATTTGAGGCGCAGTCGCGGTCAACATTTACATGAAATAATCTTCAAACATTAAATTATATGGACCGTAGTACTATCGATTCAAATAAAGATTTCATGCATTTTTCTGAATTTTATGTTTTTTTTTTTGAAAAATTTTCCTATAGCTCTTAAAAAATCACCCCTTACATATCCTTAGCACTTGTTTATTGCTCTCTGTTCAATATTATTTTACTGCCCTTTTCCGTGGGATCGCTTGGTACAGTAAAGTTTTCTTTTCCTTTTTGGGAAAATTTCTTTGCCTCGTAATTGGTAATATTGTGGTTTTGCTAGCATTTGATTTCTGTTATTAAATATTTGCCAAGTGTGTAGATTGCATAGAAGTGGAACAATTTTTCGTATGACAATCACTGGGGTATACAAAATCAGTGAAAAAAAAATTTCATGCACAACTGCAACACATCGTATTCGAGTATAAAAATTTTCCCTCTTTAATCGTTTATTATTTTTGCATAAAATTTACAATAAAACGGTACCAACTACCCACTAACCACACCATAAAATTTAATAACACCCACTCATTCCCAGACAGATAGACACTCGCTAACTCATCTTGTTCAACTCCCTTACAGGCTTTCTTTCTTTCTTTCTTTCTGTCTTTCTTTCTTTCTTTATGGCCTTTCAATATTAAAATTTTCAATTTGTCACAGTAAAAATAAAATGCACACTCACACTAACACTGATACTTACAGTCACAGTCATAGTCATCGGGAGTATTAAAAATCATGGGAAAAAAAAGCATACCAACCAAGTAAATATGCAAAAAACAACAAAAACAAAACGAAATGCAGAGAAATTATCAAGAAAATAAATTAAAATTTTAAATTAAAAACGTAATAAAGATGATGACGACAGTGGATTTAATAAGAAAACCAGATTGAAATATTAAGTATTTCTAAGCGTATGTATGTACATATGTACGTATTATTGCGTTTTCTTTTTTTTTATAATTTAATAAAAGCCAATTTGAAATAATGGCCCCATGTATGGCTTAACGAAACTGTCTCTCTACAAGACAGATTTAAACATTAACATGCAACCTGCTTATGAAGATCATGTGGTGGTTGGGCATCAGGTGAATATTTTTCCCAATGTTTTAATTTTATCGATAAAAATGGGGAAATGTGAGAGAACAATAAAGTATTCAAATGAACCCCATATTTTGTTCCACTCCATTTATTGATAATAACACGGTGCGACAGTGAAAATACATCCGAGTAACTACATAGTCCACGTTGTTCAGTTAGTTGAGCAGAACTCAAAAATAACTTTTTTATATTTCTCGAACCCTCCAAACTTGTTTTATTTGACAAAAACTGTTTTTTTTTTTTACTTTACGCAGAAATTTCTAGATTACTCAAACATTTCTGACCCGATTTCCAAAATTTAAATCTTGTTGTAAAGGGAAGAGATTTACCTTTAAAACGGTATACATATATCAATTATTCGACTTAATATGCTATGAGTTTTGATGAGGTAAACTTGGAAAATTCGAATTTTTTTCATATTTTTTCAAGTTTGTCCATTTATAGTAGCAAACTTTAATAAAAAAATATAGGATAAGTGATAATATTCTTAAAGTCTGTTCTTTTGTGAAGAGATTGAGTCATCATTTAATAAAATTGTATAAAAATTACCGTAGTTATTAGTTAAATAGTATAGCAGTCGTGTTATATTTTTTATATATGTCATCTCATCAAATGAACTTTTAGTACAAAAATTTTCAGAATTTTTGATGGATCTTGATTGTTTATCGCAAAATGTGTCAATTTCACGTTTGCACGACTTCCAGAAGTCGGCTAATATTTGTGTTTTTTGCAAATATTATTATTTCTCTTTGGGCAAAAATTGGCCAACTTCTGGTGGTCGCTCAAACGTGAAATTTACACATTTTCTGATAAACAATCAAGATCCATCAAAAGTTCTGAAAATTTTTGAACTAAAAGTTCATTTGAAGAAATATCTATATGAAATATGTAATTCGACTGTTAGACTCTTTAAATAATAACTGCGGTAATATTTGTCCGATTTGATCAAACGAAGAGCCAATCTCTTCACAAGATAATGTACTTTCAGAATGTTAGCACTTATTTCATATTTTTTAAGTAAAGTTTGCTACTATGAACGGGCAAACTTGAAAAAATATGAAAAAAATTTGAATTTTCCAAGTTTACCTCATCAAAACTTATAGCATATTAAGTCGAATAACAGATATATGCATACCGTTTTATGTCGTCCATCTCTCCCCTTTCCAACAAGTTTTCAATTATGAAAATCGGGTCAGAAATGTTTGAATAATCCAGAAATTTGTGTGTAAAGTCTAAAAAAAAACAGTTTTTGTCAAATAAAACAAGTTTGGAGGGTTCGAGAAATATAAAAAAAATATTTTTGAGATCTACTCAACAAAACTCACAACCTACACTAAGTCATTAGCCGGGTGTATTGAATTTTTTTTATTTTGTCGCATAGTGTAATTTTAAAAAGTAATGAAAAGCAAAGAAAACTAAAAAAACAAATCAAATCAGCCACGGCTAGTCAAGTAAAAGCAAAAAAAAAAAAGATGTGAATGAAATTGATGTGGGGTCTACTGCTTCATCTTCTTTATCTTGGCCAATATTGTCACAAATAGTGAATCTGCAGTCAGGCATGGCATTCACCAGCACCAGTACCATCACCGTCACCATTATCATCGGTATTGTCATCGTATTAACGCAACAGCTACAGCAACAAAAGATAAACACTGATAGCATTGTAGGTGTTGCTTCTCTTCACTTAGTACCTTAATACATACAGAGACATACATATATACATACATACATATGCCTTTTATGCACTATGGCTTGTGGATCACCCTTGTTGTGTTTTCTTTGTTTTCTTTGTTGTTTTCTTCAGTTGATTCGTTGTTAAACATTAACGGTGTGTCTGTTTCACAAAATGCTACAAGGTGCGCCTTGTTTCCACTTTATCGTTGTCGTTGTCATTGTCTTTTATTTGTTTTCCTCTTAAAGATCCGAATTGATTTGCATAAAATTTAAAATGTTACGATTGTTTCATTTCAAGTTGTCAACATTGTCGCACTCACCTATGTATGTATGTATGGGACTTCTTTACAAATACCAGTGCGCAGTAAGCACACGCACTGTCATTTTATATTGCATATCAAAACTTTATGTCATCGTTGGTATTAATGTTGCTTGGTCTGTTGCATTAACAACAACAACAATAGCAACAACAATAACATTTGAATAGCTAATGTCATTTTTCATTATCACTTTTAAAAGACCTGCCTGCCTGCCTTCATGCCTTCATGCCTGCCTGCATATGCCCATAAACAATAATAATATCATAAAGATGCCTTTAATAAATTTGATTTTTATTTGAGACTCATAAACAAAAGAAATTTCATTTTTCAGCCCTTTGACATGCCACCACAATCGGCTATTTGAGAAGAAAATTATTATTTAAGACCACTCAACAAAAAAAAAAAAAAAAAAAACAAAAAATAATATTCTATAACTATAGGCTCTCTAAAGTTCAAGTTTTTTTTTTTTATTAAGAAAACATATTTCAACTTTTTTTTGATTTGCAAGATAATTTTCAATAAAAAAAACTTAAAACTCCAATAAAATTGATGATATTATGAAAATCGTGTTTGTTGGTTGAAGTGAAGGAGGCCGAACATAATGTTCAAGGTCGCATGTCTATTGCAATCAGAGATCAGCAATGAATCGTTTTTTCGCTACTCATAAGCACTCATGAAATTTTCAATATAAGTGAGTCAACAATATTGAAATTTGTACTATGTACTCTGATTCATTAGTATTCACTACAACATTGATTTATAAGTTTAGGTTGCAATGAGTATGCGTACAACGTTGACATCAAACTCATACCATTCGAAATATGTTTGATTCATAGAAAAATACTTATAAAACTTGTGAATGATTCGAGTGACTCGAGTGATTCGAATCATTCATCATAATTTACAGTCTTAGGGCCCTATTATGAGTTTTGATGGATCTTCGACTGCGTTCGAAAGTGCTTATCGAACGAATTCCGCTTATTTGAATTATTCACAATAATATCAGCTGATAACATTGTGCGGGTTACAATTTAAATAAACAAAATTAAAATAATATTTAAATTTTCTTTGGAATGTTCTAAATAATAATACAAAAAAAGAAGTGTAATAAAGTAATATGGATACGACGGAGATGTGGTTTGACGATTCTTCAGATGAGGATGAAAACTTATTGGAATTAGCCAGAAGTATAAAAAAATTGAGAGATGCTTCCAATCCCTTGGAAATAGATTCAATTACGTAAGTGTATACCATATTAGGATGTTGATGTGTGTATCATGTAGAAAATTTATTTAGAGGATGCCGGATATGTTTTGAAACTACTACAAAGCACATACAACACACAACATGCAAAAGGAAGAAATATTGTAGAGAGAACAATTGCTGTCTTCAAAAATAGGTTCAGATGCTTACTACAGGCAAGAGCATTGCATTATACACTAGAAAAATGTACACAAATTATAAACGTGTTTGCCGCTTTGCACAACATTTGTGTTTTTTATAATGTTCAATCCTCGGAAGATATTTTCAATGAGCCTCATGAGGAAGCAGATGAGTCCGATATTGAAACCATTGAAAAGTTTTTCCAACTGCTGTTTCGTACTCACAACCTTACTCCTTAATAAAATTAACAAAAATAATTGTTCACATATCATATTTTGTAAAAAAAAAATTTTAAACTTACATTTTAATAAATTTTTGCACAATTCAATTCGGCAGCGAAAGCAAAATTGTCTTTGATAGAAAAGTAGATACACAACGAAATTTTCGACAATGTTACCAGATCATAATAAGAATTTGATTTTCGATACTCGATCTTCGATAGTCAGCGAAGATCGAATATCGAATGCATCTCATAATAGGGCCCTTAGTTGTTGTTAGGCATTTAAAAAAATAGAAAAGACACATAAGCAAAAAAGACAGAGCAGCAAGCAGAGCAAACTCGCAACCTTGTAGTAAGTATTTTAGTGTTCGTACATGAATCATACTTATTTGTTGTTAAGTATGAATATGATGAGTACTTCGAGCTTTTGAATATGTGTAGAGGATCCATGATATTAAAATAAGTATGAATGCGAAGTCGCCGTAGTCTAGTAGGTAGTGTGTTGGCTTATTAGACTGAAGGCCCGAGTTCGAACCCCAGGTCAGACATCAAAACGAAAATATGAAAATATTTCTTGGGCGACTTCCTCTCAGCAGATTTCTAGCAAAAACTCTGAGAGTAAATTAAATTGCCATGAAAAGCTTCTCAAAAAACTGTCGTTCGGAGTCGACTTTAAACTGTAGGTCCCACCACTCATACATATATAAAATTAATGCACACAACATAAGTGGTGTGAGAAGCTAGGTCGTAATCCTGACTGAAGGGTTGTAATGACCAATTATGTACTCGTATGTATGAATGCGGCGTATAAGTATCAGAAATTATGAGTATGATTCGATTCTACTCATCTTTTTGAATACACATCATGATCATGATCTCTGATATATACCAGTCATGGGGATGGTTCTCCCACATCAATATACACATCACATTAGCCTCAGGTGACAATTGGGTCATACTGATAATTTTTAGAAGAGAATGGGCAAATTATACATCACACCTCATTAACAATTCTATACATTTGGTTCGAAACTGAATGAAAGAAAGAGTCACAGTATATATCTCGCTTAATAGATTTACGAGGCCATTGTAGCGTCTTCTATTCGGAAGGATACGTCTCAAATAAAAGAAAGAAAAGAATTGAAATATGGAATCTTTTAAAGCAACATAGTACTTATTTACTAAAGGTAAAAACCTTACTCTGATTTAATTTGGTGAAATTATTTCCATAACATAATCATATAACCACGATTCAGTTGCCACTTGTGACTCTTTTGGACAAATTAAGCTTCCGTTCTTGAATAACTTAACCATGCTGCTTCAAATATTTTCTTGCAAATTTAAAATAATACTAGGAAAAGCGTTGTTAAAAATCAATCACTCAATTCATATGCTCTTAAGTGTTTTCATCTTCTCAACATGAGTTTAAACCAGGGATTATCATTTCATAGCACAATTGTGCAGAGAGAATTCACACATATTGCTTATGCACTTTTATTTAGTTGTCGATCAGACTGCGACAAGCACACATGTAAGCGGATGCTACGTTACTTTTTTTAGGTTTACACTCAAAAAATATTTTATGTCCTTTTTTTAAAATTCAAAGTCTTATGTGTTCTTAACACCCAATTTTGATTGTTTTAATAGTCAACTAAATAATTTAGATGATATGAAAAGGGAACAACTTTTTTATAGACATAATGCAATATTTTGGAAAAATTAAAAGGTTGGTTATTAGCCGGAGAGGAAATTTATGAAGCAAAATTAGTATCCAGCAAATATCTAAAAAACATTACCCAGTTATTAAATCAAAGATGTATAAATTTATGTATATTGATGAAATGAAAATCAAAATAGGATATATTACTAACATTTTTCTATGACTGTAAGCTCTCAACTTATTTTCTCTCTCTCTCTTACACTCTAATACACAACCAAAAATTTTTTGGTAACCCCTGGTTTAAACCGTATAAACGTAGGGTATTAATTAATATTCAAACTTATTTTAAGTGATTTTTCTTATCAAAACTACAACAGAATATAAAAAATATCTCTTATAATAGGTAAGCATAAGCATTAGAGGTTAGTCTGTCTGCCTCTATCTCGTTGTTAGTTGTTAGTTGCGTGTTACAATACACATATGTATATTTGAGGCGTCTTAAAAGCCATTTAATCATTTGATTTTATTACAGAAATCTCTTGTATCAACTGAAAATAATGAATAGAACATCACAGGCAGACCCCAATAATTTATTGACTAAAGGCAACAAGAACAACAAGAACATGATTTTCTATTAAAAACTCATTCGAATTAATGAAAAGAACAACACACGATTGAAAGAAAAAAAAATGACAAAAGTAAACAACAAACAACAAACAACGGTGAAGTTGTCACATTAAATGGACAGACAGACAGACAGACAGGCAGATAGAAAGACAGAATATGAATAGGAATGGTAAAGTGTACCCTAAACGAAGAGATCACCTGTTGATCCTTTCTTAACGTTTCGTTCGGGTGCTCTCGTATACATGTAATTGGCTATTCATGGCTATTCTATGGACTCTGTCCGTCTGTCTGTCTGTCAGTCTATCTGTTGCAGTGGAATGAAGGCGGCTTTTGTAAATATTTTGATTGGTTTTGTTCAATTTATGAGGAATTTAAATTGTAAAACATGGCATTGCTTGCTTTTAAACAAAATAAAACAAAACACCACCACATTAATGTGATGTTTTCCGACAACAACATTTCCTTAATATTTCTCTTCTCTTCTCAGTTCAGTTCCAGTTCTCTTCTGTTTGTTCTTTTAATTTTAATGTCCTAAGCGGCATTTCTCTTTTAAAACCTTCTGATTTTGGGTTATTTTTCCAATGAAAAATGGAAAATATTTATCGATTGTATGCTTTTTGTTTTGTTCAGTTTTTTTATTTGTTTTTGTCGTATATAATTAAAATCCATTACTATTGTTTTCTTTGTATACGATATACATACAGTTGTGTTCAAAATAATAGGAGTGCAATTCATTTAAAATCAAAGTTTAAAATTATGAAAAATAAAAAAGTAAATATCAAATTTTTTTGACTTAAAATTTATTTCTAAATCATTTTCTAATTTTTTATCTCTTAATTATTTAGTTAAAACTATGAAAACAAAAAATATTTCATGTAAATAAAGCTTACTCTCAAAATTAATTGTTCAAAATAATAGGAGTGTTAGCACACAACCTAATAATTTTTAAGCAAAAGGCACAAAAGTTTGATATTATCTTAAAATAGTAAAGCTATTTTAGTATTTGATTGAATAACCTTTGTTTTCAATGACTTCAGCACATCTACGAGGCATTGAGTCAATAAGATCTGGGCATTTGTTTAAAGGAATTTGATGCCACGCATCCGCACACTGTGATCCATAGTTCTTCTGCATTTGAAGGTTGTTACTCTGCAGCATACTTTTTAACATCTCCCCATAGATGTTGTATGGGCTTAAGGTCAGGAGACTGAGCTGGCCACGCTATAACCTTTACCAGTGGTGTTGTGCTAATTTTTTTTTTACCGGAACGCGTATATATAATTATATAGACAGGGCCGATCCTGGGTAGGCGGCCGCTCTGTGCGGTCTCATGTCCCAAATTTAACGACGGGGTTGATTTTCCATGATAATCCTGGCGGCGGCGTTTTTTTTTAGGTCTCATGTCCCAAATTAGACGACGGGGGGGAGGGAGATTTCCCCCAATTTTCGCCCATTCACGGTTCGAAAAAACAAGCCGGTTCGTTCCGGTTTTTGTTCCGGTTCGGGTTCGGTTCAAACCCTTGTTTATAAAAATACATATAAAAATTCGTCAAAAATTAGAAAAACAAATCAGCAATTCTTTTTAATTTTTTTTTTTTTTTTTCAAAACGTCAGTTCCGGAACGCGTTCCTGTCCAAAAAGGAAGTACCGGAACGACGTTCCGTAGCGTTCCGGCTCGACAACACCACTGACCTTTACCCCATTAACCCAAAACCACTCATTTGCCAATTTACTGGTGTGTTTCGTGTCCTTATCTTGTTGGAATATCCATTTTAGAGGTGTGGACAAAGACGTGCCGACAAAGACGTTCCTATCCATTATGTCTCTAATTGGATGTATTGGGCCTACACCATTATATGAAAAGCTTCCCCATATCATTAGTTTTGCATCACCATGTTTAACTTCTTCTTTTGTGTATACTGAGCTTTATAATCGGTGTTGAGCAGACGTCTAACATACTGTCTAGACCCAGTGCCACCAAATAAAACAATTTTGCTTTCGTCGGTCCACAGTATGTTTCTCCATTTTTCTTTCAGATATTTGATATGTTCTTGGGCAAACTTTAAGCCTGCTGCTAACTGTTTTTTTTTTTGTCAGCAATGGCACCTTTTGTGGACTTCTTGCGAATAAATTGTTGTCCATCAGACGCCTACGAATAGTAGGGCCACTTACGGCAAGATTCAGATCCTTTTGAAAATTTTTGAAGACGTCGAAGGATTTAGTTTGCTGTATCGCACAATTCGGCAGTCATCGACAGTTGATGTTTTGCCCTTGGGCCCACGCGTTTCGGGCTTTTTTTTATATTTTAATGAATTTGGAATCATTTGATCAGAGTAACTTAAGATTTCCTTAATTTCTTTGTAAGATTTGCCTTTTTTTCGAAGATTTTTAATTAGTTCTCTCTTTTCTTCAGTAGAGTGCTTTCGTCGTCCCACTATTACAAAAATTTATGTGAATCACTGTAGAAAATGTGCAGCCCTTGCGCTGACCAACTTCTTTTCCCTGATTGTGGAGGAACTTGGTCAGTACAGGGACTGCGTTCACCCGTGGCATCACAACGGGCCGCTATGCGTGCTCAAGTGAGCTTTGTGACATCAGAACTACCACTCCGACCTAACCTAACCTAACCTAACTGTAGAAAAAGTTTTAATTACATTTTTCCGTACATACTGTTCACTTTTTTTTTTTAAATTATATGCTGTTATGTTTTTCTTTTTAAAAGAACACTCACATTGCTATTTTTTTGATCAACTGAAATCAAGATTCGAGATTCTTTTTTGTATTTTATTTCTTTCTTTACATGATAGCACTGCTATTATTTTGAACACAGCTGTACATAAAAACTATCATTACAAACATAAAAGTTTAGTTAATAAAAAAATTCTATTTACTTACATATAACAGGGACGATCGCTGCAGCTAATGCCTGGCTTGCAAATTTTTCCATCACCGATCATGCCCAAGGGACAACGGCCACACCTTGGTCCCGCAGCTGAATCATAGCATTCAACACCTTTTTTTAATTGTAGCATAAAAATAAAATAAAAGAAGATACACACATTCATACATAAAAAACAACGACAAATAAAAAGTATTAAAAATATAAGAAAAAAAACAGAAAATGAGTTACAAATCAAACTCTACCACCAACTTGTACGCAGTATTTGGTTTTGTCTTATGTTTTGTATTTTAATGTCATTAATGTGCCACAAAAAGCCCTTAACAATGTCAATAGGCTTTAGTATTTAATGTGAACTGTATGGTTCTCTTTTAATTTAAGCCTGATTCATTAATTTAAGAAGAGGCGTCTAGTTTTTAATCAACTTTCCTACTAAAATGCTCAGCGAACATACACTTAGGCCTGTTAGAACAGGCAGACAATCTAATATCGACGCCTCCATTCTATAACGTTTTAAGTGTACTTAGAACGTTTTTAATGTTCTTGCATTTTTAAATTCTACGTTCTCTAACGTAAATACTGTCAAAATTTGGTTAAGATGCACTGATCCGTTCTGAAGTTATAGGGAAAAATCTACTTAAAATACACATATAGTCGTATGTCGCATGAAAACTTTGAGAGCTTATAACTCAAAACACACTTTTTCTACTTAGAATGTTATAGAACGGATGCGTCGATATATAAATTCTCGTGTCACGGTATTAGTGGTTAAACTCCTCCGAAATGAATCGACCGATTTTCATGAAATTATGTTTGCATATCGGGTAGATCTGAGAATCGGACAACATCTATTTTTCATATCCCTGAATGTTAAGAGAGCGTGGCAAATCGTTAAAATTGAATATTTAAGTACATATTGATCGTAGACGAAACAAATTTGGTGGGTAAGTTCATAAAGTCGATATCGACATACTCACCAAAAATGGGCGTGGCAACCCTTCCCCTTCAAGTGATACCTATAACTCTTAAACTACTTAACAGATTTTAACCATTCTTTTTTCGTTCGAAAGCTTATCAGGTTTAGATTGTTTAAAAAAAAACTCGACATAGCAAAAAGTAGGCGTGGCAAATCTTTAAAATTTAATATTTAGGGACATAGTGATCGTATACTTAGAATGCAATTTGGTGGATAAGTTCGTAGAGTCGATATTGACAAACTCACCAAAAATGGGCGTGGCAAACCCTCCCCCTTTAAAATATACCTATAAGTCGGCTAATTCGATGGTTTATAACTACATATGTACCAGAGATCAGCAATGAATCGTTTTTTCGCTACTTATAAGTACTCATGAAATTTTGAGTATGAGTAAGTCAAGAGTATTGAAATTCAACTACTCTGATTCATTCGTACTCGCTACAACATTGATTAATAAGCATAGGTTGCAATGAGTATGAGTACAATGTTGTCATCAAACTCACAACATTCGATTCATTGTTTGATTCATACGCCTACTCATTCAGATTCATAAATTTAGAAAAATACTTATAATACTTACGAATGATTCTAGTCACTCGAATCATTCATCAAAATTTACAGTAGCAGTTATTGTAGCATTTACAAAAGAAGAAAAAAGAAAAGCCAAAGACAGCAAGCAAAGCACACACACAACCTTCTAGCGAGTATTGTGGTGTTCGTACTCGAATCATACTTATTTTGTGCTTCGTGTATAATTTGAGTCATGGAGAGTCGAAATCAAAAACATCGTGCGTATTGTTAAGTATGAATACGATGAGTATTTCTAACTTTGAATATGAGTAGTATGAGTATGATATTAAAATAAGTATGAATGCGTATAAGTAGCTGAAATTATAAGTATGACTCGAATCTACTCATCGTTTTGAATACTCGTTGCTGACCTCTGATATGTACATAAGTATATAACATGTATGTCTGTTAGTTTTTGTTTTGGAGCGAGTACAAAAACTACAACTTCGTCAGCGCTACTCATGATTCGGACCTCTTATTGTTATTCTTTGTGTGCCTGACCTAAATAACGTACTGACTTTAAATTTTGAACTAGATAGATAGATCCACACACTTATAGTAAGTTAGTTATTTTTATATAACTGTTTTATGCAGCGTACTACAATAAATATATAATGTGACCTGTTTTGGGCAATAAAAAAAAATTAATTTTGGGCGGGACGAAGTTCGCCGGGTCAGCTAGTATGTTTATAAAAAAATATGGTACTAAAATCTTAACCAAAAGCTATTTGTACTCTAAATGTACGTGAAAGGTTTATAAATAGGGGGGAATTTAAATGCAAATGTATACAAATATGAAGTTGCCGTAGTTTAGTAGACACTGTTTAATAGGCCACCTATACTGGGTCAATGAGGAGTCCTGCTCCACCGCTAGGCTCACTTAGCGCGAGATGGATAGAAGGCGCACCAGCTAGTTACTTGGACTTGGTCGTAGCGTCATCTCGATCACAGTGGCCGTGTAATGGGAAGACACGCGGCAAGAATGCAGCTCCCATCTAACTACTTCTGCCGTGGGTGCAGATCCGCTGAGGAAAGAGGAGACTGTTATCCACTTTCTTTGTCAATGCCCATCTCTTGCGAGGTGCAGATATAGGTTATTTGGCTCTCCAATCCTTGTCAGTTTGAGGGAGCTATCACTCATTGATGTCAAGGATGTAGATTCGCTGGTTTTCCAGCGTGGGGTAGTCGTGTTTTAAATGTACAGACCTTGCTCTGACCAACTTCTTCTTCTTTTCTTCTTTCCTGGTTTGGAGGAATTTGGTTAGTACAGAGACTGCGTTCACCTGCGGCTTCACAACGGGCCACTAAGCGTGCTCAAGTGAGCTTTTTTTTGTTTTTTTTTTTGTTTTGATAAAACCAGCACTCAGGGGATGGCCCCTACTCATGCAGTGCATTGTGCAGGTTTTAGGAAAATGGGTTAAAGGAAGGTGGAAGAGAGGGAACTGAAGTCGCCGTAGTCTAGTAGGTAGTGTGTTGGCTTCTTAGACGTAAAGCCAGGGTTCGAGCCCCAGGCCAGACATCAAAAAAACAAAATACAAAAAGTATTTCTTCGGCGATTATCCTCTCAGCAGATTTCTGGCAAAAACTCTGAGAGTAAATAAAATTGCCATGAAAAGTTTCTCAAAAAAATCTGTCGTTCGGAGTCGACTTTAAACTGTAGGTCCCGCCACTTAGGTTTAAAATTAACACACACAACATAAGTGGTGTGATGAAACTAGGTCAATAATCCTGACTGAAGGGTTGTAATGACCAATTATGTATGTATGTATGTGGAAGAGAGGGAATAGTGTTTGTGGACATCTCAAGATGCGAACGGCAAGGAAACGATTTGCTGCTAGGTGACTATAAAAAGGCCAGTGCTATACCTTCACCATTAGACAGTCTACAGCAATCGTCCCCCTTCAGTCCTAGCTTCTCACACTACTCATGTTGTGTGTGTTAATTTTTATACATGAGTGGCGGGACCTACAGTTTAAAGTCGACTCCGAACGACAGATTTTATTGAGAAGCTTTTCATGGCAATTTTATTTACTCTCAGAGTTTTTGCCAGAAATCTGCTAAGAGGAAGTCGCCGAAGAAATATTTTCGTTTTGATGTCTGACCTGGGATTCGAACTCGGGCCTTCAGCCTTAATAAGCCAACACACTACCTACTAGACCACGGCGACTTCAAAAGCTTTTGGTATCAAAGCTACCAATCCAACCTAAAACTTAGGTTAGGTTAGGTTAGAGGACGTGTACTTGTCCGTTAAGACAAGTACAATACCCGGAGGTCGAAATTGACCCATTGTACAACGTCCTTGGAGAGGGAAGGAAATAGAGGGAATAGGATGAAAGGAGGGCATAAGGGTAAGGGGAGGATGGGAATCACACAGAAAGAAACAGACACAAACAAGGGTTGAGCGCGCGACTACACTTATGAAGCCCTAGCACCTCTCAACCAGCTCAAACTGCTAATGAATCTGTGGAGAGCCTTGATGTCGGCTCTCGACACAGAACTCAAGCTCTCAAAGAAGGCTCTGCCAAGGGTCCTCAACCTCAACCTACCAAGGGCTGGGCAGTTACAGAGGAGGTGTTCGATAGTCTCTAACTCCTCCTCATCGCAACATACCCTGCAATAGTCCGGCTGGGATCTGTTCCAGATCGCCGTCAGCGACCTAATCTCGCAGTGCCCTGTGATAAAACCGACAACCAACCTTACGCTGGCCTTAACCAAGCCCAGCAGCCAATCTGTTCTCTTACTGTCCACAGCAGGCCATAGACGTCTAGAGACAGAACAACCTGATCCGTTCCTCCAACGCCTCTGCTCTTCCTCCCTGACCCATCCATCGATGAGGCCATAGAGGTGGCAGACTGGGGGTTCAGGACCAAACCTAAAACTTAGTAGGCACTGTATTGGCTTATTAGAAGCAAGTCCATGGTTCTAACCCTAGCTCAGACATCTCGAACATAATAAAATATGTCAAAAAAGAATATTTCTTTCGGCGACTTCCTCTCAACAGTGTTTTCGAGCAAAAACTTTAGGTTTTGACACTCATGAATAAAATTAACACAGGCAAATTAGACGGTGTGAGAATCTGAATATGATTTTCAAGGTTAACTTTCAATAGGAAGTGGATATAATACGGTCAACAGATAATACCAGCGGCACACCTGTGAAGTATTTACTCATCACGCCTACTAAGTTATTTACTCTACACTGTGGTCGTGGATCTATTCAATGGCTAACGAATCTAATCTTCATTATGAAGTGGTCCTCAGGTAGAATTTAATTTTTATTTATTAAAATTTAATGTAATGCCCTTAGAAAAATGTCGTAATTCAGAAAAGAAGACAAGAACCTGATCATAAATCTTAATTTTATTATTCTTAATTTTATTAACATATGAAAGGTAAAGGTAAAAGAAGAAAAATAAAAACTGTGTATATAAATCATCATTATGTTGTCCATTTAAAATAATTTTTATTTTTTACACAATCTATGCGCAACGAGTATAGAAAATTCAGGTTAAAAATTCAAATATTTTAAATAGTTTGTCAATGTTTTTTAACAAAGCATTGCAATATTCGAGTTATTTTCGTAATAATTCTTATAAATCTTGAAAAACTTGAAACAGAAATGTCAAAATCATTTAAAACACACACAACAAAAACAAAAAATATTTAAATTTCTAAAAAAGAAAGAACATGCGACTGTGCCTGTGAAAATGTATTTCAGAAACAATATTTCAACAGTGAATGAATGGGAAAACTCCCACATTGATTGGCTGGCCACCACACTACACCACACCACAACAGGCCAGACCAGGCCAGGCCAGGCAAGTGTGTGTTATGGAACCACAAAATGATTGTAAAACGTTTAAATAGAATATGAAATAAATTTTAATAAATTTATTACAAGCACACAAATATCTGGTTTTGTTTATTTGTAATATGCCGCCGCCAGTAATTTATTATTGTTAAACAAAAAAAAAAAAAAACATAATTGTCATGTCTTGAACCGGTTATCATTGTTTGGCCGTTTGTCAAATTTATTAATAATTTTATGTGAATCATAATTATTACTTACCGGGATAGCAAGGACTTGTGGTACGACATGTTGGCTCAATCCTTTTGTTATTGTCACCTTTGGGCTCCTTGCAACCGGCACAGTTTTCAAGGAGCATACGTAGGTAAGCGATCTCTTGACGCTGGTGGGCGATATCTTCACGTAACAGTTTTACCAAAGCCATTAAATCGCTCAGTGATTTTGCGAGGGCGTCTACAAAAAAAGAAACCAACAACAAAACAAAAAAAAAAAAGTTGACATTAAAAAAATAATGGAATCACTACAACAGAACACAAAAAGAAAAAGAAGAAAAATAAATTTAAAAAAAGGAATTAAAATCAGGTAAGCAAAATTGATACACAATATAAATGATTTGTATGTATGTATGTATATTCAAACATTTATTCAACTATTCATTCATCTATCCATCCATCCATCCATCCATCCATCCATCTATTTATTCTTTTAAAACAGTGACACATACAAAGCACATGTGACATGATAAAAAAAAAAAAATAAAAATAAAGTGCAGCCAAATCCATTTAAAGTGTGGGTTGTGTTGTATTCCATTCCATTGTACTTTACTGCACTCGTAACAGTTAAGTTTTAACGACAACAACAACAACAGCAACAACAACAATAATAATACAGACAACCAATAAATTTACTTAAAACATATGTTGGCTTAATATCAACTTTATTATCAAAGTTGATGTTGCTTGTTGTTGTTGCAATGCAGTAGTAGTGTAGTCGTAGTGGTAGTAGTAGTACTAACACCATTACTACTGCTTTAAATGCATGTCAAAACTTATTACAGAACTTATTACCATTTATTTTTTTCTTTGCGGGAAGGAGGTAAGAAGGAGGGTAAATGCTTTATGCATAAAGCATTTTTGCATTCATGAAGGTCGTCACCATACATGGTATGTCGGATTTTCCCACTGGGTATACCGACTAAAAACCCGCCTTGTCTCCTCACCGGGGTATCATTCCACCTCGGAACCACGGTTGCATTACTTCGAGGTGGACCCCTTTTGGCATCTGTGCCAGTTCCATCATTGTCAGCCTGCGTCCAGGCTCCGCTCTTCTGTTATTCTACTGCGTCTAGATTATATTTTTTCTTTCGCAGGACATAGTGCACGAATTGTTTAACTGCGTTCCAGTTTTCTCTGCTGTTTATCATTTTCAGCACGACGTTTGTGGCACTAATAATGCCAATTTCAGCCTCGAGACCCTGACGTCTTTCGGCCCAGCGTCTGCAGCCGAAGAAAGTGTGTTCGGCATCGTCTAACATTTCCTCTTCCTCGTAGATGCAGAATGGCGAGCGACATTTCCCCATGCGATGCAGGTACTCTCTGAAGTATCCATGTCCGGTTAGCATCTGGGTTATGTAGAAGTCTACTTCGCCGTTTTTTCTGTTTTTCCACACTTGCAATTCTGGAATCAGTTTGTGTGTCCACCTACCGTACCGTTCATTTTCCCAGCGATGTTGCCATTTTAAGACGACTTCGTGCTGTATCGTTTCTAGGCTCTGCGACTGAGTCGTGCTCTGTCTAGCGTTGAAAATCATCTGGAGCTCAATTGATTGAAGATCTATGGGAACCATTCCAGCTAATATTAAGGCGTCTTGTGTTGATACCGTGCGATACGAGGATATGACCCGTAAAGCTGCTGTTCTCTGCGCAGATAGCAGTTTTTTAGCTCTGGTTTGAGTATTCAGAGTAGAAGCCCAGATTTCAGAGCCATAAAGGAGTATACTACTTCCAGCCTCCATGAGTAACTTCCTCCTACTTGGGAGTGGTCCTCCAATCTTTGCCCTCAGTCTACTCAGCTGTGTTGTAATTCTAGCTGCTATCGCTGTTGCATACTCTATCTGCTCTGTGTAGATCAGTTTATTACCATACACATCAGCCTTCATGTGCGGCTTATTGTTTACCTTTAAGAGTTTTTTTTTTATAAAAGGCTTCTAATAAACTTGAGATAATTTACATTATTATTCCACTGGCAACCTTCGATAGCCCCATACAGGATCGTGTTTTTACCGCAATGTCTGAGCTTGCTATACCTGCGAAGCTGATAAGACTATGCAGAACGACGTTGAACAAAACCAGCAGCTCCGTCAAGGTAGGAATGGACCTCTCCGAACCTTTTAATACCGTGCGAGGTTTCAGACAAGGCTTTCTCATATCATGCGACCTTTTCAACTTCGTGATGGAGATTGTTCTGCGGAAGGTGGGAATGCATCGTAATGGCACTATTTTTCAAAAGAGCGTCCAGTACGTACGGCCATAGGGCGTACCAAGCGAGAGGTTACTGCTGCCTTTAGTGCTATTGAACGGGAGTCTACTAAGATGGGTCTGGCAGTAAACAAGGACAAAATGAAGTATATGTTATCCACAAGTAGAGGCGTGCTGCGTTTTGGATCTCAGATAACGGCCGATAACTATACTTTCGATATAGTCAAGGAATTTTTTTTATCTTGGCTCCGCCGCTACCACCAAAAATGATGTCAGTCTGGAGATCTATGATCCTGCGCTTGATCACTTTTGCCAACAGGTGCTACTATGGTCTCTATAGACAATTGTGATCTCTCTCGTTCGACAAAACTAATACTCTACAAGACGCTCATCCTTCCCGTGCTTCTTTAAGGCGCAGAGGCATGGACATTATTAAGCACTGAGGCAGCAGCCTTGAGAGTATTCGAGAGAAAATCCTACGTACGATTTTTGGATCTCAACAGTGAACTTTATGAGCTCCTCAACGATATAGACATTGTGAAGCGCATTAACATTCGGCGGCTGCGCTGGCTCGTCCATGTCATTCGAATGGGGAAGGATGCTCCGGCGAGACGGGTATGTGATGCGGGGATCTGCGAAAGTCGGCAAAGAGGACGACTTTGTTTGCGTTGGAAGGACCAAATCGAGGTAGTCCTGTCATCGATTGGTGTGCCAACTGGCTTAGGCGCGCAAGAAGCAGAGCCGCCTGGAAGGATGTGTTCAGGTCAGGTCAGGTCGTAGTGGTAGCTCTGATGTCACAAAGCTCACTTGAGCACGCATAGCGGCCCGTTGTGATGCCACGGGTGAACGCAGTCCCTGTACTGACCAAGTTCCACCACAATCAGGGAAAAGCAAGAAGTTGGTCAGCGCAAGGGCTGCACAACGGAAGCACGACTACCCCGCACTGGAAAACCAGCCAGAAAGTTTGATGAACGAAGCTATATCCTTGATATCAATGGATGATAGCTCCGTTAAGCTAACAAGGAATGGGGAGCCAAATAACCTATATCTACACCTAGCAAGAGACGGGCACTGACAAAGAAAGTGAATAACAGTCTCCTCCTCCTCAGAGGACCTGCATCCACGACAGAAATCGTTAAAAGGGAGCCTCATTCTTTCCGCGTGTCTGCCCATGACACAATGACCTGTAAGCACGGCCACCGTAGTCGAGATGACGTCACGACCAAGACCAAGTAATTGGTTGGTACGCCTTTTATCCATCAAGGGCCAGGTGAGCCTAGCGGTGGAGCAGGACTCTTCGTTGACCCAGGATAGGTTGGCGTCTCGAAAGAATTTCCGCGCAATGGTCAATTTGACCGAGGCAAGTGGTATACCCAATTCAACAGAAGAGGATTCCGGAAGGAGCGCACCAGCTCTGGCGAGCTCGTCGGCTCTGCAGTTACCCGGAATTTCACTGTGCCCGGGGACCCACACCAAAGAGACACTGGTGAAGCGCCCCGAAAGAAGGTCGAGACAGCGACGACATTCCCTAACGATCCTAGAGTTAATCACGAAACCCGATAGAGACTTTATCGCGGCCTGACTGTCAGAGAAGACCGAGACTCGAGTGAAAGGAGCATCGTTGACGAGGATCCATTGAGCGGCCCGGTAGATCGCCATCACCTCCGCCTGAAACACGCTGCAGTAGTCCGGCAGACGGAGAGAAATGTTCAGGTTCAGTTTCCCAGAGTAGATACCGCTTCCAACACCATTGTCGATTAAGGATGTGTTACGGCAGCCGAAATTCGTTAATCGGATTGTTAATGGCCAATTAAGTAAGTAAGTAAGTAATTCCACTGGTACTAAATATAGTTTCATTGGAGATTGTAAATTCCTTATCGGTCTTGGGCTGTTCATCAAAAATGCCATTCTCGACAATATGTGTTATATTTTAATGAATAGAAGGCCTTGAATACCTTGGTCAACTGGTAAAACGAATCTCAGCTGTAAAATTCTTAAAGTGTAGCAAAACTATTTATGCACACACAATACAAGATTCTAAGACAGCTAGTAAGCGGTTGGAACAAAAAAAAAAAAGAGAATAATTGACAAGATTAAGGCCACAGTTCTGTATACAAAAATATTCATATTTTTAGCCCACTGCTGATGCTGCTTATGCTGCTGCTGCTGCTGCTAATCACTCGTTATTTTTGTTGTGATTATTTTTAATGGCAAAGTTGTTGCCGATACAGATGTTGATTATTATGATTCCCCATATAGATTAAAGCGTCATAGAGATTTTTTTTGTTGGTCTTTGTTGCTGTTTATGATTGCTTTGCTAATCTTAAAGTAACATATTTTATGTAAACTGATTCATTTTCATTTGAATGCATTAAGAGACATGAAACTGAGCTTCTAAAACACGGCATGCATAGTTGAGTGACGTTTACACACCCCTTGTCTATAAATTTTGCGTTGATTTTTATATTTTCTTTTTAATTTTTTCTTTTTTTTTTTGCCATTTTTATAAAGAATATGTCACTATGATTAGGGTTTAGCTATTTTTTATTTTATTTTATTTATTTTTAGATTTCATTTGCTTGTTATCTTACCTTCACAATCGCCACTCATTATGGGTATGTCACCCCTACGATCGATATCCAAGGGTATTTGTTGTTGATACTGTTCAGCACTAGTGCCAGGTTCATGATTAAACCAATTGCGTACATCACGTTTCTTAGTTTTCTCTGTCAATAGAAAAAAAATTTACATTCTTTAAGTTAAGTTTTGCTTAGAATTTAAAATATTCTTCATAAAAAGTCTTAAATAAAATTAAAGTTACATTTTGCTTTTACAAATACGGTATTTATGAAACTTATTTAAAGATCTTGCGACTCACCTCTTTCTGAAATTTTATTTTTCAACATACGCCTATTGCCGCGTCGCGTCATACCCTTTTGACAGTTGGCCTGCTGTAAAGCACTCTCTGCATTGGCATTGAAATATAAAGGATATTTACGTTCACGGAACTAAAAACAACACATAGTAACATAATAATATTAAAAATTTTCATTGTTTATGTACGCAAGTGCAAGTTTAAGTTTCCCTACCAGCTTAACCACCGGATCATCCATTTGTGTGTATAATTTCGTTAGACTCATATCAACCTCATGCGATGACGTTTCCTTACAGTCCACCAGCAGAGATATTCGATTCTTATGGAAATTTATGGCCAATGAGCGTATCGTACTTGTCTCATTCGTGTGTGGTATATCGAAATTTAACGATTCTACTTCGCCAGCTGCACTGATATCTAATGTGACACGCTGCTGTTTGCGATCCAAAAAGAATGACATTTTATGCTTCAAAGTTGGGAAATCAATCATAAATAAGGCTTCAATTGAAATGTGCAATTTGCGACGGGGTCTAGGGAAATTAAAAAAAAAAAAAATTTTAAAACTTTCAAATTTCTAAGTCGGCTACTTCTATCACAAATACGTTTTCTCATTCTCAATAGCAATACCGAAGAAGAGGTTCATTGACCTGTTCTGATCTAGGCTGGGGTTTGAATAGGGTTGCCAGCCTGGCTGGACTTGGCTGGATTGTCCAGTTTTTTTGGTACTTGTCCAGTTTCAAGCTAAAATTTTATTTGTCCAGCTAAATAGAAATTTTTTTAGTACACTGCGATAACTTGGGCAATAATTTTCATGTTATCTTTGTCAAATCATGTTAGCCAACACTGATTGTACATTTGTTATATTTTAATAAAAATTATTTACACAAAACCAAAATTAAAATTTTCTCAGTATTTCTTTATGACCCAATGCCCAGCTTTTTGCAAATCGGAATCTGGCAACCCTAGGTTTGAATCATGACCTTGCGTCTAATAAGCCAACATACTAGCTACTAGATAATGGAGTTCGTTTGAATAATCATGAAAAATAGCGGCTGAAATTAAGACGTTAAGTACACATATTTTCTAAGCCCTTTTGGGCCTTGTACTCATTGACGAAATTGTGAAATTTTCCTGACATATTCATGGATTCGCTAAAAAACAACTCACGGTACGTACAAGCCCTTGTCAACCGATGTCTATGGCTCATATCTGTACTACAAACCAAAGATCAATTCTGTACGACAGTTTCAGAAGAATATTTACATCGAAAGAGTACACACACTGATGGTGTTTTCTTTTCTACAAAGAAAATGTCACCCTCTTACAAGGTGCATTAAAAAAATTTTTGACCAACCCTGTTGTAATGTAATTTTTTATTTGAGAAGAACGTAACAGAAATATTAAAAAAAGGGTATGCCCTGTGTTTACCAGTTATTAAGAAAATGAATGAGGAAATGCCAATTTGTTCAAAGGTGTTGCCAGATCTCTAATTTTTCGACTTCATTTTTTGCACGCTTTTTTTATAACAAAAATAAAAATATTTTAACACTGTTCTAACATTGAATGCAATTTTTTATATTGCTGACCATGTAGCTTTAATAATGTAATATTTCCTTAAGATTACTCCACAAAACAATGAAAAAATTAACTTCAAATTGTATAACAATACCAGGCAACTTTTTAAAAGTTTCATCTGGTAGCCCTATAAATAAACAAAAGTCATCTGCTTTACAGGGCATTATCAGCACTCTCGATTTATACAGGGCATAAAATGCAATGCCCTCCACCATTGGCAAGTGCGAATTATTTAGAATAAAACATACCACCCTTTTAGAGGGCGAAACATTTTTAAGAAACAAACGCAAAATTGCATTTTGCGTTAATAAAATGCACATTTTTTGGTAGAAAAGAAAACACCATGAGATTCAACAAGGAAATTGTAAAGGTAGCACAGCAGAATATCTCTGAAGACTCTTGTCGTCGTAGACAAAATAGAACAGCTTAGTGGCTGCTATCATTTTTAAATATTTGATTCTTCTAATTATGCCTTCTACTAGCCAGTAGTGGGGGCAAGTTTATCGAAAACCTATTTATAATAAGACACAAAAATTATCTTTCCAATAGGGTGCCCTGGTAGTCTAGTGGGTAGTGTGCTAGACTATTAGCGGTAGGGTCGTGGATTCGATTCTCACCAGAGACACTGGTCTGTGAAACTACACCGAGCACATGGTCTAAGCTACTCAGCTCGTATCTAATTAGAATATAATTTGTAATTGTATTGTAATTAATAAATAAATAATCACCCTTATTCTGGTTGTCGTCGTCGTCGTCGTTAACAAAAATGATGTCGATAAAATCAGAGTCGACAAAATCAGAGTCGACACAACACAATATCGACGGCGTATTGACTCACAGAATACCAAATGTGTGTCGACAGTCATCTATTACTGTCAATAACGACAAACAGAATACCAATTTTAAACTGTCGACGCAAGACGACGTCGACGACGACAACCAGAATAAGGGTGAATATCTTTCCAATAAATATCTTTCCAATTCACATCAACAATCATATACATACATACATACATACATAATTGGTCATTACAACCCTTCAGTCAGGATTACGACCTAACTTCTCACACCACTTATGTTGTGTCTGTTAATTTTAAACATGAGTGGCGGGACCTACAGTTTAAAGTCGAAACCGAACGACAGATTTTTGAGAAGCTTTTCATAGCAATTTTATTTTATTCTCAGAGTTTTTGCCAGAAATCTGCTGAGAGGAAGTCGCCGAAGAAATATTTTCATATTTTCGTTTTGATGGTCTGACCTGGGATTTGAACTCGGGCCTTACGTCTAATAAGCCAATACACTACCTACTAGACTACGGCGACTACATTTACTACTTCGTGACTACTATTATTTTAAAAATTTGATTCTTCTAATTATGCCTTCTACTAGTCAGTAGCAGGGGCAAGTTTATCGTAAACCTATTTATAATAAGACCCAAAAATTATCTTTCCAATAAAGGTTCCAGGTTTATTCACATCAACAATTAATATTCTTTTCTTTATTTAAAAGCAGTTGCTGCAAATCTTTCAATAACAGAAAGAACACCCTATAGCCAGTGTTGCCAGGTTTGTTGAGCATAAAATCGTCAAATTTTCTAAAGCAAATCGTCAAAATCGGCAACATGTTCATTTTAAAAGCAAAACCCGTCAAGTCCGTCATTTAGCTGTTTTTGATACATAAAATCATTGCCTATGTATATCTGAAATCCTTATCTAAAAAAAATGGCCTCTAAGTGTTTATCTTAAATGCGTTGTGATTTTATTGCAATACGAATGTCAAATAAATTCCAGGGTATATATTATTTCGAACTCACCTTATGTGACGCATCGATATCACACAATCACCCTTTTTAATGTGCTGTTCCAGTTCAGCTGAGGCCACTGTGTGCGAAGAAACGGAGAAAAGGAGAAAAGGTTTAATAAATATTTACTTTTTTCATCATCATCAACAACATTATCAATTATGATCATCATCAACATCATTATCGTCATCATTAAAGGAAATGAATATTTAAATGGCCTTATTTTATCGCTCGTGTAATCAATTGTTGTTGCAACAATTTCCAATACACACACACACACACAATTATAGCAACGATACGATACGATACGATACGATACAATGATGATGACGATGATGTCTTGCTGAGCGATGAACAGTGATATTTTTTGTGTTCGTTTGTTCGTTTTTTTTTTTGTTTTTTTGCTTACCTGGATCTAAAGAGAGTGACGCCACTTGGGTCAGGCATAGCATAGCAATCAATATACTTAAACTCAACCAATTCATTATGAATTTGCAGTTATTTATCGATTTAATGTTGTATCTCGTTTTCTTGTTGTTGTTGTTGTCTGGTTGTTTGTTTGTTTGTTTGTGTTTTTTTCTTCTTCTGTAGCCCTTTGTGTAAAAATGGTGTTGAAAATTGTACCAGCAGCGTTGCTGATATGTGTTGTTTAAAGTGTCAACACCACAAGAAGACAAAAATAAACTGAAATTTTATGATTTCTGGTTGCCTAAAACGATCTTGTCGAAAACTGCAAAGAGTAAATAAATTGAAATTGATAATTTTTTTTTTGTTTGTTTCTAATGTTTACTTAAATTATTGAAGATTTAAATGAAGAAAACAAAAAATACACGAAACGAAATATTTTACAACTGATATGTGGTGGAAAACTAAACAAATCCGTTAAAATATTTAATTTAACACTGAATTTGTCACTTTTTCTTCTTCTTCACAAACAAGTGTGTTACACCACCATCAAATGTCGCCAGTCAAATGAAGATTTGAAAACAAACAATAATTGCATGTTCTTTTTAACAACAATCAGCCTGTCGGTCTGTCTGTCTGTCCATCTGTCCATTTGATAATACGAGTAACAACATAATGGTTCTTATAAAGGGTGATTTTTTAGCTATTATCTTTTTGGCAACACTGGTTTAAACAGCTCACGCACGTTTCATGTTTTGTTTCACTGTCAAACATCTTCAGTTTGGTCTATAATTTAACCATGAATCGTCTTACAAACGAACAACGCTTGCAAATCATTGAATTTGGCATCATTGGACCGTACTTCTTCAAAGATGCTGCGAATCGTAACGTAACTGTGAATGGTGAGCGCTACCGTAAGATGATATCCAACTTTTTTTTGCCCAAAATGCAAGAGCTAGACTTGCATGACATGTGGTTTCAACAAGACGTTGCCACATGCCACACAGCACACGTAACAATGGACTCATTGAGAGGCGAGTTCGGTGAACATTTTATTTTACGTTCGGGACCGGTCAATTGGCAGCCTAGATCGTGCGATTTAACGCCTTTAGACTATTTTTTGTGGAGCTAAGTTAAAGCTCATGTCTATACAGACAAGCTCGCTTCAGTTGACGCATTGGAAGACAACATTGAAGCATTTATTCGTGAGATACCGGCCGAAATGTTGGAAAGAGTATGCCAAAATTGCACTAAGCGGATGGACCATTTGAGGCGCAGTCGCGGTCAACATTTGCATGAAATAATCTTCAAACATTAAATTATATAGACCGTAGTACTATCGATTCAAATAAAGATTTCATGCATTTTTCTGAATTTTATGTGTTTTTTTTGAAAAATTTTCCTATAGCTCTTAAAAAATCACCCCTTACAATCAATTTTATTTTTTTTTTTTGAAAGAAAATGTAGTTAGTGGTTTATGCCAAAATTAGTTTATAAAATGATGATTATAAACTAAACAAACCATACATATATGGGTACTATGTGGACAACTACCGCTAACACTAACACTAACACATCATAATCATCATCATTAGATGACATTATCATTAAAATTATAATAATCATACAGTAAATCTAAGAAGACAACAACAACCGCAAAAAAAACACAATTTTTATCATCATTATTATACAATCAACATAATGATGATGATGATTGGCCATGTGCTGTTTGTTGCTGTTGGCAGCATTAAACATTGTCATCATGTTGTCATCAAAAAACATCATCTCAACGCCATATTGGGTTATGTTCTGTTCTGTTATTTATGATGAAGAAAATACTAAAAATAGAAATACAAATACAAGTTTAGTTTAATTCAACCCCCCCCCCCCCCCCACCTTCATTTGCTTCTTCCCTCACCTCCTTATATACACCTTCTAACCTAGCGATGCCAACTTAGCACTTTTTACGCTGTTTTTAGCTCCTTTTGAATGCACGCTGCGCGTTTTTCTTCTATTTAGACCTTTTTTAAAAAAAGAGCTGGAATGGCCCTTTTTGGTTTAGTTTTTAGCACTTTTTACAAAAAAATGTATTTTTTAATGATCTGGCATCGTTTTAGAAGTAATAATATACAAAATATACCTCTTTGTGCAACTGTTATGGTGTTTTCTTTTCTACAAAGAAAATGTCACCCTCTTACAAGGTGCATTAAAAAAATTGCTGACCAACCCTGTTGTAATGTAATTTTTTATTTGAGAAGAACATAACACAAATACTAAAAAAAAGGGTATGCCCTGTGTTTACCACTTATTAAGAAAATGAATGAGAAAATGGCAATTTGTTCAAAAGTCGTTCAATGCAAATAATAATATTTAAAATTAATTTAAAAAAAAGTGTTTTGTACATATTAAATGTTTTATATTTATTAACGTTAAGGTTTTAGATTTAAAAATATGTTGTATTTTTCGATTTGTTTTCAATAAAATATGTAAATATGAGAAAGGTGTTGCCAGATAGCTAAATTTTCGATTTCATTTTTTGAGCGCTGTTTTTTATAACCAAAAACACTGAATGCAATTTCTTTAAATTACTGACCATGTATCTTTAATAATGTAATATTTCCTTAAGATTACTCCACAAAACAATGAAAAAATTAATTTCAAATTGGATAACAATACCGGGCGGCTTTTTTTAAATTTCATCTGGCAGCTCTATAAATAAACAAAAGTCATCTGCTTTACAGGGCATTACCAGCACTCTCGATTTATACAGGGCATAAAATGCAATGCCCTCCACCATTGACAAGTGCGATTTATTTAGAATAAAACATACCACCCCTTTTGAGGGCGAAACATTTTTAAGAAACAAACACAAAATTGCATTTTGCACATGCAGAATGCACATTTTTTGGTAGAAAAGAAAACACCATTAGTTTCTTTAAACATTAACATATTCGCTTGAATTGCGGGAATTCCACACAAAACTTTTTAGTGATTTCTATTGTTTATTGCAGAGCTTGACTAATAAAGAATAATTATTCCAACAGACGATTTTGATTACATGAATGGCGAAATATATCCAAAAGTAGACGAAAATTGTTACCTTGGTTACAGCTTTGAGAAAGCTTGTGCAGAGTCTAACATATCTGTCATAGATAAAAAATTAATCAAGAAAATCTTGGTAAAATTTACGAAGAGTTTAATTTATGAAATAAGGGCAAAATTACCATCAAGCTTTCAAATTTTGGAAAAAATTTCTGCATTTAGTGTAACAAATATTTTCTCTAGTAATATAGAAGATACGACAGTTGTTATTAAAGAGTTTATAAACAACTATAAAGAAATTAAGGAACTTGAAAATTGTTTACAAAATTTAAAACTATATAAGTGGAAAAAAATGATAGTTTTTGGATCGAAGTCAACCAATTTAAAAACTCAACAAACGAAAATCCATTTGGAAAACTTTCATCTTTTGTGTTAAGACTTCTGACACTGCCCCCTACTCAAATGCAGAAGTAGAACGCACATTTAGCGTTATCAATTTTTTTTTTAAATAAACTAAGGAACAGAATGTCATCTAATTGCTTAATTCATATAAAGTATGGATTAAAATGAAAAAAATGCTGCTGTTTGCCTAAAAATTAATTCTAACGAAACCTACAAAAAGTCAAAATACTTTATCAAAACTGTTTTGTGGACCGATGAGGAAGAACAATGACAAGACAATTTTGTACGAAAACGATCAATCAAATGTTTGCTTTTAATGACATTTTTTATATTTATCAGCACTATTTAATTACTATTATTTTAGAATTAATTTAGAAACAAAGGACAAATAAAAATAATTTAAAAAACGTTACATTTTAATTTAGCCCTTTTTAGCTCTTTTTACTTGTTGTCCTAGCGCTTTTTGCATCTACAAAGTTGGCATCGCTGTTCTAACCTACTCCCTCCTCTCTTTCGCTCTCTCTCTCTCTCTGTTTAACAAGGAATTTACTTGGAAATTTCAATAAGACATTTAAGATAATTTACAAAAAGTGTCAAACACTTTTATCTTTTATTTGTTATAAATTTTTAAGTTAAGTTAAGCTTGTGTTTCTTTCGTTTTTTCTTTTTTTTTTTCAAAAATTAATCTTCTTTCTGGGAAAGGAAATCTATTTACTGACACGACACCTTTACTCACCATACCATACGTGTGAGTATCTCATTCTCATTGTTTATCATTCTCTTTCTTTTCATTTTCATTTCATTTCTAATGATATTGACATTTTTTGGAAATTTGATTTTTAATTCGAATTTAAATATTTTTAAGCCTGTGTCGTATAAGCTGGGCTAAAAAAAAAAAAACAAAAGAAGTTAATCTGACAAGGTGTCAATTGTCTATGATAGTGGGTATCAAGGTTACACTTAATTTTGTTTAAATACTACTAAGGCCGAGCTATTAAATAAATTATACCGCTATTTTATTATTGACATTTTTGTTGATTAGCGTTTTTATTTGAGCCTCTTTCCTGTCCGCTTCTTTTTGTTTTGTAATCTATTTTCAAGATAAACATTTTAAGATTTCATTTAATTAAGCTTTTTAATACACACATAAACACAGACAAAGGGGGGGGGGGGGGGTAAATGTTGAAATTGTTTATTGATTGATTTAATTTTTTGAGAAAATATTGAAGACATTTATTGGGAAATCTTGCTTAAAACAGCTTTGATTATGACAGGCTAGTCATTGTAATGCGAAGGGAAAGCAGAAATTATCGGGCCCGACATCTAACGTTTTTTTTCTCACTAACTTAGCTCATGTCTGATTTGACAGATAATTAGTTTTATCCTTCCGCTGAACGAATATGGTTCCATCCAATGCGTTTTCGTTTCGCTAAGTGAGCCTGCGATCGACTTGCAGAAGATGCCGATTTTGGCAAAAAAAAAATTCATCTTTTCAGATGAAGCTCATTTTGATCTTGGCGGGTATGTAAACAAGCAAAATTGTCGCATTTGGGGCACAGAAAACCCGCACGCATACATTGAAAAGCCGACGCACCCAAAACGTGTCACTGTTTGATGCGGATTTTAGTCCAGAGGCATAATTGGGCCATTTGTCTTCGAAAATGAGCAAAGAGTGGCCGTTACAGTCAATGGCGATCGTTATCGGGCCATGTTGAACGAATTTTTTTGTTCACAAAAATTGAAGAGGAGGATATTGGCAACATTTGGTTTCAACAGGACGGCGCTACGTGCCACACAGCAGAAGCTACACTCGATGTTTTGCGCCCTGTTTTTGAAGATCGCATTATCAGCCGCAGAGCTGATATGGTTTGGCCACCTCGGAGCTGCGATTTGACACCATTGGACTATTATTTGTGGGGTGCCGTCAAAGATAACTGTTACGCCGACAAGCCAGAGACAATTGAAGCTTTAAAGGACAATATTCGTGAAGCCATTGGTAAAATACAGCTGCACACAATCGATAATGTGCTTAAAAATTGGACCGATCGTGTAGGCTACTGCATGGCCAGCCAAGGCAGCCATTTGAATGAAATTATTTTCCATTATTAACCGGAAGGATTGTACTTTCAAATAAAAAAAGAAATTTGAGAAAATATTCAGTAGTTTTTTTTAAAGCATTTTCAAAAAAAAAAAAAAGTTATTTGGCGGGCCCTTTAATTTCCCCTTCCATCAGAAAATACAACGAAAAATAAATCTTTACAATCAATATGCATCTAAGATAGGCATACAATATCCTAATCTTAGCATCAGCTACATCAGTTAATCAACATTAATATGCGTCCTTAGAAAGCATAAGAAGAAAAGTCTCTTACTGTATAGCATTAGCCAATGGGTTACGGACTGCTTAGTCTATTAGCATTTGTAGCAATAGTGTGGGGATCGGTTACGATAAAGATTACACATACATGCAAAGCGTCTCTTTGTTATGTTTTACTGAATTTCATGAAGGGACTTGTCGCAATGAAACTTAATGCCCTGTCACACTGAGCAATCCTACACCACGTCTGCGAATCTCTCGACTCCAAAGGAAATTGATTATACCTTGTCTAATCATGATGATAGGAGGTTTCAAACTTTAAAATAAGCTAAACTGTAGAATATTCTCCAAAGAACTTAATTTGAAGTCGCCGTGTCTAGTAGGTAGTGTGTTGGCTTATTAGACTGAAGGCCCGAGTTCGAATCCCAGGTCAGACATCAAAATGAAAATATTTCTTCGGCGACTTCCTCTCAGCAGATTTCTGGCAAAAACTCTGAGAGTAAATAAAATTGCCATGAAAAGCTTCTCAATAAAATTTGTCGTTCGGAGTCGACTTTAAAATGTAGGTCCCGCCACTCATGTATAAAATTAACACACACAACATGAGTAGTGTGAGAAGCTAGGACTGAAGGGTGTGGGCTTCTTGGGGACGATTGCTGTAGACTGTCGAATGGTGAAGGTATAGCACTGGCCAGTTTATAGTCACCTAGCAGCAACTCGTTTCCTTGCCGTTCGCATCTTGAGATGTCCACAAAACACTACTCCCTCTCTTCCACCTTTCTATAACCCATTTTCCTAAAACCTGCACAATGCACTGCATGAGTGCTGGTTTCACCAAAAAAAAAAAAAAATCTTGGGATATCAATACGCCTAATGACTCTAATGACAGACAGGCAGTTATACTTTCTTTGAAATTTTGTGTGACCTTTTTAAAGACAAAGGATCTCGGATTAGAGTTCAGAAAATGTTTCTGATTTATTCGCATAAACTTTAGATTCTACAAAACACCAAAGAGTTAAGGGGTTAGTATACTCCCTAATTTTCAAAACATCAATAAGCAACCAACTAACCTCTTTAACATATAAAAGGATTCACAGTTGAAAAAAGAACCTTAGGAAGAATATTTAAATCGTATTACTCATTTGTACTCATAAAAAATGGTTCAAATCTCCAATTAAAGTACCAGCATTTAAAAATTAAAACAAATAAATGAAATTAAACTATTCCAATGTTGTAATCGCCGTAGTCTAGTAGGTAGCGTGTTGGCATTCTATTCAGTATGCTAGGTAAAAACATATACAAGTTAGGTTAGGTTTGAAAGTTAGGTGAGGCAATTGTACTCGAAGACCAGAAGCAATCCACTATATGCCAAACCAAATCTAATTGTTAATCAAAAGCTAAAATAGATAGCAAAAGAGGGAAGGAAGAGACCGAAACAAATAAAACTTATTCAAAGAAAAGGGAGAGAAAAGAAAAAAAGCGAAGACCGAGATATCAATATCGAAAATGCTAGGGGTAGCTAATCAACTAAGGGCATTGAAGAAAATCCGTTCGAAAATTCAAAGTTTACTCCTTGAAGAGGGTTGCGAAATATGCTCCGACCCCCCAAAAAAAAAACCTTCAAAGATGTTAATAGATTGCCTATCCAGTTTCTAAGTGTATGAAGTCGCCGTAGTCTATTAGGTAGTGTGTTGGCTTATTAGACGTAAAGCCAGGGTTCGAGCCCCAGGCCAGACATCAAAACAAAATACAAAAAGTATTTCTTCGGCGATTTCCTCTCAGCAGATTTCTGGCAAAAATTCTGAGAGTAAATAAAATTGCCATGAAAAGTTTCTCAAAAAATCTGTCGTTCGGAGTTGACTTTAAACTGTAGGTCCCGCCACTTATGTATAAAATTAACACACACAACATAAGTGGTGTGAGAAACTAGATCAATAATCCAGACTGAAGGGTTGTAATAACCAATTATGTATGTACAGCTATGGACATTAAATTAGCACAAAATCCATTTATAGTTTGATTGTGAATTTTTTCTCATTTGTATCCCAATTAGGCCAATTGTTTTGGTCTGGAATGTTGCACGATGACATCTAGCTGTTATTTAACAAAAAATATTACCGTTATCGTATATATTTTTTGTTTTGACTGCTAATTTGTATCAGTAGCTAAATTCGAGCTGGACAGTAAATTAGCACAACGTGCATAAAAGTGTTTTAGGTACAAGCTTTGTTCAAGTATTTTTATTCTTACGGTATATTCTTTTAATTTTATGGCATTTATAGTCATTTTTTTAAAAAATTGGACTTTGAAAGGATTTCTCACCAGAGGAGAAGCTCATTATCGTTGACTAGTGAAATAATGGGAAAAACCTGGTTGAAATTGCTCGCGAAAAAAGATTTAGAACGTGATCATTTCCTGCAAAGCAAACATAATAATGTCGCAGAAAACAAAAAACGAAAGCCACGTGTCAAGGAAACAACCGAAGTCGTGGACCGTGCTATTGTCCGGAAGTCAAAGAAGGAGCCTTTCATGTCGTCACGCGATATTTTGAACAAAATCAACTCTCAATTTAGGTTAAATTTATCGGACAGGCTCATACGATGACGTCTTAATCACGGGAAGCTCTTTGGACGCTCTTGCCGAAAGAAGGCACTTCTACCAAAAGAAAAATATAGTCAAGCGTTTAACGTTTGCTCGCACCCACAAGGGTACAGATCTCCCATTCTGGAAAAAATATTTTGGAGTGATGAAACAATGCTAAATCGTATGGGACCAGATGGTAGAGTGGTTGTTTAACGGCCAGAATTAAATCAACGCTATACTCAAAGGATCATAACGCATGGTCGAGAAAGCACAATGACGTGGGTAGGATTTCCATGGCACGGTGTAGGTCCCATTGTGAAAATTTTTGGACATTCTAGAGAACAAAATGCAACCATAAGCTTTTAATACATGCCAGTTTTATTCATATTTTTGCAAGATAGTGGCCCCAAACACACATCTAAGCTGGCTAAGGATTGATTTTATAAAGTGCACATTCCCGTTTTAGACTGGCCGGCACAAAGTTCTGACTTAAACTCGAGAGAAAACCTCTGAAACGATGTGAAATGTACTATTGCTCAGCAAAAGTACAAAAATTTGGACGATTTGTGGATTGGAATACGGGACGCTTGGTACTCGATTCCCAAAAATCTTTTCCAAAGAACTTTGTCCCTTAGATGCCACGCGGTGCTTGAATATAGAGGCTACTCTATTAAATATTGATCAAATAAACTGAAAACATTAATATTTTTACTATTTATTAAAATATATTATTTTTATTCCAGAAATTTTAATTTTGTGCTATTTTACTGTCCAGCTAAAATCTAGCGTTTGATATGTTGCAGGTCTTAATGAGCATACATTCGGCAATTTAGTTAAAGTTTTTGTTTTTTTTTAAAGAAGTATATGCATCTTAAGTTTCTATGTTTAAATTTTTTTATGAATAGACCTAAAATACTATAAAAAATCTGATTGTTTTTATAATGAAGTTTTGTGCTAATTTAATGTCCATAGCTGTATATGTATGTAAACTGTTCCAATCTGTTCTAGTTCTTATTCAAAAACGAAATCAAAAAATGAATTTTTTATTAAATTATACTCGAATAGAGAGATTGAAATAATTAATCAGGTTAATTACCATTCGTTATTACCTGTCCTACATTTACATAGTTAGTGGTGGTGGCTGAATAAGTCCAACAAAAAAACATAATCTCAGTTGTTAATATTAAATGAAATGCCACAAATGCCACTAATTGCCGACAAACCAATTTATTTCGTTTCAAAATAAAACAAAGGAACGAGAAAATATGAAAAAGTAATAGAAGCAACAACAGAAATATGGCACCAAATAACCACCCACGAATAGTCAATAAATTGATGCTCCCTGCAATAGGAAAGACAAGCTTTAGTTTAAGCTTAACAGAGACAGTAAACTTGTAACATTACTTGAATAAATAACTGCCGATCACCATAACAACAACAACAACAATAACAAAATAACCCTAATACATATTAACATATGGGCAATTTCGTGTCAAATGACCCAATTTTTAAAATCGATGTCTTCCGATTTAGATGAAATTTGCACCAAGGTTAGTACTATTGGATAGTTGGCCAGACACAAATTTTCAGCTCTATCGGTCAAGAACTGCCGGAGTTAGAGGGGGTCAAAGTTGGACATTTTGGTCATACAGGGTTTTTTTAAAATGTGTGTAACTTTTCACCTATTGGTCCTAGCAAAAATTTTCCAAAGGATATTAGATAGCTATTTCCTCAATCTTTCCAAAAATAATTTTTTTAATTTTTAAAAAAATTTTTTTTTTTTAAATTAATTTTTTTTCAATTTGGGCCCTTTTTTTTTTTTTTTGCTTAAAAGAAAGCTTATAAAATTTCCTTTAAGGCCTTCATGGGATGCGAGTGGAAAAACATCATCCTCTTCTGCATTTGGACTTTCTGGCCATCGATTCGAACAGATACCCATTCGACTCATATGCAAATTTCATCCAAATCGGAAGACATCGATTTTAAAAATTGGGTCACTTGACACGAAATTGCCCATATGTATTTACAAAACAAATTGAAACAAAAGAAAAATCATACAATTTTAATTCGTTAATACGATCAATTTAATTGATTTTTTTTTTTTTTACATAAACTGGGTAGACGCAGGAAAAATGTTTTATGACGGCAATTAGAATAACAACTTTGATGTACTGATCATACACTTAAAAACAGACAGAGACAGACAGAGAGAGAGAGAGGAAGGGAGAAAGTAATAAAAGTACAAGAAGAAAACGTATTTGCACTTACATAAACACAAAGAAAAATATACACAGTCTCTGTATTACAGCAGAGTAATAAAATTCATTTAGGAATCAATTGATCATTGATTTTCTTCTTCTTCTCCTTTCTTTTTTTTATATTTGTTGTTGTAAAGGGTGATTTTTTAAGACCTATAGGAAAATTTTTCAAAAAAAAACACATAAAATTCAGAAAAATGCATGAAATCTTTATTTGAATCGATAGTACGGTCCATATAATTTAATGTTTGAAGATTATTTCATGCAAATGTTGACCGCGCGACTGCGCCTCAAATGGTACATCCGCTTAGTCCAATTTTGGCATAGTCTTTACAACATTTCGGTCGGTATCTCACGAATAAATGCTTTAATGTTGTCTTCCAATGCGTCAATTAAAGCGGGCTTGTCTGTATAGACATGAGCTTTAACATAGCCCCACAAAAAATAGTCTAAAGGCTTTAAATCGCACGATCTAGGCGGTCAATTGACCGGTCTCGAACGTGAAATAAAATATTCACCGAACTCGCCTCTCAATAAGTCCATTGTTACGCGTGCTGTGTGGCATTTGGCAACGTCTTATTGAAACCACATGTCATGCAAGTCAAGCTCTTGCATTTTGGGCAAAAAAAAGTTGAATATCATCTCACGGTAGCGCTCACCATTCACAGTTACGTTACGATTGGCAGCATCTTTGAAGAAGTACGGTCCAATGATGCCACCAGCCCATAAACCGCACCAAACTGTGACTTTTTCTGGATGCATTGGTAGCTTTTGCAATGCTTCTGGCTGATCTTCACTCCAAAATCGACAATTCTGCTTATTTACGTATCCATTGAGCCAAAAATGAGCTTCGTCGCTGAACACAATTTTTCGATAAAGAAGTGGATCTTCGGCCAACTATCCAAGAGCCCATTCACCAAAAATTCTGCGTTGCGGTAGGTCGTTCGGCTTCAATCCTTGCATCAGCTGTATTTTGAAAGGCTTCACACCTAAATCCTTCCGCAAAATTTTCCACGTTGTTGAGTAATAGAGGCCCAATTGCTGCGAACGGCGACGAATCGATAATTGATGGTCATCATTAACACTGGCCGATACAGCTGCGATATTTTCTTCAGTTCGCACTCTACATAAGCGTGTTGGTGGTTTAATGTCCAACAATGTAAATTTGTTGCGGAATTTAGTCACAATAGCCCGAATAGCCGCTTCAGTGGGTCGATTAAACTGACCATAAAATGGAAGAAGCGCGCGATGAACTTTCTTAACAGAGCACGCATTTTGATAATAAAATTCTATGATTTGCAAGCGTTGTTCGTTTGTAAGACGATTCATGGTTAAATTATAGACCAAACTGAAGATGTTTGACAGTGAAACAAAACACGAAACGTGCGTGAGCTGTTTAAACCAGTTTTGCCAAAAAGATAATAGCTGAAAAAAACACCCGATAGTTTTTTGTTTTTATTATCGTTGGCGCTTTGTTTTGTTTATAAACATTCAATGTCCAACACTTTAGGTATTTTATTATAAATTCTACTTTTATATCATTACAACAACAACAATTGCCATCAATTTCAAAGTCTCTTTTGGCCACTTTTTCTCTCTCTCTCTCTCTCTCTAGCTCTCCATAACAATAATAATTAATTTCCACCATTGATGATGCGATTGATTGTTATTGTTTTCTTTGTTTCTGTAATAATTATTTACGAATTTATGCAAATGCCTTTGTATGTGTATGTAAACACTATGCATATTTTCTCATCATCATCTAACACATCATGTACATGGTGATGATGGAAATCTTATAGAAAAAAAAATGCAAGTACATGTGAGAGTGTATAGGTATGTATGTATGCAGTACGTGAGAGAGTGAATTAAAGTGAGTATGTGTTCAATTGGCGCATATCATTATACTGAAATATTACTGTGTTATAATCGGCGAACTAAAAATAATTCATACAAATTGTTGAAAATATTTTAAAAGATCCAATTCAAGAATGAATTCGTTTTGCTGTAATTCGCAAAACGAGTGGATATCCATAACCTATAATCTTTTTTATACTATGTTCAGACATGCACTTTTATTAAATCAATATTCGGTTTATTGAGAACAATAAAGAACAATAAATTGAAGCTGATTGCTTCAACAACATTGCTTTTAATTTAATCGCGAAAATTAGTGCCAAAAAAAATTTTTAGAAAAAATGGAAAACAATTTAACATTTAAAAAGGTATTGCTAATGATTAACCGAAACGCCGAGCTGTTGCGGTTAATAGGGACTACTTTTGACTCTAAAGTGGCTTTTCTCAGAAGGATGAGAAAGAAAAATTTGATAATACTGGATAGCTTGCAGAAAAAAAAGCTTTTGCTTATGGCACTGTTAGAGGAAAATGAAACTCAAAATAAAATACAAACCTTTCTGCTGACCTTCCATTTTTTGTTTGTCGTTGTTTAAATTTGAGTTGTCAAATATTAATAGAAAGCGTTCAGAAAAATGTAATCTGCTCACTGAACGTACTTATGACAGTGTTGTATTTCAAGTTTTTATCAATATTATAACAATTTATGAATTTATTGACCAATAATTAATTGAAATTTTATATGAAATATTGAGATCAATAATGCCGTTTATTCCGATTTACGCAATAAAGGTGCATGTCTGAACCCAGTATTAAACAGTTGTCTTCTAGTGACTTTCCCTCAATAAAAATTGCAATTTAAAGCACTTTGATAGTGTGGAGATCTGTTGCGATTAAGTTTACGCGTACATGCAAAGTCTCTCTTTGTTATTCTTTATTGACTTTCATGAAGATGGCTTGTCAACCAATATGCGGCACTTGTCGTTATGCAACTTAATGTCCTGTCACGCTGAGCTGTCCTATACCCGTTTGCGAGTGAAATTGATTATATCTCGTCTAATCGTGATAATAGGAGGTTTCAAACCAAAAAATAAGCTAGACTGTGGAATTTTCTACAAAGAACTTAATCTTGGGATATCAATCCGCCTCTCTGGTTACATTAATGTGTTTCAAACGGCGATATTGATTACAAATCACACTGCGAAACTTAGCTACTAAGCTTAGTTCTAAGGGAGTCACGTTTTAAATGTGAAACTGTGATACTGATTGCCAAGAACATACATACATAATTGGTCATTACAACCCTTCAGTCAGGATTATTGACCTAGTTTCTCACACCACTTATGTTGTGTGTGTTAATTTTATACATAAGTGGCGGGACCTACAGTTTAAAGTCGACTCCGAATGACAGATTTTTGAGAAGCTTTTCATGGCAATTTTTATTTACTCTCAGAGTTTTTGCCAGAAATCTGCTGAGAGGAAATCGCCGAAGAAATACTTTTTGTATTTTGTTTTGATGTCTGGCCTGGGGCTCGAACCCTGGCTTTTTACGTCTAATAAGCCAACACACTACCTACTAGACTACGGCGACTTCAAGAACGGTTAATCAAATGTTGTTATTTAGTTTTGGGTCATCGCTTTATGCCCTATTACAACAGGGCTTACTGTGCGCGAAAAAACTTTGATTTAGCAAACCTATCACTGGATTTGAACTTCAAGAAAGTGTTAAATGGTAACCCACAGCTATATAGACCATCCATCAAACGACATAAATTCAAATACTGCTACTCTGTGACCCTCCAGTGTAAAAAAACTTGACAAAAAGTCTGTCAGGCGTAGAAAATTTATTTCCGTGCTTATAAATTTTTTCCCTTTTTATTTTACAATGACTTGTTTGTATGCAAATCTGCAAAAGGAGATGTTGTTTTACAAATTACCGGACACTCTGTAATTGCATTACATTGTATACATATGTATATATATATGCTCTGGTGTTTCCCATTGAATATTGATTGCAGTTTGTGGTTGCCAATGGGCAATTCACACACTCGAAGAGGCAGCAACTAAACTTTTCAATCATTTGAAATTTAAATATTTTGTCAGTTGCAATGCAACTGCAATGTATAGTCGAATACAGTTTTAAACTCATTTTTTTTTTTTTTTTATTATTGAAATGTCCAACACCCAAACTGAAATATCAAACGACCATAAATATTACACACATAGAGCACACCGACAGACAGATAGACAGACAGACACTGCTATCCCGTAGATCACTACTCAGTAAACATACATATAAGGCCATGGTAGCATTCCAAGACGTACATATGTACGTACCAACGTATCATTCAACATCGAAAACCAAAACGAAAACAGAAATGAAAAACAGAAATGATAAGAGCAAAGAAAGAAAGAAAGAAAAAAAGCTGTCGTTAAATGTTTTCATTTGTTTGTCAATTCCAAGTGATTGAGTGGCCAGTCCAGGCTAACATACTTGAATTCTGGCTAACATGCCTGTGTGCGTTTTTGTCCAGGGCATACAATTTTACAGAAGCAATTTTGTTTGACGTCTCTCCACTCACTACATATAAACTCAACAACTTTTATTTCCAAACTAACCAATGTAGGCCCAAAATAGTGAAGACCATAATATGCTCTTATTGGCCGCTGATCTCGACTATATGGTGGTAGATCGTCGTCATACAAATCGAAAAAGCCAAATCAAATCGAAGCAAAAACCAAAACAAACTAAACCCGGGCAACGAACATAAGTGTCATGGATATTTTATTGACTGACTGACTGACTGTTGGTTCGTATGTAACTGTAGGAAATGTGTGAGCGTTATGTTGTTGTTGTTGTTATTGTTGTTGTTGTTACAGGCAATGCTGTGTTACAGCTGCTGTTTATGTGGATTTTGACGCCGATATAGAAAACGCGATCAGACATTCATGATCAACAACAACAAGAACAACTACGACATTTTTACTCCAGCATCCATCTAACCATCCATCGATCGATCGTATGCTCTCGTATTTATCTTCCTACCCAGTTATAGTTATATTAGTTGTCTACGTTGTTACCTCAAATAAGTCTTTGCAAATCTTTTTACCTCATATGGCCATGATGACTGTGGTATTTTTGCTCGTCTAAAAGTTTTTAGTTTAGTTAGAAGGCAAAAGAAAATCAAATCAAATGGCAAATAAAAACAACAACATCAACAGCAACAACAAAAACAATCATACGTATAGGAGTAGTTATAAAAAATGTGTGTAGGAAGACGAGTTTTATGATTGTGTTGCTTTAAGAAAAGCTTCAAAGTGTGTATGATTCTCTCTCTCTCTGTGTGTGTGTGTGTGTGTGTGTGTGTATATTTTATTTTTTGCGCCACTTTAAATCGCCCAAACCTAAAGTCAATTTCTCAAATAGATTTACACCCAAAGAATTATGGTTAATTAATTACAGAATTTTCTACTCCGCTAGGCTTCAGCCAATGCTAATTGTTAAGAGAAATGAACTTTATATGAACGGAAGTGCTTATTCAAATACGAAATACGCCATAATGGACTGTAAGTTAAACGCAATTACTGAGAACACCCAATTAAACGCCATGCTTTCACTAGAAGAAGATATTTTCAGCAATGCATTCAGCAATGATGGTGCCCCCGCACCTTTCAATATCTTCAAATTCAGTTGAAATCTTCACAATTTCTTGCACAGTAAATCGATCTTCCAAAAGTGGCAACGATTGATAACTACTTTTGCAGCGACTCAAACCGTCTATATTTTTAAATGGCCTTGACAAAATAAGCACTTGTATCGGATAACCCAAGCATATGGCTGTCGCAGAGCATTTCCATTCATATTATTATTTTCATATTTCTATAATTTTTTTCAGTTTGATTGATCAATTTCCAACTATTTTTTTTTAAGGATGATAGAATTGCCTTTTTTTTTTGTTGCTTAGGAACAAAGCTCTCTATAAACATGTATTTGAAGTCGCCGTGGTCTAGCAGGTAGTGTGTTGGCTTGTTAGACTGAAGGCCCGAGTTCGAATCCCAGGTCAGACATCAAAACGAAAATATTTCTTCGGCGACTTCCTCTCAGCAGATTTCTGGCAAAAACTCTGAGAGTAAATAAAATTGCTATGAAAAGCTTCTCAATAAAATTTGTCGTTCGGAGTCGACTTTAAACTGTAGGTCCCGCCACTCATGTATAAAATTTAACACACACAACATGAGTAGTGTGAGAAGCTAGGACTGAAGGGTGCGGGCTTCTTGGGGACGATTGCTGTAGACTGTCTAATGGTGAAGGTATAGCACTTGCCGTTTTATAGTCACCTAGCAGCAACTCGTTTCCTTGCCGTTAGCATCTTGAGATGTCCACAAACACTACTCCCTCTCTTCGACCTTCCTATAACCCATTTTCCTAAAAAAAAAAACCTGCACAATGCACTGCATGAGTAGGGGCTATCCACTGAGTGCTGGTTTCACCAAGAAAAAAAAAGCAAAAAAAAAAAAATTTATTGGATGTAATGATTAGGAATCATGCTGATTATATTCTCCAGCAGAAACTTTATTAAAAAATAATGATTTTATCTTTACTTAACCTATTATTAGCTTTGATTTCTGTTGTATTATTAACATTTTTTTTTTGTTTTCGAGTGTAATTAAAATACACGAAAGATTTCCATCACAGACATACATAAATGATTGGTTTGTTTTCAACACAGCTACAATAACGACAAACAACTTTGACAAAGGAAACTAACAACAACAAGGACAACAACAACAAAAAATGAAACAATGAATGTTACTAAATGTGTTTAACAAAGAATTACTCTCATTTGTCGTGTTCACTTAATAAAATGAGAGTAAAACTCACCTCGAATCGTATGCAAAATTAAACTAAAAAACCGTTCAACAATACTAACAACAGCAACAACAGCAACAACAACAGACGCAGCAACAGCAACAGCAATAAAACATGTGTCAGTTAATGTTAATGTTGTTGTTCATTCCTTTGGTTTTACTTATGTTTAGCTATTGCCGCTGTTGCTGATGTTATGGCCGATGCCGTTGCCGTTGCCGTTGCCGTTGTCATTGTAGTGGTTGCAGCTAATGCTGTTACTGTTGCTGTTAATCAAATAACTTGACTCCAAAATACAAGTTGTAAAGATTTTGGCGCCTACGCATAAATATTTTTGTATTCAACAACAACCACTGGAGACAAAAGGTAAAAAAAGAAAATAAAAAACAAAATACAAACAATTTCCCAACACTGGTTTTGGAAATTTTTAAATTCCTTAGGAGATTTTCTTTAAATCTCTTATTTTATTGAAAATTGACGGCGAGATAGAAACAGAGAGTGAGAGAGATAACGTTTACTTATTGAACTTTTTTTTTGTTTTTTTTCTTTGTTTTTTGCTTTCAATCGTGAATTAATTTCATTACAAAACAATGCAGCACAGGCATGTTTCAAGCATGAATATTTAAATCTCTGCTTGACACTTATACAATATGATGGACACGACACGGTGCTTTCAAAGTGGAAAAGTGGAAAATCTTTCTTTGAAAGTCTTTCCTTCTCTTTTCTTTATTTTTTGGTTTGTTTTTAAAAATTTAACACTTGAATATGAATATGAACGAACAACAATAAACTTCCGGTGTACATAAATGTTGCTGGCTTGTCATTCAATATTAATGTGTTTGCAACAGTAAAGATTGATTTGCTTTTGTAAGCTGTTTTTCAAAAATTCAAATTCAAATTTTGGCTGGTTTTATATTGTAATAAATAGAAATTATTTCTTGTTATAATTAATGCTGTTGCATTGTTATGACTTTTTGACATGTAAATAATAAAGTTTGAAGAAATGTGTTATTAAGGCGGCGATATATTTTCAATTAAAATAATTTGTATTATGAAATCCTGTATTTGTTTATAAAAATTAAATAAAAATAAAAAATAAAACTGGTTTCTGTTTTTATTTCCATTTTTGTTTAGTTAAATTTTTTAATTACTTTTTCTTCGTTTTAATTAAAATACAAAATAAGGTATTATTTAAAATACATTTTAACGCCCACATAGAAATCAATTCCATTTATTTATTTAAATTTTTTTTCTTCATTTTTTTCAGTTTTTTCTTTAATTTTTATTGCTTTTAACATTAAATCTATTTACGTGTTTATTTTAATTTTTTTATTTCTTTTTTTAAACATTTCTAAATGCTAAATAAATGAACACAAAAAAAAACAAAAGAAACCAAAAAAAAACATTGAAGATTTTATTAAAATTAAGTAAAAAAAAAAAACAATTTTTTTTTAATTTTTTGCCATCCCATAGATTTGCTATTTCCGTTTAAAAAATTGATTTTAAATTTTAACATTCGCGTTTAGAAATATTTATAATGCATGCAGGTAAACAAGAAGGCGTTTATGAAAACGTTTTCTGTAACTTTTAAAATGAAATTTTTAATAAAAAAAAAATACAGGAAAAAAGGGGACCGAGTTTGTTGTTTCATTAACAACCACTGACTGACTACAAAAGAAAATTATACGAATAGTTTGGTTCATAGCCTGTAATTATAGTTTGATTAATAAATAAATCATTATATGCTTTAAACGTATAAATTAATAACTTAATTATACGAATCCAATGTAGGTAGGTAGGATTGATTGCCTATCTGTTTATTTATTTTTAGAATTTCTAACACAACCTTGATTTAGAAAGGTTAACTACGCACAAGAAAACATGTTTCTCGTAAAACAATGATTTCAGGAAACCAAAGAGAGATCAAAATATAAAATCCTAAAGAGATTTTAAGCTGTTCTTAAAACCAGTTCAATTTCGCTGGTTTAATTATTCCTTTAACTTGGCATTACTTGTCTTTAATAATCATGGAAGGAGTTGGAATTAATTAAGACAACATTTTATTATATTCTGTTTAAAAAGAATATTTTTAGGTGATACCTATGACCAGCGTTGCCATTTTTTTTTAAACTTTATTTCTGGGAAAAAAAACGTTTTTTTACAAAAAAAAACTTGTTTTCTACCAAGTGCCAACATTTTTAAAGGAAACTCCGGAGCCCTGTGCCCTCTGTTTGTGTTTCCTTGCTTCTTTTGACCGGGGCTGATAAAATACACAATATTTTATTTAAAAATGTAAATATTTCGTGTTATTATTATTGAATTTATTGAAAAAAATTTTAAATTTAATTTTGTCGAAAAAACTTGTTTTGTTAGAAAACAAATTTAATGAAAACTCTTTCGCATCTCAAAAAACTTGGAAAAAAGGGAAAACTTGGCAAATGGCAACGCTGCCTATGACCCTAATGACAATCAGCACTCTGAAAAGTACTGCACAGAATGGTGAAAAGTTTCAAGAATTTAAGCAAATGGTGATGGAACTTATCGAATTATGTTTACAGAAGTTTATCATGCCATTTGAGATATTTTCTTTGCATTTTTAAATATTTAAATAAAAAAAAATAAAACTAGGAATTCGTGCAGCAATCATTTGAGGGAATGCCATCAATGCTATCGGCATTGCTTTCAACAACTCTGTTCAAAGACAAAAGGAAATCAGTCCTCTTTTTATCCACATCATATCTGGACAATATTGGACTGTTTGACAATATTGCACTGTTTGACAATATTGCTCTGTTTGACAATATTGCACAATATTGCTGTCAACGAACGGAAAATACCTATGCCTTGTATCATATATGTATCAGATATTATGATATAATATTACCTTTACAGCACATTACTTTAGAATTTAATAACCCATGCTTAATAGTATTATGCTTTCAAATAAAGGGCTATCCATTTCATGGTTTCACAAATATGGGATTGGAATTCGACATCTGTCAAACTAAGTTGTGAAATCAATTTTTTTCTTTTCAGTTGAAAGTCTGACATTGACGAAAATGGATCGCTTAACTATAACATAACGCATAAAAATTATCAAAACCTACTACAAAAATGGTGATTCTGCCACAGCCACGTATCGAACAAAATTTTCTTCAGCGATGAAGCACATTTCACACTCGGTGGGTATGTTAATAAACAAAATTGTCGTATTTGGGGTTCTGAGAATCCTCAAGTAATTGAAGAGAGGCCATTACATCCAGAAAAAGTCACTGTTTGGTGCGCTCTTTTTTTTTTTTTTTTTTTATGAAACCGGCACTCAGGGGATGGCCCCTACTCATGCAGTGCATTGTGCAGGTTTTTTTAGGAAAGGTGGAAAGGGGGAAGATGTGAACGGCAAGGAAACGAGTTGCTGCTAGGTGACTCTTTGGTCCGAAGGTGAGATTGGACCTTACTTCTTCGAGAACGACGATGGAACGACTGTCACCGTCAATTCGGAGCGTTATGGTCATATGATAACCGACTTTTTTTTGCCTGCTATTGAAGAATACGTCTTGGAGAATATGTGGTTTCAACAAGACGGTGCCACTTGCCATACAACTCGAGCGAATATGGCTTTATTGCAAGAGACATTTCCTGGCCTCGTAATTTCTCGTCGTGGCGATATCAACTGGCCACCAAGATCATGCGATTTGACACCATTAGACTTTTTTTGTGTGGCTACGCGAAAGACCGTGTTTATGCAGATAAACCTTCAACTCTTGAGCACTTAAAAACCAACATTCGTCAAGTTATGGCTGAGATACCGCCCAATATGTGTCAAAAAGTGGTCAAAAATTACCTCAAAAGAATCAATGCTTGCAACACTTCGCATGGAGGTCATTTAAATGATGTAGTGTTTCACACATAATGTCAACGTTCAACTTTACAATAAAAAAGAAATATCATGAAAAAAAATATTTTACATGTGTTTTATTTACGTTTACTTTTGAAACCACGAAATGGATAACCCGGTACTTTTATATTTCATAGGAATAATTTCTTTTTTTTTGTTATACCACATCTTAATTAATTTAAATTCCATTATTCCTGTCTTAAAATTATAACTAAATTAACGTAAAGTCATTATAAGCAAAAAAAAAGGATTAAAAACTTACGCTTTTTCATGACAAGCTTGAATTCCTTCTTGTTTACAATAATTCACATCACTTGAGTGGTTGATGGGCAATAAAAGGTCCTGGTGTTTTCTCTGGGAACGCCAATATAATATTAAAAGTTTTCACTCTTATTCCATAGACTGACTTTAAATGATTTCTACACACGCAATCAGCACAAACTGACAATGAGAACACGAAGGCGAAACGATTAAATGATGACGTTTAGCAGATGAACGATTAAAAAGATAAATTTTTATAACGATTAAAAAGGATAATAAAATACCGTTAAGCAAACGAAAATGTTTTCGTATTCGTTCCTTCTCTTTTTCTTATAAAATGTTTTATTAATGTTTTAATTTAATTACCGTTAATAATTTATGGTGGCACATAAACTCTTTTTCATTTTTATTTATTTAGGCTTAAACAAACAACACACACACACACACACTCATACACACAATATTTCGTAATTTTTCTTTTTCGTCGTAATAAAAATGAAAAATAAATTTAGAACTTTTCAACAAACACCTCAATTCGTTAAAAGCGAACAATTTACCGTATTAAATAAATAAAATGAAAAACAAAAAAAAACTTGCCCATGGAACACATATTAACCAACTAAACAGTCATCCATCCAGTCCGCTTAACAGCCCACTCTGTGCTTTATTGAGTAATGGATGAGCATAGACGAGATAATGATAATGATGATCCTATTTAAAGTGCCAAAAGTGATTTGTGAAATCTTGCTTAGCCACTACAGCTACACAACACATGTAACAGCAACCAATATGCCGCCCAACAACAACAACAACGACAACAGCAATAACAAAAAGGCTATAAAAATTAAAATAATATTCCACCATTAGCAAATGTTCACACGCATGCCAAATACTCTATACACACATAGGCAGGCGAACCGAGCAACAGACAGGCCAACATTAACGAATGAACGAACAAACGAACAGAACACTTCAGTAAAAGTTTATTTAGTTGACACTATGATGAGTTAAGGCCATCATTCAAATTACATGAACTCATACACACATACCTACACACACATAAACATACTATTGCCTGAAATGACTTAAAATAACAAAAACAATCATTCATTTGTAAGATGTTGACAGCAACTATAACAACATTACATACAGCACAACAATGTCTTGGTGGTCTCGATCGGTCTCTGGCATTTAATTATTCTTTCCCTTTGATCTATATTAATATTAATTTTTGTTAACAATACGGCATAACCTTTTTTTAATTGTTATTAGACAATAATTATTTATTTATTATTATTGTGATAAATTTTAATAAAAAAAAAAATAACAATATATCACAGTATAAATAGCACAACACGCGACTCACTTTATTAACAATAATTTAACGATAAAATTCGTTAGATTCGTTTCATTCGTCACCCGATTTCTAACACAATAAATTGCTTTCAATTTCGAGAGTCCCCGACTGCTTTGGTCAAGGTATAAACATTGACTGACTGTGTGGATGGATAAATAATCATAACAGAGCAACAGATAAAATAAAAACTTTTCTTGTTGCTTTTATTTCTCACTCACGACATAACCGCACAACGCAACAGAATAGTACACCAAAAAAAAACAAAAAAAAACAAGGTGCTCACTTACACATGTTGGTGGTGAACATTGGCTGGTAAACGCAAGCAAACGCCTGTTGATTTGATGGTGTTGTGCCTTGGTTTGGTTTTTTTTTTTAATACCAACCAACACTCTCAATACAAATTCAGTCAAGCATCCTCCTTTAGTTGTGCACAACATGTGGTTGTTTTCATACACACATAGTTGTTGTTATTGATGCTCCTGCGATGCGTCTCATAAGAATATGTACCGTGTACTGTGAGAACGGTAATTGAAAAACAATAACAATATCTCTATTTACCTCGGATTATTGGCGATGAGTATTGATCTCTTGCTCTCCTTTATTAGTGTTCAATATTCTCATGTGTAATAAACAATGTTGCCATGTACCGTGCAACAAACGTAATAATGATTATTTACTGATAAAATACCAAAACTATTGATAGCTAAAATGTGTATATCGGGTTAGTAAATTTAAGGCAATTAAACGAAGATGAGAAGGTGTAGTGGTTGCTGGTTCGAATCATGGCGAAAATTAAAAAATATTCATTATGAATATTCAAATACAGTAAAACTTCGATATAACGAACCTTGTTATAACGAAAAACTCAATATAACGAATTATTTTCTGAGTCCCTTGAAAAAACCTCTTTACTGCAAAGTTTTTCATACAAAAATGCGCTATAGCTATAACGTAGAAATACTGAGCCATAAAACCTCTATATAGCGAATAATTCGTACCAAAGCCTTTATACAACGAATTAATAATAAAGCTAAATCAGTCCCGGATATGCAAAGCCTCTACATAGCGAAATAGTCTTTCAAAAGTCTCTATATAACGAAGTGAGAATAAAAAAAAATTTAATTTTGAGTAATGTTAGTCCCGTTTCAAAAACAACAAAGTCTAAATGCGCTTGCAAGTGCCATTGCAAAAGCCTCTATATAGCGAAATACTGATTCAAAAGCCTTTATATAACGAAAAAACTATAGTTATAACGAATTTTATTCGTATACCTTCTAATTTCGTTATACCAAGGTTTAACTGTTACATATTTATAACGCAAAAATAGCTATAACGAAGTATTTTGTGATCCACTTCAGTTTCGTTATATCGAAGTTTGTCTGTATAATTATTAGGAACTTAATTTAATATGAATTGTTTTGGATTTTAAAGTCTTGGCAACACTACTAATATTTTACCTTTATATTTCGTCGTTTGCATTTTCTCTCAGAGAAATCATACCCACTTTTACTCTCTGACACTCTTTTTTTTTGTTTGTTTTTATTACAAGTTTTATTATTTTTTACCCAGACGCCCACGTGCTTTGTCTGCTGCCGTAGCTGCTGCAGCAGCTTAGCTTTTGTGACTGCCGGAACCACTTGGCTTTACTGTTGATTTGATTTTTATACTACGTTGTTTACTTGATCACTCATCCAAAGAAGAAAATGAAAAACAACAACAACAACTACTACTACTTCTGCTAGAGCTACTCCAGTATCATTTTAACAGAGATACTACTTGCCTGTATTACGAACGAATAAAAAGAAAAACGAACCAAAAAAAAAAAAACATAAAAATAGAGGAAAAAAGTGCAGAGGCTGTAAAATAATTGCAAATGCGAAAAACAATAAAACTAGATCCTGTGACAGGCTGTCGTATGTCATTTGTGGCGAGCAATGTCATCCAACTTTACTGCTACCCGGCTCAACTCCCCTGGCTATGCAAAATAGCAAAATAATAATAATAATTTTTTAAATCCATATCTTTAGTCTTTTGGTCACTTTTTTTTTTTTTTTTTTGTTTTTGTTTTATTTTCTTTTTTTAGCATACAGTAGTGGTTCCAGTGCCAGTAGACTTTGGATTATTGCCGGTCTACCGACAAATCGAATTTGTTGCGCCAATCAGTAGCATTCAGTCTTTGCAGCTTAAGTTGTGGCACGCACATTTACTGTACGAGTATTTACTTACGTTACTCACTTACACTTACATACATTTTCATAAAGCCCACAAGTTGTTGTTGCAACTTAAAGTTGTACTCGTAGAATGGAAATTCACCACCTTTTAAGCAAATAGACAAAGAGAGAAGCTGGAAACACTGTTGTACCATCTTCAGAGGAAAAAAAGGAAATAAGAAACTAAGAACATTTTTACGTTTTCATTTTCTAAGAAGTTTACGCATTAGAAAGATTGGCTTTAAATGTTTCGCAATGTTACTTACATTCGCTTGAAAACAAAATTTTTGAAAAGCACTTAAAAGAAATGTGTGTGTGTAATTGGAAGGGTGTGGACAACTGTAATACAAAATTTATATTGAAATTGGTACTAAAATTACTATTGACCTAAAATTGCTTTCGCAACAACATTCGTGCACACATACATACATCAACAGTGAACATCAACAAATAATTTATTTGGCAACAAATGATTGAATGGTAATGAGTGTGGAAGATTTATTGGAATAAAACCATAGGAAATGACGTATATTGTTGGCAAAAAAAAAAAAAAGAGATGAAGACAGTTTTTTCTTGCAGCAAGTTTTGCAAGAATGGCTTTGATTTTTCTCTCTTTTGTTCTTCTAAGCTAATCAGGATCCTAATTGACTGGGACTCTACCGAACTTAAACATAGACAATTTAATTTTTTCGATTAAAATATTTATTTCTTTTAAATAATTTTAAATTTATTGTATTTTTAAATAATTTTAAATTAGTTGTATTTTATAATAATTTAGATAAAATAATTTAAAAATCATCATCATCATATATATTATTTCTAAAGCACTTTTTTTTGTCGGTTGCAAATATCTCCCATACCACCGCATTAAATTTAATGAATGATATCTCATTTTAAAGCTTATATCTAACACTAATGACGAAAAATAATTAGAAATTGAAAAATTAATATTTTCATTGATAAAAATTATATTTTATATAGAACTGCATGATAATACTGTTGTCATTATGATTATATGTTTTTGTTCAAGTGTGGTAATACAGGTTCGCTTAATAGTAATGCAGTTCTACATAATATAGTATTGTTACGTATTTACCTTTTAAAAACGTTAAAAATATGAGTTCGTAGATTGCAAATAAAATAAAAATAAATCTGTGTTTATTTTTCAATCAATTCTTTATTATCTGCACAACTTTTGTGCCACTGTTCAAACTTCTTCCACTTATACAATGATAACTTTCACAATATGTGCTTGTTCGTGATATTTATCTGCTTACAACCTTTTTTGTAAGCAACAACAACACTTGTTAGTTATTCCTCTTTGCTCACAACCTTTTTTGTAAGCACCACACTAACAACTGTTTTCTTCACGCAACTTGTCTGCACACAAGTCTGACTGAATTATAACTCGATCTCGTATCTTCACACACCACTGGTTGAATTCTCACTCGACTAACTTAACTCGAACTCCGAGAATCACGTGTCTTCATACACGATTGACTGAATTCTAACTGAATCATCGTTGCTCGCTTTATCTTGCCTTTTATATCACTGGATCAACAGTGTGATGAATGCCCTTGAAGGATGATGACGACCTTCGGGAACAATCCAAAAATGTAAACAACTCGTTTCCATTTTTGTTGTTCGTGTATCTTGTTTACTTTCGTCCAGGCAGAATTGTTGTTGTTTTGTTTATTTGTCTTTCCGCTATATTTTTTTTGTACACGGACGTTGTTGCTATATTTTTGTTTATTCATCGATCTTGTAAACAAGCCTGTTGTTTTTTTGTTGCTATATGTTTACTCATTCGTTGATCACGTGAACAACTGCATTGTTTTGTTTTTGGAGCTTTTGTTTATCATTTTATGTGTGATCAAGTCCATTATGTTGTTTTTGGAGCTTTTGCTTATTATTTTAACAACACCATTTCCATTTTCGTAACAGTATGTATTAAAATCCATTTATCGACTTTATTACTAAGTCAGTTATATATAATATGCATATTAAGTTGTAAAAAGCTGTTTTGGCAATACTTTGCAGTAGTTGTTAGATCAAGTGCGATAAACAGGGTCGCTTAATTGTAATGCTATTCCACATAATATATAAAGTTGTAAAAGCCATTTTGGTAATGTCGTTATTGTCATGGCATTGTTTGTTTTATGAAGTGTAGTAATACGGTGTCTTTTAATATATACATATATATATATATAGTGTCAGCTGATATTTAACAGTTAAAAAGGTTTTAAGAAAAATAAGAATAAAAATAATGTGCAACGTAAGAATATAAATAACGTGCATTTATATTAAAACAAGTAATTGAATTAAAACATCTTAAGATATTTTTGTTTCTATTAATGTATTATTTCTAATATTTTTATACTTTTAATAAAATTTCTATTAATTATTTTCATTTTATGTTACAAAAATGACAACTAAAGGTGCGAAATATTCACACGGGTCATCTAGTTTTAAATAAAATTGAAGAAATTATCGTTGAAAAAACAAAACAAGTTTTTCTTTTAGTTTCCAATAATGTCAACGAAATAAAATGAATTCATTCTCATTCATTCTACAAACTTTGGTTATTATTTCGAATATTACAAATATTTTTTTTTTAACATGAATTAACATTAATTTAACTTTTATTTAAATAATCTCATTTACATATATTGTAAAATAATCATAGTTATTGTATTTAAACTGTGAAAAATTACATTGAATATCTTCATAACTCTCAGACATTGTGTTCATTTATCCAAAATCGAAGATTATCAGTGATTCCAAGGACAAATATTTTCGTCACAAATGTTCCCACGCATAATCTATTGCCTTCCCTACTTCAAAAAAAAAAATGTCATTTGAGTAATTGTATTTACATTTCTAATATTACGCTTAGAATGTGAAGGTTCAAAGATTTATTTTGTTATGTGGTGCACTCCCCCACTCTTCAGCATTGAGTTAAAATTGTTATCACATTCTTTTTAAAGAATTTCTTAACACATTTCAAAGCTTTGATAGAGAACTAAACTTACTATATAAATCAACTGTCAACCATTGTATGCAATTCCAATTTTTTTTTAATTTAATCAATAATATGCTCAGTGCCAAATTTTTAATGATCCAACAACATTGCTTATAAAGGGTGATTTTTTAGCTATTATCTTTTTGGCAACACTGGTTTAAACAGCTCACGCACGTTTCGTGTTTTGTTTTACTGTCAAACATCTTCAGTTTGGTCTATAATTTAACCATGAATCGTCTTACAAACGAACAACGCTTGCAAATCATTGAATTTTATTATCAAAATGGGCTCTTGGAAAGTTGGCCGAAGATCCACTTCTTTATCGAAAAATTATGTTCAGGGACGAAGCACTTTTTTGGCCCAATGGATACGTAAATAAGCAGAATTGTCGATTTTGGAGTGAAGATCAGCCAGAAGCATTGCAAAAACTACCAATGCATTCAGAAAAAGTCACAGTTTGGTGCGGTTTATGGGCTGGTGGCATCATTGGACCGTACTTCTTCAAAGATGCTGCGAATCGTAACGCCTTTAGACTATTTTTTGTGGGGCTATGTTAAAGCTCATGTCTATACAGACAAGCCCGCTTCAATTGACGCATTGGAAGACAACATTGAAGCATTTATTCGTGAGATACCGGCCGAAATGTTGGAAAGGCTATGCCAAAATTGGACTAAGCGGATGTACCATTTGAGGCGCAGTCGCGGTCAACATTTGCATGAAATAATCTTTAAACATTAAATTATATGGACCGTACTATCGATTCAAATAGAGATTTCATGCATTTTTCTGAATTTTATGTGTTTTTTTTTTTGAAAAATTTTCCTATAGCTCTTAAAAAATCACCCCTTACATATATTTCTTGCACTAAATAGCATGAAGTCGCACTACTGTGCTTAGCAATACACAGAGAAGTCTTAAAATTATACAGAAAACCAATACCCTCAGGTGCTGTTGACATCAGCATCTATGTTGATTAGAGGCAAGCAATTATGCAAATTTTTTACGCAGGAGATGTTGCCAGAAAGCATCACGTAAAAGCAAGATAATGCTAGTTCTAGATCTAGACGCAACGAATTATGATTAAACGGTTATGACAGTCCATGGAAAATCTTAGGCTGAAAAAAGTACACATTTTTCTATGAAATATCAAGATTGTTTACATACATAATTGGTCATAATAACTCTTCAGTCAGGATTACGACCTAGCTTCTCACACCACCTATGTTGTGTGTGTTAATTTGTTTACTTGAGTGGCGGGGCCTACAGTTTAAAGTCGACTCCGAACGACAGATTTTTGAGAAACTTTTCATGGCCAATTTTTTATTTATTTGCCGAAGAAATATTATTTCATATTTCGTTTCGATGTCTGACCTGGGGTTTGAACAGTAGTACCTACTAGACTACGGCGACTGAGTAGTCTCAGAGTTTTTACCAGATGACCGCCCTAGAGGAGGCTGCCAAAGAAATATGCAAGGCACATCTAACAGGTAACCGTAAGTGTACAACAAGTACAACAATGCAAAAACAACAGGCATTTTGTTTTTGTTAAAGCGTACGCGTAATGTCAAAAAAATTAACCCTCAAACCTCTATAGGAAATTAATAAAAGCAATTAAAAAAACTAAATACATTTTATATATTGAAATTTCTTTTGATTTTTATGTCATGCTTAATTACGCAATAGTGGGGCACCTATAAATTAAAAAAAAAATTATTCCATGCAGTCAATAACATTTCCACTTTATCTAAAGAACATGTTTTTATATGGCCATCGATAAAAATGGCAGATGCTAACGTTATTTGTTATTGGTCATAGTTTTGGCACTTAGTTGGTGAGACCGAAATCTTTTTTTGGGTAATTCATCAGCCTCGTCTAAATAAATATAAATATAGTAAATCTAGGTTGTAGTTTAAAAGATATATGGATTTAGTGTTAAAGGCTTAAATATTATTAATCATCTTGCAAAAATTTTAATAAAATTGACTTTGAAATAGTAATCCTGAAGAATTTCTAGAGTGCGTATCGTTAAGGATACATCCGGTACATATGAGGGTTTATAAATGCGAAAAAAACAACAAAATTTTGACATTTAAAAACGCGTCAGCTGTTGACATAAGTTTACCTATTGGATGTGCCAAAGAAATATGTTTTCATATTTCATTTTGTTCGACATATGTATCTGGCATGGGGTTTGAACTACGCACGTTTAATAAGCCTACCGACTACTTACTAGACTGGGGCGAGTTTTTGCTGTTAATGGAGATGTATAAGCGCTTAATCGAAAATGATTTATCAAAAGTTCTTTAAGGAATAGAAAAAACAATTTCCATTGTCCAGAATAAAAAATTCTATTTTCTATTTTTTATAAAATAAAATTCAAATTGAATATTATTGATTAGATAAGTTAAGATATCTGCCCACCAAAAGATATTTTGCATGAGAAACTTAGACCCGCATCTGCAAAGTAATTTTTATTCGCTTTTAAAATTCCAATTTGAATTTTTTCTTAAATTTTATCATCATCGATGAAAGGGCCATAGAGGTGTTGGTGGTGGTGGGTTTATTGTTCAGATAAACTATAAAGTAAACTTTCAAAAAGAAAAAAAAAATAATAATAATAATAAAATAATAATATGTATTCTCTCTGGAGGTATAATTTTTTGTTAAAATGCCTCATAATTTTCATTTATATTTGACAGTTCAAGTATTGAAATTTGATTTGAAATTTATTTCGAGATCAAATGACGAGTGGTCGTTCTTTTATGAGCCTTTGGTGCATTGAAAATGCAACAACGGCTATAAAAAATTCAACAACACCAACAACAACAATTTAATTAAAATGAAACATAAAGAACAACAAATAAAAAAAAAGTGAAAATTATTTAAATGATTTCCCCTTATATTCAGTTTGTTCTTGTGTTTTGTTTTCTTTTTTTTATTTTTTTTTCTTCGTTCTTTCTTTCTTTTACTACTGATTTCATTCGAGTGATGATCAGTTTGTCTGTCTGTCCATCCGTCTGTCCGCCTGCCTTAGAGCGTTTAATTAATAATGGATTTTTAAAATAACTTAATAAACTAATCCAATCAAATCATGACCGAAAAGGTGGCCTCTTATTATTACTATTGTTGTTGTTGCTGTTGTTGTTTATGTGCAGTTCCAACAAACAAATAAGAAAAATCACGACATTCAGTTCCAACAAACACATCAAAAAATCATAATGAATTGAAAAAGTATCATAAAAACATACGGCCTCCGACACCTTTAAAGTTCAATAAGAGGAGGAAAATTAAAAGAAGAAAATTTAAACAAATACTAACGTCAAGCGTCAAACGTTTCAAAAACTTGGAATCACACTCACTCACTCACTCAACTGGTACGTACATACTATATACGTGTGATGATGAATAATGACAGCGTGTGATGAGTGAGCGTATAATGTCTATGTGTGTGTCTGTCTATCAAGACACATTTACTGTGCTCGTTTGCCATTCAAATTCAAATTGGAAATCAAAATTTACTCTGACTTTTTAAATGGTTTTTCTACATTATGGGCTCATTTCATGGAGTGAAGAAGTGTGGCATTTTGTGGGCGGCGTATGGGTACATAAATCGTGCCGTTCCATATTTATTTACATATAAAAAGACGTTTCATAATGGCAAGTGATTTGATAAAGACATCATCATTACATACCTAAATGAAAAAGTAAGCAACAATAACAACAAAAGACAACAAGAAAAGAAAAACAAAAAATGAATTCAAATAAATTTCTAAAATATTGAAACATTATTTCATATTTCTGTCTGTCCATTTAGAGTTGAAAAGAAAAAAAAACATAAAAATCCCAAAGCTTTTGGCTTTATTACATAGAAGGCATTTTAGAGGAATTGGTTTTCGTTTTTGACTTTAAAAATTCAATTAGAGATGGAACAGTGCTTAGTTGGCATAATTTTCAAGCGTAAAATGGGACTTTTCTTCATCTACAAAATTAATTGCCTTAGGCAGAAAAAGGTAGTGAAACTTTTTGCCCAGATCTGTAATATAGGGTGATTTTTTAAGAGCTATAGGAAAAAATTTCAAAAAAAAAATACATAAAATTCAGAAAAATGCATGAAATCTTTATTTGAATCGATAGTACGGTCCATATAATTTAATGTTTGAAGATTATTTCATGTAAATATTGACCGGGACCGCCGTAGTCTAGTAGGTAGTATGTTGGCTTATTAGACGTAAAGCCAGGGTTCGAGCCCCAGGCCAAATATCAAAACAAAATACAAAAAGTATTTCTTCGGCGAATTTCTGGCAAAAACTCTGAGAGTAAATAAAATTGCCATGAAGAGCTTCTCAAAAATCTGTCGTTCGAAGTCGACTTTAAACTGTAGGTCCCGCCACTCATGTATAAAAGTAACGCACACAACATAGGTGGTGTGAGAAGCTAGGTAGAAATCCTGACTGAAGGGTTATAATGACCAATTATGTTATGTTGACCGCGACTGAGCCTCAAATGGTCCATCCGCTTAGTCCAATTTTGGCATAGCCTTTACAACATTTCGGCCGGTATCTCACGAATAAAGGCTTCAATGTTGTCTTCCAATGCGTCAATTGAAGCGAGCTTGTCTGTATAGACATGAGCTTTAACATAGCCCCACAAAAAATAGTCTAAAGGCGTTACGATTCGCAGCATCTTTGAAGAAGTACGGTCCAATGATGCCACCAGCCCATAAACCGCACTAAACTGAGACTTTTTCTGGATGCATTGGTAGCTTTTGCAATGTTCGTCGCTGAACACAATTTTTCGATAAAAAAGTGGATCTTCGGCCAACTTTCCAAGAGCCCATTTTGATAATAAAATTCAATGATTTGCAAGCGTTGTTCGTTTGTAAGACGATTCATGGTTAAATTATAGACCAAACTGAAGATGTTTGACAGTGAAACAAAACACGAAACGTGCGTGAGCTGTTTAAACCAGTGTTGCCAAAAAGATAATAGCTAAAAAATCACCCTTTATAATGACAGGCGTCTGCCTATCAGATAGTATATTCATATTCCCTCCAAAGATATTTCATAATTAAGTAGCGTGTAGTCAAAAGTCATGATAATTATAATTTCCCTTAAGGTGATTGAGTGTCCAGTGCATGATCCGAACCACTGTCCAGTTGCCCAGAGATACCTAACTGCATACAATTACCACTTGCTCTAATGTAGGTGCCGGACATAAGACATCTGTAATAGTGATGCGGACAGATTTCTGTACTCGCCGAAACAGTTTCAGGTTAAAAACTCATTTCCCCAAACAATTTGTTACAAACATAGATATGATTGGTTTACAGAACGAGTTCCAAGAAGTGCGCATTCTTCTTGAGTTTATGGTCTGTACCCATATAATGTCAATGGACGAAAAAGCGGCGGCTTCTACCTTTCCTTACATATTTTTATTTTCTCTGAAGAAAGTTTGTGATTGATGGCCTAATTATCAATAAATATCGACTTAATCAGTACTATTAACTTAACCACCAATATATAGTATGTAAACATACTAATATTCTATATATTCTACTTTTATATAAAATCTTAATGCATTTAATATCTTAATTTGCGATTACAGGCCTATTTCCATAGTTTTAACATAGTTTGATAATAATATGGCATTCAAAAAATTTCACCATTCGATTCGAACAGTTTTAGTCACGTGTTCAGCACTCTTTTACTAGTCGCAGACATAAACATACTCACCTACGACAGACAGACAGTCGGTCTTGTTATGATAATTTTTCATCATCTTTGTTCGTTCGTTCATTCGTGTGTGTGTGTGTGTAAGTGAGTGAGTGAATGAACAAGCCTAGCTGGGTGAGTATGAGAGTGTGTGTTAAAATAAATAATATTTTAGTACTTGAGAATGGCGCTGATGCTACTGCAGCGGTTGTTGCTGGATTTGTGGTGCCCGTGCCAAAGACAAGCCGTTTCATTTCATAGTGGTGCCATTGAATTGCGTGTGTCTTTTGGCCTGCTGCTTAAAACGCTGTTTGTTATTTGTGTTATTTGTTTTTGTTTTTTCTCTCATCAGTATCTAGTCTAGTATCAGATGTTTAAATGCAGTCAGTTGTTAGTCAGTTGTTGTTGTTGTTGTTGTTGACTACTTGTTGTGGCTGTTGATTAGTTGCAAAATGCTCTGTGACACAATGTGACATAATGAAGAAAAATCTTCCTATTTGTGTATCACACACAACACATGGAAACACTTACAGTTTGTGTATTTATTTTGTTGCAAGTAGACATACATACACTTGTGTGTGTGTTTGTATACTACACGTTAATGCCACATATTTCTATATGCACTTATCTATTTATTTTCAAATGCCTTACTCTTGTCACTAGCTGTTGTAAGTGGTAAGAGTACGTAGTATGCACGATTGTAATCCCAAGCCATATTAATGCGTATTTGCTTAGTTAAGCTAAACTTGTAGGCCACAGAGATCATGCTCGTACAATAAAAAGGCTTAACAAACTGACTGACAGTTTGAATGTAGATATGTATGTATGTATGTATATGTACGTTTACTGTATGCTTGGTTTGCTGTTTAAGCTGTGCAAGCAAATCAAATTCATAATGGAAAAACGAAATTTGATTTGATTTAATGAAAATGGAAATGAAAAGCGAACAAAAAAAAATCAACAGATAAAAATACAATATTTAAGCTGGAAAAGTAATAACATGTCACATAAATTGATTGTGACTTAATTTAAATTAATAAGTTTTAATTTTATTTATTAATTTAACGGTTAATATTTCTGTGGTTCAATTAAGAACCACAACAAACAATTTCAAAGTGGCAATTTAAGGAAATTTCAAGAAAACCATAAGAAATATGTATGAATTGTTTTTTTTTTGTTTTTTTTAATCAAAATCCATTTATAGATATTACGGTACATAAATCAGTAAATTTTCTTCTACATTTGTATTTGTTTTGGTTAATACATACATAAATGCTTTAAGCATATTTTAATTTTCCAATATTATTCGTTTTAATCCATTAAAATACAAAAAAACCGGCATGGCACACACATGAGATTACAAAATGGGAAACTTTTTAATTTAATGATTTCTGAAATGTTTGACACTTTACAATAAAACTTAATTAAATAACGATTAATTTTAATGAATAAATTTCTTGCATGCAGACAAAGAAATATTTTTTTTTTAATCAGTTGCCAAAATGGGGTCCAACAAACTCGTCATCAGCAACAACATATCGATCGTTTATGGTTTGAAATTCAACACACAAATATTTCTCATTGATTTAAATTAACGTACATCCAACTGTCTGTCAGGCCATCATCCGTCTGTCTGTCTGTATGGATGGATGTACAAATCAAAAGAAGAAGAGCAAAATAAAAACAATAAAAAAAAAACTTTATCAAATTAAAAAGCGATTAAATTCAAACAACTTAATTAAATAGGCTTTCAAATCATGTTTGTTGATATATTTTTTATTACAAATATATTATAAATAAATATGATTTCTTTTTTTTTCTTTTTTTTTGTGTGTTTATTTTGTTTAATCATTAAAACTAAAAATATTAATTCAACTATTAACTAACACTAACACCAACGACAGTTACACAGCAACAACAACAACAACTGCAACAGCAACTAGTATCAGCCATTAAAAGAGTATTACAACAGTAAACACAATAACATTAATTAAATGAGAATACAAATAAAATATGTTTGTGTACAATATACTAAAATGTTTTTCTTAATGACACTATTCTTGTTGTTGTTGTTGTTTAATTTTTTTTTTTCTTTCTTTTGTTTTTCTTTTCATGTTTTAATAATTTTATATTTTACTAATTAAGAATGTGTGTAAACATGCAGTGATACGAAGGAGAGTGTGTATGCAGCCGAAGAAGAAAGCAAAAAGAGTGCTAAACTCTTTAAATGATCATAAAAATTGCAATAATTGTCATTGTCATACATACATATTCATTTGGGTGTGTATGTATGTGTTTAATGTTTACATTTTAGATGAAGAAACAAAAACCTTTGAGCATATGTATTTGTAATTTATTTAGTGTTGTTGTTGTTGTTGTTTATTTATTTTAATTATGTTTTTTGTTGTAGATTAGCCATTTCAATAGAGTCACCGCAACTGCAAGGAAAAAAAAAACGAAAACAAATAAATGACACACATACAGGCATACATACATGAGTAATATAAACAGTATTATTGTTATTATGAAAGATAAATAATTGTTATACAAACTAACAATTGTCGTTAATAATGATGATAGATGAGTATAACAACTTAGTAAAAAATTTATAATTTCTTACAGCATATCAGTTTTTAGTCAGTGATTATTATTAAATTATGAAAACTGAAATATGTACTTAAAAGAGCTATTTATACTAAATAAAAAAAAAGAATTACTGATAAGAATTTGTTAATTTAAACAAAACAAAACAAAAACTGGGTTTTTTATAGCTGATCTTGAACTGTAAGGGTGTTAATTATCATAAAAGTGGAATTAATCCTTCAGTGGAAAATTTAAACCCTATATAACAGTTTTAATTATATAACAGTTTTAATGAATTTTTATTTACCTTATGCAAATCATGGGTGGTGATTCCATTGGTACTTGTGTTGCAGCATCATTATCCTTTTGTTTTTCACTTTTATTTAAATTCGCCACCTTGTTGCCATTATTTTCTTGGGTTACAATGGAATTTGTTGTTGCTACTTTACCACTGCCGCCACCATTTATATTTAACAAATGTTTTGGCAATTGATTGGATGAATCGCCACGTTGATACAAAGACGTATGTCGATTACTCATAGTAGACTGTTTGGACAATATTCCAAAGTCCCAAATACAATTAATATCATTAAGAGTATATATAGCAAGAATAAACAATTGCTTACCGATTTATTATTATGATTTATACGTCCACGTATATTAAATGCTCCATAGACAATGGGATTCATGCATGAGTTAGTGCAAGCAAATATGAATAGGCCTTTGCGTATTAAAGAACTGACCTCATCCACTGAGGATTTGTCTATCCAATACCACATACAGATAATATAGTAGGGCGTCCAACATATTATAAATACAATAACAATGGTTATAGTCATCTTTAAAGTTCTCTTCTTGGCACGACTTAAAACATCATCATTGGAACGGCGAAATCGTTCTAAACCAATAAAATAAACAAGACATTAAATGCTAAGAATTTCAATCAAATAATATCACTACCCAAAGCCACACACAATCAATTCCCGTTGACTCCAGAGTCAAAAGGGCAAAAGGAAGTCAAAAAAAATATTCACTTACCAATGCCTTTAACGATGCGCTGGCTCTTGCGATAAATTTCCAAATAGATCGCCCCATAGCAATAGATAAAGGTGATCAATGGACAGGCATACATGGCACACATGTTGGCAATATTATAAAATAATTTGTGAAATTCACTGACAAATGAATGAAATGTAACACACTGATAGTAGCCTTTAACTTTTGGATGCTCCTCTAAGTGGAATACATAGGCCTGTAAAAATACAAAAAAAAAAAAATAGGAAAAAAGCAACGCAAACCAGTATAAAAATACAGACTTTGTTTTTTGAAAAACACTGACCCAAAACATGCAACACGTAACAAACACTTAAACTAACATACGCACACGCTCATACAAACCTGTGGCAGACTACATAAAAAGGAACTACACCAGGCAACGGCCAACATGATGCGGCCACGATTTGTAGAAAGTTTCAAAGGTTTTATTATGGCATAATATCTGCAAAAATAACAAACAACAATAAGAAAAAAGATTTAAAAAAAAAAAAGAAAATTTCTAGAGAAAATTGACTCCATTTAGGTTGTGTTGTGTTCGCTTACCTGTCAATGGATATGCATACCAGCACGAAACTCGATAGGTAGAGGCCAAATACTCTAAAGAAACTCATGAGGCGACAAACGAAATCTGTCGATTTCCATTGCACTGTATAGGCCCACGCAATCTCTAGCGGCATCAGCAGGAACGTCACCATTAGATCGGCAATCGCCAAATGCATTAACATGATGTCAATCCGCGATGGACCACGTAATCGTCGCTTCGTTAATAAATACAACACGGTTGAGTTTCCAATTGTTGAGATCACAAAGAGGACACTTTAAAAGAATTCAATTGAATTGAATTGAATTGAATTGCAATCGATATTCAAATAAAATTCAAATTAAAATGTAAACGAAAATAAAATCGACATTAACATAAATATGTACATATGTACGCATGTAGACAGAGTAAATAGTTTATTAAAATGTTAAAATTCATTAGATTTCAAAGCTTTCCTAAACTAAATGAAGTTTAAAATAATTGCAAATCGGCGGAATGCCAAAATCTAAATGAAATTTGTGTTCTCTGCAATGCACAAGTGAAGAGATTATAATTAAACTGTGAATATATGATATATCTTCCATTCATTTTCAGAATTAATCAAATTTTGAACTGCCTGTTTTGAAAATTAAAAGAATGGAAGTAATTTTTGAAAAATTTCCCGCATTACATAGTTAAAAAGCTAGAACCAGCCTGCATATGGCTAGGGATTCACTCAATGGTTAATGGAAATGGTTAATCATCTCAGTCGATTGTGTGTATGAATACAAGGCTCAAAAAAATAAAAGGTGATTTTTTAGCTATTATCTTTTTGGCAACACTGGTTTAAACAGCTCACGCACGTTTCGTGTTTTGTTTCACTGTCAAACATTTTCAGTTTGGTCTATAATTTAACCATGAATCGTCTTACAAACGAACAACGCTTGCAAATCATTGAATTTTATTATCAATATGCGTGCTCTGTTAAGAAAGTTCATCGCGCGCTTCTTCCATTTTATGGTCAGTTTTTTTTGCCCAAAATGCAAGAGCTTGACTTGCATGACATCTGGTTTCAACAAGACGGTGCCACATGCCACACAGCACGCGTAACAATGGACTTATTGAGAGGCGTGAGCGGTGAACATTTTATTTCACGTTCGGGACCGGTCAATTGGCCGCCTAGATCGTGTGATTTAACGCCTTTAGACTATTTTTTGTGGGGCTATGTTAAAGCTCATGTCTATACAGACAAGCCCGCTTCAATTGACGCATTGGAAGACAACATTGAAGCATTTATTCATGAGATACCGACCGAAATGTTGGAAAGAGTATGCCAAAATTGCACTAAGCGGATGGACCATTTGAGGCGCAGTCGCTGTCAACATTTGCATGAAATAATCTTCAAACATTAAATTATATGGACCGTACTATCGATTCAAATAAAGATTTCATGCATTTTTCTGAATATTTGTGTTTTTTTTTTTGAAAAATTTTCCTATAGCTCTTAAAAAATCACCCCCTATTAGAAATGAATGCATACTGATCGGGCAACTATTTATTGGAAATGTATGATGGGCGTATTGATTCGAACTTAATTTTTTTTAAATTAGATTGTAGTATGGGAATACTAATTGATTTAGCTGAATAATTTACAAAACTATTCACTGTACGCTGGGCTTTAATGGACTTGTCAAGTTCATGTGTTTTTCAAATAATGCTCTTTCACAATTTTTTTGCTATGGTGCAGATCAGAGATCAGCAACGAGTATTCAAAACGATGAGTAGATTCGAGTCATACTTATAATTTCAGCTACTTATACGCATTCATACTTATTTTAATATCATACTCATACTACTCATATTCAAAGTTAGAAATACTCATCGTACTCATACTTAACAATACGCACGATGTTGTTGATTTCGACTCTCCATGATTCAACATATACACGAAGCACAAAATAAGTATGATTCGAGTACGAACACCACAATACTCGCTAGAAGGTTGTGTGTGTGCTTTGCTTGCTGTCTTTGTCTTTTCTTTTCTCTTCTTTTGTAAATGCAACAATAACTACTACTGTAAATTTTGATGAATGATTCGAGTGACTCGAATCATTCGTAAGTATTATAAGTATTTTTCTAAATTTATGAATCTGAATGAGTAGGCGTATGAATCAAACAATGAATCGAATGTTGTGAGTTTGATGTCAACGTTGTACTCATACTCATTGCAACCTATACTTATAAATCAATGTTGTAGCGAGTACGAATGAATCAGAGTAGTTGAATTTTAATACTCTTGACTCACTCATACTCAAAATTTCATAAGTACCTATGAGTAGCGAAAACACGATTCATTGCTGATCTCTGGTGCAGATCTGACAAATAAATTCAAATAAAATTTCAGAGAGTCTCGATAATTTGCACGATATTTTATGTCATACTCAATCAGAAGGTATTTGTAAATTTACAGTGGAATGGGCATATATGAAGTCTATCAATACTGTAACTGTAAGTGAATATCCCTAACTTTTTATCTGCAATATTAGATTAGCATTTAATATATTCGACTCACTCGCAAAGATATCCGAAAATTAAATTTTTATTTAAAAGCAAAGTGTTCATTGAAAAATATACAAATGAAAATGTTTTTAAAATAATCTCAATATTTTTTTTTAGAGAAAAACATATCATTTTTATCAACAAAATCTGGTATAATTTTCAAGTTTGCTTTACAATTAACGATAGTGAATAGTACTAAGAAGCCTTAAACAATAAAATTCTTTCGAATTAATTGAATAAAGACCTCAAAAATTCAACAGTAGCCTCTTTATAAAGCATTTCAAGATTTCGACATAGAAATATGTTCACTCAACGAAATTGTGGAAAACAACAAAACTTTGTAATGAATGGTAATACGAGTACGTTGTTATTGTTGTTTTTATCCCGTTATATATTCTCAAAATATCATGCGAAAATCAAATGTTTAAATCTTACCTATAAACTGTTATCGATAAACGATGACCATCGTTAAATATCATATCCTTGGAATAGTGCATCGTACCATTTGTATTGTTGTTAACATTTGACCAATCGGTTAAAACACGATGATCGTAGATTTTTTCGTTTATCTCGGACTCTGTCATTTTTATCATAACGTTGTCGTCGTTGTTGTCAGCGTCGTTGTGTGATAATGTTGGTTTTTTCAATGTTGTTGTCGTTCGTTTGTTTATTATGAATTTGTTATTGTTGATTGTTGATTGTTTGTTGTATTGATTGTTATTATTTAAAAATAAAATTTATGCAATTTATTTTCTTTATAAATAATAAAAACTGATTATAAATCACACTATTTTTGATTTTTTTTTTTTTTTGTGTTTTTGTTTTGATCTGTGCAAAAATAAATACAAGAAAAATAAAAACAAAATAAAATATTAATACTCACAAACACTATGACACATACATAAACACACACAAACGATAACACGCATAAGAAGGAAATTTTCTTCTCTTAAGAGAGTGAATGAGTAATGTTCTCAAGCACAAATAGACGCGTACACACACGCACACATAGTATTGGAAGAGTTTCAGGTTGTTTCAGTTAAGTGGTGTTTATTAACACTGTGTTCCAAATAAAAGCGCTAAATTATCACACACTATCAATAGACAGCACGGCCAGTGATGATTGTTGTTTCGAACGCAAATTGAAATTGAAATTGAAATTGTTTGCATAGCTTCAAATAGAAATCAAACTACGCCAGTAAAATAGAAATTTAATTATTTTATTAAAAGATTTTAATTGTACAAAATACATACATACATATGTACATGCATGCATGCATGTGTGTATTTTATTTAATTTTCTTAGATTTTTTTTGTATCTCAAAAAAAATGTTTATGGAATATTTTCCTTGTTTGTTGTTGTAATTACAAATATTTTCAAATATTTATTTACATGCAGAAAATGCCGGTATTTTGTTTAAATTAATTTTAAAATTTTATCCTCTTTTTTTTTTTTGGCAATTCATAGTTTTCCTTCTTTTTTTATAAAATATTTTATCTTTAATATTTTTATTTGTTGTTCTAAGTTTATATTTAGTCTTGTAAAAGGAAACATTTAAATAAATAAATATTTTTTGTTTAAGCAATTTTAATTCCTTATACATAAATATTTAATTTAGAAACATTTTTATTTTTATTTGGTTTTGTTTTGTTTTAAGTGTAACATTTTCAAATCAATTAAAACTTGTTGAATATGTTTTTTGTTTTTTATTTTTCTTAAAAAACACATTTAATTATTTGATTACGATTTCTTTTAAATGTATTTAAAAATAGTTTCTACTTAAAACTTGATCTTTAGGCGAACTTTTAGTTTTACTAAATAATTATTTTATAATTAAAGGTAAACAATTATTATATACATATTCCGTTTTGATTTACAAAATATTTAATATTTTTCTATTGCAGTTAAATAATATTAATTTTCAATTCACGTCTTTCAATTATAAAGATATTCTTAGAACTACGGTTTTAAATTTGAGAATATTGTCTAGGAACCTCATTTCATTAATTCATTCCTTTGATAATTATTTCATTTTATTTTATTTTTTTTTTTTATTATTTTTATTTAAATAAACCAACAGTTGTTATTAAAAATTCGTATAAACTTAAGACTGATAAGCCTTAGATCGTAGAAAACAAACGACTGAGATTAAACGGTGATTTTAAAACAGATTTTTATTTTCTATCTATTCTCTGAGCTCAGCAATCAGTCGGTGTTGTACTGCTACTGATTAAGAAAGACTGATCCAAACACCGCCCTCACTTTGAAACGTTGCTTATGATAATTTATTATGTTTTTTCGCTTTTTTTTTGCCCAAAATCAGTCGAACTCAAAGTTCAGCCGATTTAATGTCTAGGCCGCAAGGGGAGTAAATTGCTAGCCATACTTTTAGCGCTCAGCTCAACAGCATTGATAATACATACTCACAACGTATGATTAAAATTATTCCAGAGATAATTTTTAATACAAAAGTCTAGTCTAGTCAAAACGAAAAAAAAAATGGCAACGAAATATTTAAAAGCATTTCTTTAATTATATTATTGTGAGATTTTAAAAGAAATGCTTTAACAAAATAATCTATCTATATATATAAAAATGAATGTATGTATGTTTGTATGTACCTTATAGAATCGTAAACTATGCATTTGATCATGTTATGATCTTTAGCAAAGTTGTTGCGCATGAGCCGGGGAAGGTTTCTAGGTTGTTATGACCAATTTCTGACAGGTGGCGCCACTGAAAATGACTAAAAATGAATTAAATCGTAAACTGTGCATTTGATTATGTTATGATCTTTAGCAAAGTTATTGCGCATGAGCCGACGAAGGCTTATAAGTTGGTATGACCAATTTCTGACAGGTGGCGCCACTGAGAATTACTAAAAATGAATTAAATCGTAAACTGTGCATTTGATTATGTTATGATCTTTAGCAAAGTTATTGCGCATGAGCCGACGAAGGCTTATAAGTTGGTATGACCAATTTCTGACAGCACTTCAATAAATGTTCATAATCGAAAACCTTTACATTTTTAAAGTTTATGTCAATTTTTTTTAAATGAACAAAATCAATAAAATGATTCACATTTGTTTTAGTTGGAGGCGTAGCAACGCGCGCAGGGTACAGCTAGTTATATTTAAAAGAAATTTAATAAAAGAATTTAATGTGAAGGAAACATTGGCCGGTCTATTTAAGATCCTTATGCATGGTAGAGTTGAATGAAAATTATCATAACGTTGTTACTTTCATGATCCTATAGTTTGATTGTTTCATGCATTATCGACTTCAAAATCATCTGATTATCGCCTAAATCGTTTAATGATTGATAAGGCATTATATTAAACAATTTTCATTTCTTAGTCCGTAAAGAAATATTGTCTTAAATAAAAAAATCTTTTGCACCATAAATAGATTTAAAAATAAATAAAATTATTATTATTAAATTAAATATTAAAAACAATTGCATATATTTAACCATAAACATTTGAGTAATAACACTATGCGACAAAATAAAGAAAATTAAATACACCCGGCTAATGACTTAGTGTAGATTGTGAGTTTTGTTGAGTAGATCTCAAAACTATTTTTTTTTTATATTTCTCGAACCCTCCAAACTTTTTTTATTTGACAAAAACTGTTTTTTTAGACTTTACGCGCAAATTTCTGTATTACCCAAACATTTCTGACCCGATTTCCAAAATTTAAATCTTGTTGGAAAGGGGAGAGATGGATCTTTAAAACGCTATACATATATCTATTATTTGACTTAATATTCTATGAGATTTGATTAGGTAAACTTGGAAAATGCTAATTTTTTTCATACTTTTTCAAGTTTGTCCGTTCATAGTAGCAAACTTTACTTAAAAAATATGAAATAAGTGATTACATTCTAAAAGTACATTATCTTGTGAAGAGATTGGCATTTCTTTTAATCAAATCGGACAAAAATTACCGGAGTTATTATATAAATAGTATAACAGTCGTGTTATATTTTTTATATATGTCATCTCATCAAATGAACTTTTAGTTCAATAAATTTCAGAATTTTTGATGGATATTGATTGTTTATCAAAAACTATGTCAATTTCACGTTTGAGCGACCACCAGAAGTTGACCAATGTTTGCGCAAAGAGAAATAATAATATTTGCAATAAACACAAATATTAGCCGACTTCTGGAAGTCGTGCAAACGTGAAATTGACACATTTTGTAATAAACAATCAAGATCCATCAAAAATTTTGAAAATTTTTGAACTAAAAGTTCATTTGATGAGATGACATATATAAAAAATATCACTCGACTGTTATACTATTTATATAATAACAACGGTAATTTTTGTCCGATTTGATCAAATGATGACTCAATCTCTTCACAAGAGAACAGACTTTAAGAATATTATCACTTATCCTATATTTTTTTATTAAAGTTTGCTACTAGAAATGGACAAACTTGAAAAAACATGAAAAAAATTCGAATTTTCCAAGTTTACCTCATCAAAACTCATAGCATATTAAGTCGAATAATAGATATATGTATACCGTTTTAAAGGTCCATCTCTCCTCTTTCCAACAACAGATTTAAATTTTAGAAATCGGGTCAGAAATGTTTGGGTAATACAGAAATTTGCGCGGAAAGTCTGAAAAACAGTTTTTGTCAAATAAAAAAAGTTTGGAGGGTTCGAGAAATATAAAAAAGGTATTTTTGAGTTCTCCTCAACTAACTGAACAAGATGGACTATGTAGTTACTCGGGTGTATTTTTACTGTCGCACCGTGTAATTATTAGGAATATCTCTAATATATAAAATTCTCGTGTCACGGTGTTAGTGGTTAAACTCCTCCGAAATGGATCGACCGATTTTCATGAAATTTTGTTTGCATATCGGGTAGGTCTGAGAATCGGACAACATCTATTTTTCATATCCCTAAATGTTCAAAGGGCGTGGCAAAACGTTAAAATTGAATATTTAAGCACATATTGATCGTAGACGAATAAAATTTGGTGGGTAAGTCATAGAATCGACAATCCCACCAAAAATGGGCGTGACAACCCTCTCCCTTCAAGTGATACCTATAACTCTTAAACTACTGAACCGATTTTAACCATTCTTTTTTTGTTCGAAAGCTTATCAGGTTTAGATGGTTTAAAAAAAATTCGATATAGCAAAAAGTAGGCGTGGCAAACCTTTAAAATTTAATATTTAGGGACATAGTGATCGTAGTGCAATTTGGTGGATAAGTTCATAGAGTCGATATCGACAAACTCACCAAAAATGGGCGTGACAACCCTCCCCTTTTAAGAGATACCTACACATACATACATACATAATTGGTCATTACAACCCTTCAGTCAGGCCTATTGACCTAGTTTCTCAGATAGAGATACCTATAAGTCGGCTAATTCGATGGTTTATAACTACATATGTACATACATAACATGTATGTCTGTTAGTTACACTGTTACAACTTCGTCAGTGCTCCCATGATTCGAAGCTCTTATTGTTATTCTTTGGATGCCTCACCTAAATAACGTACCGACTTCAATTTAATTTTGAACTAGATAGATACATAGATACGTACACTTACATATAGTAAGTTATTTATTTTTATATAACTGTTTTATGCAGCGTATTACAATAAATATATAATGTGACCTGTTTTGGGCAATAAAAAAAAATCAATTTTGGACGGAACGAAGTTTGCCGGGTCAGCTAGTAATTTTATAAAATTTACTGTTTTTATATATTTTTATAAAAATTATTTTTAATAAAAATATTTTTTATTTTTATTTTTATATTTATATTTTTTAGATTAAAAAATACATAAAAGTACATATCGTCGTCGAAAATCCAAAAGTACGTATCAGCAAAAAAATCAAAATCGAGTTTTTGATTGATTATGATTCGTAAGGTTATCTAACATATCTCTACCAATTTTTAGATTTTTGCTACCAAATATAACGTTTTTATATCAACAATTCAAAATGACGTACCATATGAAGTATATTTTATTTTATAACGTTTTTTGCTTCTCCTGTAAAATTCGAAAAAGTGGTGTTATGTACTTTTGGATTTTCGACGACCATATATGTAAATGTACATATCACTCCTTTATTGCAACATAGTCATATCTCAAAAAAACTTGAACTTGGCAAAATGCGATTTAAGTTTTCAAGACATAAGTCCTATGATCTAATTGCCGCAAACACTTTTTGCTATAACTTCGGTTCAGCTTGGTATATAAAACTGATTTTTTTTTTCAACATGTACAGAAGGTCTAAAAGAGAAGTTTTGCTTAAGTAACTACAAATTTTTAATTTTTTGAGATATGACTATGTTGCAATAAAGAAGCGATATGTATGTATTTGTATGTTTTTTTAAATAAAAAAAAATTTTTTAATAATTATTTTGATGCTAAAATTTCTTATATTTTATTGTAGGACTTCGTAGCTCCATTATGTAAATTAAATCTTTTATTTTTACGTTAAAAATTTAATTATTTAATTTAAAAATTTTATTAAAAATATAAAAAACTTGCCTTGCTTTCAATAGGAATGCTGAGAAGAAAGATGCTTTTAAAACGATCATGAATTACTTTCTGCTTTTCCTCCCTATAAATAACTGTTGAAGGCGAATTGCTTAGAACCTACATATTCTTCCAAATCTGATTCCACTTTCCATTTTTTTTTAATCGAATGTTTTAAACTATATAGTTGAATATTATTTTAATTTAAAATCTTTTGCGTTCTGCATTAGTATTATTATTATTATTTAATATGATATTTTTTTTAATTTTATTTTATTCGTATGTTTACTTTATAGAAACACTTTCGCTACTGAACTTGAACATTTTTGCAATAGACCATGAAAACATTTACAATAATCAATTTTATTTTATATTTTTTATCCTGTCTGGTGTCTTATGAATTTACAAAAAAAAAAAAAAAAACTCACAAAACCGCTATAATTGTTAGAATTAAGCGTATATTAGCAGAGCTCTTAAGGAATGCATTCTCTTTTGTAATATTTCAAAAAGACTTTAATGTTTAATGTCAAATGATAGCGGTAGCAACAGAAGACCAACACATATAAAAATTAACCTTTGTTTGGTTGTTTCCGCTATTATAACATTCCTTTAAATTGAAGTAAAATTGATAAGTCATAAGGGGGTGGTTTAACACACATTGTGGATAGTTGTTTCTGTATAGCCCCCTTGTTCGAAATTGTATGTAAAATGAAATCAACAGTTGTTCGCTTTTTTGTATTATTATCATTGTTATTACATTCCATCACACAACATACTATATACACACACATATACATACACACATACATATGTATATACATATGTATGTATGTATATATATTTATTATATCTCTATACAAGTATTGCTGTCATAATTACTAACATTTGTTAACGTTAATGCGTGTCCAGGCATTTATTAAAAACAGACAAGAAAATACTGAAATGACATGTCCTGTCATCATTTGGAGGTATTTATTTTCGATTTGGTTTGTTAGAAGTGCACAAATCTAAATTCATGCAAATAATTTGTCTAATTTGCAAAAGATAAAAACATGTGATTGCACAAAATACAAAAAAAAAACGAAACCATTCAAGATAAACGATTTAGATTATGATAAAATATATATATTATCGTTAGTTATTTGCAAAAATTTACTTTAATTATATCGTATAATATATGTATGTATGTAAAAGTAAATGGTATAGAAAAGTTTAAGAAATAATAATTATAAAAAAAGATTTTGTACACATAAACAAACATTAAATTTTTTTTGTAATAATTTCACTTTTTTTTTTTTAAATAAATATATTCGTTGTTCACCTTATTTGAAAAGAGCTTCAAAATAACGTTCAGTTCTTTTGCAACATTTCTAAATATGGCCACACTGTTATTTCATATTCGTAAAGAACCGCTTACACATCTGGCATCTCTATAGTCAACACGTGTGGTAGCGATCTGTCAAAAACATCAGTTGTTTAGTTTTGTTTTCTTTATCCAAAAGCAGTGATGCCAACTCTTAGGACACCAAACGCGTGAAAAAAAATTAAAAACGGGCTAAAACGGGCTAAATTGAAAAAATTACGTTTTTAGTACAATACAATTTCATTTTTTTCAAAAAAGCGCAAAAGGGGGCTAAAATTAAAATAGTCTTTTCAGATAAAAACACCACCAGGCCACAGTGTTACAAGTCTTTATCCATTTCTTAAAAAAGGGATCTGTCTCCCAAATTTTACGATATCTTTGCGTGTAGCGCTCCATCTAAACATTGCATAACATTTACATTAAAGACACATCCAAGAATATTAAATGATCACTTACATAAAGTTATACAATGCCTAATTATTAGGTAAATACAATTTTAAACTTTCAGAAAAGCTTGTGTTTCTCGGTACTTTTGTTAATTCTATGTAAATGACAAAAGAAGAAAACAAGAAAAAGGTGAAAAAGGAGATGCCACATTGGCTTACAATTCGACATTGCCTGAGAAACATAAGATAATATTGTCATACAGAGTTAAAGGAAAAACGGGCTAAAAGGGCTAAACAAAAATACTGAAAAGCGCTAAAATTGCGCGTTTTTTAGTTTAGGGCTAAAAATTTTTTTTGGCGTTATAAGTACTTCAAAAAGGGCTAAATCTAGCCCGAAAAGGGCTAAGTTGGCATCACTGTCCAAAAGCATAAACTTAATTAAAGAGTGTTACATTAAAAAATAGAAAAAAATTAATTATAATGTTAAAAAAACCAAAAAATAAAGAAAAAACTGTTGCGGAAAAAATTGCCGACACTTTATTGCATCCAAATGAAAGCGGCAGTGATAGTGAATCGGAGGAAGAGGCCACAGCAGCGCGTGTTATTGATTATGATGATAATGAATATGAACTGCCACAAGCGGGTACCACGGAATTTAGAAAACGTAACGTTAAGTTATTAGCCGACCAAAGTGCCAAATACAAAGGGAAAATAGCCTCCAGAAAAGATTTTGAAACCAGTAGTGATGAAGTTAACAGTGATAATGAGGAAGAAGAGGAGGAAGACTATGAAAATTCCGATTCTTCAGACGATGAAAATGCTTTGAATTCCTTCAATAAAGCTTTAAAACAAAATAGCAAAGCTGAGTACGAAGACAGTGACTCCCAGCAAGACGACATTAACGAGGAAGCAATGGATGAAGAGCAGTCATCCGATGAAGATGAAGACGGCGATGACGATGACGATGACATGGAAGATGACATCGACAGCGATGAACACGATGATGATACGGAAGTTGTTAGTAAAGTGAATCATGAAGCTGAAATTCAAAAAGGCTTGAGCGTACAAAACCAATTACGTTTATGGGAACGTCTGTTGGAATTGCGTATAAGTTTGCAGAAAACTTTAAATAAAACAAATCAATTGCCTGCTCCCCAAGAGATTAACGATCTAAACGTTAGCAATGCTAAATACAAGGATATACAACAGGCAACCTGCAAGCAAACTTGTCAATTGTTACAAAATCTCTTGTCTCTGCAACGTAATCTGTTTACACAATTCCCAGAATTGGACAAAGCAATGAAACCGTGCCTAAAAAGACCATTCCCCTTTAAGGACAATAACCAAAACGAGCCGCCTTTAAAGCAATTCAGTGAATATTTGCAGGAAAGTTTTGATAGTTTTAGCAGTTATCGCAATAATGTTCTACTAAAGTGGGACGATCGCACCAAACTTTTGCAACCGGGCGCAGGCAATAAAAAGAGAACCTTAACGGAGGAATACGATATTATCAAGAAAATTGATAATGCTTTAATAAATAAAACTGTGCTTAAAGAAAAGTCTCAACAATTGAAAACCAGCACCAAAGACAATGAAAATGAAGAGGATGTTGTAAGGAACAACCCCAATATCTATGATGATAGCGATTTCTATCATCAACAACTAAGAGAATTAATAGAATATAAAGCCAACACCTCAACTAGTATGAGTGAAGTCACTAAGCAATTTGTGGAATTGCAAAAACTCAGACAGAAAATGAAGAAAAAAGTTGATACCAGAGCAAGTAAAGGCAGAAAATTACGGTAATTTGTTTTAAATTTTATTTTTAAATCATTTAGAAAATTAATTAAATTTATATTTTCCATTTTCGTTTAGCTATATTGTGCACAATAAATTGATTAATTTCATGGCTCCCCATGATAATTACACTTGGACCATGGATTCCATCGATGAATTAAGTAAGTCTCTATTCGTGTAATTGTAATAAGAAAGGATGGGTGGGAAGAAAAATAAAATAAAAAGAACCAACTTTTTTTTATGAATATATTTTAATATTTAATAATTCGTTTTATTTTTGAAAATGATAAAAAGAAAAGAAAAATTAGTACAATAAAAAAATTAATTTAATTTTTCTCTTTTATTGCTGATCAGCAACATCATCGATCAGTCAGTATTTAATGTTTAATTTAATAATCTTTCTATATTGTTTGTTTGTTTATTTAATCAATAAAATTTTACACAAATTTAAACATGTAAATTAAAAATTGTAGAAAAAGGAATTATATGTAGCTAACATAGCCTATTATTTTTTAACCATGTTAATGTTATTTGGATCTGTAGTTTAGAAGTTTCTTGGTTTTTTCTTTGTTTTTGGTGTGTGTTGTCTAAAGTTTAGGGAATATTGTAAACAAATTCATCATGTATAAATGTGTACAAAGTGTTGTAATAGGCAAATGGTATTGAAAATTAGGAGAATTGTTGTTCTAGATTTCTTGTTCTTGTTTTGCTTTTACATATTTGAAGTGTGTAATATTGTATGTAGTTTGCTTTAAGTTTTCCGTTTTCTCATTTTTTCATTTTGTTTTTGTTTTCTTATTTTGTGTGTGATTCCTTTCTTTTGGTATAAATAAAAACTTAACAGTTTTATTTTTATTTATTATTTCCTTTTGTTTAGATTACTACAAGTATAAATATTTGTTTTATTTTATTAATTGTAAATTACTTTGTGATTTTATTCATTAATAATATTGTAGTTACCATTATCGCCATTCGAAATCGGTCAGCTTATGTGGGTCACAACGTTAATCCTGGAAAAAATTATACTCTATTATGACCGATATATTTTCGATTTCGTTGAATTTAATTTAAAGACCATTTGAAATACAACTTTGCAAACAGTAAACCATTGTGACCCGGGGCATAATCTTTTAATCGTATAACTTTTTTTTATCATTTCGTACAAATATTACTACTATATTTTTGTTTCTTTTTTTTTCTTCTTTATTAATTTAGTTTAAATTTATGTATTATTATTATAATAATTTATATTTATTTTATATTATATTCGTCGTAACATTTATCAATTTTAAGTTTGAGTGTGTATCTGTGTGTGTTTGTTTCAAATGTATGTATGTATTGTAAATGATTATGAACATTGTGGTTGGTACATATATATGTTTTGTTTGTTCCTTAAAAGGGATAGATAACTTGCGAAATAGCCACTCGTTTTCTTTACAAAGATTCGTTGAAGCAATTGTGAAAATTTTATTCAACAAAATATGAACCCAATATCTCTCGATCTTTTTGATTAAAATTAGCCGTTTTTTTCTTTTCTTTTGTCTAATAATTATTAGCCGAATGAGTTTTATGGTATAATAAACATTTTAATTATCTTAAATTATCTTAGTTATAGAAAACATACATATATTTATATAAAAAGAAAAAGATCCATATATGTACATATTCGTAATATATAACAGATAAATTTATAGAAATATTTTTGTAAAATATTAATTCAATGAGTTTCAAATAATAAAAATCCATAAGAAATACTGTGATGTTTGGAAAATATCTAAATAAATACATACAAAAAAAGTCTAAAATTAACAACATTTTAAAACAATTTCGAGTTTCAATAAAACATAAATAAATAAATAGAAATTCGTTAAACAAAATGAGATAATATTGCACTAAAATATTAAATTGAATAAATAATATGCGAATATATCGAAATAAAAAGTATTTAAATTAACACTATAAATAGTAGAGAAAAACCTGCCATGCAGTGGGTTCGTAAGAATTCCATTAAAATGTATATTCGAAAAGCATACACTTTACATATATGCTTGTATATGTAAACGTGTAAGATTAGGAAAAAATAAAGAATTATATTACTAGACTAATTATTGATAGAATTTTTGAGTAGCAAAGGTAAACCAGTTTTGGTTTTTGATTTTGAAACCAATATGGTTGCAGTTTTACCCGTTACACCCCCGGCTACTGTAACGCCAGTAGCGCCTGCAGTGACACCACCACCAATACCCCCTGGAGCACTTTTGGCCGGCGAGACAATAAAAGTAGCAGGGTTATTAGTTTGCGATGTTGTATTAGGTTTAAACTGGCGTTGCTGCTGAAGTTTAAGCTCCTGTAATAGTTGAGTATGTTTGTCTAATGCTTTTTGTAAATGAGATGTTTTATCACTGCTATTGATAGTTGTAGGCTGGAGGCTTTGATAAATTTTTAAGGGATCATGACATGTTTCATATAATGATTGCAACTGGGATTGTATGGATGTAACGTTGGAAAGTGTACTTTCCGTATCCATTGCACACGGTAAACCTAAACTGGGTTGTAAATAATTTCTCAAAGAAGTCGCATTTTCTTCAGAAATCTAATGAGACAGAATTTGATTTTATGTTAGCGATACCTTCTTTGAAATATGCATTCATTTTAACAAAATCTTACTTTTTTATAATAATTTATAGTCTCTGTATCTCAAGTGCTTTTGGGTGGATGTATAACATTTTCCATATCCTTTTGCACAGCAAACAACTCGGATAAGTGCTTAGCAAACAGAACATTCAATTCACTCATTTTAGCCATCTAAAATTAATGAAGGGACAAAGCATTAGAATTTTTAATATTAAATTTAATAAATATTTACCGCCTGGTCGTTGCATTTTTCTCTTAGGTTCATATTGGCTGCCTTTAATTCTAGTTCTTGATTCATAAGCTCATTTTGTAATGATTCGTTGCGTGCTTTCAGAACGGCCAATTCACGTCTTAACTCTTCAACCAATTCACTACTCACCGCTCCGCCCACCGAAGCAGGAACTGGAGCTCCGGCTCGTATTAGTTCAATTTCACGTTTAAGACGTATATTCTCCTCTTTGTAAGTATGTAACTGGCGTTTCCATTCATCTACATTAGCTGTAGATTCCTACAGAAAAGAAAACTTAATGACATCAAATTGAACCGAATGAAAAGCTTTGCATATCTTACTTGTAAAGCGCTAGTCAAGCGTAAATTGTTATTTTTAAGAGTAGCCAATTCGATTTCCCACTTTTTAGCATTAGCACAGCTGTAATAAATATGACAGAATGTTTAATTAAGTCTCTTGGATTCTATAATTTTGTAAAAAACCTTTGAGCCAAAGCCATTTTGAGTCGTTCGTTCTCATATTTCAATTGTTGTTCGCTCGTTGGCGGACCACTGCCAGTGTGCATACCCACAACACTGCCACCACTACCGCCGCCTGAACTAACATTAACCATAGGTGCTGGTGAAGGTGCCGTGACATGTTCTGATTTGCTTTCGGCGGCAGTTGTTAAAAGCTTGTGAGATGGACTATCAGGATTAGCATTTTGAGTATTAGTGTTTGACATATTGGGCGGTTCCACAGTGTGAGGATCAACCATAGTAGCATTGTCATTTTGTTGCATTGCAGCGGTTCTAGAACTGATGGGTGATGTATTGGCCGATGTGGTAGGTGTCACCGCTGCAGACCCTTGAAAAAGGTTTATTAGTATTATTTAATAAAAGGAGTTGAATGTTTGAAGGAAATTTACCATTGGCAGACTTCAAGGCATTTTTAGTTGCTTCTTTGACTTCTTGGAATTTTTCAACAAACTAAACATTATCGTAGGAAGAGAACACAATAAATAGCATCAGAAAAAATGTATTACTTCAAAGCATTTATACCTTTGTCAGTTCAGCTTCGGAGGAAAACCCCAAACCATACACTGTATTGGCTCGCACGTCGCTCCATTGGCCAAACTTTTGAGATGTTTGTGTAAACGTCATATTGGGTGTGATAGTGGAATTAATCACTGCCTTGGTACCTTCTACACTTATAATTCGATACAAATTGCGTGAAGAATCGTAGAAAAATGATACATTGACCGCCTTCATACTGGCTGTTATCCAGGTGCGTTTCGTCTTCGGATCAATATGGAAAACATGCGCCTGGCAGGTGAATATTGGTTGCTCGCTGCAATAAATAGTAAATCATAAAAGAAAGAAAAAAAGTAACACCCACATCGTTTAGGCCCCACTAACGTATTACATATTTCTGGGTAATAAATTTATTTCCTACTCCCCACCACCAACACCCCCATTCACATCTTCATCACATCACGTCACTATACATTTAAATTCAAAGAACTTTTTAAAATAGTTGTGTGTAGTTGATTACTATTATTATTGTTGTTGCTGTTTACTTATTCACGGTACTCAGGGGAACCGTAAAATCTTATTTTTTACTTCTACTCAAAATAATATGCCTTGGAAAACAAATTGCCAATTAAGAAGAATACAAAAGTATTTTCTTTATTAGGAAAACTCTCACAAAAACAACAACTGGATACCAACGTAGTCAGGCAGCTGTCTAATATTCCATTTTGGATTCTTTTTCGCACTTCTGCCTGCTACTCCCCTTGGTATTTTCGATAGCAATAAAAATCAAGAGTTTCTCTTGTTAACATTTTTTTTTTTACCAAATCTCTTTACTTATCCAAAAGGCTCTTTTGCATTACGAAAAGAAATTTTACAAATAAATTGTATTTACCCCATTGTTGTAAGTAGATATTTTTATATTTATTCGGCTTTTCGGAAAAATTTGCAAAAAATACACCGATTTCGATTTTTCCAAATTTTTTGTATGTCAAACAATTGACTATAGTAAAAAAAAGCACAGGGTTGTATTAAAAAGTACTTGCTTAGCAAGGAATTCCAGTTACAGAGGACCAAATATACACAGAAAAAAATTCATTTATTTATTTTTTATCAAATATGTAATTAAGAACATACTTTAAATAGATTGCATTATTATTAACGTTAATGATTCTAGAGCTTCTAATTGTAATACTAAAAGCAATTATTATTAATATATTTATTTACATTTTATTGTAAATAACAAATGAATAAACATTAAAATAGATCTGTTCATAAAACAATTTTTATTCAACATGAAAAATTAGCAATTTAAAACACAATATCTTTTAATAATTAAAGCATGGCAATTCCATACTGCCTTACCATTCGAGAGTAGTTGCTAAAAATAGTATGAGAGAGCAAGTACATATTCTCTCTTTGTATGACAATTGAATTCAGTGTCATTTAATTGAAATTCCCTTTTAAGCTATTCGTAAACATTGGCAGTGTTACACTTTTTGCATCAATTTATTTTAGTAGCAAAAACCGCTCCTTACATTTTCAACGCTGTTTCAAAGAAAAAGTTTAGTAAAATATGGCGACCGGGCAACATTAGGAGAATTTTTATATTAATTTTTCATGTTTTTTAAGAAAAAAGTTTATAGAAACCTATAGAAAATGTGTTGATATCAATTGTGAATGAATTGTAAACAACAGCGTGTAAAAATATGTAAGTTTACTGCCAGAAAAAAATCGAAAATTGCCAATGTGCAAATCGTAGTGTAGACATTTGACGAATGAAAAAGCAAAAGCAAAAAATACAAGTGAAAAAAAAGCAAAGTTGACTGAGCTCTGTTGACGGTGACTGAACGTAGACCTAAAACATTGCCAGAAGCAGAGGAGCCAGTTCTCTTTTATGTGTTTGTTAGTGTGTTAGTGCATCATATGTCAAATTATTTTTGCCCAAAAGCACAAATTAATAAAATAAATCACTACAGAATTATGTGAAACAACAACAATAAAGGAAATTTGCAAAAATAAAATCTAATAAAGAGTTAACATAAAGGGAATGTTTGTTGCTCATGTCGTTATTCAATTGTAATTTTTAATTCAAATTGGAATTTTTGTATCTTATAAGATTGTGGTGTGATAGTGGTGGTGGTGGTTTGTAAGCGAACCATGTAAAAAATGTAGGTTGGCGTTGGCGTTAAGATTTCCTTTCTATAACTACGCCCATGATAGGAATTATACGAAAAAATTCTATAATAATTTATTAAACTCTTTGCTTAAATTTATCCTTTTGTGTCATTGTTTAATTGTTTTAATATTGTATAGTTTTCATATTGAATGAGTTATACATAAAATGTGGAACATGATGTGCGACGTGATGCCAACAATATCGGAGGACAGCATCTCCCAAAGATCGTCACAATTCAGTGGCGAAGATGCCAACTTTGAACAACTTATGGTGTCAATGCTCGACGAGCGTGACAAGTTGATGGACAGCTTAAGGGAGGCTCAAGAACGACTCAGCGAAACGGAACAAAAGCTGCACGAAATCGAAAAGGAAAGGGACAGTTTACAACGCCAAATAAATGCAAATTTACCGCAGGTATTACCAAAGTCAATCAATTTAAAATCTATCCAGCAATATTTCCTTCTAAATCAAATAATTTTTTTTTAAATAGGAATTTGCAACATTGACCAAAGAGCTTACACAGGCCCGAGAGACGTTATTGGAACGAGATGAAGAAATTGGGGAACTTAAAGCTGAACGCAACAATACCAGGGTAAGAAACGTATTAAATTGATAAGGAATGTGTTTTAATTAAGTTGTAATTGAATATTGTAGCTTCTTCTGGAGCACTTGGAGTGTCTAGTATCGCGACATGAGCGTTCCTTACGTATGACGGTCGTTAAACGTCAAGCGGCTGCTCAAAGCGGTGTGTCCAGCGAAGTAGAAGTATTAAAAGCATTAAAGAGCCTGTTTGAACATCATAAGGCTCTAGATGAAAAGGTGCGTGAACGCCTACGCGTATCACTAGAGCGCAACAATGCGTTAGAAACTGAGCTTAATTCAACCAAAGAAGAGGTATGATTAGAACCCTATATTTAAGTAATTTCACTCTTCATATTGCTTTCATATTTCTTTAGCTCCAACAATACAAATCAGGTGCAATGCAAGCTTTACGTGATAATAATACCGAAAATGGAGTCAGCGAAAAGGTGTGCTTTCTCATCAGCATTTTGTGTAGCAAAAAATTCTTTTAAAATTATTCTCTTTGTATGATTTTTAGAATTCATTAACCTTAAACGGGGAAAGTAATGATTCCTCATCTATAAATGCGGCCAATGATTACGCTGCTAAAACTCATGAACTGCAGACAATCATTGAAAAGCAGGCAAGTTTCAATAGATTTTTTTCTTTAATCCTTTATGTCCATTTTTAACATTTTATCGTAATTTACTTGGTAGACTTCTGAATTATCGGAATGGCAGCGAAGAGTTTCAGCTCTTAAAAACAAATGCGATGAATTGGATGAGAGTTTAGCCAAAGTTCAAAAAGATTACATGAAATCGCAGGAGCAATGTTCGAAATTACAAAGGGACTTGCGTGAAAATGTAGCACAAAAAGAAGATCAGGTGAGAAAAGCTTCTTCAATTAATATTATACTGCAATTATACTAACGAACATTTTTATTTCTCAATAATCTCGCAAAAATGATTCCATGCAACAATAGGAGGAACGTATAGCCACTTTGGAGAAGCGCTATTTAAATGCACAACGCGAATCAACGTCATTGCATGACTTGAATGAAAAATTAGAACAAGAACTGAGGCACAAAGAGGCGCAATTAAAGGTATTTATTTTTTATTTCCATTTCTCAAACGCATTTTCGTTCCTTACTCTCTGTTTAATTTTAACACTATTCGTTAATTCATTTCTTTTCGTCTTTTGTTAAAGTTACACGAGGAGAAGATTAGTGCCATTGAAGAGAAATTGGAATTGGCCGAACAGAAATTGGCTCAACAAGCCAAATTGCAGCCAGATATGGAAGAGCAACTTAAAGCACGTATGGAAGCTTTAACAAAGGTAGGAAACAAGGTATGAATGTGTATCGTATGCGTCAAAGAGGAAATCAATGAAAAAAGCGTAAATTTCAAATTCTTTCAAACTTAATTATCTTAATTTGTCTTGTATAATTATTTTTTTTTTTTTTTTGCATAGATTTTTTGAAAATACTTAAAAAAAAAACGATACAAAAAAAATCCTGGTTATGAAAACAATTTCTATTATATTGTACATGTATATGTTTCTTTTTCGATTAAATTTGTTTTTCCTCTGAACGCACTGGCCCAAAATCAAACAAAACATAAAACAACAAGTACAACCAACCAACCAACCAACCAACAACATACTTATATGCACCATAATAATAAATAAAAGACATTAATTTATTCAACTTTATATCCCCATTTATAGTCACAAATCATATTATTTCTTTTTTTTTTGTTTTTTTTTTGTTTTTTGTACATTTTACATTCTATATTTACATACGTTCAATCATGCACTATTTTTGAGTACATTCTTTGCGTTGCATTTTTCATTTGTTTATTATCAGAATGAAATTTATGTGCGAGACGATATTAAAAATAGTTTTCCGTTTTATGTTTATGAATTTAGGCTCAAGAGCGTCATGGCTCTGCTGAAGATCGAATACAACGATTGGAAGCCAATTTGGAGGAGAAGAACGCAGAAGTGGTCAGACTTAACCAAAGACTAAAAATGAATGAAGAACATAATATACGATTATCTTCGACGGTCGACAAGCTATTGTCAGAGTCAAATGAACGTTTGCAAGTGCACTTGAAAGAACGTATGCATGCCTTGGACGAGAAGAATGCTCTGACACAGGAATTGGAAAAGGCTCGTAAAGTTGCAGAAGAACTACATCATGAGAAGAGTGAAATAATGAAAGAGCTTTCAAAGACGCGACTAGAAATTGAAAACTTCAAAAGACAATTGCTGCAACAGGAGATTGCTTACAATATTCAACAAACAGAGGCTCTAACGCGCAGCTTGTCGCCAAGCAGTGTGGTGGATGGGCCGCAAGCATTTTCACGCAGTGCTTCCCATGCCAGTTTTGAGACGCACTCCTTACGACGTAACAAATCCCGTTTACAGGAAGAAAGCGAGAAATTTCATCGTTCGATGGCCGAACAGGAATGGGAAAAACTACAGCAGGCACATGCTCAGCAAGCAGCTTATGAAATTTCAGCTGCTGTAGCAGCAGCTGAATGTGAGGAAGCTCAGGCAGCGCTGTTCGGAGATGCCGATATGATGTCGCCTACGGGTCATACAGACGCCCAAACTTTAGCCATGATGTTGCAGGAGCAACTGGATGCCATAAATAATGAAATAAGGTAATCAATCCGTCGCTATTTTTCTATTTAATATCATATAAAATAATAATTCTTTCATTATTCTATCGCAATATCAACAATAGATTAATACAAGAAGAAAAACAATCCACAGAAGCGCGCGCAGAAGAACTAGAATCACGTGTAGGCAGTTTAGAGCATGTAAACTTATTAGCACGCGGTAGATCTATGGATCGTCAAAGCCCACCTATGAGTGGTCGCAGCACACCCAACAGTCCTAACAGAGATTTTATGCAAAAATACCATACAGTAAGCATCTGAGCATAATTGCAATCAAATGATACATTTAATAACGTATACATTTTCAGCTCAATCTCCCTGTTATGTCTAGTGATGTCTCGCGTGATGATATTCACGGCATGACTTCTAATACGGGAGACTCAAGTTCAGGTGGAGCTGCATCTCCTTTAACTGCACGCTCAATGCGATTGGAACGTGTTGCTCAGGCTCTGGCTCATAGTCAAGAAGAACTTCGAAGACGTTCAATGGGTCTGTCACCCAACCAGCAAATGGCTAATAACTCAGGTCACATGACAATTGCCCACACGGGTTACGGTCTTTCACCTTTAAGCTCTCGTTACGGTAGTCAGGAATCTTTAAGTCGTCATTTCAATACTATGGGTTCAATGTCTATGCTGCAGACACCCACAAACGCAGTCGGTCGCGACGCCGTCTCGGTAGTGCAAAAGAAAAAGGGTATTAAATCTAGTTTAGGAAGATTCTTTAGTAAAAAGGAAAAAGTTAAGGGTGTGAAGGACACATTGCCTGATGGTTCGCCCAGCATGATGTCTATTGGCAATTTGTCAATGGGCTTAAGTGAAACCGAATCAAACTATGATGCAATGAGTATGACAGGAGGCATGATGCCACGTATATCTAGTGTGCCCGGTTCAAAAATTTCTTCAGTCGATTACGGAAGACAAAAGAAGTATACAAAACATGCTCTTTGTAAATATAATAATGCGGATTAATGCTAATTTTTGATTGAACTTACAGGGATCACGATTATAGGAATGATTTATTAGGAGAGGCTATGAAAGCGGGTACACCATTTGCTCTGTGGAATGGACCTACAATTGTAGCCTGGCTAGAATTGTGGGTAGGTATGCCGGCTTGGTATGTTGCCGCCTGTAGAGCTAATGTAAAAAGTGGAGCAATTATGAGTGCTCTCAGTGACACTGAAATACAAAGGGAAATTGGTTTGTAGTGCACGAATAATGCGTACGTTTACAGATATTTTTTAAAATGACTCCAAACAATTATTTTCAGGTATAAGCAATCCTTTGCATAGGCTTAAGTTGCGTCTTGCCATTCAGGAAATGGTTTCATTAACTTCACCCTCAGCACCGCAAACATCACGAACAACTTTGGCATTTGGTAAGTACAACGTACAACACAAAATAAATAGATAAACTCACCATGTTTGTAGCTTTATAGGTCATATAATTGAACGCCAATAAAACAAATTGCATAAATTAATACAAAATAATTGGCAACAGAAGCATTTTTTAAACAAGGCTTGTATATTCTAAATGCATTGTAACCGTTTTTATTTCTATATTAAGGTGACATGAATCACGAATGGATTGGTAATTATTGGTTACCTGGGCTGGGTTTACCGCAGTATCGCACAACATTCATGGAGTGTCTGGTAGATGCTCGCATGTTAGATCATTTAACTAAAAAAGATCTACGGGGACAACTCAAAATGGTTGACAGCTTTCATCGCACAAGTTTGCAATATGGTATCTCGTGCCTAAAACGACTCAACTACGATCGCAATGAGTTAGAGCATAGAAGAAAAATGTGTGAAAATGGTTTATGTGACGTCTTAGTGTGGAGCAATGAAAGAGTTATACGTTGGGTGTCCAGTATTAGTCTAAAGGTTAGCTTTAAATTGAAACATTCAATTGAAATACAAAAATCTTATTTAAATTTGTTATCTACTGTTTAGGAATATGCAAATAACTTGTTAGAATCTGGAGTACATGGAGCTTTAATAGCATTAGATGAAAGCTTTGACGCTCAAGCAATGGCCTTGGCCTTACAAATTCCAACACAAAATGTTCAGGTAATTATACAAATGCATTATGGCCTTCAATTAAGTGATTTGTAAATAATTGTTTGCATGTACATATTTCACATTTAAGGCTCGCCAAATTTTAGATACGGAATTTAATAACCTCTTACAAATTGCCACAGATCGTAGGCCTGAAAATGAGCAGCTCAATAAGTCTTGATCTTATACTCCATCTAACAGTCAGCTACAGTTATACCCCCTCAACGATCCTTAGGCTTTCATTAGCTTGAAAAAATCATATTACATGACTTAATACAATGAATAATTAAAGTGGATAATGAATGTGTGTATAGGTCTGAAAATGTAATATAAACGTAAGCCATGAAGCCTTGTTAAAGACGTCTAAGTGTGTTCATGTTTAAACCAAAATTTAAATGTAACGCAAATGTGAAATTACTATTACTACTATTCTTCTGTTGTTATATACTTAACAAAAACAAGCATATAAATAAGCATACTTATTTTTATTAAGTATGTTATTAAATTTAAAATAATTATAATGCCTACATATTCCTCGAAAATACAATACACATACATTTAACAATGAATGAAAAGTCATGCTTCTTAACACTTTCATGCATTATCACATTCACTAAACCTACTAACTATAAACTATTAAACAACTTTGAAAAATGTATTTCAACTCCTGCAAATAATGAACGCAAACATCAATGAAAAGCTCTTTGGTGGGCTCATACACGTAATCTAATGTAGCGGATAATTACAGCTCAATGCGAACAACTGAAAAACAAACAAGCAAAAACACCAACCAACACTGTATATGTATCTGAACAGATTTGCGAAAAAAATACAACATTTATAAATCTAGGCTTAAAAACATTTCTTTCCCCTTCCCATTTCGCAAGAATAGACAAATGAAACCAATGCAAACCAATAGACAAATAAATTACTATAAAAATACATTAATATATAGACAAACAAACAAGCAAACAAACATACTTAATTAATACATAGATAAAATTTTAATTGACAAAAGGAGAAAAGAAAAGAAAAGAACCATCCATCATTTGGTCAACTCTGTTCGCAGTATGATGATGATTATGATGACAATGACGATGATGATGTTTTGAAACAACAACAGCAAGTATTAAAATTCATAAACAAATAAAACAAACAAAAACAAATTTGTTATTAACAAAAACAACTATAACATAAAATTACAGCTTTAAAAGGCATCTTTTTACTACAACAAAACAAAACAACAAAAAACAAACAAATCATACACACGCATGCATATATTTATTATATGTGTATATAAATTAATGATTAAACAATAATTATGATAATTTCGATTTCTAAACGCCGTTGATAACTAAAAAGGTAAAAAAAAAAACATAAAAACTATTTAAAAATTAACCATAATACTTGTAGTTTCATATATTTGAAAACCAAATATAAAAAAAAAAAAACCCAAGAACAAAAAAACCCGAAATAGAAAAAATAAAAATTACAACAAAAACAACTAAAATTTTATAATAATAAGTTAATTTATACATAGTAAATCAACAAAAGCAAAAAAAAATTAATTTTACAAAATTTCATACATAAACACATATATTTGTGAATTGTTTTCGTTTATAGGTTATAAAAAAAAAATGTAAAAGATTTTTATTTTTTGAAAATACATAAAATCTATGAAATAATGAACTTAGACAAATGAAAAAAAAAACCAGAACACGAAAAGAAAAAGAAATTCGTTATGGAAATATTAATTTCTTTATTACTTAAACTGCCCTCGAAGTAATTTTTTTCTTCTTGTTTTTTTTTTTAAGAAAATCTAAATGATTATTCTTTTAGTACAAAAAGAACAAATAAAAAAATTATAATACGTTTCATTCGATATGTTTGAAAATTAACTAACCAACTCGCAAACTGTATGATTATAAATTAAATTTTTTTTCCAGTGGCATTTAAAAATTTCTTGTGCAATATATAAATCGCTTAAAGTAAATTTTTAAATAAAATAATTTCTTTTTTTTTTTTTTTTTGTAACAATGATTACTATTCTCTAGATATGGCAAATGATGTCACAAATTGATTTTATAAACATCTTTCGACGTTTTTTCGTATATATGTACATCATTTAGACTTTCTTAGAGTATTACAAACCAGGACAGTTTTTTTTTTTTTTTTTTTAAATTTTTTGTTTATTTATCTATTGCTTTGTTGGCAAATAAGAAGCATATCTATTATTGTTTTTTTTTTATTATTGTTTTGTTGTCAATATGTTAATAAGCGCAGTTATAAGTTATTTAACAACTTTTTTTTTTATACAATATTATTTATTTTTTATTATATACCACCTCTTACTTGCTTGGCCTTACTTTTCATATGTATGTATATGTATTTCTATAAAAAAATATTAAGGTTTTTTTCTTATTAATTATAATTTCTAATGAGTTTCTCTAAATTGAATATAATAATTGTGTTAATATTTATTATAGATTTACGATAATCTTTAGCAATTCCCGGAATTTCCAAATACTAATAAATTGCACTCTGTTTAGCCTTTAAATTTTTCTGTATCTAAAAATGAAAATGAAAAAAAAAACAAAAACAAAACAAATATGCTAATATTAAAAATAGTATAACTTTACTAAGATATATTAACTCATATATTAACTATTTAATTACAATTATTATCTATATACATATTATATACAAAAATTATATAGAAGACATTCGTATGTACATAATAATATAAAAAACAAACAAACAAATAAACATATAGTGTGAATTAATTTAAAGAGTATAAAAAAAAAATGAATAAACTAAGCCTTTTTAGGTTTATTTATGTAAAAATATAATAATAATAATATTAATAATAATTATAAAAAATGATGTATAAGCAAAAACAAATAAATAATATATATATTTAACAAATATTAAGTATAAAAATAAATAAATGAATGGATGAATTAACAATCTCGGCGTACTTAAGAAACGTTTGGAATTTTTTCTTCTTAAGTAGCTAATAGCCGCTATAAAAATATTTAATACAAAACTAAACTAAATAAAACCAAAAAAAAAAAAAAAAAACGGAGAAGAAATATATATATATATATATATATACATATATGAATATTACATGAAAATACAAAATATAACAGTTATTAATTGCTGCTTTTCTTAAAATGGAATGAGTAACTTTTAAATCATTTGAATTGAAAAATGGACAAGTAATTAACACAGCTGCCAAGTGTACATATACATATGTAAAGGAGTATGTACTGAAAGGAAATCAAATCATTAGCAACCTGGTAGCAGCGATATTAGAAAATAATCCAGTTTGGTAAGTTCTAAGCACGTATGTAGTTCATTGTAGAATTTGTATTTAGAATTAAATTTTATTACATAATAAACTGCATACTATACACACATAAATTTCATATTAAACAATTACAACTAAGCTAAACATTTGCCAAAGAGTGACTCGTCTGTTGACACATTTTAAACTGAAAAATTATTTTTTTTTTTTTTTTTTTTTTTTTTAACAATAAAAATCAATTGCGTGACCATACCGAGAAATATTAGTTAATTATTCATACATACATACATATGTATGTATATGTGTATATAGGTGTATTTGTATAAATACGGTATGTGTAGTACAAGAATACAACATGCCTTACATACAATGGCCAACGTAAATGATAGACAAACAGAATTTTTCTTATTTGTGTATAAAAACTTAATGTACATACAGTCAACCCTCCTATAACGCGGTGAGTGCGTATCGCGTTGTATGGAAACCGCGCTATATGAAACTCGGATTTAACCGTACAAACCATGCTAATTCTTAGCGCGTTCTATGGCAACCGTTTACCGCGTTGTATGAAAGCCGCCCTATAAGAAACTCGGAATTAGTTCAAATCACATCATTCGTACCGCATTATATGGAGACCAAGACAAGATAAATTATAAATTATTTTTATTGAATTAAAGAGTTCATATAAGTATTGATAAAAAAAAAAAAAAAGTGATACAAAAACTAAACTAAAAAACTGTTTTCCAACAAAAAAAAGAAAGATTTTTGTAAAATTACGTACTTTTTCAACATTCATCCTCACTGTCAGATATGAGTTGCAGAAAAATTTTTAGAAAGACTTGGTCACCACCAAAACGTGTGGTGTACTGTGAAAGAGTTCTGAGATGACTGAAATCGATGTTGTAGACGGCTATGAGATAAGTTGGCATGTTTATATAAACATATTATTTATATACATATGGGCAATTTCGTGTCAAGTGACCCAATTTTTAAAATCGATGTCTTCCGATTTGGATGAAATTTGCACCAAGGTTAGTACTATTGGATAGTTGGCCAGACACAAATTTTCAGCTCTATCAGTCAAGAACTGCCGGAGTTAGAGGGGGTCAAAGTTGGACATTTTGGTCATACAGGGTTTTTTTAAAATGTGTGTAACTTTTCACCTATTGGTCCTAGCAAAAATTTTCCAAAGGATATTAGATGGCTATTTCTTCAATCTTTCCAAAAATAATTTTTTTAATTTTTAAAAAAAAAATTTTTTTTATTTTTTTTTTAAAATAATTTTTTTTTAATTTGTTTTCAATTTGGGCCCTTTTTTTTTTTTTTTTTTTTTTTTTTGCTTAAAAGAAAGCTTATAAAATTTCCTTTAAGGCCTTCATAATCGCTGAATGGGATGCGAGTGGGATATCTATCAAAAAAATTATTTTTTAACTCAAGAATAAGATTTTTTAATATTTGGCACATGTACCATTTTCATTTTCCCCCATTTCTTTTCGAAATGGAGTTTTTTTTATTTTTCCTCAAAAGAAAACTTAGACCATTTCCTTTAAGGTCTTTGTGGGCACTTAGTAGCAAGAGGCATATCTATAAAAAAAAATATTTTAACACAAAACCAAAGTTTTTAAATTTTACCATATGCACTATATTTTTTTTTAATGGATGTTTTTTTTTTTTGCTCAAAGAAAGCTTAGTTCTTTTCCTTTAAGAGCTTTGTGGTCACTTAATGGGATGCGAGTGGAAAAACATCATCCTCTTCTGCATTTGGACTTTCTGGCCATCGATTCGAACAGACACCCAGTCTTTCATTCCTGGCATCATTCGACTCATATCATCTCGCTGATAAAATTGAGCTACTAGAGCTTCAGTTTCGCACGCTAAAGTTTTTCCACCCGCATCTCTTTAAGTGACCACAAAGCTCTTAAAGGAAAAGAACTAAGCTTTCTTTGAGCAAAAAAAAAAAACATCCATTAAAAAAAAATATAGTGCATATGGTAAAAAAAAAATCCATTAAAAAAAATATAGTGCATATGGTAAAATTTAAAAACATTGGTTTTGAGTTAAAATATTTTTTTTTATAGATATACCTCTTGCTACTAAGTGCCCACAAAGTACTAACCTTGGTGCAAATTTCATCCAAATCGGAAGACATCGATTTTAAAAATTGGGTCACTTGACACGAAATTGCCCATATATATCTCGGCTCTGCTTTTGCGTCAAAAATAAAACTGATATTAAACCCTCGTACAACATCTAGTTACTAGTCATTCACAGGCTGTGCGGAAGGAACTTATTGGATGTTGTTGAACGGAAACCGCACAGTAAGAGGACTGTCGCAATATCAGCTCTGTGTTATGAGGAAACCGTGTTATATGGAAACCGCGTTCTGAGAGTACCGCGTTATAGAAGGGCTGCCGCAATTTCAACCCCGCGTTATATGGTAACCGCGTTCTGAGGGTACCGCGTTATAGGAGCGTTTACTGTACATACATACGTACATTCATTATTTCAAACAATCGACATTCAAACAAAAATTTACACAGATTTATTATACATACAATAATTGTATGTAAGTACAATGTATACCTTTCGTTATAAAGTTATGTATAAAGAGACATTTCATCTGATTTGATTTCATTCAATAAAACATGAAATATCAAACAAACAGCAGCAGTCCCACCAAAAGCCAAAGAAGAGAGAAGAGGTAAAGATACAACCGCCGACAATGGTTGATGGTGATATTACGATGATAAAGTCTACGTAGTATGTATGTATGTATGTATGTTTATGTTTGTGTGTATTTTTAACTGTCACCTTTTATGGCTGTCTCTATAAGCCTATATGTATAAATATGTTTATACATACATATGTACATACATACATACATTTGTGCATGTTATTCGAAATTCTGCTTTTGTTTTCAAACAAATGTTTTGCGCAATTCGCAACTTATTTTTGTATATTTACATTCTGTTTTAAAATTGTTTTTATTGTTGTAATATAGAGGGGTTGTAAGAGTACTAAATGTCTGTCTCTCTAGCTACGTGTGTATGTATGTATGTATATAAATTAATCAGACTTTGTTCCCACACTCTAGTATAAAATGTTATATATGTACGTACAAACATATGTATATTTACAACATACAACATTTATTGGTTGCCTTATTCTTGCACCGTATGTTTGTTATATGTATGTACATATACATGTATGTATGTATGTTTTTTGTATGACTTGAATGTTTGCTTCTAATAAGTGGAAGTGTAGTGTTTGTAAATAAAAAACTAAAAAAAAAAAAAATTCAAATTTAATTTTTTTTCGTTTTTGTTTATTATTTTATTTGCTAAAAATAAAGATTTATTATGTATTTATTTGACTTAAATGTTTTATTAGCTTGTTTATGTTTTAATATTGTCAAAGAGTGTAGTAGTTTTGATTCCATTTTGGCCTATTGGAATTGGAGCTAATTAGTGCGCACGCGCATAAATGCAATAAAAACATTTCGTTCTATACACATGTATCCAAATTAATGTAACTAGACACACAGACAGACAGACAGACAAACAGACGTGTGTACAAGAGTACATATGTATAAACTGTTTCGCAAAAAACAAAAATCAACTTTTCAATCATTAACACCGACTTTACGCTTGTACTACATATAATATTAACACGTGATTTTGATTTTTTGAATTCAAACAGCAATGAAGTAATAAATGCCTTTTACATTCTCTATATTCTCATTGAAAATTTGATTGTTTTCATTGCTATTGTAGGTATAAATTAGTAAGGGAGGAATTCGTATTACAATTTTTAACCCCCTACATAGCATGGTTGGTTAAATGAAATGAAGAAGAAGTTTCACAAATTTCTAATATTGGTTTGTTTTTGTTACTTCATCAACCTAGAGATCTACAAAAAAGAAGCAAATATATTGGTATGGAGTCTTTCTCAAAGTTTTCTGAACTGAAGTGAAAGAAGTTTATCAATCAACGATCAAGATTTTTTCTTTAATTTAAACCATTTATAAATCGAAACCACTGTCATGTTGAGAATGGCCTAAATTGCCTTAAAAACAGTCCTAATTTATTTTGTCGAATTAAATTTGCTAGATCCTACCGTGGTAGGAACATTATTCAGCAACGATTCAAGACTAGTCTCTGGAATTCCCTACCAAATTACATCCAGAATCTAGGCAATGCAAATGCGTTCAAAAGGGAGTTATTTGAATTATTTTCATAAGTAAATTTTTTTACGATTTGTGATTTGTTTTATAGGTTTATAGCGGTTATATTTTTTTTATTCCTAGTTTTTTAGACTGATTCTTCTTAATAGTAACATTTTTTATTATTTTTCAACTCTCTTATTTACTTCTACAGTATTGTTAGTTTTTTTAAATATCTTTATATTATATTTTTCTTTATATTTTAACTTAATATTAATTATATTAATTTTGTATTTTTTATTTAATTTGTTTTATTTCAATATTAATTTTTTATATCTTAATGATTCCAAACATAGCACTGTCACTTATAAGATTCATATCTTCTTGTGCTATGTACAGTGGCTCCCAGCTTATTTCAACCAGCACCTTTAAAAAAATTAAGCTCGTATAATTTCGAAACGAAACAAGATATTAAAAAAATTTGAATAAGAGTTTATAGGATATGTTTAAAAATTAAGAAAAAAAGTTTTATTCAGTCTCAAATGTAAACTTACAAACTAAAAACGAAAAATATAGGAACCCAATTCGTCACAGCTTATTTCAACCACTTACTACATATAAACAAACAATTAAATGATTAATTAACTAATAGTTTTAATTTCAAAATTTAGTATGACCTCCTATTTGCTTAATTACAGCTTTCAGCCTTTTTTGCATTGATTCCACTTCCTAGTGGTTTGGAGAGTTATTTTTGCCCATTCCTTTTGCAGAGCTGCTATAAGGTCATTATTGTTTGAAATCTGGTTTTGTCGGACGTTTTGAACCCAAATTGCCCATAAATTTGAGACTGAATAAAACTTTTTTGTTTAATTTTTAAACATATTCTATAAACTCTTATTAATTTTTTTTTTTAAAGGTGCTGGTTGAAATAAGGTGGGAGCCACTGTAAATTATAATAAATAAATAAATAAAAAATAATCATCTTGGATTTGTAAATACTTTGGATTTATAATGCACAATGAAAGGCCGTATATCATAGAAAACTAAAGCTTAAATCGTTAAAGTGCGAAAAGATGTGGGTGGTGGTTTCATATTTTTGTTTTACAGCCGTTTAGGCAGACTTGTAAGGTACTTTCACAGTTTATATCGCACAAAGCACATGTACAATTATATTGTTATACTTGTGTTCTGTTTTCATTCTCTCAGCAATACAACACTTTATCAACCAAACAAACCCAAAAGGGAGAATTTTTACTTCATATATGTATAGGATGAAAATGAATCAAAATGTAAGAAGAAAATAACAACAACAACAACAAAAAAAAACACAAAATTTAAGTAAAATCTCCACATTAAGTGCTTACAACTCAAATTTTCGCTCGTACTTTGTCAGTTGATGAGTGCTTATTGTATGGTGCTAATGGTTTCTATCGTCAAATGTCGCTTGCTTGGATAGTAGACACTATTTTGCATTCTGATTCAACTTTGAAACACACTTCAGTCTAATAATATCTCCAACTAAGTACGATTGTAGACGAATAACAAGCGGAGTATAATACTTAAACGGCGAACGGTGACAAAACAACGATTTTAAATGCATACATAAATATAATAAAAGTGTCTGTGCGTGAGATCAACAAAAAAAAAACTGAAACTGAAACTAAAACTACAACTAAAACTGAAACTAATAAAATAAAATAAAAAAAGGAAAATCAACAAAACCCACTTAATTTTCTTTGATTTGATTGCAATGAAAATTTAAATAAAAACCTATAAAATAAATCAACCTACAACACTGCCATAGAAAAATACCATAAAATATGGGCACTTGAATAAAATTAAATGTTTTTATTTATAACTATTTCCAAAAGAGAATCAATCGTCTGCGGGAAGTCGAAATAGAAAATAAAAAAAAAATATCGAAAAAGAAAAGAAAAAATATCGAAAAAGTTAGTAGCAGCGAATGCAACTAAGTGAGTGAACGTAATTGAAAATGAAAGCTCATAATTTATACAAAAAATTCAAATGATATATACCTCAGTTACATCTATATATATATATATATATGTATATATACATATATATCGACGTCCATCCACAGATACAGATACTATTTATTGCTTTTAAAATAAACACCACTAGCGCCAATAATAAGAAAATTTAAAACAACTCTATTCCTTATGACATTTGAAAAAATAATAAAAAAAATAAAAGAAAAACATAAAAACAAAAGAAATAAAATTTTAATTTCTTTTGCTTTTAAAAAAGGAAACTTACAAAGGCAGAGTAGGGATACATCATATGTACCCATACTTTTTCATATATGTACGTAATGAAACGAATCTTTTTTAATTTTTCAATTTAACAAAAAAAAAAACAAAAAAAACGATATTTGTAATGCATATGTAAGTAAATTCATATACAATATAGAAGAAAAAAAAATAAAAAAAAAAAATAAAAAAAAAATAGAAAAAATATCAGCTATATGTACATATATTGAAGTATATTCCCTATTGCAATACTCAATCCATCATCAGATACTATTCTCTACAGTACATATACGAGTATTATTGTATATATACATTGTATATCTTCTATCTATATGTAGGGAAATATGAAAAATCGATGCCAGACTCTGTAACTTCAATGCGGCCAGTCGTCGTCAATGTTGTGATGTGTGTTTAGAATTCAATGCTTTTGGAAAAATGAAATAAAATCCGAAAAACAACAGCAACAACAACAACAACAACATCAAATTATATCTTGGCTTTTAATAAAAACAAATAATTTTAAAATAATACCTTTTTGGAAATATGACGTAAATTTTTAACCGCAATTAAAACAGTTACAATAACAGCAGCAACAACAACAACAACAACTACAACGATAACATCAATATTTTTCAAATTGAAAACCAATAAAAAAAAACGTAAAACGTAGTATCAATTCAAAATCATTTTTAATTTACAACAATAAAAACAACAACAAAAACAACAACAACAAATTCAAGAATATATATACATATATATATATTGTATACCTACTATAGTATACAAATATAAATGGATACATACATATACACATTTAGTATGTATTACTTTTCAATTAAGAAAAATCACGACAAAAGCCAAAAAAAACAAAAAATAAAAAAAATTTTTAACTAAAAAACAGTTATTCATTCAATCATCTGATGACAAGGTCCTTCAATTCGAATGGCAAATGCTTCCGGTATACCGGATAATGTTGCATTCACATACAAGAAACCATTTAACGATACAGTTCAGTCAGACCAACCAGCCAATAGCTCATTGTCAGTATTAGAGGAGGAGAATAAAGCAGATACACCGCATAACGCAAAATCATATCACTGCCATTTGGAAGAGGGGCTAAGGAAACTTTATATTTTCGATTCAGTTGAAAAACTTAAACGAAAATCACAATTACAAATGTAAGTTTATCATTACGTTCCTATACAATCATTATTTAGTTTTATTCTAAGCATTCGATGTGTTAATTTTCATTGTAAACAATGTAATGTAGGGAAATCGAAGAGGAGGAAATGCTAGACGCTGTTACGTTTCCTGTAGATGATATACCTGAACCCATTAAAGTATTAGACGATATAATATCCGAATTTGAGGATCTATCCTTGAGGCCACAACTGCAAAACAATGGTGAAAATCAATCGGAAGATGATGGTTACATGAGCCTAAGCCGCAAAAAGTAAGTAGCTTATCTGTCGCACACCTACATATGTATTTTAACAAGAAACATTCTTCATATTCATAAGCTCATTGTTCATCTATTTTTGAAAGGTTTCTTTTTTTTTTCATTGCTATTGTTTTTCATTATATGTATGTACTAGCAGATTGTACCCGGCGTTGCGCGGGTTATGTAGTTTGGATTCGTTTAAAAAATTAAAAATGTTTTTAAATTTAAGACAGGCATCGTTTGGCAGGTATTTCTACAAATAAGGTGGCCATGGGACACCCTATTGTATAAATTTTTCTTTAAATTTAAAAAAAAAATTATTATTGGGTCATTTTTGCATTAAAAATAACAATAAATAAAAAACCGGTTTATCGGTTTCGAAACCGGTTTCTTAAAAAATGCAATTTTTCAAATTATTCGGAAACCGGTTTAACAAACAACCCAGTTTTTTGAATACTCTAAGTCCTAAATATACATAAATGCACTAAATTTGCCCGTTTTTCGCCGTTTTCCTCCTTTTTGGACCCCTTTTGGTCCAACTTTATAAACGGAACACCTCCAGCAGCTATTTGGGAAACTTAACCAAGCTAAATCGTAAAAAATTACCTATAAAACAGATAAAATACAGCATTTATGCATAAAAGTACTAATTTTTGCCATTTTTTTCCCCTTTGGGTCAAAATTTATAGCCTATAACCTGCACCGACAAAAGCTCGATCTATATCCCAAATTTCAAGAAAATCGGTCCAGGCGTGATTGGCTAACAAACAAACCAACAAACAAACAAAAAAACACACTTACAGAAAGATTTATAATATATATTAGGATATTAGGATTAGGATTACAAAAAAATATTTGTTTCTCGTAATCAGTGCGTTAACAGGCATCGTTTGGGAGGTATTTCTACAAAAATTGTACAAATTTTTCTATAAATTTAAAAAAAGTTATTATTGGGTCATTTTTGCATTAAAAATAACAATAAATAAAAAACCGGTTCATCGGTTTCGAAACCGGGTTTGAAACCGGTTTCTTAAAAAATGCAATTTTTCAAATTATTCGGAAACCGGTTTAACAAACAACCCAGTTTTTTGAATACTCTAAGTCGTAACTATAAATGCACTCAATTTGCCCGGTTTTGGCCCCTTTCCCCCTTTTTGGACCCCTTTTGGTTCAACTTTAGTAACGGAACACCTCCAATAGCTATTTGGGAAACTTAACCAAGCTAAATCGTAAAAAATTACCTATAAAACAGATAAAATAAAGCATTTATGCATAAAAGTACTAATTTTTGACCATTTTTTCTCCCTTTGTCCCATTTTTTTCTCCCCTTTGGGTCAAAATTTTGAAAAGATTTATTGCCTATAACCTGCACCGACAAAAGCTCGATCAATATCCCAAATTTCAAAAAAAATCGGTCCAAGCGTTCAGGCGTGATTGGCTATGCACTCAATTTGCCCGTTTTTGGCCCCTTTCCCCCTTTTTGGACCCCTTTTGGTTCAACTTTAGAAACGGAACACCTCCAATAGCTATTTGGGAAACTTAACCAAGCTAAATCGTAAAAAATGACCTATAAAACAGATAAAATACAGCATTTATGCATAAAAGTACTAATTTTTGCCCATTTTTTCTCCCTTTGTCCCATTTTTTTCTCCCCTTTTGAAAAGATTTATTGCCTATAACCTGCACCGACAAAAGCTCGATCTATATCCCAAATTTCAAGAAAATTCGTCCAGGCGTTCAGGCGGGATGGTTAGGTTAGAGGACGTGTACTTGTCCGTTAAGACAAGTACAATACCCGGAGGTCGAAATTGACCCATTGTACGAAAAAAATGTGGAACGCTTCACGATTTTGCGTGTCATCATCAGGCGGGATTGGCTAACAAACAAACCAACAAACAAACAAACAGACTTACAGAAAGATTTATAATATATATTAGGATGTACATACATAACATTTACCTCATTTCCTTTAGAATAACGGCATACGTACATACATATGTACTTTAAAAATTCAATTTTTAAATTTACTTTCAGCATGAAAGAGAAACGCGATTCAGAAGAAATGTCGCAAACAAGTTCAAGTTTTGCACCAACTGTGACTCCAAACGAAAGTTTTGATGCTGTTGATTTGGCTCGTTTCGAGACCAACGGTAACTGTAGCAAACAATGTATGCAGCCTAAAATAGCAACAACATCGATATCTAATGCCGTAACAACACCCACAAACAATGCTAATACAACAACAGATCCCAATAATATAGTGCAAACGACATTAGTGAGTAGTAGTAGTAGTAAAACTTTAAAATTAATGAATTTATGAATAACAAACAATTGAAAACAAAAACTATTTAATTCCATACAGCCTAAGGCTCGCACAAGTGCCACAACGGCTATCAGCAACAATTCAAATTATTCTAGTCTTCCATGTTGTGGCCAACGGAACGTTACCAACTCAGTTGGTGATTTAAAAATACGTGTTGGCAGCTGTAATGGTGAAAGAAATGCTCTGGGTATTGATATCAGTGCTGTTCATAAAGCTGTTTTAAAAGGTCGTGTAGCTAAACTACCCGGTAAGTTTAAATGAGCGATTGAACTTTATTATATAATTAATCAGAGATACATACTATCCTAGAGCCCATACTTAATGAGCATCCTGTGACCATATATCCGGGGCCAAAGGATGGCCTTGGAGGAGTTCGCAATAGTCGACCCAAACGTTTGCAAGCTTCCGTTGACAAACATAAGGAGGTTTGTCATATTTTAAATCCAGGCACAACATCGATATCATCTTCTTCCTCTTCGAGTTCCCCAGCAAGTACTGGCACTTCTTCCGAATCCAACCAGAATCATAAGACACATTCCTCTTCTTCGAATAATACGTTGGATAAAATTTTCAAAAATACCACAGATTACGATGACGATGAAGAAGATGACGATCTTTCAGATGATTCAGCAGAAGATCCTTCGGGTATAACCGTCTCATCCGAGTCAACACTATTAACACCGCGAGGCATTGCTTGGGAAATTCATTTTAAAGATTTCAAAAAGAAAACAAAACAACATCAACTTGAAGCTAAAAAGGTTTGTAAACTACATCCACCAATTATTATTGAAATAATGAAACACTGTCCTCTTAACCACTGTTCATTGCAGAAATCAACTGTTAATTCGAAACAGAACCATGGAAAAGCAACAAGAGAAAATTCACGTCATTTCAAGAACATTATCAATAATGAGGAAGAATTTCGTTGCTTTGAAGAAAGTCCTGAGATTCTTAATTCGTGTGTTTTTCGCCAGTCTAGTATGTTAGGAAAGGGAACTTTTATCATAAGACGTGGTTCAACCAAACGACCGCCACGAGCCATGGATATATTTTCCAATTATGAAACGACGTCCAAAGATGGTTTGAGTGAAAGTGAACCCGATGCCGATTCGGAATCTGAACGTGCCAAATATATATCCAATGATGTTAAGCAAATGGATCCTACGCCATGTGATATTAAAGATGTAAATTCTCGTCACAGTTTGGATATCGGCAAGCCATTAACTTCGCCCAGAGACCGGTTGTCGTTGAATTTAGATCCACATTATCATCAAAACTCTATGAAAAAAGATCATTCGCCAATACTACATCTTAGTAAATCGAATATTGAATGTAAGTGAAGTTTTCTTTTTTTTTTTTAACAAAATGAATATATTCTTAATGAAAGAAACATGTCCGCACACATTTTCTTAGCGTCCAAAAAAGGAAGTATAAAATCTTTAGAAGGTCGCACTAGTTCTGAATCTATAAATATTGTGAGAACGCCTTGTAACGAGGATGCAAGCGTAAGCGGTTCTGATCCAACAAATTTGTTTGCTTACAAGCAACCCTCCAATGGTGCCATTAAAGGAGCAGACTTTAACGGTAATCTAGTATCTCATTCATATGAAAAGTGAATATGCGATATTAAACTATTAATTTTAGAACTGCGTTCGACTTCGACAACACCTCATACTGATTTGGCTCCTACTCTGGAGGAAGATGAAGAACAATTGAGTGATTTGAGTTATAGTTGTGCACCGTTGAAACAAATTGAAAATAATATAAGTGCCCTCTTACGAGGAGACCTTGCAGTTGTACGAATGGCCGATTTAGCGGCTCAACCAACAACAAAACGTCCTTTAGAGTTTCGTCCTGGTGTGCACAAATCGGAAAGTGCCAAGGAAATGAAATTATCACAAAATGTTTTTGGACCACTGCCTCCATCGCCGCCCTCTTCTAATCCAGATACTTTTGTAAGTCAGAATATTATATATTATATTATATATTATATTATATATATGTATTTCCTTAAAGGATTACAACGATTTGCCTTTACCTCCATCACCATCGGACGATACATCAGTGGGAGAGGACGACGTTAAACCTCCAGTTAAGCCATTTGTTAAAACATCTGCTGAAATTCATACGCAGTCGGTGCCACGAGAAGATATTCATCCACAACGCTCGAAGGAACGTGAAAAAACTAGACCAGTGCATCGTCACATGTCAGATGAACTACCGTTACCTCCTCCACCGCCACCACCCACAACATTTGAAAATTTACCACCAGCTGTACCCCCTCATCGTCACGGTCATTCCGCAAATACAATGAAATCTTGGTCAATTGATTCGAATTATAAAAGAAAATCTCCTCGCATGATGGGAGGAGGATATGGCAGTGGCGTGACTACACCAACTAGTTCGCATGGTCCCTCTTATGAAGGCAGTGGCGGTGGCGGTTACGGCACCAGAAGATATGTGTCCTATGGCACAAAACGTAGTTTGAAACAATCACCGCGAGAAGAGCATCGTTTGCAGACATCTTGTAGTCTACCTGAAACTCCAATATTTGCCAGAGGGTAAGAGTTTATTCTCTTTTATTTGTATCTGAGGAATGTTAAATAGAATTTTAACACTATCATTCTTTCATTAGCTGTGACATTCCCCGTACTCCATATAGACGGCAAACCGAAAATACACCCAGCGGCTCGCGTACTGCACCCAGGTCCAGTACTTCAAATAACATTCAGCTGGGCAATTCCATTGTTGGCATCTCAGGAGGAAACACTTTTGGTGGCGCCATGTGTCGTCAACGTTCCATTAATCATGCTTTAGCTTCGAATGAAATGCTTAGGCTAGCTGGAGCCCCACAACGGGGTTGGTATCCCAAACAACGTTCAATGAGACCAGCTTCAACAGAGAACATTGATCGTATATCCACCATGCGTATATGGGATGGAACTCCCGGTATGACAGGTACCGGTCAAACTAGAAAACCTCTTACTTTACCACCCAATCTAACGCCATCCTTTTTAAATAAGTCACCAAGGGAAGCTTTACGCAGAGTTACAAGTTTATTAATTACCAAAAAGAGTAAGAAAATCTATTTAAACACTTCAATTAAATTTATTCGCTTATCTATACTTATTCAATTTCAGAACCACACAAGGACAAAAGAAGCAAATCTGCATATACAGCCGATCATGCCTTAGAAGCTCATTATTATCAGGACATCGAAAGAAGTATACGGAAAATGTAATTTTATATTTTTATTTGATTTAAAACAAACAATTTCTTACAGCTACAACTACAACAAGTACTGCCAACACAAAAGAATCTAAACGTGGTCAAAGTAATACCGCTGATAAGCCGAAGAAAAAGGGAATTTTCAAAACATTATGGAAACGTACGAAACATTTTTCATTGGATCAGTAAATACAAAAAGAAAAAAGAAAAAAATAAAAACGAAATCTTACAATTACAATTTTATATGAAATTTTTAACCAAATGCCCTCCAACAAAGTCTAAGCGCACCTACTCTACTCCTATCCCTAAACTATAAATTAATGAAATTTTTTTTTGTTTTTGGTTTATTTTTTTTTATTATTATTTTGTTTATATTGTCAATGAAAACGACATATATATATATATATATATAGTATATATAGTTATAAATCCTAACGAAAAAAACAATTATAATATAACTTTACAAGTATGTATTACACTTATTATCTACTTAAATAATATGCACAAAGGCGGGAAATCTTAAAGACTGAAATTATATGCAATTTGTCAACCAAAACTTTTTACTATACACACACACACTGACAAACATACATACCACAACAGAAATACACAAAAACTACAATTTTGAAAACGCGTTTTTTATTTTATTTTATTTTTTTTTTTTTATATAACAACCATGTGTATTTAATAAACCATTTCGAAATTCATCAAAATTTTTATTCCTGGCTTTGTTGTTAAGCTACAAAACGTTACAAACGATTTTAAATATATATATAGATTTAATAATAAAAAAAAAACGTAAAACTCTTGTTGTCCGAAATTAGTTTAATATTGAATTATCCATAAGGATCTACTTCTTTTTTTTTTGTTTGTTTTTTTTTTTACTTCTCTTTTTCGAATTGTTTTTTTGTTTTTTTTTTTAACAACAATGAAAGGATTTTATAACATTCCGAAAAGTGCTATAAAAAAACTTTATAGAAAGAAAACAGTTATTGTAGGATACGGCAATTGCAGTTACATATGTTTCTGAAATGATAAGGAGTTAATTAAAGTTAACAATTAATAGGTTTTGGTTTGAAAGTTATATTAAATATTAGGGAGAAATTATTTTAATACAGATTAAAATATTAAATAAAATAAAAATAAAACTACATACTTTAAAAAGTTACAGGAACTATTAAAACCAAAAAAAAAAAACAAAAAAAAAAAATTAAATGAAATTATATTAGAATGATTATTAAGAAGAAAGGTACATACGTACATACATACATACTTTTATACTATTGAGCTGAATTGTCACTAAGCAAGTATTATTAATGGTGAATGCAATGATGCAGTACATCATATTTAGCAACTCTACACAGGAGAAACATCTATGTATTATACAGGTTATTACTTACATGCATACATATGTTTGTATATCTAAGAATAGAAGAGTTTGAAAACTAATTGAATAAATTATTTTGTTGGCATAATACTAAGATTGAAAGTTTTTGTCCAAATAAAAAAAAACTTGATGGCTGCTGATAACGTGTTCATTTATAAAGAATTTCAGGTATTGAGCAAATTGTTTAATTCTCTTTGAATTTAACCAATAACAAATTATTATTGGTAAAGACTAAAAACAATATAATTAAATATATATACATATATACACATGCATACATACAATACAATATAAAAATCTGAACAGAGTTGTTTATGTGAACATGCAAAACATAATTGATAAAAAGAAAAAAAAAAAAAAAAAAAATAGAATAAAAATCGCTTTAAAGGTAACATAAACTAGTCGTTGATTTACAATAATTAATTGCAGTTTAAATAATAAATAAATCGTTTTAAATAAAATAAAACAAAAAAATGTAGATTTTTCACCCAAAATGAATAAAAGAAAGAATGAAAACAAAAAAATTAACTTAAAAAAGCATACCTCAGTAAGAGACGATGATAATAAAAATGCATTTACATATTAATAATACATACAATATAATGTAATTACATAATTGAAAAGTGTTAAAAAAAGTAAATACATACCACGAAATCTATAAGCAGTAAAATGACTTTTATAAATAAAATAAAATAAAGCAATGATATGTTTTTGTCTAATGTCTCTTGACTGATTATGAAAATGACAAAGAAATTGTAAACAGCCAACAGTAAAAGATTTCAGAATAAATTCTAAAACACAGAACACCACAGTATTTTATTTTATAATTTCGAGTCTTTGCAAGTAAATTTCATTGCTTTCTATAATTACGTATAAAGAAAAAATCTGAAATACTTTGATCATTGCATAGTACATTGTTTCAAAGTGTTGAGTACTGTAAGAATTTTAATAAAATATAATTTAAGTTTATTATGTTTTAATTTTAAAAAGCACTTGCATAAAATCACATTTAAAAACGGAAATCATTAAAAAGCAATTTTCTCAATTAATGCATTACAAAGAATACATATACAATAAAAACACTATTAAGAAAGAAAACGAAAAAGAAAAATCATTTATAATATATTGTATTATTAAAGCATTAAGAAAATGATACAAATACAAAGAACAAAATCACTTTTAAATAAATCTTAAAACACTTTATATTTGATAAAAAGAAAAATATGAAAAATAAGGAATTTATTTAACAAATAAACCAAACAAACAAACAGTATTCTTCTATTTAAACGTAATGCTCACTTTTTCTATAAATCCCTCAAAGAATAAAAGAAACAAAAATAAAAAAAAAATAAAAACTAGTTGTTTTAATAAATTACACAAACCCTACCTATATGATAACTAATTATATTGAAATTATAAATATAAAAAGAAAAAAAAAAAGAAAATAAAATAAAAACTAGTGCCACCTTAGAAAAGAATTCCAAGTCAAGAATAAAGTTAAGTTTAACTTTTTTATTATTAAAAATTAATTATACAAAAAATGTTCATATATTGTATTTATTTATAGTATTATATTATATTTTATTTATTTTATTTTATTTTTTTTTTCGAAAACAAAACCGATAATCACCACTTAATAAACATATTTAATATGTATGTATGTAGTTTTTATTATTTTAGTTTTAATATTTATTTTTTTGAAAATGGCGAAATTAAAACATGAAAAATAAAAAAGACACACACACACACACACACAAAGAATTATATAGAATGCAAAATTTATAACATCTTATTTAAGTTGAAAGATATTTTGGAGAGAAAAACAAAAATAATATTCCTTTACACTGAAAAACCATTTTAATAAACGTTTTATAACAACCATAATGGATTTATTAATTATAGCATGATAATCCAAAAATAAATTTAAAAAAAAGACACACTTAAAATTATTAATTCTCTAAAAAAAACGAAAAAACCAAAAAAAAAAATTAATTAAAAACAAATATAAAATGAAATTAGAAATAAAAATTGAAAAAATATTAAGTCAAAATAAACACAATTCTTATAGATTTCTCGTTTGTTTTATTTATTACAATTTTGGGCTAGAAAAAAAAATACTAAACAATTAAAATAAGATTTATTTTTGTTTTATAATAGTTATTACCACTTTAAATTTCGTATATAAATTAAAAAAAAAAAAATAATAATGTGTTATTTTATTGAAAACATTTTTTTTTTTGTTTTTTATAGTTCTGTTAAAAGCCAGAAAAAAAGAGTGTTCAACAAAAAAACGTATTGTTTTACGACATAAGAAATATATACGAGAATGAGCTTAACATAATGAAACAACTTTAGAAGGAACTAATCTAAAAGAGAGTAGTGGGAGAAAGAGAAAGGGAGTGAGATAGAGATAGAGAAGTGTATTGAACAAAGGTGAGTTTTGTTTTTTCTTTGAGTTACGTTTTATTTTGTTTTTACATGATAGTTTTATAGATAGTATTCTTTGTTTGAATTGGCTTGGCTTGCATTTTCATTATTCATTCATCCATTTTTGACTTTCTATTTTTTGTTCCTTTTATATTTAGTGCCTTGTTTGTTTTTTTTTTGTTGTATTATTTTAAAATATCATACAGGAAAATTTCATCTCTTACAAATGATGGTGTGGTGTTTTGTGTTTATGTATAGTTGTGGTTATCTGAATCTGTATATGAACACACGAATGCCAAATTATGCTACATAGCTGTACTCATCACCGGAATTGGGAGTACGTTCTATATACTGCTTATCAATCAAGGATTCAATACATTTTTTAATTATTGTAATGCTAGGCGTAAAACTAACATTTGACTGCGATAGTATCTGTACAATTACAAAAAGAAATAAATGCATTAGAATTTAATTACAACCAAAAATAGTTTTTCTTTTTTTTTGTTAGTTCTGTTACCTCCTGTATTAGAGCATTATGTTTAAGAACCTTGCGAGATTTCATTATACGAACTATGGCCGCCTGTAAGTATAGTTTACGATCTTCATCTACGGCATTTATCGTATGCTCAACCTGGAAAGATGTGGAAAATAGAAAACCATAAAACTAATATTTTGTTTTAATTTCTAGTTTAATTGAAAGATACCTCTTGTGGTGTTTCCTTTTGTAAAGCTGATGTAATTTTAAATTTGGTACGTTTGTTTGTATAATCTAAATTTAATTCGATTTTTGTATTATCATCTAGATTTTCACTACTAGCAGTGAGAATTTTTGATTCCAATAATGATTGCATATGTTTTTGGAAGGTTTCGGTATTTAGTTGTAAAGTGGTTTGTATTTCCTTGCAGGTCATCGAGTCACAAGATTCGAATAACAATAACATGGCCATTTGATAGGTTTGCATAGTAACAATATAGGTTTTCTTCAAATAACCTAATTTTAATTCACCATGGCACATGTGATGCAGCCAGGTGAGTTTGCGTCCACTAAATGAATTGTGATAAAAGGTTTCAAACTGTAAAAAGAAACAAATTTTAGAATAGGAAAAGCACTATTCGCCTGTACAACGTACAATGTCTACGTACCATTCTAATAGCTTTTTCAAACTCTTGAGGTACCGCAAAGGGAATAACAACCTGTGTAGGACCTAAAGGCCAAGCTCCTGCTTGTAAAACCTTAATTGATAAATTTATACCTATAATTTATATAAAATTTTTTTATTAGTTTTTCATATTTTTTGATTATAAAATAAATCAACCAATGTGCTTGCTGTTTACCTAAATCTATATTCTCCTGTTTTAGATAATTATTAAATTTATTATTTAAATCAGCCGATAACGAAATATCCGTAAACATACGATGCAGTTTATTGGTAAACTCATAACCACAGGCTTGCTAAGGAAATAAATTTCAACAAAAATGGTTTAAAAGGAAAATATATTTTTTTAAATTCCGATTATTTACCTTTAAACGATTTATCATTGCCTCTTCAGCATCCATACTTTGGGATTGTTCATGTATCAGACGTTTGGCTAACAGACGACTATAGAATTTTTGATAAACGTCTTTATCCTCAATATACTTAAATATCGTTATATTGTTGGTGAGCTTCTGATCAATTTCAGCCTCAGACGTTTTTGACTTTTTGAGCAGTGTATCACAATACTTCGCCACATATTCGGCACTACGGCAGGGTTGCTTGTCACTTGGTCTACGATTTATAACACTAGCACACGCCTTATCCAAAGCACTCAAGAACAGTGGATCGTTTTCAAAGACTTCAGCTATTAATTGCGTATATTTCTGATGAACCTTCAGCATATCCTCCACAAATTGTATGTGAATATTCTCCCCCTTCAATGTTGAAATGGTTTCTAGGCCTTCGTTTTTGATGTGATCGAGAAACGTCTGTATGAGCATGCCCTTTAAATGGTCCGGTATCGGTTTCAATATAATGTACATGTTACGCAAATCTTTGCGGTTCTCTTGTGACACCATTTGCTTGCACTCAGAATATAGGAAATCTAAACGTTCATTGATGAATTTCTCCTCACATTGCTTTAAAAGTTTTGGTAATGAGCTAGAAGGTATTGTCAAAAAACATAATAAATTTCGTATACAATTTATAGCATTAGAATGTGTTAAATTACCTCGAATGTAAAAATTTCTGAGCCCTTTTATTTTCATCATCCAATATTTTAATAACTTCTTCTATGTATTGGCTGACTGTACATCTCTCCAGCAAAGCAGACGCTTCAGTAGCATAGTATTCCCCGCTGGCCAACAGAAGGGGACATTCGAACAACCATTGATATATTTTTAAGGAGCCAGTTTTGTTATACGCCTCCACCTCAACAAAACTATGCATAACGCCACTTATTATCTTTACACGTTCCTCATCTAGACCTGGATATCCTATGCGATCCAGTTTTATACCGTCCAAAATATGTTTAATCAGATCATAGCTCAGTGTTTCAATCATTTTTGTACGCCATATATCCAAACCTAATTCGCCAATCTCCATTTGTTCATACGTCTCTGTGCTCAAGTTACCATAGACAACATCAGCGTCCGATATTTTTTGTTTTTTGATATGCTGGAGATTCAAATACGAATAGAGACTATGCAAATCTTTAATGCCACGGCTATATTCCGACCAAGCGTCATAGTAACGTTTTAACAGGTCTGGTTGTTCACCGTCTTTAGCTCCGGGCGGATCTACACGCGTATGCAGCATATTCTCTACATGCTGTTTAAGAAATTCTTTTGTTTCTTCATATAACAGATCGGCAAATGGTTCCGGGTGGGCTACACACAGATTATAGACATTCCTACAAATAAAACAACAACAGCAACAACACCAATATTAATGTTAAATAATAAATTGGAAAGTTTACAATTATAAAATAAACAACAACACTGATACTAACGTAAAACTGGTATTCCAAACATTACGCTCCACCTTATCCAATTTAATAACCGCCTCTGCTGTACTCTTCAGATCAGTCCAAATTTCATTAAAATTTACTTTTTTGGGTTTTAAGGACATCTTAACCTACAATTTACAAATTGAGCAATTCTTTAGCAAATATTCTCTTCTACTACTGCAATCAACATTATTTCCCCAATAACCCTGAGACTCTCAACTCTCTAAAGAGTTATTGGACAAGTTACAGCAGTGCGAAGACTATAATAAAACCATCGAAAAGATACTTTAATTTGTGGCTCCCATTTATTGTGGCACTGCTTACTGTCTCTGCAGTTCCAATGTACTCAATTACCTTTGTTTATTGTTTATATAAATTATTTAAATTTTTATTTTTAATATACACTTAATGAAAAACTTTTGGATTATTTTCTTTAATTTTTTGCAATTTTTCGTCGAAAATTTTCATTAACAAATTGTCATTGTGCTGTCAAAAACACAAAAAAAAATAAAAAAAAAAATACCCTAACAAAAGTAGACCAATCCAAATGCCATTTGATGAAAGACAGGGTGATCACAATACTATATAAATAGAAAATAAAGGAATTATGACAAATTATCCTGATATTTAAAACGTTTTAAATTTAAAATAGCACAGGGACAATAGATAGATGCAAGATTTAGCCTGTGTTCACATAAAACAAGTCTACGTCGTCAACTTATGTACAATTCTTTTTAGAATTTGTGTTTACATTTGCGTACAAAATGGTTTCTGTGAATTTTCAACTTTGTTTAAAATATTAATGATAAGCATGTGAGTCCAGGTTCACAGACATCAGGCCTTAAGTTTTTAGTCGAGAGGGAAAGGGTACTTTCAAATTTATACTTTTTAAATTAACAAAGTTATATAGACTATTGATGCAAAATATCTTAGATAGATATTATAGGTTTCATTCCAAACCATAGTTAAAGTTACGACCATACTAAGAGATATTGAATACAAAACTCATGACCTTATACATACATACATAATTGGCCATTACAACCCTTCAGTCAGGATTACGGCCTAGCTTCTCACACCACTCATGTTGTGTGTGTTAATTTTATACATGAGTGGCGTGACCTACAGTTTAAAGTCGACTCCGAACAACAGATTTATTGAGAAGCTTTTCATGACAATTTTATTTACTCTCAGAGTTTTTGCCAGAAATCTGCTGAGAGGAAGTCGCCGAAGAAATATTTTCGTTTTGATGTCTGACCTGGGATTCGCACTCGGGCCTTCAGTCTAATAAGCCAACACACTACCTATTAGACCACGGAGACTTCAAATGACCTTATGACATCAGAAAAGTGACTATATTGGCAAATCTAAATTAGTAGTAGCAAGTAAAAACAACTACAAAATACAGAGAGCAAGTTTACCAGAAATTCTAATCGGATATGTGCTGATGATGTTCCTGATGGATTTATACTCAACCATCACTGACGAAGTATGAAGTCATAAGCTGTTCAATATCCCTCCCTAGTCACGCTCAAACCAAAGACACAGGACAACCAAACTATGCAGAGAGGTTGCTGTACAGTACAGTTCCTTTTTGTGTTAATTGGCAACGCTAGAAAAAATTACTTTCGCCATGTGTTTGGAACCTCTGAAAAGGGTGTGACGCGAAGATGAGTACAAGTATAAAATAAATCTTGAAAATTTTAATATTTTAGTTTCTTTTTTTTGTTGTTGTTGTCTTTAATTAAATTGTTCTATATTAGATTTTATTTATTTATTTTTTTTTTGTTTTTGTATGTTTTACATTTTTAATACATCCACTACTTGTTATTAAAATTATAATTAATTGTTTTAAATACTAATTTGAGTAAAATTAAATAAAAAAAATAATAAAAATGTTTTAATAAAATTCTTCTAAATACATAATTTTATACTAATATTAAAACACACACATATTATCATAGATAGTAAGTATTTGTACAAAACTTATCAATAAGTTTTTATAATTAAAAAATATCATATTTTATGTATAAGTATATGTACATACATATAATATGTACGAGTATATGTATATTCTAAAAATTAAAAAATAAATAAATAAATAGTTACAATGTGTATGTATGGATAATAGATAGTTTGTTCAAAATTGGATATTCTTTAAATGAGGTGGGTGGTGTCGATTAAAAAAAAATAAATTGTACCACTGAAAACGTAAGTATGTAGTATATTACGAAATTGAACACAGTTTCAACCAAAAAAATGTTGGATGATTGTCTTGCTTGGCCAACTTTAAGCAACTTCTTTAACATAGAAATAAATAAAAATAAAAAAGAAATAAAATTTCTTGTTAAAATCATAAATAATTTATAACTTATGATAACACAAAATAATAGACAACATAATATGTATGCATGTATGTATGTATGTTTAAATAATAAATCCCTATTTAGTGTATAACACAGTAGTAGTAAGCAGCCTCGTTAAAACGTTCTCAAATAACAGATACGATCTACATAATTCTGCTAATTCTAAGATATCTGTGTAATATTGTATGTATGTATGTATGTATTTAAAATGATTTCAATTATGCTACTGTGATGTTTTTTTTTTTTTTTTTTTATCAAGATTATAATTTTATATTATGCTGACATCACTACTACACTTTAAATTTAAGTTTTTCTAAGTTGTATTCTTACGCCTGAAAATCTAAACGAATTATTTGAGATCTATCTCATCTATTCAATAATTTAGAGCAAGATTTTTAGCTCTAAATTTACATGCATGCTATGTAATATGTATATAGATTTTAGAGTTAGATTAAGCGGAAATCACAAACTAAAAATCTTGCTCTTAGAAAGTACAGTGAGTGTAAAGGCAGCCCAAAATAAATTTTTTTATGTACTGTGGTGTATACATCATTGGTGTTTTAATTTTTGTATTTTTTTTTTTTTTTTTTTTTGAATACTAATGAGTATGTGTATACTATATATAGATAGATATTTATATATATATACATGTGTGTATGTGTAAATAGTTAATTCGTTGAGAAAGTAACTGTTGTTGTTAAGACTTAATTTCTATAGAATTTCGTATTTGTGTTTTAGTTTTAATGTTTTTTCAAACATTTATTATTATTAATAATGTATGCATGTTGTATGTACAGTATCGGTCATAACTAAAGCACACTCAATAAGATTTTATGCATATCTTTCGATTTTTTTTTTTTTTACGAAATTGCATTTTTGCAAATTTGAGGTGCTTTAATTATGACCGATACTGTATGTAAGTTTAATAAGCTTTTGTTTTATCATTCTGCAATATATGTAGTATGTATGTATGTACGAGTAATTTTAATAATTTTCAGATTTTTTTCGCTGTCTACTAAAAATTTTTTGTTTTCTTTTTTTTTATTTGTTTGTATGTTTTTATGTATATTTTCTTTAGTTTTATTTGTATCATGGATTGATCATGGAATTAGGTGGGATTTAGTGTTTTCGTTTCCAAATAAAACCAAAATAAAAAAAAAAGAAAAGTAAAGAGAACTCTTATAGAAGGACCGAAGGAGGATTTAGAAATGTTTGCTACTTTTCCTAAATAATTTACATGTTCTCTCATTTATTTAAAGTTAAAAAAAAAAAAAAAATTGGAATAATTTCTTTAATTATTCAAAACAATATATACTTTGATACTTTAGGTACTTAGTTAATAGATTTTGTTCTCTTTTTTCTGTTTTTGTTTCGTTTTTTTTTTTTTTTTTTTTTTTTGTTTGTTCTTTAAACAACAAGTGATTTAATTAACAAAGGCTTAGGTTTTGTTTAAACAAATAGAAAACTAATACTATATAACAATGAAACATTATTTGTTTTGTTTGTTTTTTTTTTAAGAATTTGTGTCTTGGATCTTACGTTACGAAAAAAGAAAAAAAAAAAAGAATTTGTATACAAAATAATATACAATACTGTTTATGGTTTCGATACTACCATAACTATGTATGGTGATAATGTAAGAGAAATGAGAAGGAAAACAATTTATAAGAGCATAAGAATTTCTACTATCTAATTCGAAAAATGTGGCTAATAATTGTTTTACGTTTTGAAATGTTAACGTCCGTCCCCCGAGTCTTTTGGGGGGGGGGCTTTTGCTTTTTTGTTTAATTGTATTTGTAATAATGAGCTAAAATTTAAAATTTGTCACAGATTTTACATTGTTTCTTCGGTAGTTATTAAAGCATCCTCTTCCGTAGTCATTTCACCATTTGCACAGTCCTTAAGTGGACTACTATTTGATTTTGGATTGACATTTGTTTTAAGATTCAATAGAGGTGTCTTTATATCAGCCTCTGTATCCTCCATTTTTAAATGGACCTCGGTTTCCAATGTTGTATTCAAAATATTACCAACCATTCCCTGTTGTATGGGAATGTCATCTGTGTTTGTACATGCAGCATTATGGTTTTTAAGGTTATCACGTTCGTTATTAGCATTATTTTCAAAATGAACATGAAATAATTGCTTTTCTAACTTACCCTGCAATTTTATTGAAATTACCCATAAGCTTGTTGTTGTTGTTAAAAAAAAATTTTTTTTCAGAAATATATTAACTTACTCGTAAATAATAGGTCATTAATTGTCCCTTGCCTTTAACGCTGACTAGACCTCTTTGCAAAAAGGAGTAGCCGAATTCTTGCAGAATATTGCATGTCTCCTCGGTAACCTTTAATGAATTGCAACAATTGAATAAATAATTTCACTATGGATTTGTATTTGATAGATAGTAACCTGTATAGCTCCTGCTTTGCCGGTACTTTCCATACGAGAGGCTACATTGACTGTATTGCCCCATATATCATAATGAGGTTTTCTTGCTCCTATAACGCCTGCTGTTATGGGTCCATGGTTGACACCCATTTTTAAAACAAAATGATTAAACGACTGTTCGTTAATATCCTGCAATGTCTTTTTCAGCTCTAAAGCAAACTCCACTAGTAATGCCAAATGTGCCCATCTTTTCGTTATTGGATCGCCAGGTCTTATATCACGATTTAAATTTATACCACTTGCTGCCATATATGTTGAGCCTATTGTCTTAATTTTTATAATGTCCTGGAACTGTGGCAGCTCCAACAGCTAAAAATATTAATAAAAAATTAAATGAAATTAATTTGAATGGAATGGAAGGGAATGGAAAGAGATTAAAGATTAATTTTGAATGAATGACTAAAACTTACTGCATCAAAATCTGATATGACTTCATTTAAGAATCTCAAACACTCTAAACCTTGATTATTTACAGTTTCTTCGGAATAAAAATCTGCAAGAGGAAATTCTTTATCATCATTTGCTTATCAATGAGAGGCTAGTTTTTTATTTTACCTGAAAAGTTTGGCATACTGGCAAATAGTACACCGACTTCAGCATAACTTTGTGAATACAAGTCATCATGGGAACGTGTAGTATTCTTCATGAAATGCTCAGCTACATGTACTGGCAATACATTATAAACTAGGGCTTCATTTCTTCTACGCATATCATCGGCCCGTTCCTTTTGTTCCGTTACCAATAACTTCCATTTGAATATAACTCGATCTTCACGATCCATCTAATGAAATGGTGAAAATGATGGATGTTAGAGATATAAATTTCTTACAACGGATTTATTGTGTACTTACATGTCTTGCCCAGAATGCCAAAGATATGGTAATAAATACCAAGGCTGCTGACATAACGTGACTTGTCGAAACAATACTGAAATGTAACACAATAAATTTAAATCATAAACTCCTTCAATCAACTTTAAGACGAATGCCAATATGATGTTTAAAATATTCTCAATGTTATTTTAAATATCCTGAGAGGTTTTTGCATCGTTCGTCACACAACTTCCTCTTGGACATTTAAAATTTAACTGCCAGATGATGTATAAATTTTTTATTATTTTCATATTTCCACAAAATGTATGTACATATGTATGTATGTAAGTTTGCATGTACACTTCTTCCTTACATACATACAATGTAATATGGCAGAGTAGTGAAAGGTAAAACTTAAAATATACGCGATATAAATACACTTACGGATTGAAGGCCAAATCATCTTCCAATGCATATAAATCGTTGAGCACATAAATATTAAAATACCAATGTAAACCTATATATAACACGCACACACAGACGTATATATATATATTGAGAGTGAGAGAGAGAGAGAGAGAGAGATATAGAAGTAAAATAATAATTATTTAAACGGATATTTAAATAGAAGAAAAGAAATTATAAAAAGTCGTGTTACCTGTTATAAGTATCAATAGAAGTATTTTAATAAAGTGTGTCAGTTGAGCTATAACAGTTGTAGCTATTAGAATTAAGACACAAAAATTGCTCAAATAGGAGGGATACATGACATTGTTCAAAGGATCGGGTGTAGCATCAATCATGGGTTCGGCTACCAAAAAATCTTCCTCACTTTGGGTCTTGTTGAATACACTTTCACTAACAATATGTTCCGATTTTATATACGCCACAAAAAAGTACTTGAAAAGCAATTTTAAATCAGAATTCAAATAAGTGTACACAAACAAACGATCAGAATGAACGATTACTACTCACCTCATCGATAACATTGCTTAGACCAATGGTAAGGACTATAATGACAGCGGTTAATTCGCGTACACAAGTGAAGTCATTGTAGCGTTTGCTAATGCTTACAAAAAAATTTGGTAAATATTTTGGAAAACTCTCAGCCACACTTATGAAAACCAGCATAAATATGGGCACTAAGGGAGCAGCTATATTAACAAAATGTAGCGGTGATCTAAATCATAAATTATTAAAAAATTAAAAGTAAAATTTAAAAACAAGAAACGAATTGTCATTAACAGACCGTGGTAGTATTAGAAATGAATAAAATATATCAACGGCTTGTACTATCAATGCCGATATCAATGGTAATGAAGAGTAGGGCTCTCTGTAAGCTGAATAGTCATCTTCGAATTCCTTCAATTTGAATTTAAGTAAACAATCTGTGTCTTGATCAATATGTCTAGAGGATTAAAAGAAAATCAATTTATGTATTATGTAGACGACTTGTTTAATGGTGGCTTAGGCGAATAGCTTACGCATAGTAATCACGGTCACGTAAAACGTTACGTAGTTCTTCCTTAAATAGAGCAGCTTTATCACATACATCGTTGGCTTCAGCTTGTTTTTCTTTAGCTTTACGTTCGCATGTTTCAGCCAAGAGTTCCTCATCTAAAGTGTCATCATTGTCATCGTTGTTACCATTCTGTGTTTCGTTGATTTTCTTAGCATTTGGTGAGGCAAACTATAAAAGGTAGTACAAGTAAATCAATGCATGTGTGTATTGCATATGGTAGGTAGGTAGAAGTGGCTGTCCACCCGATGAGCGGGCACACTTAGGCCTCATACAGGGCCCATTGTGATACCTTATGTGATATACATATGTATGAATGTATGTATGTATGTATGAATATATGTATGTATGTGTACAAATACAATATAAAATTAAATAATAAATGATTGAATGCAAGGAAAATATATGACAGTTTGGTTTCTTTGTTTCCTAGTTTTCTTCCTTTTTTTTTTCTTCTGTAAAAAATAGGAAATCATTGAAAGTTTTTTCCATTTTCTTTCTTTGTTTTCTTTTTTTTCTGGTTTTGTATTATTTATTATTAAACCGTATAGTGTGTTTAAATTAAATGTTTTGTACAATACTCTTGCAACGACAATGACACTTACAGGCTTCAGAACTTTTTTTATAAAATAAGTTTTGAGGCCAGCTATACGTAAGGCTTCCTCACGTTTCTCTCCATATGCTGGCTCCACTTCAAATTCACCACTTAGATATGCCAAAGTTTTGTCAGAAATATGAACACGTCTATGCACCCAAATGGGGTTGAAAAGAAATTCAAGAAATAAGAAAAAGAAAAAAATATTTAATTAACTTTTTATAAATAAATAAATGAATACATATGTATGTGAGTACATACATACATATAGACAGACCGCTCATTTATCATAAAACTAATCAATACCACATCAAAATGAAATAGAATCCTTATAACTTTTGTTTTTCTTGTAGCAATTCGAAAATAATTCCATTCTAAGTTTATTTCTGCAAAGTCAGTATATTCTCTATATGTTGGATAAGCATTTAAAATACATAATTTTGTATAAATTCGTTAAAAACAATAAATTTTGTAATTGGAGGTCTATTTAGAATATTATCTAAGTTTAAACCATACCTGTTAAATTTCGATTACGATTAGTAATCAATTACATTACTTTTTAAAAATAATCGTAATGATTATATAATTCTATGAACAATTTTTTGGAATTACTAATTGATTAAGATTACAGTATAATCAAAAAATAATCAGGATTACTGGCGATTAGTCTAATAATCAAAAAGTAATCAAATTATTTTCAATAATTACTTTCCAATTCTTTTTGATTATTTTCAAATATTCAAAAGTAATCCAAAAGTAATCAAATTGTTTAAAATAATTCTTTTTGATTATTTTAAAATACTAGCTGTACCCTGCGCGCGTTGCTACGCCTCCAACTAAAACAAATTTGAATCATTTTATTGATTTTGTTCATTTAAAAAAAAAAAATTGACATAAACTTTAAAAATGTAGAGGTTTACGATTATGAACATTTATTGAAGTGCTGTCGGAACTTATAAGCCTTCGTCGGCCCATGCGCAACAACTTTGCTAAAGATCATAACATAATCAAATGCACAGTTTACGATTTAATTCATTTTTAGTAATTTTCAGTGGCTCCACCTGTCGAAAATTGGTCATACCAACTTAGAAACCTTCGTCGGCTCATGCGCAACAACTTTGCTAAAGATCATGAAATGATCAAATACAGAGTTTACGATTTAATTCATTTTTATTAATTTTCAGTGGCGCCACCTGTCGGAAATTTGTCATACCAACCTAGAAACCATCCCCGGCTCATGCGCAACAACTTTGCTAAAAATCATAACACGATCAAATGCATAGTTTGCGATTCTATAAGGTACATACAAACATACATTCATTTTTATATATCGTCGTTCCGAAGTTATCTTGACGTATATCACAAAATCACAAAAAATGAGTTACGACTATTATTGAACATTAAATTATTAGATCTATCGATGTGTTTAATCCCCAAGTCTTTATCTTCTGTATTTTCTAAGATATTTAAAAGCTATTTTGCCGTATATCCATTTTTTCTATAAGCTGTGAAAACTTTAAATTCAATTTCCCAAAAAAATATTTTTTGGAGTTACGTCAAGATAACTTCCGAACGACGATATATGTATAGATTCAAAAAGAATTTGAAAGTAATTATTGAAAACGATTTGATTAGTTTTGGATAACTTTTGATTCTTTTTGATTATTAGACTAATCGCCAGTAATCCTGATTATTTTTTGATCATCATATTTTTGATCATCGTAATCAATTATTAACTATTTTAACCAAAAATAATCGTAATTGTAATCATTATTTCACCATTCAAAAAAAAGTAATCAAATTACTAATCATTACGATTACTAATCATTACTTAACAGGTATGGTTTAAACATGTATTATATGTATATATTAATATATCAAATCAATAGAGTAAACCCTTCTTCAATTAAAATATAAAATCAATTCATCACATTATAAGTTTTGTTCCCCTCTGTATTACACTTCTAATGCGCTAATCTTTGTCGTTTTGTTAATCGGTTAGTATACCTAAGTATAGTTTAGCTTGTGTCAGAGCATAAACTAAATTACATACTTTCTACTTACCCAGCTTTTCCGCTTGATTCCATTTTATTAGCCAATTCAACATCCTTTGAATAGACATCAAATTGCCACTGACGTTGTCCCAATATTCCGGCTAAAACAGCACCCGTATGTATACCAACTCGCATATCAACAGGTGAATTTGCCTTTTGTTGCACGTATCTAACATTGTTTGTCACATATATTGTGTGACATTGTTGGCAAGGCAAAAATAGTTGAAAAAAAAGTGGAAAGAGATTAAAAAACGAAAATTAAAACGAGAGGAAACCGGCAAAACGTAAGCAAAAATGTAAAATTAAAGACAAGACCATAAAATGCAGATTGTATTCTTCACTAATAATAGGATTCACACTTCTTCGCCCTTTCATACGTTTGACTTGTTTGCCATTGCCAACATTGGCATCATTAACATCATCATCAACATCAACATCATAATTATTATCACCATTGCTATTACTAACACCATGAAAATATTCTTCTGCATTCATTCTCCCACACATACAAACATACGTTTCATTTTAGAATAACATAACACACACGATATTTTAGATGATGACGACGTCTATTGTAGACTTACTTTATAGCCTTTACCATTGACAAACCCATGTGCACACAAAGCACGGCATGATCCGGTCTTTCGTCTGGTGCTCCGCTAATGCAATAATAACAATCACCTAGAATTTTAATACGTAGTTGTTGGTATTTCTAACCAATACGCCAACAACAATGACGTACAGAAATATCAACAATATACATATGTTTTTAGAAGCCCGAGAAGAAGATGAAGAGTGAGAAAAAAAAAGAAAGTATAACAAGAAGTAGAGAAGACAAAAAAGAAACAATATGGAAAAAAGTGTTAAATAAGTGCTGGTAACTGCTTTTTATATACTTTTTTAATGGCCATTTAATTATGGCCTTTGTCATTGCCACTGGTTAAGTTAACATAAAATAGGAAAACAAAAAGAAAACAAAAACAATACCAACTATATAAACAACGCAAAATAACGGCAAAGCAAAACATGTATGTAACTCTGTTAAACGTAAACATAACGGAGACCAGGGAATTGCACGGTAATGTTTTGTGAAATAAATAACGTGACCTACTAGACGAACAGAGCCATTTAGGAAACGTTAACTGATTTATTTATGTAATGTGGAAGTAAAGGACAATGGAATTGTACAGCCATAGAGAACCAAGTTTTGTTGCCATTTTATTTCTTAAATGTTGTAATCATTCCAAAACTTTATCTTTTATTCTAGAATAGCGTAGTCCAAGAATATAAGATTTTGTTTTAAGAAATGGGGCATAATCACTTTGGCCCACACTGAGTTGTAATGTTAACAGTAATATAGAGAGTAACGTATGTAGTAGTCACCTTTGTGTTACTTAATCTTAAAGATTGTAGGCCAATAAGGCAATATAGTGGTAAGTATCTTACATACTTGATTAGGCATTAAGAAGCTTCGTATTGATGAACGAAAACGTAAAACTTGCAAAGAAAAATTCATCATATCACTACTAAAGTCTTGGTAATACAAACATTTTTGTTATGCTTGCGTGCTCCGGTGGTCTACTAACTGCTGTGCTAGTCTATTAGTGTGAGGGACGTGAGTATGATTTCTTCCAGAGACTCTGGTCTACTATGTACACTGCACCGAGCAGATGATCTTTATCCCTTCGTACGTAGCAATTAACAAATACATCAATAAAGACAACCAATACATGCCAATAGCATTTTTCAGAACCAAGTCTATCGGGGCAGCTAGTTTTTCGTAGAACTTCAGTTGGTCACGTTAATCATGAAAATAAATAATGTTTGCTCTTTCTCGGTCGCCAAATAATGTTGTATTATTGTACTGTTATTTTCCGGTTGAATGTTTCCTATGAGACGTACATATATGTATATGTATGTACGTTATGAGACCAATACGTTAAGATTAATGAAATCACAATATAAGAAATAATAAAAACAAAAATAAAGTCAAATAAACCAGTCAACCACATACATATATTTTAAATCAACAGAAATGTAATGAAACAAATTAATTAAAATTAACCGCCAGGGCAAGGAAATAATGTATATGCCAAATCATGTTGGTTTTTATTTTGTATACATATATGTACGCATGTATTTTACTTTGTATTCTTTAAATACATAGTTTAAAAAACATATTTTCCGTTTGTTATAACTTTTATTGCTTTTAACGGCTTTTTAGAGCATATTTTTAATTGTTCTGTTTACTGCGCATTAAAGTTATTTTCACATGAAACAAATATTTGGCGAAAACAAACGTAAACAATATAGGAAGAACAATTTTATACAAACATAAGTTCTACAAAAAATTGATCATACATGAGTTATCATACATTTAATAGATTTTCTTCTCATGTCAAAAAAATTGTTTACAATTTTTTTCCTTTTAAATATTTGCTAAATGTGAACATAACTCAAGTAAATCCATGCATACATATATAATAAGTGAAACTTATGCACAACATTATAAATTGTTAGCAATGTAATCAAATTTACCTCTGCTAATCGATCGAAACGAGCAAAAAGTTCATTTAGCATCTTTACCAAATCTTGGGCACTATATGTAGAGGATATGGCCGTAAAGCCCACAATATCAGCATATAAAATACTTGGAAAAAATTATATTTTATTAAAATTCAAAAGCAACTTTTAACGTTATACTCATTAAATTACCTCACATTCTCATGGCGACTCATGTAGATTTTTTTAAATGGCTCTGAGCTGGTGGAACCTAAATCTTGCCGCATCTTTTCGGCCACATGTTTAGGCAGCACCGACAATAGCAGACGTTCTTGTTCCGCCGATTGTTCTTCAATAATCATTTTCACCTCCAGACTTTTTTTGGCCTCCAAAAATGCACGACGCTGTTTGGCAGCATTCATGTCATAGTACAGCAGGCCAATCATTAAAGCGGCGGAAACCAAAACCATGTTGGCCAGCAACTTTAAATTATAGACAGAATTTAAATATTTTTAGTTTTTCTTTCTTGTTTTCTGTTCTGTTCTAATTTTATTGGAAAATTGCATGGAAAAGACAAGCGTACGTACGTACCATTTCGTTAAACATGGGATCATCACGTGACGATAAATAGATGAGGGCATAGTAGCCGAAAAACGTTATAAAGCACATTAAACATCCCGTATAGTACAATGGAACTGGCAAACTGACTGGTACTAGGAAATTAAATAATATGGCCCATCCTAAAAGCTCTCTGCATGTGTTGTGTTGCGTTTATTTGATGATTTGTTTATTTGGAATACAACAAAGAATAATGGACATATGTATAGGATTACCATTCGCCTCTATTTACATTTTCAAATGCAAATTTAACAAACCTGCCGGATATGGTTACTTGTTGGACGAAAGAGTATGTTATGAAATGTATTACAAAACATATCCATATAATTAATGGTGAACTGCTTATTAATATGCCTATAAAAAATGGTCTTTTCGATTTGGATCTTTCGTATCTGCTAGCCATAAACATTAATAGCCAACTGCTAATTGCTATTACATCATATATTATATAAAATGCTAAAAACAAAATAATAATTAAATAAATAACAGTAAATAGCCAAAGCTTCCCTGTAACCTCTTGAAAATAATTGAAATACATAATTTTATTAATAATAATTATATGACGTTTAGAAACGTTTATAAGTAATTTTGAAATACATATCGATGGCTTAATATAGAAAGGTCGTATCTTCAATTTTCAGTACTTTACAGGAGAAGGAAAAAATTTAATAAAATCTAAAACAAAAATGTTATAAAAAAAAGTTTAAATGCAGTTTTTATTAAAAAATAAATGAGGATTTCATTTAAATCAGTAACGGAGTATATACTATAGTTGAACTCTTCACTCGGTACAAAGAGTCAAAAATATTTATTCAAATTTATGTGAGTTAGGGCTTTTTCTTTTAATTACTGTAAGTCGACTATTCGTCAACATAGGAAGCTGAAATATTCAGAGGATGTGTATGGGGGTTTTGTCTACCAAAATATGTAAAAACCCCGATTTTGAAAAAAAATGAGATACGACCTTTCTATATTAAGCCATTAATATATATATGTAGTATATGTATGCATGTATACTTACTTCTATGTTGTATTGGCTGATCGGCTGGTATGCCCAGGGTATATATACTAAAGCAAAGATATGCAAGAAGGAACCATTTTAATGCTTCACGCCTTTGATTGACATAAAACGTTGTAAATAAATTATTTAATACCGAATCGGGCAATATAACGGTGCGTCCTTCAATGGACTCATTCTGTTCATTTTTATCTTTACTTATGGATGTTAGAGATGATACACCATTTTCGATATTATTGCAATTGTTTAGTTTTGTTTCGGACATATTGCCTGCCGTCTTTATTTTTATTTTTGTTTTTTGATTTTGCTTTTGCGTTTTTTAATTTAATTTATTTTAAAATTTCGTTAACGGTTGTTATTTATTATTGCTATTAATGTTATGTGGTTAACTACTGTTATTGTTGGTGTTATAAGTTTTCATCTTTTGTTTTGATTTAAAAGATTTCCTTTTCACATTAAAAATTAACTTTTTTTTTTTCTTAATCACAACCTCTTCTTTACGTTTTTTTCTACAGCATTTTATTTGTGTAATTTGCGAATTATCCTGTAGGTTTTGAAGAAGAACAACAATGATGAGCAAACAACAACACTAAAGGCGTTTGTTCCACATACATATGTGTGCTGTATGTAGAATAATGTTTTAACGACTGACTGCTTAACAAGATTGTTGTTATTAAGGCGCGCTTTTCTTGTGTGTTTGTTTTTATTTACTTTGTTGTCTTTCCTTCCTTGTTGTTTGTTTTGCTTGATTTTTTATTAAAGCTTTCTTTGAAAACATGCGGAAGTTTATATTTCTCTTTGGCTGTTCAAATAAAGGATATTTTCTCATTTCTATATACATGCTATATAAATGCTCTCTTATGTTGCTCTCTCGCTCGCTCTCTCTCTCTCTATGACTCTGTCTTATTGACTGTGTCTAGAAGTTGTTACTTGCTTTATAACGGGTTTATTGTTTTTAAATTTAAATGTCATTTTGCTATTGTTGTTGTTCTTAATGAATATTTACAGTAACTTTCCCAAAAAATTAAAAAGAGCTTTGACTTTGGCACAAAACCTTCATGTGTATTTAATGTTGTTGCTCAAGGACCTGAATTTAAACACACACACACACAAAATACATGAAGAACCAAAATATTCAATAAGAAAAACAACAGCAACTACAACAGAAATAAAAAAGGATTATGTTAAGTGAAGTTATTAGAGTTTCTTTGAAAGTGCGTGTGAGTGAGTAGCTTCGTTCGTGTTGAAATAAAAGAAAACAAAAAAAAAATAAAATGTGCACAATAAGTGCATACACACACACAAACATTTTTTGGGTACTGTTAGGTGTACATATACATATGTGTATGCGTTCAAATAATTACATGGTTGTGTGTGTGTGTGTGTTTATTGTCTGTGTATCATATTTATTTATCAGCAGATTTTTTGGCTGCTGGAAAGCAGTTAGTTGTTTAATTATTATTTTGATTCAATTTAAATTATTAATTTATTTATTCTCTTTTGTTATTAGTTTATCTCTTTTAAGAATATTTTAATTAATAAACATTCTTATTAATAATTATGGTTTTTCTGTTATTTTTCATTTCATTTTTTTTTTATTAAAACACTTGGCCACAAAAATACAATGCATATATATGTATATATATACATAGGAAAATAATCAAGGGTTCTTTTTTAATTCCCGTTATTTGATTTTCTTAATTACAGTAGTACACCAGCATTTTTTTTCATTTTGTGCTATTTTTAGTAAAAGTTTATTTATAAAACAAAAAGTTATATTTTTAATTTTACAATTCTACAAAAATAAAAACACCCAACTACATATACATTTATTTAGAGATCCGTTCCGTTAATTGTGTGTATTTTTCTATTTTCATATTATAAAAATTCAGTATATATATGTATGTGTGTCTACTATATATGTATGTACATATATAGTATTAAAGGTAAATTTTTGCATCACTTTGCTTTTTCTTTTATTAGATCCTTTGCTTGATTTCTGATTACTTTTAATTTATCAAAAATTTCTATTTATAATTACTCTTAAGAGTTTTTGAAACATTTAAAATAAATTTTAATTTTTCATTGTTTTTTTCTTTTAATTTTCTTTTTTTTTTTATTATTCGTTGTCCGTTTTAAAATGTGTACAATAAATTTGTTTTAATAGTTTTCTAAGCCATTACCAGTAGAGGACTAAAGAAAAATTAAACTTTTGTTAGAGCCAAATGGGAAAGAAAGCTTTAAGGACATTTAATGAGCTTTTCTATACTCAGCCCCTAGAGATAAGCGAGCTTGAATGTTATAGCTAGCTAAATAATGACACATGTCAAATGGTGAGCGAAATGACAGAAATGTCATTGCCATTCTTACATTTGAACTGTTATCAATTACTAAATAAACTATTATGGGAAATTAAAAACATTAAAAGTATCAGCAAGTATGTATGTATGTATGTATGCATGTATGTACTTAAGTAATATTTTGCTGGTGTGTGTTGGTACATTCTGGTATTTGTTGACTTTTTAAAACCAAAGGATAGTTTCTTATGATTTATTTAACATGTAGGTGAGTGATACTCGTCTATGCCCTTGATATGTATGGCTTGTCTTCACAGAATAAAACCAATAGTTGAGGAAAAGTACGAGAAATCCGAGTATATATGTATCTTATACTGATGCGTCCGATCACTTTAATAATAAAATTAGATAGTAAGTGGGCATGAAAGTGTAATAGGGTAAAACATGTAAGTACGTATGTACATATCCCCAGCTAGCATTTGGAAGATTGTTTAAAAAAAAATCACCTTGCTGAGTCTTTTTAGAGTACTGCTAGAAAAAGGATCGAAAATTACTCTAAACTAATATAGAAAATGACAAAAAGACAAAAGAGTCAGATCAGAAAATTAGCACATATTCTTCTAGCTTTTTAATCGCGCAGAAGAATCAAAAATGACTCGAATTTGATTAAAAATTTTCAAAAATGCTGGCTGGGTCTATACATGTACATATGTATGTATGTATGTCCAACACTAAAAAACCCAAGAAATGTTAAATCTTAATGGACCCGTCTTTTTTTCACCCTGAATAACTATTTCCTTTTAGAAACAATCAGGTTTTTGTTTTCATTTCAGAAGTATTTAAAGGTACTGAACTGCTCCCAAAATAATTTAAGGATTATTAATTAAATAAATTCGATGAATTCTAATCGTTTTAGATTGCTGGACATGTATGAATGTGCGTATGTACACATACATCAAGTTGTCTGTTTTTCGCTGTTCGAATAATCATTAATAAATTCAATTAGTTATTGTTGTAAAATGCCTTAATTTATTTTTTTGAACTTTTTAATTAAAAAAAGAAAAACAATTTCCATACTTTACCTTCAATGGACGCTGTTTGTTTGTTATGCATAAAAGGCAAACATATGATATTCGACGCGCGCAGCCTATAATCCGCCAATTTTTCCTTACATCTGATTATTTAAAGAAAACATCCTGTTAAGGGCATATTAACAACAGCACTTACACAAACATCTGCGGTTTTTTGTAATGTTTTCTTCCTTTTATCCTTTAACGTGTTTGTTTCAGAGCGGATTAGTTTGATGTTGTTGATTGATATTGGCACGAAATTATTATTGTTACCAGTGTTGAAAAATTTAGTACTTATGTATTTTTTTCAGTACTTTTTCATTTCAAAAATACCGCAGTACCACCGTCAAGCTTTCAGTACTATTTTCATCAAAATTTGTTTTTGTTCGTTCAAAAAATAAATATATAATTCGCACATTCTTTTTCCGTTTCCGGGTTTATTAAGTAAGAATTAAGCCCGTTTGTTTAATGTACTATGTGGTCTATCTGTCTAATAAGTAGTTACAAGTTAAAGTAGCCTATTTAGATAGATGCCCATAGGCCACTGTTCAACCCCATGTCAGACAAAACGAAAACAATAACGGCGTAATTAATATGTGTGTGAATGTTGTAGGTAGAAAAAGTAGGGGGATATGTAAAAAAGTAGTTAGTTTGTTTAGGTTGCTCACCAAAAAGAGGGCGCGCACAAAACGAAAACAAAAACAATGGATGTTGTTGTGTTTGTTGTTCTGTTCGCCGCTGTTGATTTGGAAGGAAAGAAGAGCAAAAAAAATGTAATTTTTTTCAAGTGTGTGTGGTGAATTTTGTAGTTGTGGTGAGTTTCTAATGTGGTGAGTTTTTGCAAAATGTGGTGAATTTATCCGGTGTGGTGAATAAAATCGAAGTATGGTGAGTCTTTCAAAATGTGGTGAATTTTTCCGGTGTGGTGAATAAAATCGAAACTCACCAAAGTGTCGTTATTCGAAATGAGTACTGTATTACCATAAATACATGTACTGTATATCGTGATTTGGATGGTGCGTGGCTAGAATAAGTAATTTTCACATCTGTTAGTGCAGGCATTTACCGTTATATATGTCTGGTTACTGCATTAAAACAATGTTGCCATTGTGTCATTTATTTCAAATTCTGAAAAATTAAAATTATAAAAACTGCCATAGAAAAAATAATTAAATTATTTTGTAAATGAATTTTTGATTAATTTCTTTCTTTTATGTTTTATTCCGAAAATGCTTTTGCAAATTGGAAATTCTTTGTCGAAATATTTATAATTTTTTGTGCTTTGTTCTTCTAATCTAACTTTTGTAAAATTTGGTATCGGATCTAAATTTAACATCAGGAAAAGAAAGTTATTAAAGAATTCATTCATTTTTTCAGAAGTTGGTTACAGATTTTTTGCTTCCTGGCAACATTTCAATTGCAAAACATTTATTATTATATTATTTTACAATTTTATGGTTTGCGCTTTTCAACTATAAATTGGGTTAGTAGCCGGGGCTAAACTAACAACGTATGTATTAATTAAATTGTTCGCTTTTAGATTACGAATGAACCCGTTGCGTCGAAATTTTTCACTAAACCGTCCTTACGTTTTGAATCAACTGTTTTTGTTTTGTATATGAGAGAAACATGTAAAGTAAGTTAGTTTTTCTATTCCATTCCGTACGTAAAGTATAAATAAATATAATTTTCTAAAACTACCTACCATTTGATGCAAAAAAGTAAGTACTCTTTCAGTATAGCTCAGTACTATTTCAAAATTTCAATTTTGCAACACTGATTGTTACTGACAGCCAGATGGCTCCTCTTACATCGCTATGATAATAATAAATAAATCATTGCCAGACAGTTTTTGTTGTTAAACTGTATTTACGAAAATATAAATATGGCAACTTGAAAAGAATAGACAATAGTAAATCAGGGCTGGTAAACGAAAAAATTGCTTATTAATGTAAAGGTACTGTATTTTTATATTCACATCATTACAGTTGCTTTAGTTTTTAAAGATAAAGAATTTCTGACAATTGATAATTTGCAAGCATTTAGGCAGATGCAGGTGTGAAAGAAGGACCTTATTGTGTTCAGTGTTTGTTGTGACCCCTCTAATCGAGATTAATTCAAACACAAACAACACAGTTGATAATGCAGTTCTAAATGGTGAACCAACATATCGGTAACCCAATGGCTCTGCTAATTGAAGTGAAAATTACTTATTCAAGATACATACCGTTTAATTTACCACTGATAGTGCAGTCATCTATGATAATACAGTACATTGTTTGAATACTTTGGTGAATTTCAATTTTATTTACCACACCAGACAAATTTACCACACTTTGAAAAACTCACCACATTGTATATATTCGCCATACTTAAAAATTCACCGCGTTAAAATATCAGACTAAATGTAATTAATTTTGAGGTCCGTCCTACAAATCTGACCAAACTCCAACCACAGTGTAACACTCAAACAACACCATAAACGCAATAACCACAACTACAATCGTTTCTCTAGAATGACAAACTTTTTTTTTTGAAGGAACAAACGAACCAACCACCAGTGTTGCCACCAGGAAGGAAAGAAAATCAATAAAAAGAAAAAAGAGTTTTCTATTTTTCCAAATTTAATTTATGTTGAGTTTAAAATATTAAATTACATTTATTGACAACAATAACTAAAACCAGAAAAATCTACACATTGAAATCGAACCAGTTTAGAGTTAAAAATAACGAAAACAGGCAACACTTTTTTTTATTCATTCATTAATAAAAATTGCCGCAATTTTCCTAATTTTAGTAATAAAGTTGACAACCAGGGGTCGAAGTCGTCACTCTGAGTACACAACACTGATATTTACATTGTTTTTACCTGCTTGAATACTGCAAGAATTTACCTTTTTTTCAATTCCTAACAGAAAAAGGTACACATTGCATCTCTTTCTTGCACACGCATTTTTGAAGCATACACAAGTATTTGTTTTGCAACTTGATGGCAAAACTCAACGACGCCAATTAATTCGAACAAAAATTCGATCATCATTCGGCGTTAATCAGCGAAGCAGTCAAGACGTGTGCAGTGGTCAGTGCAGCATTTGGAAAAAGAAAAAGTACAAGTTCTCAGTTTTGTTTTAAAACAAGTCGTTTGTGTGCTCAAATAAAATTAAAGTAATTTTTTTTTACTAAAAGTAAAACAACAAAGTTCTTTTTTTAATTAAAAAAAAAGTGTGACTGAAGATTGTGTTTTATTCAACCAAATAAGATACAATTTTTCTAACGTTCTCTCTGGTATTATACAGTTTTTTTAAATCAATTTAAAAAGTAAAAACCTAAACAAAATGGCCGATGTTGCTGTAGAAAACAAGTGAGTAACAAAAAAAATCTATTGAGTTATTGTAATTAAGTGGCTTTTATTAATAAATTAAGTCAAATGTGGGAAAAAATCACTCGTAAAGTTGAAATGAAAAAATTGAAATGTGCAGAGAAAAAAACCGATGAAAATTTTTGAAATTTTGTCTGTATCACAAAACAGCGGCATTTGCGAAAAAAATTTACGGCGTCTATACTTTTTGAGACGTTCGTGTTGTCTTTGTTACGCTTTAGTGATGTCAATTGAAAAAACTTCTATTAAAATGTTTATCAAAAGTATGTCTGTTTCGTTTACCACTATTTAATTCTTCGTGTGTTTATGTGTGCGCTTCGAATTTGTTGTGTGTATATATCTACTAGAAGACTACAACATGTTAAAGCGGCATTTTTTTTTCGAAACACACACATCCACGCACACTATATTCAATACGATACTTGTATATACGCACACTTGCTTTAAAAAAATACAAAAACGTATTTCTTTGAAAATAAACGACAAAATGAAATGCTGATGATGGAAGAAACGAACACATGAGGAAAACGAAAGAAGTCAGAAAAGACGCCAAGCGTTGTTTTTTGCGGTGGTTGTTGTTTGTGTACTTCTTTGCTGTTAAAACGAGAGCTTTATATGTAAAAAAAAGTGTGTACTATTGTAGAAGAAACAATTTTTAGGTTTTGTTGACGAGGGGCTTTTGGTATATTAGTGCGGCGTGGTGCTTATGACTTCAGCACCGAAACCAAAGCTGCAAATATAAAAGATAGTAGTGTGGTGTTGTTTTTGTAGTTTTGGTTTCCGAGTTTCTTAACGACTTAAAATGCCAATGCCGGTATAAAAGGCTTACTTTTGTATGACTGACTGGTTCCTAAAAGAAAAAGCTACACTCTACTATACAGAATAATGAACAAAGATGGTGGGAAAAAGTTTGTTAAATTGAAACAAAAGGTTTAGCGCATATGATACAAGGGGGTGGGAAACAAAAGGCGGTAAAATATTTAGTTTTTTTTTCTTCTTTTCTGCTAATTGAAGAGGAGTGAATTTTTACGCAGCAATTTATTTTAGATATTTCTTCCCTTTGTTAAATTTTTTCGCTCGCAACTATGTATTTTTTTAAACGAAAGATAAAGCATGAGTTTTTGTGCTTTGTGGACATACACATTTTTCATTTCGTAAATTGTTAAACGATAATGCATGGTTATTTTCTTTTGCGAAACGTCTTTATATATCATTTCGAACAAAACTGTTAAATTTGCATCACCCTGTTCTATAATGTGGCCAGAAAAGTCCGTTATTTCCTTGTGTGTTTCTTCTTTTTACCAAGTAGTAATTGTTCGCTCCATCTTTGTTGTATTTCATTTAGCGCGCTAAAACTCTCGCTGTATGTATTCTCTTCTTCGTTTTCCTATTACTTTTATCATGTTTTCTTTCCTAGTTCTCTTTTTATTCACTTATTTTTTGTGTTCTGTTTAAAAAGGAATATTGACACAACCACTGTATAACTAAAGTTGTTATTGTTTTTTGTGCAATTACTTTTTTCATGTTATTCGCCCTCTTTAGCCATTGATTTGTATGTGTTGTGTGTTGAATTATATATCACACTTTGTGTTTCAACTGCTTCGCATTTTTTCAATGTGCTTTATGTACTGCGTGTATGTGTGCACTCTATAGTTTAGTCATGTTATTCTTTTTGGGTAAATTGTTTTTGTATTTTTTTTTTTTTTTAAAACACATGTGTACTTGGAAAATGTATGGAAGAGAGAGAAGAGAGGATAGAGTAGCGGAGTGACGCGCTGTGTAAAGTGATCGTAAAACTGGCAGATGTGTGCTGATTTTACTTTTTCTTCTATTTTTAGCAGTGTGTAATATTTTTTCTGTTTTATTTCATTTTCGAATCAATTCCACTGTATAAATGTACACGAGGATTATTTATTCAGTAACCACTACCTTGGAGTGTATTTGTAAATCATTTATCGTCTTCATTCATTATTATGCTTTCTTTTTCTCAATGGAGCGTTGAAACTTAATTATTGTAACGGCTTTTTTTTATATTTAGGTAGAGCTTTAAACTATTAGTGTTAACATTTTCTTTGATTCACAAAGCATTATTATTTTGAGTTGTTAATCAACACTGGTGAACAGTAAATAGGGTTTCCAACGAATAGTTTCGGTATCATGTAAATTTTAGTATTTCTTTTTTCCCACAGAAATTTCGTTTTCTTATGAAATTGGAAAATAAAAATACTTTTTCATTTTAAGTGTTAATTTAGTTTCTAGATTATAATCATAATAATGAAATTATTTTTGTTTTAGGAAATTATAGGTATTTAATATTAATAATATTTCATTATATTTGCCTTATTACACCCTTGCAAATCAAGCTTGGGGTTTGTTTTAAATTATGTGTTGCTTGCTAGCTTAATAACTTTTTATGACTACGTACGTATGACTAAACTCCAAACTAAGGTCGAAATGTTATCGCTGATTTAAAGGTAGAATTAGTATATTTTTTTTTTATTAGCTACAGAGACAGATTATAAATCGCGATTTTTTTCTTTCAGAAAGACATAAAATTTTTTATAGAATAAACTGCTGGTACATAGTTTTTTTCCGTGTTTAAATAAGGTTATTTGAGTAATAACATGAATTTTTATTTAACTTAAATAGGAACCAAAAAGTTTTTGTGTTTGTTAAAGTTAAATTACAAACAACCAAATTTATATGGGTTTATTATGAGCTTCAGCTCTAGCTAACTACCGGCAAAATATAATTATTGGCAACGGACGGTGATACAACTGAAGTTTATTTGCCATCCATAATCGAGCCAGCCATCCGTTTATGAAAGATACAAAAAGTTAACGCTTTCTAGAAGCATCTAGCAAATCTAGCAAATTCCGCAATCCTTAATTCTATCTAACATGATTAGTTTTAATTGGCTGGGCTAGAAGTTAGTATAAGAAGAGATATTTGTCCAATAGCATTGTAATTATTAAACTTGATAAAAACCGAAATATTTATTGCCTTTATTAGTTGTATACCTTCTTCTTAGAATGAATTTTAATCAACAATCAGTAATCTTGTCTGATGTATACAATTTCAATACAAAAAAGTGTACAAAACCAAACGTACTTTTTGTAGAGACGACGAGACGAATACAATCGTTTTGTCACATTTTAATGCAAATATACATAATTAAGAAGCGTCTGGTATTATTAGCTAGCGGTGGGGTTGTACTACTTGTTTGTGCAAGTTATTAGCATATCTATTAAAATAAATAAATATACATACATACATACATACTTTTACTCTACACAAGCCGAATGTAGAAGAGTATTTAAATAATTTTATAATACAAAAAAACACATGAATTCGATTAATTTCGATTGTTAATATTGAAAAACTGGGCATATTTTTTAATTTCATAATTTTTTTATTATAGAGAAACTCCCGTTGTTGAGAAAGTAGCCGCCGAGGAGGTAGATGCTGGCAAAAAAGAAGTTGCCGCTGAAACTCCCGCAACTGAAGAGGCAACCACCACAGAAAATGGTGAAGCTTCCGCCGCTGATGAAAAGAAATCGAGCGAGGAAGCCAAAGAGAACGGAGATAGTGAAGCCGCTGCAGCTGCCACAACTGAAAAGGATGGTGCTGCTGCTGAAGCTGAAACTCCTGCTGCCACCGAAGCTGCTGCTGAAGAATCTGCGCCAGCAACAACTGAAGAAAATGGTGTAGAAGAACCTGCTGCCGAAGCCAATGGTGATTCGACAGGTAAATATCATTAATAGTCATGCACTTTTTTTTTTTTTTTCTTTATTACGTTTTAAGTAAGCCCCAAACATTTGTAAATAATAATGTTTTTTTTTTTATTTGATTATCTTCAATTGTAGATTCTGCCCCTGCTGAGGCTGTTAAAAGGAAAGTCGCCGAGGCCGAAGCCAAAACAGAAGATGCCTCTGAAGTGACACCTGAAAAGAAGGCCAAATTGGAAGAGTCCTCAAAAGAAGAAGTCCAAAACGGTGCGGAGGCATCAGAAGTAGCGGCTTAATCTCTTAATTAAACGTACACAACAACCTACCCTCTACTATATATAATATATATTAAAAATAACACACACAAAAAACAAACAAAAACTAATTCTAATAATTTACTTAAAATAACATTAAAAAATGAAAAAGAAAAAACAAAAAAAAACTTAAAAAATCCTACAAAGAAAGAACCTGTAAAAAAAAAACTACCTACTTATATAAAACGATAAATAGAAAAAGAAGTAATAAGACCGGAAGACCAGACCAATCAACAAGAGCAACACCACCACCACTATCAACTATCATCATTACCACCATCAACCACAAAAAAAAAAAATTTTCAGAAAATTCATCGCCGATGTCCATCCAGGCATTGGTAATATATTTGATCGCTTACTTGTCAACAAGTAACAGCTAACCTGTCCATGCACTTTCGGTTGCATGGAATGCAAACTACTTTGCGGTTTTAACCGTCATATTTTTCTGCTTCTTATTTTGAAAATGTACCCTCCCTGAAGAAATTGCTTGCTTGTTGCTTGTTTTCTACTGTAAAAGTTGAGAATTAGGAAGTTTTCTTTCCTTTTTTTTTTACTAACGTTTATACACGGACTTACTTCGGGGGTTGGGTAATTAATTCAGAAACAACTTTCATTAAGACGCAAATGTTCTGGTTTTGATGCCTAAACGACGTATACTTTTCTCCCATATTCACATGACGATTGGCATGTGTATTTAACAAAAAGGATGTGAGCGGAACGGAGCGATGAATCCTATAAGTAATCAATCTCTTGTAGAGACAAAAATATATCGTGGAATTGCATATGTTGTTCACATATCACAGATTCCTTTTTATGCAGTTTATAAATTAGAATTGACGGTGTATTCAACTAAAATTTCTTATTAATTTCGGTACCTGGACAGAAGAACGTAAACCGACTTCAGAGTTTTTTTTACGTCGTGTGGTGCTGAGCATTACCATTACGAAAGATCTGAATATGGTTACATTATTTTATTGTGTAGGTACGTTATTTTTAAGAATTCTTAGTGTAACGAAAAAAATTCTTTTTGACATACCATTTTCTCTCTTTTTTTTTTAAATAGTTGACTTTCCAATTTCTTTGTAATATTTTTTAAAAAAATATGTATTTAAATAAACAATTACACCAATCTCTCTACCTATCAGACAGAAAGTAAAAGGCTAAAAAGTTGTAAAAAAATGATTAAAAAAAATATATTTAAACAAAAAACAAACAAACAAACAAACATTCAATAAAATACATTCGATTGAAAAATAAAACAAAAAATATTTGAAAATAAAACAATATGTAAACATGTCTTTTGTATACTACCTACCTATCTATTACTACTAACACTTAATAGTAATTAATAGAGCGAAATATAATAGATTTTAAGCCATTATTTTATAAAGTACTTATAAAAATATACATATAAAAATTACAAAGACAACAAAAATCCAATATCATCTCCTATCTCTATTTCTGTCTCACTAACTAACGTTCATTCATTTTGAGAAACGATTTGTGAAAAACTTCCTACAAAACCGTAGAATTATTATTATTATGTTGGGTTAGGCTTAATTTTTGATGCAGGTAGCACTCATAATTCGTTCCTTTTTTATTCTATATTCCGAATTCGATTTCGTAGCTTTTATACGACAGTCTTCTAAAGTCCCTAAGCTTTCGTGAACTCGCAGATAGTCTTGTGGATATTCAAAGACCCTCTGTCCGTCAAATAATTCAAAAATGTTAGTTTTTTTTTTTAACTATACCTTATACAGTATTGGTCTAGTGAAATATTTTGTTATTCGCCCTAAATTATTCCACATTTTACGTTAAGAATTTTAAATCGTATTTGAAATGAACAAGATTGAAGGAAATTTTTTCTTTATAAAATTACTACATACAGTGAATCACAGTGAAAATGGCCCACCATGAAATTACATCAGTATTTGGTTAATATTTATTAAAAAGGAAGAAAATCTAATATATAAATTAGTGGTTAAACTCCTCCGAAATGGATCGACCGATTTTCATGAAATTTTTTGTGTATATCGGGTAGGTCTGAGAATCGGACAACATCTATTTTTCATATCCCTGAATGTTAAGAGGGCGTGGCAAATCGTTAAAATTGAATATTTAAGTACATATTGATAGTAGACGAATAAAATTTGGTGGGTAAGTTCGTAGAGTCGATAACGACAATCCCACCAAAAATGGGCGTGACAACCCTCCCCCTTCAAGTGATACCTATAACTCTTAAACTACTGAACCGATTTTAACCATTCTTTTTTTGTTCGAAAGCTTATCAGGTTTAGATGGTTTAAAAAAAAAACTCGACATGGCAAAAAGTAGGCGTGGCAAACCTTTAATATTTAGGGACATAGTGATCGTAGACGAATGCAATTTGGTGGGTAAGTTCGTAGAGTCGATATCGACAAACTCACCAAAAATGGGCGTGGCAACCCTCCCCTTTTAAGAGATACCTATAAGTCGGCTAATTCGATGGTTTATAACTACAACGCTTTCGATTATAAGTACATCCACACACTTAAAGTAAGTTAGTTATTTTTATATATAATAACTGTTTTATGCAGTTTATTACAATAAATATATGTATAATGTGACCTCTTTTGGGCAATAAAAAAATCAATTTTGGACGGGACGAAGTTCGCCGGGTCAGCTAGTAAAATAAATATTTTTGTTTAAAATAAAGTTTATTTGGTATTCAATATAAGGAACTAAAAAATTCTTTTAATTATATTATTAATTCATTCAAATTTATCTCACAGTGAAAATGGCCCAGTATATTATTATTAAAGAAATAACGTTTTTTTTTATTTTTAATAATTTGTAGGAAAGCCTTTTTGACTTATTGCCGATTTTAAACGATTAGGAATGGATTCTACTAACTTTTTTGTGTAACTTGGAGAAATTTTTTTGAACTGTTTTTGTTTCTGATAAAGTAAAAAATCAATGAATTAATAATGTAATTAAAAGAATTTTTAGTTCCTTATATTGTTTACCAAATAAACTTTATTTTAAACAAAAATATTTATTTTATTTTTTTCCTTTTTAATAATTACACTATGCGACAAAATAAAAAAAATTAAATACACCCGACTAATGACATAGTGTAGGTTGTGAGTTTTGTTGAGTAGATCTCAAAAATATTTTTTTATATTTCTCGAACCCTCCAAACTTTTTTTATTTGACAAAAACTGTATTTTTAGACTTTACACACAAATTTCTGGTTTATTCAAACATTTCTGACCCGATTTCCATAATTGAAATCTTGTTGGAAAGGGGAGAGATGGACCTTTAAAACGGTATACAAATATCTGTTATTTGACTTAATATGCTATGATCTTTGATGCGGTAAACTTGGAAAATGCGAATTGTTTTCATATTTTTTTAAGTTTATCCGTTCATAGTAGCAAACTTTACTTAAAAAATATGAAATAAGTGATGATATTATGAAAGTGCATTATTTTGTGAAGAGATTGGCACTTCGTTTGATCAAATCGGACAAAAATTACCGTAGTTTTTATATAAATAATATAACAGTCGTGTTATATTTTTTATACATGTCATCTCATCAAATGAACTTATAGTTCAAAAATTTTCAGAATTTTTGATGGATCTTGATTGTTTATTACAAAATGTGTCAATTTCACGTTTGAGCGACCACCAGAAGTTGGCCAATGTTTGCGCAAAGGGAAATAATAATATTTGCAAAAAACACAAATATTAGCCGACTTCTGGAAGTCGTGCAAACGTGAAATTGACACATTTTGTAATAAACAATCAAGATCCTTCAAAAATTCTGAAAATTTTTGAACTAAAAGTTCATTTGATGAGATGACATATATAAAAAATATAACACGACTGTTATACTATTTAAATTATAACTACGGTAATTTTTATCCAATTTTATCAAATGATGGCTCAATCTCTTCACAAGAGAACAAACTTAAGAATATTATCACTTATCTTATACTTTTTTACTAAAGTTCGCTACTATGAATGGACAAACTTGGAAAAATGTGAAAAAAATTCGCATTTTCCAAGTTTACTCCATCAAATCTCATAGCATATTAAGTCGAATAATAGATATATGTATACCGTTTTAAAGGTCCATCTCTCCCCTTTCTAACAAGATTTAAATTATGGAAATCGGGCCAGAAATGTTTGAGCAATCCATAAATTTGTGCTAAAAGTAAAAAAAAAACGTTTTTGTCAAATAAAAAAAGTTTGGAGGGTTCGAGAAATATAAAAAAGGTAGTTTTAAGTTCTACTCAACTAACTGAACAACATAGACTATGTTATTAGCCAGGTGTATAAAATTTTTTCTATTTTGTCGCATAGTGTTATTAACCAAATACTGGTGGGCCATTTTCACTGTGATTCACTGTACATTAGGCTGACAAACCGCTTAATAAAGAAATTAATATTCTCGCTCTTAATCCAGCAAAAAAAAAAAACATTACTTGAGTACATACATAAAACAAAATGTAGACTAATGACTCTCAGTTATCATTTTAAAATAATTCTAAAATCCTTTTAAAAGACGAAAATTCTTGTTGTGCTATATTTATACGTATGAGTAGGTCTGCATTGTATTTCATAATATTCAGCCACTAAATAAAGAGCAAGTGTAACTTGTTTAAGTCATTTGAATTATTATCTCCTACACTGCTGCTAACAAAGAGCGGACCCATGAGCGTCATAGGAAATTTTATATATGTATTCTCTTCGCATACTGATAACAACAATATTGTTAGTAGCGTCAACTAAAGAAATCAAACCAGTTTGTACATGTATGTGATGTTTAATGGTTTCTCTGACTGGAGAGGTGTTGCCTGGTATGGGTTTTTTTCTTTTTGGTTTTGTTTTCAGTTGAGTTTTATTTTATAATTTTGAAAATCATTCACTCACCAACAATCTACTCGGATACACATGTGTCGTTTATGCGGTTCTTTCTATATAGCAAAGAGAGAGTATTACGAAAAATAAAACCATAATAGGTATAATATTCAGAAAATTGTAGAAACAACGATAGCAAAAAGCAAAGTGTTGAAATAAATTTAATAATTAATTCCCCCAAAATTCTTGCCAATATAGGGGAAAAACATTCGAAGCCATTGTAAAGTCGTGAATAGATGAAAGTGTTTGCAATAGTTAAACGATCTTCTTTTATAAAAAATAAACAAGTGCTTTAATTCCCTTGGAAAATATAACAAAAAAAAAATAAAAAAAACAATAAGCCAGCCACTGCATTATACAGTTTGTTTTGTAATTATATATTGATTGACAGCCTTTAATTATATGTTAATCGCCTTTATAAAACACATACAAAGCAGACCATAAAGTTTTTCTTTTTTTTTTGTTTTATATTGAAAATAACATTAATTAGTATAAAATAACAAAAACAACAAATAGAAAATGTCTTCAAGTTTACAGACGGTAAGTGTTTTTTTTTTAATATTGTATTTCCATATGATTTAATTAAAATTCATATTAAAAGTGTCCCATTTTGGGATATTTTCAAAGCTATTCAATTGTTAATATTCATATTAATTACAGATGTGACTCGCTAAAAGGAACATCTTGGGGAAAGTATGCATTAAAACCATTTAATAATTCATACCTATAAAACCTATTTTAAATATTATCTTTAATAGATTTTTTTTTTTTTATAAAACAATGTTGTAATGTTATTATCTTTTGATAAGTCTTTATTCAATTAAAAAAGTGCAATCGATAGTTACATTCCAGAGAAAAGTGGTCCAAGATCAGGCGTCGGCACAAAGAGGACATATGAACATATAAAGCCGAAGAAAATCTTCCCCTGAGGGACATTGGTGCCGACGTCTGTCCAAACGTAACCTCCAATATGTACCATATTAACAGAGTTCGTTATAGACGTAGTCCTTATATTCCATGCAACTGGTGTATTATTTTGAAAAATTTTCCATATAAAACACAAAGAGATATCATGCATGCAATTGGCCTTATATTATGTACAGTCGAACTTCTCTAATTTGAACTTCTATTACTTGAATTTTCTGTAAGTTGAAGCACATCTCGTGGCAACAGCATCTTGGAGAGAAATTCTATCAGGTTTTACTTCTTTAACTTGAACTTCCATAACATGAATTCCTCTATAACTTGAAGTAAAACGGTAGTACAACGTTTCTATAATTTGAATTTTTTTGAAAAAAATTTTATTTTCCTGTCAAAAATTACCGAATTAGCCGCCAATAGTGAATATATGTTCCTTTCAACTTAATTTGCTATAAAAATCGCAACATTTTATGCAAAATTACATTAAATTGCCAACACTGAAATTTATACATACGTAGTTCGAATTAAAGGAAACTGTAAACACGATAGTAATGTGCTGGAATACATTCACAACTTATCAAGAGCTTGGGATATTGATGCCACTAGCCAGACAATTTCAAACTGCTTTACAAAGTCTGGATTTAGACAGCATTCAGTGTGGGAGGGAGAAGATAACATATCTTTGGTATTATTAAATGATTTTAACGACAACGAGAATGTTTTAAAAGATAACTATAAAGTCTGGCTACATTTGAATGAAGTAGAATCTATAAGTTGTACTGTTCAAGACTTTTTGGACATCGATAATGAATTGATTACTTCTGAATTTCCAACTGATGAAGATATTATTGACTGAATATGCCACACTCTGGAGAAATAGTAGATAGCGATGTGGACGAAGTTGAGGAAACAGTTAGACTACCGTCCAGACAAGTTATAAATAATTCATTTAAGACTTTAAATGTACTCTTGAATACAAATGAAAACGCAAAAGATGACCTATACAAAGCACTACACAAATTAGAATCACTTTTTGCTCAAGCAAATGTGAAGAAATTCAATTAAAAATTACTGAGTATTTTAGTAAATAATTATATACCTTTACAAAATTACAAATAGCTGTTGTTTATTTAATTTAGATCATTATTAAATTTTATTCCCAAAGTTGAAGTTTCTATAAGTTGAAGTTTTTTTCTGGATAATGGTGATTCAATTTATAGAAGTTCGACTGTATTTTTAAAAAATTTTCCACAACAAATACAAATCACATCTTAACATTTCATTGAATGTGACTGCACGTAATCATTTTGAGAATTTTAGGAATTGTTTCTTATCTATATCTTAATGGACTTTGAGTAGCTAGTGGTTTCTTATAGTGAAGCTATAAAACTTCGTATTTATTAAAGATTTTAGTTTCTTTCTGCTTGTTAAGTATTCTGATTTTATATCGTACTCTCATATAGTACAATTTATATTGCATATGATAAAGCATTTCAAAAGTTTATTTAAATGCAATAAACATGATGAATGTTCTTTGAAAAGTATTTAAAGAACATACATACATGCATATCAGTTTTAAATTAATTATGAATAGTTTTAGTCTGTTTCATTCAAATAAATGAAAACATACGTTTTCTATCCCAGAAATATATTCTTGAAATGATGAAAAAAATATTTTCGGGTATAATGGTGTTTTCTTTTCTACCAAAAAATGTGCATTTTATTAACGCAAAATGCAATTTTGCGTTTGTTTCTTAAAAATGTTTCGCCCTCTAAAAGGGTGGTATGTTTTATTCTAAATAATTTGCACTTACCAATGGTGGAGGGCATTGCATTTTATGCCCTGTATAAATCGAGAGTGCTGCTAATGCCCTGTAAAGCAGATGACTTTTGTTTATTTATAGGGCTACCAGATGAAATTTAAAAAAAGTCGCCTGGTATTGTTATCCAATTTGAAGTTAATTTTTTCATTGTTTTGTGGAGTAATCTTAAGGAAATATTACATTATTAAAGCTACATGGTCAGCAGTATAAAAAATTGCATTCAATGTTAGAACAGTGTTAAAATATTTTTTTTTTGTTATAAAAAAGCGTGCAAAAAATGAAGTCGAAAAATTAGCGATCTGGCAAAACCTTTGAACATATCCTCATTCATTTTCTTAATAAGTGGTTAACACAGGGCATACCCTTTTTTAATATTTATGTTATGTTCTTCTCAAATAAAAAATGACATTACAACAGGGTTGGTCAAAATTTTTTAATGTACCTTGTAAGAGGGTGACATTTTCTTTATAGAAAAGAAAACACCATAAGATTAATGGTGTTTTCTTTTCTACAAAGAAAATGTCACCCTCTTACACGGTACATTAAAAAAATTTTTGACCAACCCTGTTGTAATGTCATTTTTTATTTGAGAAGAACATAACACAAATATTAAAAAAGGGTACGCCCTGTGTTTACCACTTATTAAGAAAATGAATGAGGAAATGCCAATTTGTTCAAAGGTGTTGCCAGATCGCTAATTTTTCGACTTCATTTTTTGCACGCTTTTTTTTATTACAAAAAAAAAAAAATATTTTAACACTGTTCTAACATTGAATGCAATTTTTTATACTGCTGACCATGTAGCTTTAATAATGTAATATTTCCTTAAGATTACTCCACAAAACAATGAAAAAATTAACTTCAAATTGGATAACGATACCAGGCGACTTTTTTTAAATTTCATCTGGTAGCCCTATAAATAAACAAAAGTCATCTGCTTTACAGGGCATTATCAGCACTCTCGATTTATACAGGGCATAAAATGCAATGCCCTCCACCATTGGCAAGTGCGAATTATTTAGAATAAAACATACCACCCTTTTAGAGGGCGAAACATTTTTAAGAAACAAACGCAAAATTGTATTTTGCGTTAATAAAATGTACATTTTTTGGTAGAAAAGAAAACACCATAAGATTTTATGAGTGAATAAGCAAATTTTGTATTTAAATTGATAGGCAAATTCAGTCTGTCTGCTGTGTTTTTATTAGTAATGTCAGTGATAGTCATTTCTTGGTATCAGCTTGCTTGCTTTCATTATATGATGATAGTATGCACTTAAAAATAAAATTATATTCTCAATCACACCAAAAAGTCGAAAAGATTAAACAAGAAAATACGTCTTCACACGATAATTGAATAACCTTTAGATATGCATTCCTATTCTACCTATTTTGGGTCAAAGATTAGTTAGAAGTACACTTAAGACTCCATATCGCGACAAGATTGTTACTCCTATTTACCTAAGTAAGCTGGTGCAATGTTTGTTGTTAAAAACCATTGGAAAGCAGCAATGATTAAACATTTCAGTTATCAATTATAATGTAAAATTGTATGTATTTTTTTTTAAAGATACATATGTACATGTACATACATACATACATAATTGGTCATTACAACCCTTCAGTCAGGATTACGACCTAGCTTCTCACACCACTTATATATGTTTTTTTTTTTTTTTTTTGTAAAACCAGCATTCAGGGGATGGCCCCTACTCATGCAGTGCATTGTGCGGGTTTAAGAAAATAGGTTATAGGAAGGTGGAAAGAGGGAGTAGTGTTTGTGGATATTTGATTTAAATTTACCAATATCGTAACTGACGGGAAAAACTTCCGCAGGAAGATCATTCCACAAGCGAGCAGTGCGGGCAAAAAATGAATTTTCTCTGTAATGCATTGTGCGGTTCACTGGACAATCAACCACAAAAGGATGTACTCTGCGAGAGGTACGACTACCACGAAAAAATATGTGATTATCGGGAACCAAGCCCCTTATCTCTCGAGAACACCTCCCATTATAGTACCGATAGAACAATGAAACACACGCCACATTGCGATGATGCTCCAACGAATCAATAGAGTTGGATACCTTACTGTCATTAATAAGCGCCTTCGCCCTCTCCTGTACGCGGTCGAGAAGCTTCAAATATAGACTTTGAAGCACCGGCCCATACATGAGAGTTGTACTCCATCCTAGGTGTGTTAACTGTGGCGGGACCTACAGTTTAAAGTCGTCTGCGAACGACAAATTTTTGCGAAACTTTTCTTTGGCAATTTCATTTACTCTCAGAGTTTTTGCCAGAAATCTGCTCAGAGGTAGTCGCCGAAGAAATTTTTTTTTTTCGTATTTACGTTTTGGTATCTGACCTGGGGTTTGAACCGTGGTCTTACGTCTAATAAGCCAACACACTACCTACTGGACTACGGCGACTACATGGCATGAAAAATAAGCATTTTTTAAGTCAAATAAATTTAAAAAAATATTTCGCAAATTAAATGAAATAAAATTACTGGAAAAAATATTTAAAAAAAACCCCTCTTAAACGGGTTTTATGTTCGTATACCCCAATTGATATTGATGGATTGAAATTGATCTCGTGATTAAATAAATTGTTTACCACAGAAACTCATTGAGATGCAAAATAATGAATCACTGTTGACCAAGTTAAAATATTACGTTTTAAATACAACAACTTATGGGGAATATTTTTCAATTGTTGAAAACAAACAAACAAAACATGTGCACATATATGTATATATGGATGTACGTACATATGTATGAATAATTATTATTATATTTATAGCGTATAAAGCGAAAGCAAAAAAAAAAATAAAATAAAAACGACACATATGAAAAGTCTTTGACTTGCCTGTTATTATACAGAGAACAGCAGATCTGTTGTTATCAGTTCTTGACTGAAACAATAGCGAAATTCTTTGAGATTCGTTGCTATACACACCTTGTCACTCCGAACTAAGATAAGATTAATAGATTAATAAAAATCGAAGGAACAACGGTATCAAACGATTATTAACCCTTTTGGCTTACGATTTAATTTCGAAGAAATATGCGTGTGCAGACAATTAATTTTAATGATTTAATGATTATAATTACAAAACGTCTAGTACCGTTATCTATAATGAGAGAATCATTTCAATATGAGGCGACACTCGTCATTACCACTTAAGGGGTTAATTATAAAAACTTGATATTGATTGATAACGAAACCAAAAGACCACTCTAAAGCACATGCCCCTAAATACTTTCTTTATGTATTTTTGTTCTGTTTGTTTTGCAACGTCAAAAAAATTTTTTTTTTATCGGAACACTAAAGTTAGTAGACAGCAGCTAAGCTGCTAAATAACATGCTATTGTTATATGAATTTATATTGTATAGAAATGTATGTACAAATGCCTTTGCATATATATATATATATTTTTAATTACGTCTCTGTATTATCCGATAAGTATGTTTATCTCTATTCGTAGTAAATTGGCAAATATTTAATAATTATTCCCTCCTTTAAAAAGATAAGATTTAGAAACAATGTTTCATACCATTACAGTTCGTTCTAACTAAAACGAACAAACTGTCCGTCTAAGGGTAATGTACACGTAATTGTTGATTAATATGATTTTAATTCAAATATAATACAATACTAAGTACATACAAACATTATTATTATATCAGTTTTAAAATGCAATCACAGCACATTATAATTGAATTCGAATGGCATGACGAAATTATTTCTTTAAAACGAAAATTACAATATTTGAAATTGTTTATAAAAAAAATATTATACATATATTGGCCATAGTGCAATTTCGGTAATTATGATAAGATATAAACAAAAAAAATTCTATCACGAAATAATGTGCAATAATCAGAGAATAATTAGAGACTCATTTTTATTTTTGAATCATAAAACGCGGAAAAGTTGAAATGTACATACGTAAAATATATATAAAAAAACAATAAAAGATTTCAAACAAACATCTACTATTCAGACATATGTACATAAATTAGCAGAGTAAGGTTTAATAGTTCACACAATACGGTTCTATGATTCATATCCCCCTAGGGTCTATACATTGCTGTTGTATTCCATTAGGAACATAAAATGTTCACATAGAATCTCCATTGTAGTCTATTATTTGCTTATTCATCTTACTTAATTGGTCATTACAACCCTTTAGTCAGGATTACAACCTTGTTTCTTACTATTATTTGCTAACGATCGTAATTCAAGAATTCCTGGTCCAGGTCATTCGAATTGAATTCTACAGAAATCGAAATATACAATCAATACATCTTTTAATCATACATACAGACTATTTGCAATCATTCTGACAAACACTAAACGTGGCCTAAAATGACATGATATTGAAAATCCAGACAACATAACTACATTAAACATGTGGTTTCGTCAGGCCATATTGCCTACGCAGTCGTTCTAAGTAATCAACATATGCTGTGTTATCCTTCCAAGTGATTTTTAGATGAACTCTGGTTAGGTTTAATACCAACTATGCTTTTCAACAGAGATCAGCAATGAATCGTTTTTTCGCTCACTCACTAAAGCACTCATGAAATTTTGAATATAAGTGAGTCAATAATATTGAAATTTAACTATGTACTCTGATTCATTCATACTCACTACAACGTTGATTTATTAGTTTAGGTTGCAATGAGTATGCGTACAACGTTGACATCAAACTCATACCATTCGATATTTATTATTTATTATTAAAAAGATTATTAAAGATTATTTTATAATTCGTAACGAATGTGACAGAGAAAGTCACATTTCCCAATGTTATCAACATATTAAATTGGAAAAAAAAAGTTACTAATAATTTAAAATAATTGATTCGAAAAAAGAATTTCAAGAAGAATTACTTGGTGGTTGGCCACCTTTTCCACTAGCTGGTAGAGTTGGTATTGGGGAGAAATTTTGAATATATGTAAAAAAAAAAAAACAACTGAATAGAACCATAATATGTCGGTTTTAATTCATACTTACTTGCTTAATTTCTTGATGTTGTCTACTCGTTGTTGGCAGTTTCATTTGTTGAGGTCCTAAACTAAATAAATTTTCAATGAATCGTTTTTTCGCTACTCATAAGCGCTTATGAAATTTTGAATATATGTAAGTTAGACAACAATATTGAAATTTAACTCCTCTGACTCATTTATAAGTACAGATTGCAATGAGTATGCGTACAACATTGACATCAAACTCATACCATTCGAAATATGAGTAAGTAAGTCTACTCATTCAGATTCATAACTTTAGAAAAATACTTATAAATGCTTCGAGTGAGTCGAATCATTCATCAAAATTTAAAGTCTTAGTTGTTGTTGCATTTACAAAAAAAGAAAAAAGCTACATAAGCAAAAAAGACAGACAGATCAGTAAGCAGAGCAAACACTCAACCTTGTAGTAAGTATTTTAGTGTACCGCAAGCGATTCATACTTATTTTGTGCTTCGTGTACATATATGTTGAGTCATGTAGAGTCGAAATCAACAACATCATACATGTTGTTAAGTATGAATATGATGAGTACTTCAAACTTTGAGTATGAGATATTAAAATATTAAAATAAGTATGAATGCGTATAAGTATCAGAAATTATGAGTATGATTCGATTCTACTCATCGTTTTGAATATTCATTGCTGATATCTGAAGTCGCCGTGGTCTAGTAGGTAGTGTGTTGGCTTATTAGGCTGAAGGCCCGAGTTCGAATCCCAGGTCAGACATCAAAAACGAAAATATTTCTTCGGCGACTTCCTCTCAGCAGATTTCTGGCAAAAACTCTGAAAGTAAATAAAATTGCCATGTAAAGCTTCTCAATAAAAATTGTCGTTCGGAGTAGACTTTAAACTGTAGGTCCCGCCACTCATGTATAAAAAATTAACACACACAACATGAGCAGTGTGAGAAGCTAGGACTGAAGGGTGCGGGCTTCTTGGGGACGATTGCTGTAGACTGTCTAATGGTGAAGGTATAACACTGGCCATTTTATAGTCACCTAGCAGCAACTCGTTTACTTGCCGTTCGCATCTTTAGATGTCCACAAACACTACTCCCTCTCTTCCACCTTCCTATAACCCATTTTCCTAAAAAACCTGCACAATGCACTGCATGAGTAGGGGCCATCCCCTGAGTGCTGGTTTCACAAAAAAAAAACGATTCTATTCATCGTTTTGAATATTCATTGCTGATCTCTGGTACTTATCTGGAGACAGATAGGATCTGATCTGATATCTGGATTAACACAACGACATTCTTTATAGCCAGTAGAAAAGTATTTAATTTTTTTTTTCCAAAAACCTTAGGAATAAATCGAAAGATTTTTAAAATCTCTTTTTTTTTTAATAATAATTTTAGTTTTATTATTTCTCAGCAGATTTCTGGCAAAAACTCTGAGAGTAAATAAAATTGCCATGAAAAGCTTCTCAAAAAACTGTCGTTCGGAGTCGACTTTAAACTGTAGGTCCCGCCACTCATGTATAAAATTAACGCACACAACATAAGTGGTGTGAGAAGCCAGGTCTTAATCCTGTCTGAAGGGTTGTTATGACCAATTATGTATGTATGTTTAGTTTTATTTCCAATGAAACAGAAAACAAATTTAATCTTCAAATTCAAAGTATGAACATCAAATCTTGTTTTCTTTTTTTCAATGTTTCTTATCAATATTGAGCATAAGTTTTAAAGATAACTACCAACGATACGGACTACATACCTAGCGCTTAGTTAATGAAATTTGTTTGAAATTTTCGGAAATTTTTTTTGATAAATAAAATAATTTCAAAGAGATTAGTGGCTTACGATTGTTCGGTTGTTTTTAATTTTCGCTTCAAATTCAGATGGTTAGTTCAAAGAAATTATTTTTTGTATTCTTTTCGATTTCTTTTCATGGAAATGGTGTTTAAAAGTTTGGGCGTTTTTGCGGTTTATTGTGTGTATGGCCTACAAAGCATGCGCTGACATGTTTTACAAGAAAAGAGAGCTTCAACAAATACCGGCTAAACGTACTACCTGTAGTAGTAAGATTTTCAATTAAAATATTCAAGTGCTTTTGTTTGGACACAAGGCAGGCAGGCAGGCAGGCAAAAAAATTAAGGCCAAGAATGAAAAGTTCTTTGTAACAGTAGTGAAACAATAAAAACAAAAACAAAGAAAAATAAAACAGAAAAAATCAAGAAATTTAATAAAATACGTTGCGTTTAACAAAGACGTTACGTTAAATTTAAGAAAATGTTGTATAAAGTTCGTATCATATAGTGTTTTAATAATATGTATATTCTCTCTGTATAGTAAACTATTCAACGTGCAAGTCGCGTGCTGAATTCGAGGTCAAAGACTACCTTGGAAACAGTAAAAAAAAAAAAAAAAAATAAAATAGAAAAATAGATTAAAAATCGTATTGTTTGCCAAAAAAATTCACACAATGAAACGATACAATATTTAAATGAGCCAGTGAATGAATAAAGTGAAGACACGCAATATTGACGTATAGTATACGATATTAGCTAAGGGTGGGTCGGTTGGTCGGTTCGTTTAATGATTTTCTTTTCTTTTTTCTTGGCTAACATTGCACACTTCATATTCGAACACGTAACGTGCTCTAGCGAAAATAGGAAGTAAAATAAAAATATAAACGTAAATGAAAACAAGTGCCTTATTTTCTTCTTTATAAATACTTTACTGTTTTCTAAATAATAATTTTTTAAAATAAAAAAAAAAAAAAACGGCCACTCATACAACGTAATTGATTGATTATATGTATTTATAACAAAACGTCATCGATTTGTTAGATAGAAAGGAATACCAATTGTTTATCGAAATTTATCGGTATTCGAAAATAATATGAAACAAAGTGTTGTTGCACGTAAAGTGGGCAAAAAACCTATATCGCATGAAAATGTGTGGCAGTTATTTGGACCACAAGTAGGCATATAGATTTCAAACAAAATATAAATACAAAGACAATAAAGAAAAGAAAAGAAAAATTTTAAAAATTTTGTTTTGAAATTTTTCTTTCAGGCCACTCTAGATGAAATACGTCAGGCAGCTTCACGCATATGTCGTGATTATTTAAATGGCCGTTGGAAGATAGTACCAGCTGAGCAATTAATTGTCAAAAGAATCAGGTAAGTCTAGTGATGTCATAACGTACCTACACATTGTGTATTTACTTTATGTTGTTCTTTCCTCCTTTAGCGGTGGTCTCTCCAATTTTTTGTATTACGTAAGCCTGCCGCAAGAGAATGCAAATGAAGGTATGGACTATCAAATGCCAGTGCAAGCTGTGCAAACAGTTGAAACGTCAATAGACCGTGCCACAGCCACAGCAATACTTACACATGTACAAGATGATGAAAATAGAAATGAGCCCCAATACAATGATTTGCTAACAGTGGGCGATTTAAATGGCAACAAACGTAAACGATATGATAGTGCTTCGTCAGCCTCGTCTACAGCCACCAGACAAAATGAGCCACAAGAGGTAAACAATTTATATTTACAAACAAATTTGTCTTCAAAAACCTATTAATAACCTATTCCATTACAGGTTCTCTTACGCATCTATGGCCAGTCTCATGGTGAAGATGCTTTAGAGGCCATGATCACCGAATCGGTGGTCTTTGCTTTGCTTAGTGAACGTCATTTCGGTCCTAAGCTACATGGTATTTTCCCTGGTGGCCGCATAGAACAATATATACCGGCACGGGCATTGCTAACAAATGAATTGTCCAATGCAAAGATTTCCATTAAAATTGCCGAAAAAATGGGTGAAATTCATAGCCTCAATATACCCATGTCCAAAGAACCCGATTGGATATGGAATTGTATGAATAGATGGCTGCGTCTGTTACCCGCTATTTTAGCCAGAAACGATTGGCAAGACAATCAACATCATGCCGATTTTATAAAAACTATAAATTTTTCAGAAGAAGCCAAATGGCTAAGAACTCTAATAGATGAGGGCCAATATCCCGTTTTGTTCTGCCACAATGACTTACAAGAGGGTAATATTCTATTTAGAAGTGACAGTAATTCAGGAATGTAAGTCCAGTTTATTCTTTTTGAAATTATTTCGAACATATTTTAAAAATCATTTTTTTTTTGATAATTTTCAGTTCAAATTTAGATGATTCTGCAATGGATACCAGTAATGAAGTTGATGGCGGCGACTTGCTCAATAAGTAAGTGATGGAAAATATTTTTAATTTAATGTCATTTATAGAAAACTAAGTATTTGAAGTGGTAAATCTCTATACCAGCAATTGTTAGCTGTTGAGGTTGGTCATGTCATAGACATTAAACAATTGGACAGGCATTGTCTTTGCTTGTAATTCTTCATGGAGTGGGAATATAGAGGATTGACTCTATAAGGGTTTCAATGTTTACAAGAAGCATATTTTAGAAGATCATAAATATAGAATAAAACGAATCAAAGGACCCATAGAATGGCGGGCAGATAACGCAAGTTGATGTCAAAAATTTTTTTTTTTTTAAGAAGGACTGCTTACTGCCGGTTGTAACTACTACTACTAACGATGTGGGTGATCAATACTGACATATCTTCTGGCTTTCTCTAGTGAACAATAAGTTTCGCAAACAAAACATTTATTTTGTATTACAAACAATTTGCAAGTATTGCTCTAGCGGGAGTTGATTGTTGTCTTGTTTCAAACGCTGTGATCAAACGCAACTCTCCAAGTCTAAGTCAGACTGTATGATAAGGCTGCCATAGAGGTTTTGAAGAAAAATAATTAAAAAAGCCTTTTTTTTGTGGCAAACGTAGGCAGAAACTGAACAGACTGACAATCAGAATTTAACGTCAGATTATATAATGTATAGAGTGCCTGTTTGATAACTTCTAGACAAACACTAAACGTGGCCTAAAGTGACAGGATATTGAAAATCCAGACAACATAACTACATTAAACATGTGGTTTCGTCAGGCCATATTGCCTACGCAGTCGCTCTAAGTAATCAACACATGCTGTGTTATCTTTCCAAGTGATTTTTAGATGAACTCTGGTTAGGTTTAATGCCAACTATGCTCTTCATCAGAGATCAGCAATGAATCGTTTTTTCGCTAGAAAGAATATCTGACGTTTCTAAATAAATATGGCCAGACTATCTTAACGGCCTCTGTGCAAAATAAAATAACCTTAATTTTAGAATAGGTAGGTTCTAAATAAAGAAAAAATTCTAAATTAGTCGATGCATTTGGCTTCTCTCGGCACATTTCAGACTGTTCAATCGTGTGACAAAATGGGGAGCGGACTCTTTTTGACGGAGAAGGGAAATTTGCAGAATCTCTAGAAGCTCCAGAGTCTGGCCCAGGTTGGACCGTTTTAGATTGAATTTTGGTTTAGAAACTGGATACACATACATAATTGGTCATTACAACCCTTCAGTCAGGATTATTGACCTAGTTTCTTACACCACTTATGTTGTGTGTGTTAATTTTATACATAAGTGGCGGGACCTACAGTTTAAAGTCGACTCCGAACGACAGATTTTTTGAGAAACTTTTCATGACAATTTATTTACTCTCAGAGTTTTTGCCAGAAATCTGCTGAGAGGAAATCGCCGAAGAAATATTTTTTGTATTTTTATTTTGATGTCTGGCCTGGGGCTCGAACCCTGGCTTTACGTCTAATAAGCCAACACACTACCTACTAAACTACGGCGACTTCTTACACTTAGAAACTGGATAGGCAATCTATTAACATCTTTGAAGGTTTTTTTTTTATTTCGCATCCCTCTTCTGTGTGCAGAGGAGTAAATTTTGAATTTTCGAACGGATTTTCTTCAATGCCCTTAGTTGGTTAGCTACCCCTAGCATTTTCGATATTGATATATCTGTCTTCTCTTTTTTTCTTTCCTCTCCCCTTTACTTTGAATAAGTTTTATTTGTTTCGGTCTCTTCCTTCCCTCTTTTGCTATCTATTTTAGTTTTTGATTAACAATTGCATTTGTTTTGGCTTATACTGGATTGCTTCTGGTCTTCGAGTAAAATTGTCTCACCTTACTTTCAAACCTAACTTAACTTGTATATTGGTGTTTTCTTTTCTACAAAGAAAATGTCACCCTCTTACAAGGTACATTAAAAAAATTGCTGACCAACCCTGTTGTAATGTAATTTTTTATTTGAGAAGAACAAAACACAAATTTTTAAAAAGGGTATGCCCTGTGTTTACCACTTATTAAGAAAATGAATGAGGAAATGCCAATTTGTTCAAAAGATGACGAAGATGAATGTAATAACTGATTTATTTCAATTTTCGCAAATAAAATAGATGCAGCAATATCCATATTTAAAAATTTAATTTAAAAATATGTTGTATTTTTTAAATCGTTTTCAATAAAATATGTAAATATGATAAAGGTGTTACCAGATCGCTAATTTTTCGACTTAATTTTTTAAGCACTTTTTTTATAACAAAAAAAAATTTTTAACACTGTTCTAACAGTGAATACAATTTTTTTTTTATATTACTGACCATGTAGCTTTAATAATGTAATGTTTCCTTAATGTTACTCCACAAAACAATAAAAAAATTAACTTCAAAATTGGATAACGATACCAGGCGACTTTTTTTAAATTTCATCTGGTAGCCCTATAAATAAACAAAAGTCATATGCTTTACAGGGCATTATCAGCATTCTCGATTTATACAGGGCATAAAATGCAATGCCCTCCACCATTGGCAAGTGCGAATTATTTAGAATAAAACATACCACCCTTTTAGAGGGCGAAAAATTTTTAAGAAACAAACACAAAATTGCATTTTTTTAAATAAAATGCACATATTTTGGTAGAAAAGAAAACACCATATGTTTTTACCTAGAATACTGTTTTTTACTTATTGTTACTGCAACTTTTTTTTAAATGTGTTTTCTTTTTTTCCCTTGCAGCAAACGCTCCAACGCAGCAGATACAGACCTTGGGACCGGCGAAAACTCTTCAGAACCAGATCTTATGATAATTGATTTTGAATATTGTGCCTATAATTATAGAGCCTTTGATTTGGCAAATCATTTCCTAGAGTGGACTTTCGACTACAGTAATCCACAATTTCCCTTCTATTATCATCGCAAAGAACAATTTCCCACACAAGAACAAAGACAACGATTCATCCGAGCCTATTTAAAAAGATTAAATGACTTTGAAGATGAATGGGAACCAAAACAAAAGGAAATCGATGATGTTGAGAATGAAGTGAAATTATTTAAAATGTTTTCTCATCTATTCTGGAGTATATGGTCAGTGGTAAATACCACTTCAAATATAGAATTCGGCTATTGGGTAAGAGTTTTAAAGATTCGCTCTGTTTTTTTTTTGCATTAAAAATTTTTCGTTCTTTTGCAGGACTATGCCATCACACGCGTTAAGGAATATTTGCAGCTTAAACAAGATTTTTCGATTAACAATACGGACGTTTAGAAAAACTATTCTAAACATCGTACATAATGATAGCAAAAGCGTTGAAGCTGTAAAGCGTTAAGGCGTTAAAGTGTGGTACCACCACCACCAGTGACGCATGCACGAAAGAAAAGAAAGAAAATTTATTTTCCAAAAACACAGTATAAAAGAAAAACAGGGTTTACTTCACTACATACTCCACTATTCCATATGTAATCATAGCCTATACAACATATGATTTTAATATCGAGGATAGACTCAAAATATTTTTTAGATTTCAATACTTGAATATGGTTTTTATTTATTTTTTTTCTTTATTTTAGTTTGTATGTAAAAGTGTTTAAGCTAAAAAAAAAAACAAAAACAAAAACTAAATTAACAACTAACAACAAAAAATGTAATACTATTATGTAATAGTGCTGTGATGGTTTTTTGCAAATTACTAAGACTTCTTATTATTCTACCTTATTATTCTCTTTAATTATATGTTTTAATGTATGTATGTATCGATGTATGTTTCATTATTGTTATTATTATGAAATTATGCACCAAGTATTATTATTATTCTGAAAGAGAAAAAGAAAACATGAATTTTTTTTTTGAAGCTCCATTAGCTGGAGCATTACAAGTACTCTACACACTCCAGATTATTCTTTTAAATTTCTGAACAATTTTCTTTTTACCTTTTTTTGAGGTTAATCACCTTGTATTTTTATTAATTATTTTTTTTTTTAGTTTTACTTATGTTAGCTAGAGATAATTAGAAACAAAAATTAATAAATTTTTTAGAAAATAAAATTTTTAAATTAATTTTTTTATAGGAAAAGAATAATTGGTAGTTTAAAAAATAGTACGCAAACAAATGCTGCATAATACTACATAATTAGTTAATCATACCTTAACATTAACATTTAAATTAAAACATTTTTTTTTTAAATAAATTATACATACTAAATAAAAATTTATTCAATAAACATAAAAATTATCACAAAAAATCTTTATTTTTTATTAAATTTTGTATGTCAGTCCGGCAAATATTGTAAAAGTTCGGTCATTCGATGCAAATATGTCTCTAAAAAAGACGAACCTAACCAACGCGCAATCACAGAAGTCTTAAGAAATATAAGCAATTGATGAAGAATACCAATAATACGGTCCATAATAAAAATATTCAATCAAGTGATTTCATGCAGAGTAAACGAGGCGTCTGGTGCAAATCACGGCTCGTACACGAGTGCTAGGAGTCGTTAAGGACTTTTGGACCAGACCGAATTCATCTATGCTGGGTTCCGGGCATAGCTGCCAGATTTGACGATTTATCGTCATTTTGACGATTTTGTGCTCCAAAAATATCATTTTGACGACCTGACGATTTATGCCCTTATTTTGACGATTTTTAGAAATTAAAAATTTACATCATTTTCTTTACTTTAGTATATTAAAAGCCTACTTAAGCTTTGTATTTGTTTTGCAATTGTTACTGTTGAAAATTTATGCTAGTAATAACAAGGAGTAAAGTATTCACCCTTATTCTGGTTGTCGTTTGTCGTTATTGACAGTTATAGATGACTGTCGACATACATTTGGTATTCTGTGAGTCAATACGCCGTCGATATTGTGTTGTGTCGACTCTGATTTTGTCGACTCTGATTTTATCGACATCATTTTTGGTAACGACGACGACGGCGACAACGACGACGACAACCAGAATAAGGGTGATTATATTTTTAAGTTATTTTCGAATACCTGTGATGATTTTTCTGTATTTTATGCCTTTTTAATCCCTTAAAAGCCAAAAAATTTCAACTCCTAAATAACATCGTAGTTGAGCATAAATTATCATATGCCGTTGCAGACAATTTTAAAATTATTCGATTATAGCTTCTAATATTACCATCGTAAGAACAAAAGCAAGGGCCATTATTTTTTTTTTCATATGACCAACACTCAGGGAATGGCATTGTGTTTGGAACTAGGAAAATATATTATAAGAAGGAGGAAAGAGGGATCAGTGTTTATGGACACTAGGTTTGAAGATTTTTAAACCATAAGTAACAGAAAAGATCTCTGCAGGAAGGGAGTTCCACATACGAATAGTCAGTCTAACAAACGAACTTTGTCGACCACATACGGATGTGCTGGCTGAGAAAGCCGAGTGTTACGTAGGAATCAGAGATCAGCAACTAGTATTCAAAACGATGAGTAGATTCGAGTCATACTTATAATTTCAGCTACTTATACGCATTCATACTTATTTTAATATCATACTCATACTACTCATATTCAAAGTTAGAAATACTCATCGTACTCATACTTAACAATACGCACGATGTTGTTGATTTCGACTCTCCATGATTCAACATATACACGAAGCACAAAATAAGTATGATTCGAGTACGAACACCACAATACTCGCTAGAAGGTTGTGTGTGTGCTTTGCTTGCTGTCTTTGTTTTTTCTTCTTTTGTAAATGCAACAATAACTACTACTGTAAATTTTGATGAATGATTCGAGTGACTCGAATCATTTGTAAGTATTATAAGTAATTTTCTAAATTTATGAATCTGAATGAGTAGGCGTATGAATCAAACAATGAATCGAATGTTGTGAGTTTGATGTCAACGTTGTACTCACACTCATTGCAACCTATGCTTATAAATCAATGTTGTAGCGAGTACGACTGAATCAGAGTAGTTGAATTTTAATACTCTTGACTCACTCATACTCAAAATTTCATAAGTACCTATGAGTAGCGAAAATACGATTCATTGCTGATCTCTGGTAGGAATACATGACTTTCATAAACAAGTCCGCTTATTTCGCTCGAGCAATATCCGTTGTAGTAGCGATAGAACAGTGAAACACAAGCCACATTGCAACGATGCTCCAATGAATCAATGGAGTTGGATACACTATCGTGATTACCGAGCTACTATGGCCTCCCCTGTAAACGGTCGAGTAACCTCAAAATAGACGTTCAGGGCCAACCCATACATGAGAGTTATATTCCATTCTCGGTCGGTTATAAATGGTGTAAATGGTAAGTAGATCAGATGAAGTGAAGGATTTATTGCAGCGTCTTAAGAAACCAAGACACTGAAAAATGTGTCTGTTCTACAGAGCATCACACTGTTTTTCATGCCCATAACGTCAAGATCTTCTGAATCCCTAATATTTACACCACACATGGGTATAGATGATGCAATATTATTGCTGCTTAATATTGACGTTATATGTTTTTGTTTTTAAAATACCTTTCAATTTATTAATTTATTTTTACTGACGATTTTTCTGACGATTTCAATGAACGTCTTTGATGATTTTGACGATTTTTTCTAAAATATTTGATGATTTGATGCTTCATTTATCTGGCAGCTATGGTTCCGGGTCATTGCGGAATACTCGGTAATGAGACGGCGGATGCTCCCGCTAGATTAGGTTCACTTTCTGAGGGCGATGTGATAGTTGGTCCTGATCCCTCAATGTGCCACCTCTACGCCCTCATCAATGGATTAGTTTGAGCTGGTTGAGAAGTGCTAGGGCTTAAATATTGTAATCGTTCTCTCTTGTATGTTTTGTTAGTCTTTGTAATTCCTCTACTTCCTCATTCTCACTTTCCTACTTCCTCTCCCTTTTCCCTATCTATTATTCTATCCCCTTTATGACGTTGTACAATGGGTCAACTGGACCTCCGGGTACTGTACTTGTTTCAACTGGCAAGTACACGTCCTCTAACCTAAACCTAAACGAGGTATTTATAGCAAGCATATCACACAATTTGTGGACCTGAATTCAATTCAAATTGGCAGCCGTCTGGAAAAATATATCTTACTAGGGTTCTTTAAGCTGCCGTCATACAATGTTAGCCAGGAGTTGTGGCTAACATTTCTCAACCAATGCGATAGTTTTATGAAGGCGTGGATTCTATACTCATCAGCTTTGACAAATTTTGTTAATAAATATTCAAAATCAATTTCTTTTTCGAATTATTACATACATACATAATTGGTCATTACAACCCTTCAGTCAGGATTATTGACCTAGTTTCTCACACCACTTATGTTGTGTGTGTTAATTTTACACATAAGTGGCGGGACCTACAGTTTAAAGTCGATTCCGAACGACAGTTTTTTTTTTGAGAAGCTTTTCATGGCAATTTTATTTACTCTCAGAGTTTTTGCCAGAAATCTGCTGAGAGGAAGTCGCCGAAGAAATATTTTCATATTTTCGTTTTGATGTCTGACCTGGGATTCGAACTCGGGCCTTCAGTCTAATAAGCCAACAGACTACCAACTAGACTACGGAGACTCCAATTTTCGAATTATTAGGTACATTTTATTTTGGATTTCATTTATTGTATAAAAGAATGTTAGAATGAGTATCCCTCCTTTCTGTTAAGCTTGACGGTATTGTTAGATTTAATTCAGGCCCTTCTGGCTTAGCAAACAGACTCTTTGTTTAGCATTTAAGCAAAATTGCTGGTGATGAGTGAAAGTGTGATTGTGTCGTTTTCACCGCTCAGTGTATGCTTAAAGGACAAACATGGCTCGCAGCACTGTTCCCCCCGTCACATGATGATGATGAAAAAAGATTTTCCGGTATTTTTTGATTAACAAAACCCCAAATATATGAACACATACACGCACATGTACATTATGCGTGTATGTTAACAGAATTTACAAGCATTTTACCTTCACCAACAGTTTCAAATGAAATCTGGCAGGAACTCAGACAGAAAGGTGATGACAGTAAGGCTCTTTTAGTCCTTAAGGGAGGGAAAATGTAAATATTTTATGAACAGTTTTTCATTTAACAGAGGCAGATACAGAAAACGTTTATGTTAAAGGGTGGCTGAATTCATAAGTAGCTTAAGGAGTATTAAAAATTGTTGGATACTAAATGAACTAAGATGGAGCAGTAACATCAGACTAAATATTTTATTGAAATCATATTGAGATCATGTTTTATTGTATTACAAGCAGTTTAAATTTCATTTACATTTGAATTTATGATGGCAGCCTACGTAATTTATAACCAGTCGTCGGCACAAAGAGAACATATGAACATATAAAGCCGAAGAAAATCTTCCCCTGAGGGACATTGGTGCCGACGTCTGTTTATAACACATACAGTTTAAAGTCGACTCCGAACGACAGATTTTTGAGAAGCTCTTCATGGCAATTTTATTTACTCTCAGAGTTTTTGACAGAAATCTGTTGAGAGGCAGTTGCCGAAGAAATATTTTTTTATTTTCGTTTTGATGTCTGGCCTGGGATACGAACCCGGGCTTTACGTCTAATAAGCCAACACACTACCTACTAGACTATGGCGACTGTTATAACAAGAATATAATCAAAATGCAAATCATCAAATTTAAACTATTGAGGCATTTCATTAAATATTTTTTTATTTTTCTAACTCTAAAGATGTGTATGCGCATGTACAGCCCATATTTCTACGAAAAAAAAAAAAAAATAAATAACATCCCATCTCTGATTATGTTAATATTCAAGTACAAATAGTTTTTTGCATAATTTTTGTGTAACGAATTGAATAAATTTGGTGGGTCCATTTAAGGATATTACAATGTTGGAATAACATTGGAGAATAACCTAAATACGACAACAACAAACACAATAGTTAGTGGTTTACAGCCGCTAGCATATTTCAATTTGTGATGAAGTATTACAAACATAAACTGTTGTGGTACACCTATAAACGTAAATGGGCTCTGTTTTGCGTGTAATGAAAGAGTCATTTTGAAAAGGTAACACAACAATACAAATAGTACACGTTGTGATGGCATTCATATCTATCTGGTCCTCAAAAATATCATAAAATTAAATGGATTTTACAAACAACTCTACTGGGAGTGAGAATTGTTGCTTAAGTAGAGGTATGGCTGTTACCGTTATTTTACCGTAGGTAATACTAAAGGGTGATTTTTTTTAGCTATTATCTTTTTGGCAACACTGGTTTAAACAGCTCACGCACGTTTCGTGTTTTGTTTCACTGTCAAACATCTTCAGTTTGGTCTATAATTTAACCATGAATCGTCTTACAAACGAATAACGCTTGGACCGTACTTCTTCAAACGTGCTGCGAATCGTAACGTAACTGTGAATAGTGAGGGCTACCGTGAGATGATATCCAACTTTTTTTGCCCAAAATGCAAGAGCTTGACTTGCATGACATGTGGTTTCAACAAGACGGTGCCACATGCCACACAGCACGCGTAACAATGAACTTATTGAAAGGCGAGTTCGGTGAACATTATATTTTACGTTCGGGACCGGTCAATTGGCCGCCTAGATCGTGCGATTTAACGCATTTAGACTATTTTTGGTGGGGCTATGTTAAAGCTCATGTCTATACAGACAAGCCCGCTTCAATTGACGCATTGGAAGACAACATTGAAGCATTTATTCGTGAGATACCGGCCGAAATGTTGGAAAGAGTATGCCAAAATTGGACTAAGCGGATGGACCATTTGAGGCGCAGTCGCGGTCAACATTTGCATGAAATAATCTTTAAACATTAAATTATATGGACCATACTATCGATTCAAATAAAGATTTCATGCATTTTTCTGAATTTTATGTGTTTTTTTTTGAAAAATTTTCCTATAACTCTTAAAAAATCACCCCTTATAAGAAGGCTTAATATGACAAGGCTCTAAATGCAAACCATCTATATTGTAATTTTTATATAGAGATGCGGAAAAAGAAAAAAAAAAAAGAAATTGCCGGCTTCTTTACAAAGTTTGTTAAAAAATAAAGTGAGATTACATGGGAACAATTTTTGTTCATTTCTAGAAATCCTGTTCAGTAAGTACAGTTTATTTAAAAAAAAAAACATTAATTTTAAAGACCTTTTCGAAAGATCTTTCTCTCAGCCTCCTTTCCTTTCATTACACAAATTCTTGAATACATGTAAATAAGTATGTACGTTCGTTTACAGTCTAAACGTAAATAAAACAGAAGGTAGTTCAAATAGAAGGTAATTTGTTATGCTTGAAGCTATATGTCAAATTAATGCCTCCCATGCTTTATCGCGCTCTCTACCGCCACAAGATTATTTTTATTAAAGAGAACTTGAGTGAAACAAATCTGAATTCGTAACGAATGTCACAGAGAAAGTCACATTAGCCAATGTTATCAACATATTAAATTGGAAAAAAAAAGTTACTAATAATTTAAAATAATTGATTCGAAAAAAGAATTTCAAGAAGAATTACTTGGTGGTTGGCCACCTTTTCCACTAGCTGGGAAAGTTGGTATTGGGGAGAAATTTTGAATATATGTAAAAAAAAACAACTGAATAGAACCATAATATGTCGGTTTTAATTCATACTTACTTGCTTAATTTCTTGATGTTGTCTACTCGTTGTTGGCAGTTTCATTTGTTGAGGTCGTAAATAACTTTCAATGAATCGTTTTTTCGCTACTCATAAGCGCTCATGAAATTTTGAATATAAGTTGGACAACAAACTCCTCTGACTCATTTATAAGTACAGGTTGCAATGAGTATGCGTACAACATTGACATCAAACTCATACCATTCGAAATATGAGTAAGTAAGTCTACTCATTCAGATTCATAACTTTAGAAAAATACTTACAAATGATTCAAGTGACTCGAATCATTTATCAAAATTTACAGTCTTAGTTGTTGTTGCATTTACCAAAAAAAGATAAAAGGCACATAAGCAGACGTCGGCACCAATGCTCTCGAGAGCCGAACATCTTCGGCTTTTTACACACATAGGACACGAACATCAACAATGTTCGTTAAAAAGAGCATAAAAATGCATTCAGTTGCTTGTCAGCTTTGAAAGAAGAAGGTTCATGTCGCATCTTTTAGAAATTTTTTTGTGTATCAATTGTACACCCAAAGAAAAATTTAATTAAAATGTGAAGAAAATCTGGGAAACATAATTTTTGGGCTTTAAATATATTGAATTTCAGGTACCTGCAATATGTAATGATGACACTTACTACAAATCCATAAAAACTTGCGCGAAAAATACCAATGACATCAAAAAGCACAATATTTGTTCGAACACTGCTTGTAACAATAATTACTAACAATTTTCCTTTGGGTTATACACATGCTTCTCACAAATACACTCACATTTTTATCATGTTCTCTTTGTGTCGACGTCTGCACATAAGCAAAAAAGACAGAACAGCAAGCAGAGCAAACACACAACCATTTAGTTAGTATTTTAGTGTTCATACGCGAATCATACTTGTTTTGTGCTTCGTGTATATGCTGAGTTATGGAGAGTCGAACGAATCAACAACATCATACATGTTGTTGAGTATGAATATGATGAGTACTTCGAACTTTGAATATGAATAGACAGGTTCCATGATATTAAAATAAGTATGAATGCGTATAAGTATCAAAAATTATGAGTATGATTCGATTCTATTCATCTTTTTGAATACTCATTGCTGATATCTGGTCTATATGTCTGTCTGTCTCTTTATTTCACTGTTTCACCTTACAGTATATGTATGCACAAGCAAATGTATTCCGTACACATTGAATTTAATTTGAAATTTTCTGCCAAATTCTAAAGTGCATCAAATTTATGTCACGTTATTGTTTAAATGTGGTTGGTTTTCCTACAATCTACAATAATTATGGATAAAGATACTCTCATAGATTTTATGTCTGTCAATGGAATCAATTGCCATTGTTTTAAGTGTATCTTCAAGACAAGTGTACATGACTGTCTATACCATTGTTTACCATTTCATGGCACAATTGTGCTGAGAGAACTCACACGCATTCTTGTGTTTTTTGATTTAGTTGTCGATCAGACTGCGACAAGAACACATGTGCGGCGGATGCTTTACCATTTTTTTCAGAATGACACTCAAAAAATATTGTGTGTTAAAAGATGCTTTTGAGCTTATGGGCGTATTTCAATTTTTTTTTATTTTGTCGCATAGTATAATTTTTTTAAATGCTTGTTTTTTCTCTATAAAAAATGTTTTTTTTTATTTTTATTTATCTAAAAACATGGTCTAATTTTTAAGCCAAAGATGGATACCTTTACGATCTTTTAATAAAAAATTGATTTTTTATTTTATTTTTATTTATCTAAAATTATTAAGCCAAAGATAGATAGCTTTACATATGTATGTTGATAAAATGAAAATCAAAATAACGTATATTACTAACACTTTTCTATGGCTGTAAATAAATAAATTCTCTCAACATATTTTCTCTCTCTTACTCACTAATACATAACCAAAAAATTTTTGGTAAACCCTGGTCTATACGTACAATGTATGCAAGTGTTTGTATAAGAAAGTTTGTACTTTCCTGCATTCAATTTTCTGTTGGTAATTTGGCCAAATTTTCTTGGCCGTATTTCCTTCTTCTGTTTTAATGTTATTACTACTGGCATCTGCCACAATGACGAGATGCTTGCTGTTGGTAATGAAATTAAACAGAAATTAAATAAATTTCTCAAAACTGAACGTTTAATGTTGGTTGGTTGGTTAGATATTTAATCAATATTATGTGACTGCTTTTGATTTGTCAAACAATTTTCTCCTCAATATCTTGCGAAGAACTGTTGAATGTTCATTAATTTTTCCCATTATAAAATTAATTAAATTTTAAAATGAATAATTTGCATTGTTTTGAATGTACACTGAAGGCCAAAAGTGAGTAAACACCACTGAAATAATTCATTTTCTTAGGATAGCGAGAAAAGTAAATGAGAATAGTCGAATAAATTTCCAAAAAAATAAAATCGTTTATTTATTACTTATAAAATGTTAAAACAAAAACAACAATTCAATTATTTTTGTGCTACAAGTATATTTTTTATAATAGAAAATTTAAAATAGAAAATTTAAAATTATATAAGTGAGTCAACACTTATGGCGCTCAGTGTATATTGTAGCAATTGAATTAATGATAAGGTTAGGTTAGGTTAGGTCGGAGTGGTAGCTCTGATGTCACAAAGCTCACTTGAGCACGCATAGCGGCCCGTTGTGATGCCACGGGTGAACGCAGTCCCTGTACTGACCAAGTTCCACCACAATCAGGGAAAAGGAAGAAGTTGGTCAGCGCAAGGGCTGCACAACGGAAGCACGACTACCCCGCACTGGAAAACCAGCCAGAAAGTTTGATGAACGAAGCTATATCCTTGATATCAATGGATGAAGCGCCCCGAAAGAAGGTCGAGACAGCGACGACATTCCCTAACGATCCTAGAGTTAATCACGAAACCCGATAGAGACTTTATCGCGGCCTGACTGTCAGAGAAGACCGAGACGCGAGTGAAAGGAGCATCGTTGACGAGGATCCATTGAGCGGTCCGGTAGATCGCCATCACCTCCGCCTGAAACACGCTGCAGTAGTCCGGCAGACGGAGAGAAATGTTCAGGTTCAGTTTCCCAGAGTAGATACCGCTTCCAACACCATTGTCGATTTTAGAGCCGTCGGTATATATATCCAGGACTTCCGGGGGGACGACCGTATTAGGATTCCAGTCATCCCTATTCGGAATCAGAGAGTGGAAACATCTGTCAAGACAATATTCAGCAGTGATATAGTCCATGTTCACAGGGGCCACCGGATCAACCTCCAGAATAGTGGAGTGACCAGAAGGTATAATGTGCCAGCGAGACAAAGCATTAAGTCTAGTCGCAGTAAACTTGGCCGCCTGCTTAGCGAGAAGCACAGTAGGAAGCCAGTTGAGCATTGCGAACAAGGCTTTCGTGGGGGTGGTGCGTAGAGCACCAGTTATGTAAATGGCGGCAGACCTTCTGACCTTGTCAAGGAGTCTGACGTTGTGTTGTCTGTCCAGGACAATCATGCTTTTTTAGGGCAAAATAAACTCTTGTTAAATAAAAAAAGACACTGAAATAAAAAAAATTTAAAAAATTTCTTAAACGAATTACTATCAAATAAGTTCAGGCTAAATTCAATGGCACTACGAAATTTTATTCCATCTCCAATGAATGTCATTGTATTCCTATACAACAAAAACAAAAAAAAAAAAATATAGAAAAAGAAACGAAAATATTTTTCTTATAAAATAAATTGCAACGAAAAATATTTCAACAAATCCTAGCTGTATTGATTTGGCAATAGGCAAGAGTGGCACAGTAGAAGAAATAGAGGTAAGAGAGCAGGGAAATACAAATACAAACAAAGCTTTTCTTAAGTAATAGAGGAAAATATACGAAAAAAAAAAACGAAAGAACGAAAGAGAACAACGTGTGAAAAACTTTTCATTTTCCATTTTTTTTTGATAGTTAATGTAAAAACTTTGTATATCGGAAAACTTAAGAGTTGTACTCACAATTTTTTCTTTACAAATAAAATCTAAACTTTAGTTTTGGTAGATTTTGTTCGTTCGTCGTTTTTTTATTTATTTTTTTTGTAGTTGTTGATATGATGTAAAAAAAAAACAAAAAAAATTAATTTTAAGAAGAAATTGCATGAAGATTTTTATTTTGTAAGGAATAGTTGAATCGTTTATTTAAAAAGAAATTCATTGCTGCGTTTATGTATTCATTCATCTTTCATCTTAAAGAATTTCTTTTCTAACAAATTATTTTCACATTTTTAACAGCAATTTTCCATTTTCTTCTCATTCTTTCTGTATTTCGCATTTAGTTTTCTTTATTATTAATGATAAACTAATACAAGTAAGTAAATTCAGTACTTTAGTACTTTTTTCAGTACTTTTCCATTTCAAAAATACCGCAGTACCTCGGCGACGCTTTCAATACTTTTTTATTATTACATATTTTATGTCGTGTGCTTTTCAACTATTAATGCATTAGCAACGTAATGCTAAAGGTAGAATTTGTCTTTAGCCTCGATTAGCCAAACGTCCACGGAACGTAAGTTCGTTTTTAAAATACAAAAAGCAATGAGAACGACTGCCGAACCGACGAATGATTTCGGTAAGCATTAACATTGCTCTTCATATGCTACAAACGAAAGTACAGTATTCCCTCGATTTACGTCGTAGAATGTTCCGGAAAAAGGCGACGTAAATCGAAACGACGTAAATCGAATTTCATATTGCTCATACTACAAAGTAGTATGTTTTTAACAAGGAACTTAAAAAAGATACAGTAATCTTTCGATTTACGTCACAGTTGGTTCCAAAAAGAGGCGACGTAAATCGAATGACAACGCAAATCGAAGTTGAAGGGAACAAAATTTTTGACGACGTTAATCGAAACAACGTAAATCGAGACGACGTAAATCGAGGGAATACTGTATGTTCCATAACGTTCAGTTGACGTTTGACTATACGGAACTTTTACGTTTTGTTACGTTCAGAATCAGCAGTTTTTGTTTTATATGTGAGGAACACGTGTAGGTTAGGTTAGGTTAGGTTAGGTTAGAGGACGTGTACTTGTCCGTTAAGACAAGTACAATACCCGGAGGTCGAAATTGACCCATTGTACAACGTCCTCTCCAAGGATGAAAGGAGGGCATAAGGGTAAGAGGAGGATGGGAATCACACAGAAAGAAACAGACACAAACAAGGGTTGAGCGCGCGACTACACTTATGAAGCCCTAGCACCTCTCAACCAGCTCAAACTGCTAATGAATCTGTGGAGAGCCTTGATGTCGGCTCTCGACACAGAACTCAAGCTCTCAAAGAAGGCTCTGCCAAGGGTCCTCAACCTCAACCTACCAAGGGCTGGGCAGTTACAGAGGAGGTGTTCGATAGTCTCTAACTCCTCCTCATCGCAACATACCCTGCAATAGTCCGGCTGGGATCTGTTCCAGATCCCCGTCAGCGACCTAATCTCGCAGTGCCCTGTGATAAAACCGACAACCAACCTTACGCTGGCCTTAACCAAGCCCAGCAGCCAATCTGTTCTCTTACTGTCCACAGCAGGCCATAGACGTCTAGAGACTGAACAACCTGATCCGTTCCTCCAACGCCTCTGCTCGTCCTCCCTGAGGAACACGTGTAAGTCGTTAGTTTTTCTGTTCCGTACTGTACGTGTATTAAATATGAAGAAAAAAATAGTTTAGTAGGTAGTGTGCTGGCTTACTAGATGTGAGCCCGCAGTTCATAGCCAATGTCAGACATCTCCAAAATAACGAAATATGAAAAAAATATTCCTTCGGCGACCTCATTCTGTCAAAATCTCTGAGAGTAAATAAAATTGCCATGAAAAGTTTCTCAAAAATCTGTCGTTCGGAGTCGACTCTGTAGATCCCGCCATTCATGTATAAAATTAACGCTCACAACATACTAAGTGGTGTGAGAAGATAGTTCATAATCCTGATTGAAGCGCTGTAATGTATGTATGTATTTTTTTACAAAACTACCATTTGATGCGAAAAAGTACTCTTTCAGTTATAATTCAGTACCATTTCAAAATTTCAATTGGGCAATTCACACGACTTTGTATCGTGTATGTTGTATTGAATACACTTGGTTGTTTGTGAACGCTCAATGCTATGCTGTATTGTGTATTTCATATTCCAAATGTATTTTTTTGGCATTCAAACAATTTGATAGCACGAAACCAACACAACTTTTGAAAAACATATGAAAAAAATGTGTATAAGTGTATCGGATTTTTACATGAAAATTATCAACAACAATCATACACTGTTGGATAATCGGACAATACACTCAATACAACGATACAACGGCTTGTGTGAATTGCCCAAATTTTTTAACACTGGTATGTCTGTACATACATACCATAACCATTTCATGCTCGCATCTCATAATTTTTTATCTCATACTTGTGGTATTTCAACGAAAATCAACGAAATCTTCATATATTAAACAGACTGTACATCTTTTCTTCTTTTTAAGCTAAAATGGCTTTATGATTTATGACTTCTATTTTAAAACCAATGCAAATCTATTTATTTTTCCTCTTCTTCTTTTTATTATTTAAATTTTTAAAAAAGTTGCTGAAATATTTGTGTCTTGCAAGGATTATCTGTAACTTCACAGTTAAAAGTAAATATTTGGGAGGTAACATGAGTTTATTTAAAGTTTCTTATGATCTGGGTTTCAGGTTATAATAATCCAATCAATTGTCTTCAATGTGACGTACAACAGAGATCAGCAATGAGTATTCAAAAAAATGAGTAGAATCGAATAATATTGTTACGCAGAACGAAGCGACCTAATATCGTTTCACATAAAAACAATAAACAAAAGCTACTAGCTACACTAACACATATGTACATCGAACCATACATAAACTAACAATAACATCATTATGAGTATGAGAGAGATGGATAACGCAAACGTAACATGAGCGAACGCAACAAGAGGCAATGTGTATACAATACACAAATGCATCGAACATCTTCCAAATAAACCAACAACAACAAGCATGAGAGCAAAAGGGATGGACAAATAAGCAAGCGCAACAACAAGCAATACAGTCGCCACAGAAATTGCGAGAATGCGAAACCGCGAACATTCTTCTTCAAGAACGTTCGATGTACTGTTCGTGTTGGACTATAAAAGGGCAAGACAAAGCAGACGAGAGAGTCAGTTGTAATTGTGTCAGTCTTGAGTGAAGTTGCGTGTGAACTAATCAGTCGCGGTTTGAAGATATCCGTTGTGAGCAGTATAGCGAATAGTTGTGTGTGAATAATAGTGAACCAGCAATTATCGTTGTATCGGTTAATTTTGAACAGTGACACAAAAATAGTGTGAATAATAAAGAGAGTTTAGTTGAAATAAAACACATATTTGTTTTTACTTGGTTTGAAATTAACGATCTCATATTTAAACGTTTTTAAAAAGGTAAAAACGTAACAATATGTACTCATAATTTCTGATACCTATACGCAATCATACTTATTTTAATATCATGGAACCTCTACTAATATTCAAAGTTTGAAGTAATCATCATATTCATACTTAACAACACGTATGATCTTGATGTTGATTTCGACTCTCCATAACTCAACATTTACACGAAACACAAAATAAGTATGATTCGCGTACGAACAATAAAATACTTAATAGAAGGTTGTGTATTTGCTTTGCTTGCTGATCTGTCTGCCGTTTTTGCTTATGTGCCTTTTTCTTTTTTTGTAAATGCAACAACAACTAAGACTGTAAATTTTGATGAATGATTCGAGTTATGAATCTGAATGAGTAGGCTTATGAATCAAACATATTTCGAATGGTATGAGTTTGATGTCAACGTTGTACGCATACTCATTGCAACCTGTACTTATAAATCAATGTTGTAGTGAGTATGAATGAATCACAGTACATAGTTGAATTTCAATATTGTTGACTCACTTATATTCAAAATTTCATGAGTGGTTATGAGTAGCGAAAAAACGATTCAATGCTGACCTCTGATATGAACCAAGGATTCAATTGCTCAATGGAATTATCGACTCCATAATTTAATTCCATTTGTTTGCCCAACATACCGTTTGTCATGCTGTCCATTTAATGTGTATTTTTTATCCAGGGATATTATTATTATATGACTTTAAATTCTTGAATTAATTTATGTTAATTTTTTTTCTTTTGTTGTTATTGTAATTTATGCTTTTGTTGTACATTAAGTTGTCGTCTATCTGCTGGCAGTTGATAGAAATTTTTCTTTTTGTGTAAGCAGTTCATGCTCTTGCATAATTTTGTCTTGAAAGACATAAACTTCTCAAAGTCACAGAGAAGTTGTGTTAAATATTTGCTAAAACATACTCTTTCTCCTCTCCGGCAACTAACATTTAAAAATCTTTGACTTTGTGTTGCATAAAGAAATACTTTGTAGTGACAAATAAAAAAAGTTGTAGAGTTTGCAAAATTATATGCTCAAACGGAAATCTGCTGAAATTTGTTCATTAATTTGTTTTCTCAACGTTGCCACAAATTCACCAACGTCAGGATAGAATTACAATAACACAGGACCAAAGAGATGACACCACACAACTAAACAGCCAGCGAGTATTAATTTTATAAGGAATTTACGTGTACAACAACACAACAAATGGTTGTAACCAGCGAAAATGAGTTTATGTTGCAGGAAACCAATAACAGCCAACGAAAACGTATATCCTGTTTGCAGTAGCGAAGTGAAAAGGTTGTTGTAAGCAATGAGTGGAATAGTGTTGCAGATAATAGCTTAGTAAGAATTTTTGCACGCATGATGCTGAAAATTTTCCTTTTTTTGTTCACATAAGCACGAATACCACGTAAAACTAAAATTCATACTCACATTCAAGCTTCATTGTTGCACGCTGGTAGTAAATCCCGAAACATAAATATTAAAAGATAAAGTGATCTGTGACCCCCTCCTCCAACTATAATAGAAATTATTAAACCTAATGTATTGCAATTGATTAAAGCAGCATTACCAAACAGCATTGAAGCAAGTCAAAGCCACAATCGATAAATGTTGCCTCTAAAGGACTCTCTCTCTCTCTCTAACCACAAGTTCAATGAAAAATTTCAGTCATAGATAATTGAACTTTCCGGTACTGACCAGAGATCAGCAATGAATCGTTTTTTCGCTACTCATAAGCACTCATGAAATTTTGAATATAAGTGAGTCAACAATATTGAAATTTAACTATGTACCCTGATTCATACAGGTTGCAATGAGTATGCGTACAGTGTTGACATCAAACTCATACCATTCGAAATATGTTTGATTCATAAGCCTATTCATTTAGATTCATAACTTTAGAAAAATACTTATAATACTAGATATATTTAATATATAGTGACTTGAATCATTCATCAAAATTTACATAAAAAGCCACACAATAAATTGTAATAAGAAAGAGGAGAAATTAATTTTTTTTTTTTACTTTTCGTAAGAAATTAAAAATATTTTCGCTGTTCCATTTCAATCTTTGCTGGGCACTATTATCGACTTAAAACTCAAACGATATGCAATGCAATGGCACACGGCGATGTAGTTTTTGTTGTTTGCAGCATACTCGTACAATTAGTTGGTCTGTAGGCAACAAATTTTGTTGCCTGCAAAACAGCAAGTGTAAGTTAAGGCGAACAGGAGAGAAAGGAAATCGAAATGGTTTTATCAAGCGATTCCGATTTTGAAAATTTTTTTTCAAAAATTTCCAAGTCACTCAAATCTAGAAAACAGCTACAGAATGCCAAACTCCAACTAATAAGAATAAAAATTACGCTGAGAAATATTGGTTAACGAAAAGGAAAATAGAAATAACCAGTGGTGTTGTCGAGCCGGAACGCTCCGGAACGTCGTTCCGGTACTTCCTTTTTGGACGGGAACGCGTTCCGGAACTAAAGATGATTTCTGATAACGAGAATTGGCTGACGTTTTAAAAAAAAAAATTAAAAGAATTGCTGATTTTTTTTCTAATTTTTAACAAATTTTTATAAACAAGGGTTTGAACCGAACCCGAACCGGAACGAACCGGCTTGTTTTTCCGAACCATGAACCGGAGTCCGGAACGTTTCTGCTGAACCGGAACTTAACCCGAACCGAAACAAATACGTGAACCCGAACTAATTACTATTTAAGAATTTGAGAATTTAAAACCATTTTTTTAAACTCTTTCAGCCGCATTTAAATTTAACTGTTGCTACCAAGTGAATCACTTATTTTTTCCATACAAAAATGAAGAGCGGGTATTACATATATACATACATAATTGGTCATTACAACCTTTCAGTCAGGATTACGACATAGCTTCTCACACCACTTATGTTGTGTGCGTTAATTTTCTACATGAGTGGCGGGACCTACAGTTTAAAGTTGACTCCGAACGACAGTTTTTTTGAGAAGCTTTTCATAGGAATTTTATTTACTCTCAGAGTTTTTGCCAGAAATCTGCTGAGAGGAAGTCGCCGAAGAAATATTTTCATATTTTCGTTTTGATGTCTGACCTGGGATTCGAACTCGGGCCTTCAAGTCTAATAATCCAACACACTACCTACTAGACTACGGCGACTTGAAGAGCGGGTATTTCCGCCTTTTTATCGTTAAATCATGGTTTTTCCTTTCCTTTTTATGCTATATACAGGGCCGATCCTAGCGACGGGCTAAAATTGGGGGAAATCTCCCTCCCCTCCGTCGTCAAATTTGGGACATGAGACCTAAAAAAAAAAACGCCGCCGCCAGGATTATCATGGAAAATCACCCCCGTCGTTAAATTTGGGACATGAGACCGCACAGAGCGGCCGCCTACCCAGGATCGGCCCTGTCTATATAATTATATATACGCGTTCCGGGGAAAAAAAAATTAGCACAACACCACTGGAAATAACACGTTACGGACGATGATGATCATAATGATGAGTTTTAAATTTTTCCTTTCTCTCTGAATGGCTATGACTTCTGTTTGGAATTGCTGCTGCAATTGCTTGGATGCAATTGCAATGTGCTCAATGTGCTGCTTAAAATCAATACAAAAATACTTAAAAAGTTTACATTAACAACAACAACACCAGCCAGCCATAACTACTGTATCGTATAATAATAACAGAATAATCGTCTGCTTTATGCCACATGCCGGCTTAAAGGTCATTGGCTAACACTTATGTTCGAAAATATTTCTGTAAAACTAAAAACTTTTACTACAGACGATAACAATGATTCCAACCTTTACTATGAATAGATTAAAATGTCATCATTGTTATTGTTTTTTTTGTTTGTTTTCCACAAACTCTCGCTGCATCTCGGTTACAATTCTTATTCATTTTATCCTTTTTTGTGTATGTTTTTTGTAAGCCTTTGTCCTCTGCGCATGCAAATTTTACTGACTTAAGCATTTCTGTATTCGTCTAATCATTCATTCATTCCATCATTTATTGTATGGTATGTGTACTCATTCCATTTAAATGTCAACCAAACGTCAATTAGCATTAATTCAGGTCATTTTGAACATGAATGGTACATTGTATGGTATTTGCATGATGCTGATGCAGTCTGGTTGCCAGAAAATCTGTCTACTAAAGAAACGAAAGAAAAAAAGAAGAGATTTACAGTCAACCAAAATACCAGCTAGTCAGCCTACAAGTCTTTTCAGCTTAACTGCATTAAAGTTTTTTTTATTAAATCTTTTATATCAAACAGGTTAGAGGGCGGTATATTGCATTTCAGATGATCTTTGCATTTACCAAGTTTTAAAGTGCCTTGAAAGCAATGAAATGTTGACATTGACACCAGTTAAGTTGAAAGAGAATGTTAATACGTCCTTTCAAGAATTACTGAAGCTACTCTCTGGTGAATCTTCGTCTGGGTGTCTAGAGGTGAAAAATTAAAAACACTCTTAATAACAAGAGCAATCCAACTCTATTAAGAATATGGCCTAATACTCTGTCCATAATAAATATGTACCCATAAATGAAGTGTTACCATTGTAATGGGTGATTTTTTAAGAGCTATAGGAAAATTTTTCAAAAAAAAAAACTCATAAAATTCAGAAAAATGCATGAAATATTTATTTGAATCGATAGTACGGTCCATATGGCATGTGGCACCGTCTTGTTGAAACCACATGTCATAGAAGTCAAGCTCTTGCATTTTGGGCAAAAAAAGGTTGGATATCATCTTACGGTAGCACTCACCATTCACAGTTACGTTACGATTCGCAGCATCTTTGAAGAAGTACGGTGCAATGATGCCACCAGCCCACAAACCGCACCAAACTGTGACTTTTTCTGGATGCATTGGTAGCTTTTCCAATGCTTCTGGCTGATCTTCACTCCAAAATCGACATTTCTGCTTATTTACGTATCCATTGAGCCGAAAATGAGCTTCGTCGCTGAACACAATTTTTCGATAAAGAAGTGGATCTTCGGCCAACTTTCCAAGAGCCCATTCAACAAAAATTCTGCGTTGCGGTAGGTCGTTCGGCTTCAATTCTTGCACCAGCTGTATTTTGAAAGGCTTGACACCTAAATCCTTCCGCAAAATTTTTCACGTTGCTGAGTAACAGAGGCCCAATTGCTGCGAACGGCGACGAATCGATAATTGATGGTCATCATTAACACTGGCCTATACAGCTGCGATATTGGAGGTTTAATGTCCAACAATGTAAATTTGGTGCGAATTTTAGTCACAATAGCCCGAATAGCCGCTTCAGTGGGTCGATTAAACTGACCATAAAATGGAAGAAGCGCGCGATGAACTTTCTTAACAGAGCACGCATTTTGATAATAAAATTCAATGATTTGCAAGCGTTGTTCGTTTTTAAGACGATTCATGGTTAAATTATAGACCAAACTGAAGATGTTTGACAGTGAAACAAAACACGAAACGTGCGTGAGCTGTTTAAACCAGTGTTGCCAAAAAGATAATAGCTAAAAAATCACCCGTTATATGGCCAATAAACAATGTTTTTTTTATTAACAATTATCTGCTATTCTTTTATTTTATCTAAACAACAATCATTTGGAATTTTCGTTTACTAAGGCCTGTAATAATAGCGGAATATGGAGATGGGAAGAAAACTTAAACTCCAGTAAGTAGACAAGAAATCCAATAAAAATCGCATTAGCAGCGACACATTGGTTACTTATTGGGGCTTAATTCCGCCAATGCTTATCGAGGGAAGCACTTTTAATCCATTACAGTTGCCACCAGTTAATATCTTAATATGAGTGAATGTGTTTGTCTCCCACAATGTGCTCTCTTCCTTACCAAGTTCAGAAGAATAAAGACATCGCCAAGAGAGAGTGAAAACGATGTGCATCTCTAATCCACTTACACTTATTGGCATTTCAGTGTTTCTTCTTTCGTCTCCCAGTCCTTTTTTCTTTTCTTCCACTGATAACCAGTAAAGTTGCAGATAAGATGAATTGGTGGCACCCTTAACCACTGTAATGGTAAAGTTTTTATTGGTTTCAATAGAGAGAAGAGGAAAGAGAAAAGAATAAAATAAAAAAATATTAATACCAGGAATGGGAGGTCAGACAAGAAACAAACGCCTTTCCAATAACGTATTTTGCCCTGTTAAAGGCAGTCACTTACAATGGTAAGGCAGTGTACAGCAGTGAGAGCTGTGAACATCGTTATAATCTGGCAGGAGTTTAAAATATTAAAATTGTTGAAAGTAAATTTCCTGTTTAAATGTTACTTTAACCACGAAATGCTTTTTATCATCAACATAAAAATAACCACCACCACCACCATCCTTCTTAGCATGGAAATGGCAGAGTGGGAAGATACTTAGAAAATATAGAAAAAATTGATTTTTCAAATGCAATTGCAATTGATTCCTTTATGGAAATACAAACGAAATATTCAGTATTTATTCAGTATAAATATTAAATTATTGAAAATTAGTTAATAATACTAACCAAAGCAAAAAGTACTGTCATAAAGGTTTTAAATACATACTAGAGACAGGTATCTAGCTTACTTACTTAATTGGCCATTAATAACCAGTTTATTGGATTCCAGCCGGGCGCCTCTGCTTCTTATGTGCCTTCTCCAGTTGGTTACACAAATCGATGACAGGGTTTCCAACGTAGACAAGGCCGTCCTCTAAGCCAACACAATGGACCGTCGTGTATGCTCAAGTAAGCTTTCATATATCAAACCTGCCACTCTGCCTAAGATTGTGAAAAAAGTAGTTTGACTGAAGCAATTGCTTGATAATCGGGGTTGTCGTAGAAACGATGTCGGTTTTCGTGATTGTCGTTTTCGAAAACCAATGTTGGTTTGATTTAGTGTCATGAAACCAAGTTGGTTTCCTTAATTTCGAACGTAAATTAAAACCAATTTTCGAATCAGCTGTTTGATAAAAAAAAATACCAAAATACTTATAAAAAGAAAATTTTGTTAAAAATTGAAATTATTAAGTTCAGAAATAAATACAGTGGGAACTCGATTTTCCGTGATGGTCGGGACCGGAAGCATTCTGTATAATCGATTTTCCCGGTTAATTGAATAAAAATTTTGGCTAGTTTTTTAATAGATATTTTTATTAATTAATAAATGAATATGTACATATTTATATAAAAAATGTTTCAAAAATAAAAAAAAATCATTTTGTCAGAAAACAGTGAACAGTAGATAAAGATTTCGTATACCAAAGAGGGAATTCCCCTTTTTCGCTTGTTTGTCCAAAATAATAGGAAAAAATTTTTGCTTATAATCACGGATAATAGAGGTAATCACGGTTAAACGATGCAGAAAAATTTAAGTCGATTCACAATAAAATTAAGTCTATGCAAAAAATTTGTTTTCCAATGTCAACAGCAATAGTGATATTTCTATTATTAGAAGAAAAGCGGTCAGAAAGAGTGAAGAGAAGAATCCTGAGAGATTGTAGCAATCCACTGGAGCTGCCGGAGGCAATGTAAGAAATTTTTTAATCAGGAGGAAGTTTCCTGTATGAGTACAGGAAACTATATTTTACAGATTTGTTTATAATTATCGCTTAAATAAAGAAGCATTTCGTATGGTACTTAATACTATTAAAGAACATTTGTCGCTATCTAAAATTCTTTCGATTTTACAACTTGCTGCTACGTTTCGCTTTTTAGCAGAAGGGTCATATCAAAGATCAGTCGGGAACGATTTATGTATAAGCCTCGGTAGAAGTACAGCATCAGAAATTTTGACTGTTGTAATCAAAGTCATGGAGCGGTACATTTGCCGACAGTGGGTAAAGCTGAAAATGAATGAAAAATAATAATGAAAATAATAATGAATGAAAAAACAATAATGAAAAACGTAGGTCAAGAGACTATTTCTACAACAAATATAAAATTCCTTCAATAATTTATTACCATAGGTAATCCACAGATGGCTTATCACGCTTTGTGAAAACGCCTTGCCAAATCCGGATGTTTTTCCATAAACACGATGATTATGGTGTTTTGTGTTCTATTTTTATGTTTTCCCCTAAAAAATAAGAAAAACACAACAAATAGTTTTCCTTTTATAAAACAATCAGTATAATATACAAAAATATATAAATTACTTACATTTTTACAAAAATCCCGCTGCTAAAAAATCTAAATCTATTAAAACTGACAACTTTGGTAATATCGGTTGGATAATATCGGTTTTCATGACACCATAGCATTTTTTCTCATCGTTTTCAAAACCAATTCCGGCAAGGTTGGTTTATTTTTATTTATTTATTTGAATTTCTGCACAACAAGAATGAATCTTATAGTTACAGTACAGAATTAATTAAAGAAAAAAAAGTTGCAAACAAAAAAGAAAAAATACCTAAAATTCACTTAAAACTAATACTTTATATTAATACTTAAAACTAAAAGAGGGACACAAGTAGAAGAAAAGAAAATAAAAACAATTTATACACGCACATAAAAAGAAAGAGTAAAAAGAAAAAAAATAAAAAATAAATGTATCAGTTAGAGTAATAAAAATAAAAAATTAATTAATTAATTTGATAATAGAAATGAATAAAAATTATATGTAATTTATGTAGCAAAAGTAATCTATGTAAATTAATTAGAGAAAAAGAAGAGCAATTGCTTTCTAAAATGCGTTACATTACTAGTTAGTTGTATACTGTGAGGGAGCGAATTCCAAAGACGAACCGAGTAAATTGAGAACTGCCGCTCAGAGACAAGTGTGTGATGTGCGGGAAGTATCAATTTTCTTCCCCTGCGTGACCTGGCGAAGATAATATTATCAAATAGATACTTAGGTTCCTGTGTATAAATGACTTTATGTAAAGATAAGAGCACTCTTATTTTAATCAGATCCTCAAAAGATACTCCATATAAGTTTCTAGAAACGGAAGATGTAGAGCTAAATCTTCTTAAGCCAAAGACATATCTAATAATGCTGTTAAAGACAGCATTAAGTCTTCGCTTGGAGAAGGAATCTGAGTTAGCGAAAATTTCGCAACCATAAAGAAGGCCAGGTATAATATACGATTTCGCAAGAAGTAATCTTATTCTCAGAGGTGTAAATGCCTGAGTAGCCCAAAGGGATCTGAGTTTTACATACGTTTGCCCCACAGCGAAATTAATGTGATCGTTCCAAGTCAGTGTGCTATTAAAAATAATGCCAAGATTCTTAGCCTTGGTGATCCGTGAAATCTTGCTGTTGTTCAGAAAAATAACATCCGTAATCACAGGACTGCGTAATCTTTTATGTATTAAAAGGCACTTAGATTTAAGGGGATTCAAGAAAAGTCCATTTGCCAAGGCCCAGATGTGTATACGCTCAAGATCAGCATTAATTCTGGCAACATTCGCCGACATCGAATCTTCCGGGCTACTCAGATAGAGCTGCACGTCATCAGCGTACATATGTACTCTACAATAGGACAACTGACTGGGAAGATCATTTATATATAAGGAAAACAGAAGAGGTCCAAGAATGGATCCCTGTGGTACTCCTCTGTTCAAAAACAATGGTGAGGAAGACATGTTATTTGCAAAAACGGATTGCGAACGATTCATTAGATAGGAGGCAATAAGTTTCGTGGAGCTACGAGAAAAATTGAAAAAATAACGAAGTTTCATAATCAGGGTATGGTGATTAACAGAATCAAAGGCCTTAGAATGGTCAAGAAGAACCAAGAAGTTCAACCGATTGCGATCCAGTTCCCTCCTAATATTCTCACTCACGTCAATTAAAGCCGTTATACAACTTCTATTCGAACGGAAACCTGACTGCATATCGCACAACAAGTCATTTTCCCGTAGATATCCACTTATCTGACGATTCAACAGTTTCTCAAGGACCTTGGAGAGAGCATAATAGAGAAATAGGTCTGTATTCCCCATTAGATTTCGGAATCGGTATAATCCTGGCATGTTTCCATCTGGTGGGGAGTTTACGAGACATGATAATGAAATTAAACAAGTGAGTAATAAAAGGCAGGAGTTTAGCTAGAATAATTTTGACAAATTTTGGATTAATGTCATCATAACCGATTGCGTCAGACTACGACAACCCCGAATAACTGGGATTTTCCTGACAACTCTAAATCAATTTTAAATTTCATTTGATTTTAAAAGATTTTTAGAACTTTTTCTACAATATTCCTGGTCTTCTGCTGGTCCTGTTTGAAAAATTGAAAAATTCATCATTCTTTCATCATTTTTTTCTTGACAACTGAGAGGACGAGTAAGTGAGTTTCAAAATTTATTTAATAGAACATTGAAAACAATTTTTTTTGTTGTTATTTTTATTGTTATTCTTTTAAAATTTAATTCCAACGAAAGTCAGTTATAAAAAATTCTATGTTTTAATGTATATACATACTATGTACGTATGGTATGTATTCCATAGTTTTTGGCGAGGATATTTTTCTTTCGTTCACTGAAAGCAATTTAATATCACAGTGATAATATTGACATAACATTGCTCTCTCTCTCTCTCTTCCTATTTGCTATTCGTAACTATTTTTGGTCTAAAATATTTGTTTGTTTATCTGTCCGTCTATTTATATTGGTTTGTTTGCGTTTTCACATGACATTTTTAAGGCATAACGAGGGAAAGATGCAGGGGAAAAAGGAAAGTCAACATTTTTAAGAGTGATACATCTTTATGGTCCACTTAAAAGATTTTTTTTCGCATCAAAAGCAGTGATGCTAAGACCTCCAACAGAATTTGTTGTTGATTTTTGATGGACAATAAAAAAAAAAAATGGAGTTTTTTTATATTGTTTTGTCGTTTTTTTTTTGTATATTTTTGCAACATAAAGACAAATAAGCAAACAGGAAGAAATTTAATGGTACGAAATGAAATTGAATAAAGTATAGATGGCCGTATGTACATACATAGGTATGTAGGAGTAGAGTAATATTTATTTACACTCCACTATGTATATCAAATACTCGTACTTAGTTACAAGTGAACTTTTGTTGTTTGTGCCTCTTAATGTAGCAACATGAGTAAAATAATGATGACGTTGATGATGTTGTGTTCTAAACAATATTTGAGCCGTTTATTTTAAAAGTGGTTTAAGTCCATTTTTTCTTATATTGAGATATTTAAGGGTTTGGGTTTGAATTGTTTCAAAAATATTGTTAACTGGTATTAAGTAGTTTTTATGGTTTTGTGACCTTAAACATGTTAGAATATATAACGTAATACGTTTTGTAAGCTTTACTAGAAAAATAAGCTGTGTTTCAAAACCTAAAATGGACTTAAACCACTTTCAAAATTAATAAAATGACTTTTTTGTTTGTGAAAAGGAATAAGTCCACTTTGTGTTCTTTGTTTAATATTATTATAAGTTAATTTTTTCACTTAAAGTTACTCCACTACGTTTATATAATTCTAATATAATTATTACATTGGGTTGATTAGCAATACAAAATACTTCAGTTTCACAATAATATTGAACAAATTATCCAAAAGATTTGTATACCTAGCGATTCCTCTAAATAGTTAGGTTTTTAAGGTAAGTTCTTGAAATTATTATTTTAAAGAAATTAAATAATACTCGTAAAAATTGTAAATATTTAATTTTGATGTAGCTCAATGTAATAGCTTTAAAATATATAGGGAAGCTTTCAATTTAGATACAGATTTTTATTTATGTAATTAGATGAAAATGTATTTAAAAATAAATATTAATTCATTTATTAAAAAATTAAACTAACATTTATTTATTAAGGATAATATTAAAGATTTTGCCATATTATTTCTCCTCATTTAGATTATGTGTGAGGTTGTTAAAATATTCGAGGTGCATAGGTTGTATATACCTTAATAACTCCATCATATCCTTATACTTAGGTGTTGAAATGTGACGTACATTTTTGTATAATGGTATAGAAGTTCCTTGGTCTTCCCCGACAAGGTAATAAGTCAAGTATTTTGTACTCTGTATCTACTTCCATAGATTCTTTATAAAACATTTTATTGGGTTCACTTTTTATAAATCACATCCAACATATCCTTAGCCAATTTACAGTTTCGCCACTAGTGGTTTTTAATCTTTTATGAATTGCTTCTTCCAAAATCACCATCATTTGGCAAAAATTAATGTCCTGATAGTAAAAACTTATGGTCAATAATATCTGCATTATTTTCTGCCGATTGCACAATTTTTAATCATCAAAATTATCAAAATTATTTCTTTCGATGGACTTAAACCAGTTTCAAAATAAATTTTTTTGTATTTCGTTAAGAGCCCCAAATCATAGCGATTTTAATGATACTAGACTTAAATTGTTTATAAAAAAAAAGATTATATAGGATTGTGATTATTGTTATCATTAATTAAATTTTTTTTTAAAAATGGACTTAAACCACTTTCAAAATAAACGGCTCATTTTCATTTATTAAATATAAAACAAATAAACAAATAAATAAATTAGAGTTGTAGATAAATTATAAACAACAACATAAACTATTATTTCATAAAATATTTGGCAAAATTGCAATTCGCTTATGTTTTATAAAACTTAACTTAAATCAATTTCTTAATGATTTTTTGGCTCTTCTATTATATTTTCTTAAAAAATAAGTAAATCACTTTTGATAATTTAATTTGGGTCGTTTTTTGGGCGTTTTGTAAATGTCATAATCAAAATCTGATAAATCGTTAACAATCTCTGGGGAATAGTAGTGCCTGCTTTACTTTATAATGTTGTTCCTATGATGCCACTTATCATTTTGATTTTTTCTTGCCGAAATAAATAAGTTTTTCTGATGATGATGTTTTTTTTCTATTTTTCTTGCTTTCTGGTACCCTTTTCTTTTAAAGCAAACGAAATATTTTATACTCACATGTACGATGTGGAAAAATGCAAAGTTTATTTATCATAATGTCTTTCAAGAAGATCATTTCCATAACGCATCAAAACAAGTGTAGAACGTGACCAACTATACGAATAATTCATGTGATTTTTAATCTCTTTGAAACGATACAGATCAGATCTGGATTAGACCAACACATTCCATTGGAAGTAAAAATTATCGGAAAACAATAAATGAAAAATAAAACCATTCAAATTTTGACAGTGACATGCTTACCAGAGATCAGCAATGAGTATTCAAAAAGATGAGTTGAATCGAATCATACTCATAATTTCTGATACTTATACGCATTCATACTTATTTTAATATCATGAAACCTCCTCTACTCATATTCAATGCTTGAAGAGTACTCATAATATTCATACTTAACAACACGTATGATTTTGTTGATTTCGTCTCTCCATAACTCAACATATACACGAATCACAAAATAAGTATGATTCGCGTACGAGCACCAAAATACTCATTAGAAGGTTGTGTGTTTACTCTGCTTGCTGCTCTCTCCTTTTTTGCTTATGTGTCTTTTTTATTTATTTTTGTAAATGCAACAACAACTAAGACTGTCCCTCGAATCATTTACAAGTATTATAAGTATTTTTCTAAAGTTATGAATCTAAATGAGTAGAGGCTTATGAATCAAACATATTTCGAATGGTATGAGTTTGATGTCAACGTTGTACGCATACTCATTGCAACCTGTACATATAAATCAACGTTGTAGTAAGTACGAATGAATCAGAGTACATAGTTAAATTTCAACTTGACTCACTTATATTCAAAATTTCATGAGTGCTTATGGGTAGCGAAAAAACGCTTCATTACTGATCTCTGCTGCTGACACACTTATATTGTCATCTACAACTGTAGTTGGTCAACAGCGGAGCTTATGAGTGATACAAAATAATCCGAAATGTATTTCCTTATCAAATGGGTTCGCTCTGAATCAGCAAAAACGTTTAACGTTTTTCGCACTTGTACATTAGATAGCAGCATTCTGAAATCTACAGAATATTCTTCAAAATGATACTTTGTGTTTTAGTTTTGAATGCTGTGACGTTCATAAGGAATGTGCTTCTATCGTGTTCTTTAATAAAAAAAACCGCAAAGAAAAGAATCAACCTTGTCATGCAATTTTGACACGAATTTTTCTTTTCAAAACTGTTTAGTTTGGGATCATTAGAATAGACATCGAAGAAAATTTATGTACATAAACTCAACGCCAGATAATGTTTTAATGTTGCTGTCTTTTAAATCTTTTTTCTGATTTTTCTAAAATTAGTTGGTAATTTTTTTATGTGCAGGACAAAATCAAATCTAAACATGTGTATCTTGTGTATACATGTGTATTTTTTGACCCGTATAACTGAGCGATAGATAATATGTAAAAAATTTCATTTAATTTTTAGGGGGATTTTGTAGCAAAGGTTGATTTGCGTTATGCATTCTACAAAACTTCTTATAACTGAGTTCAATATTAAAAGTTTTCTTTTTTTCTCGCTCTTGTTTTAAACCAACAAAAAAATAAGTTCAAGCACAAACACTGAGCTAAAAATAAATACCAACACTTAACAAATTTAACAAATTTTATATTGTATACACAGTTACATAAATAACAAAACTCATTAAAATGAATTTTTAAATGAAAGTGTTGATCAACTTTTATAGTGCAATGTAGTTGAGTATGTTGCTTACTTTTTGAAGATTTCATTTTATTCAGTTTTTTTTTTGTTTTTAGATATTTTTTCTTTTTAGTTTCTTTTTTGTTTTTGTTGGCGTTACGATAAAATGATTTGCAAACAAATTGGTTCTGGAAATTCGATTGAGCAGCGGGATTTCTTTTGTTAACAGGGTTAGTAAACTTTGCTTCCTTCATTGGTTAGTTGTTTTCATGACTTTTTGTTGTCTACAGTCGTGATTTCTTTCTTTTCTTATTTCTTCCATTTATTCATTCTTGATTAAGTTTTTCCTTCTTCAATTCAATTTGTTCAATCTCATTCCCTAACTTTTATTCATTCTAGTGGTCAGAGTTTTAAAGTCTGTGGATGGAAAATCAGAAAACAACAATTGCATTATCGAATTTTTATTTACGAAGAGAACAACAATAGCACACAACAAATATTCGTTAAATAAGGAGGTTAATAAATATCAGTTAAATATTGCATAAGTAAAGTTAAGCAGTGTATTATATTTGAGTCCCTAATTGCTGAACAGATTACGTCATATCTGAATAACAATAATCTCTTGTCCCCATTCCAATCTGGTTTTCGCATTGCTCATAGTTGTACTACTGCGGTCTTGAAAGTAATTGATGACATGAGGCCCGAATATGACAAAGGAAACCTCTCTCTTATGTGTCTACTGGATTTTTCAAAGGCCTTTGACAGGGTTGACCATTTAATCTTATGTCGAAAACTGGGGCACTATTTTGGATTTACAAATACCGCTTTATCTCTTATGGAAAACTACTTGTATGGGCGAGCCCAAAGGGTAATTATTGGAAATAGGCAGTCGGGGCTGAGGCGTATAACATCTGGTGTTCCACAGGGGTCCGTGTTAGGCCCCCTGCTATTTAGTATGTTCGTCAATGATTTATTTTCAGTATGCAGGTATACTAAGGTACATGCATACGCAGACAATATTCAGCTGTACATCTCAAACCGTATTGGTCTGATAGAGGATACAAGTTACAAACTTAATTATGACTTGAGGTCTATTTTAAAATGGGCTGAGGATAATAACCTCAATCCTGGAAAATCTTACATTTTACCAAACAGTAGATGGGAATATGATTTGAGTTATTTTCCGACCATTTACTTAGGGAACACATCTCTTGTGTACGTTAGTAAGATTAAATACCTTAGGATTTTTGATCAATTCAACCTTGTCATGCACTGACCATATTAATCATGTTGTGCGTAACGTATACCTCTTGCTTCGTAATTTACGAATGTCGTCTAACTTCACACCAGTTGAAGTTAAGAGGAAACTTACAATTCAATTAATACTTCCACTTATGAATTATTTTGCAGAGGTTTACAGTAAATTGGACTCTCTCTCACTACATAAGTTGCAAGTATCTTTTAATAATGCTACGCGGTATGTGTATGGTTTAGCAGTGTATCGTCCTGGAGGAAAATGATCTTGGGCTGTGACTTAAACGACTACCTTCGGATGCGAAATATTATATTCTAACATAATCTTCTATCGTAAGAAACCACCCTATCTCTTTGAGAAGCTTGTATTTGGTAGATCCACTAGATATACAACTCTAATTATACCTAGATACACTTACATCAATACTAGCAGATTGTTTTTCGTCAACGCAATTAATTTGTGGAACTCCTTACCAATGACTATTAAAAACATTTCGAGAAAGAGCAGTTTTAAGAAGTCACTTTTTGACTATATGTCCTCAAATATTAAAAAAAAAAGCATTTATACTACTTTCATTTTTTTAAAATTTTATTTTAGAAATTTTGTGTGGAATATAATTATTGCCTTTTTGTGTATTAGTTATATACGTTATAAAACAATTGCACTATAATTTAGGGAATACTAATGACCAATGTAATTTGTGTATATCCTACTGAGCTATAAAAGAATAACATTCTTAAAGCTCTTGTAAGCAAATAAATAAATAAATAAAATTACGAGCTTGAAACATTTTTTTCTCCCATTTTATATTTGCCAAAAATATTACAAAAATCAACATAAAAAACAGGGCTAGAACAGTTCTACAAACAAATGTCATTGAATATGGTGGGCAACATGTGTTTCAGTAGCCATATGAACAGCATTTGCCCATTCACCTAAATTCAAAACGTAAATAATTTTATAATTTTTTTTTTTTAAATTTCATAACAATTAATTTCATTTCATTGTTTCTATGAATATAGAACGTACCATTTATGAATAATGCATGTTTTATCCATATTCATACATATTTAAAAAGGGGTTTTTTTTTGTTATTGTTGTTCCCTTGATTTGAATGTTATAAATTGTTTAATAGCTGCCATTTTAACGGTGAATTATTAATCAAATACACAACAATAAATAAATAAATAAATAAATAGATAAATAAATAACAACAAAAACAATATTTTAATTTCATATTAAAATCATTGAAAACGAAGCATGTGATGGTGATTATAATTTATAACAAATCACTGCAAGTGTCATCTACAATAGAGATGAGCGATATTTTCAAAACTGTGATTTAATCACGGTGATTGATAATTCACTGGTAACTACGGTCATTGAAATTGCCAAATAACAGTTATTAATAATGTCGTTCTTTCAAAATTGTCAAATTTATTTCATTTTATTTTGAGCGAGGCAGAATTACTATTAGATGATGCTGATTATTTACTTTTGTCTTTTATACATGAACTTTCTGTGAAACTTAATTGTCAAACTTCATTTAAAAAAAAAATTACATTAAAAATAATAACATTGATCGCCTCAGTAATGTAGAATATAACGATATATCAGGAATAACAATTTTTTTTGATCCGAGATTTAAAACGTTTGCCTTTTGCGATCCGGCTTTTGCAGAACGCATTATTATATCTTCTGTCTCTTTAATATATAATTCTGAATTAGAACATCAGATACAAGAAGATACAATTATAGAAGATGACACCCCGAAATAATTTTCAATATGGAACTCTTTTGATTTGAATATTTCTCACTTTAAACCAAGAAGAACAGCAGCATCGCGTGCTATTAATGAAGTACATAGTTATTTGGAAGATCATGTTATTCCACGAAATAAAGACCCATTAAACTGGTGGCGTACTAATAAATTAAAATATCCAAAACTTTATAAAATTGCTCAAGAAAAACTTTGTGCCCTTGGCTCTTCTGTACCATGCGAAATGGTCTTCTCAAAAGCTGGACAAGTATTAAATAAGCGACGAACGCATTTAAGTGACAATAAAGCAAAAATGTTATTGTTTTTAAACTCAAATTATAAATATATTTAAAAAGTACAATGTACATATTTAAGTAATTTTTCTTTGTGTATATTATTTAGTAATGTACATAAAGTTTAAATTTTCTTAATTTGTATGTATATTTCTTGTTTATTTTACATTAATTTATATGAATTTATTGAATTTTTGTTTTGTTATTAGTTTCCGCCCTTATAGTTATTTTTGATGGTTGGAATAAAAAATAAAAAAAAAAATTTGGTTTTCTTTTGGAATACTGTGATCACAATCACTGTTTTAAAGAACAGTGATTAAAAACTCAAGTTCACTGAGAACAACGTTCTTCAAAAATCACTGGATCGCTCATCACTAATCTACAAGCATGCATGAAATAATACCATGCCGTTGAATTTAAAAATGTTGGCATTAATTCTAAACAAATACTTACACTTACTTACATACTTAGTTGGTCATTACAACCCTTCAGTCAGAATTACAACCTAGCTCCTTACACCACTTATGTTGTGTGTGTGTTAGTTTCATTCAGAAATGGCGGGACCTACAGTTTTAATACAGACTCCGAACGACAGATTTTTGAGAGGCTTTCAATGCCAATTTTATTTAGTCTCAACCTTTTTGCCAGAAATCTGCTGAGAGAAAGTTCCCGAAGAAATATTTTTTTCATATTTCGTTCTATTGGTAATATCTTGTACTGGGATGAACGATAGAAGGATGGCCTCATGTCTAATTAGCCAATATATTACCTACTAGACTACGGTGACTTCTTAATAAATAAAATTTTAAACATTTAAATCAAAATATACATATTTCAGATTGGCTTCGAATTTTCATACAACCGAGCTAAATATGTCTTTAGAAAAGTTTCCTACAGAATGATTACAGGATGTTACTGTTCAATAGAGGTAGCTAGGTAGTTTGGTGTGGTAGCCTTGATACCAAAAGCTCTTTTTTGAGTACGCATAGCGGCCCTGTCCAATAGAGGTTCCTGAGAGATGTTGAAACAATTATTTAACAAATTCCTTAATTAATCTCCTATCAACAGCAATATGTAGAAATTTAGATACAAATTAAACAAAGAAAATAAATAAAATCTTAATCAAATTATTCTGAGTTTTTGCTACAAGATTAATTTAATAACAGACTAAAGGGAAATAATAATTTCTATGGAAGAGAATAATAAAAGACTAGCAAACCTCTGGCAATTTAATTTCAATTTTCGTTTTTATTGCTGCAACAACAACAATTCCATACAATTAAAATGAATTGAATTCACTTAGTACACTTAAAAAAAAAAATACATGAAGAAGAAGAAGAACAAAGTCTACTACAAACACAATCAAAAAAAAAAAAAACAAGAAAGTTGGGAAAAGAGATGGAGAGAGATGCAGAGATGGTATATCTTAATTGTATTCTAACGATGTGACAAAAGATGCAAGCAAGTACAAAACAGCATTTAAACTTCATCAAGGAGCAAGAACAAGGAACTCAAAATGATGAAGTATGAAGTATTATTACTCAAAAGGCAGGAATTGGGAAAACCAATGTCTTAGGCACTTAGAATGCCAGAAAACAAGGAGACCAACATCTTAGGGATGAAAAGTAAATATGTATGTATGTATGTATGTATTGTTTTAGTTTTGTTGCAATAATTTGTTAACAAAACAATATGCAAATATTATTGCCATTTATCAACAACAGCAATTGCAGTAGCAACAGCAACAACAACAACAGCAATAACAACAACAGCAACAACAACAACAGCAATAACAATAAGTCAGTTCTTAACTAAATGCCAAGGAAAAGCCATGACAAATAAACAAAAATACATAAATGAACAGACACACAGCCTTTCATATCAATTATCAAGGCAGGCTCTATTGTTCTCTGTATCTCTCTCTCTTCCTCTCTACTTTTCAAAAGAACCAAAAGAGGAAACTACCACTACAGAAGGATGAAAAACAGGATGCATTTCATGAAAATGTAATTTTTCATTTTATTTTCAATTTAATTTTTTATACTTTTTTAATTTTATTTCCATTTCTTCATATTTATTGATTTGGTAGAGTGTTTGTCCCTAAATTCTTTAGGAAATTTCAAAAATTTATTTAAAAAATCACAAAGAAAATATATTAATGAAAAGAAACCGAATCAGTGTTGCCAGAAAATGAATTTCAAAATATGCTAAAACATGAAAAACTTAATGCTAAAATGTTCTATGGAATAAAAAAAATGCTAAATTTTTTAAATGTAACAAAACTATTGCATATGTGTATATGTTTTGTTTTATTCCGAAAATAAAACTTATTTACATCAGTATATTACATTTGAATTAACAATATGTTCATAAAATTATTGTTCTTTTTTAATCAATTACAATTTATATATTAATTCATAAAAATGTCTGAAAATGAATGGAAAATAAAAAGTTGTAAATTATTTCAAAAAAATAGTTTGAAAGATTTTTTTTTAATATTTTTTTTTAATATTTTTTTTAATATTCATATATGAATATTACTGTATACATATTGTATATATGTATTACATTTTATAGTTTTTATTTTAAAAATTTAAATATTTAATTTGTTAAATAAGATTTTCATTTCAATAAATACAATATAAGAAAATTTGGAGAAAATACTGGTTATACAAAATGATTGACTCTAATATTTCTGATATATCTTCATATTTATCATCACCTTTATCTTCATTTTGATATTTTTCAGATGATCTAATTTTGCTAGCAATTTCGTTTGGTATTCTGTAAGTGTAACAGCACGCATTTTCGAATTTTAATCCTTCTCGAATTTGTATTTTTGAACATAACAACTCAGGTTTAATTCGATATCCAGTTTTATTTTTAATTAAAGCCATTAAACTGAAAAGCCTTTCAACTTCGGCGTTAGAAATTGGTAAAACGAGTAATGACAATACTTAAATGAATGAATGAATGAAATGAAAATTTCAAAATTAACTTCAAATGTTCATAAAAGTTTTGTTTTGTAATAGTAATGAAATATAACCAAAATATTAACTTATGCTAAAAAGCATTTAGCATAATTTTCAAAAAATAAATGCATTTTCAAGAAACATAATGCTAAATCTAGCACTGATAGTGCTAAAATGGCAACACTGAACCGAATGAATGTTTTCTTTTGTGATTTCTTCAGTTCTTTAGAAGACTTTTTGAGCTTTAAATTCAATTCAATCATCCATCATAGAGGATAAGTAGATATGTATGTGTCAGAGATCAGTAGTGAGTATTCAAAAAGTTGAGTAGAATCGAATAATACTCATAATTTCTGATACTTATACGCATTCATACTTATTTTAATATCATGGAACCTCTACTCATATTCAAAATTTGAAGTAGTCATCATCTTCATACTTAACAACATGTATGAAGTTGTTGATTTCGACTCTCCATAACTCAACATATACACGAGTCACACAATAAGTATGATTCGCATACGAACGCTAAAATACTCACTAAAAGGTTGTGTGTTTGCTCTGCTCTGTCTCTTTTGCTTATGTATCTTTTTCTTTTTTGTAAATGTAACAACAACTACATATCTCCAGAGTTCTGAGTATCGTCTTTCCTGACGGAAGGTATGGATTTTCGGAAAAAGCCACTGATTACATTGTGCCCGAGGCTATATTCCTACCTGGTTTAAGGACACTTATACCGGATAGGGCACAATGGAATGGTGGGGTACTCCGGGGGCAGAGTGGTATACCCATTTTCACAGATGGGTCTAAGTTAGGTGGATGTACAGGTGCTGGGGTTTTCTGTAGGGAACTCGGTCTTGAACTCCACTTCAGGTTGAATGATGACTGCAGCGTTTTTTTCAGGCGGAGATTTTCGCAATACTGAAGGCTATTGAGGCCATAGCTGGTGGCCCATCTTCGGATTCGGAATCTTACATGATCTTCGTTGACAGTCAGGCTGCCCTTAAAGCAAAGAGTGCAAAGAGTCGTTGAGGTCTTTTGGACCGGACCGTATCCGTCTATGCTGGGTTCCGGGTCATAGCGGAATACTGGGCAATGAGACTGCGTATGCCCTCGCTAGGTTAGGTAGCCTTTCGGGGGGCGATTTAATAGTTGGTCCTGAACCCCCAGTCTGCCACCTCTATGGCCTCACCGATGGATGGGTCAGGGAGGAAGAGCAGAGGCGTTGGAGGAACGGATCAGGTTGTTCTGTCTCTAGACGTCTATGGCCTGCTGTGGACAGTAAGAGAACAGATTGGCTGCTGGGCTTGGTTAAGGCCAGCGTAAGGTTGGTTGTCGGTTTTATCACAGGGCACTGCGAGATTAGGTCGCTGACGGGGATCTGGAACAGATCCCAGCCGGACTATTGCAGGGTATGTTGCGATGAGGAGGAGTTAGAGACTATCGAACACCTCCTCTGTAACTGCCCAGCCCTTGGTAGGTTGAGGTTGAGGACCCTTGGCAGAGCCTTCTTTGAGAGCTTGAGTTCTGTGTCGAGAGCCGACATCAAGGCTCTCCACAGATTCATTAGCAGTTTGAGCTGGTTGAGAGGTGCTAGGGCTTCATAAGTGTAGTCGCGCGCTCAACCCTTGTTTGTGTCTGTTTCTTTCTGTGTGATTCCCATCCTCCCCTTACCCTTATGCCCTCCTTTCATCCTATTCCCTCTATTTCCTTCCCTCTCCAAGGACGTTGTACAATGGGTCAATTTCGACCTCCGGGTATTGTACTTGTCTTAACGGACAAGTACACGTCCTCTAACCTAACCTAACCTAACAACAACTAAAACTGTAAATTTTGATGAATGATTCGAGTCATTCGAATCATTTATAAGTATTATAAGTATTTTTCTAAAGTTATGAATCTAAATCAGTAGTCTTATGAATCAAACATATTTCGAATGGTTGAGTTTGATGTCAACGTTGTACGCATACTCATTGCAACCTGTACTTATAAATCAACGTTGAAGTGAGTATGAATAAGTCCGAGTACATAGTTAATTTCGCCGTAGTCTAGTAGGTAGTGTGTTGTCTTATTAGGCGTAAAGCCCGGGTTCGTATCCCAGGTCAGGCATCAAGACGAAATATGAAAAAAAATTATTTCTTCGGCGACTGCCTCTCTGCAGATTTCTGGCAAAAACTCTGAGTAAATAAGTAAATAAAATTGCCATGAAGAGCTTCTCAAACCTGTCGTTCGGAGTCGACTTTAAACTGTAGGTCCCGCCAATCATGTAAAAAATTAACACACACAACATAAGTGGTGTGAGAAGCTAGTTCGTAATCCTGACTGAAGGGTTGTAATGATCAATTATGTATGTACACAAAGCGCCATAAGTGAGTCAACACCCACTATAATTTTAAATTTTCTATTATAAAAAATATATGTACTTATAGCACAACAATAATTTTTGCGATTTTTTTGTTTTGACATTTTATAAGTACATACATACATAATTGGTCATTTTATAAGTACTCGTAATAAATAAACGTTTTTAATTTATGGAAATTTATTCGACTATTCTCATTTACTTTTCTCGCTATCCTAAGAAAATGAATTATTTCCGCGGTGTTTACTCACTTTTGACGCTCACTGTATGTATGTATGTACATAGTTAAATTTCAATATTGTTGACTCACTTATATTCAAAATTTCAAGACTGCTTATGAGTAGCGAAAAAACGATTCATTACTGATCTCAGATACTCACATCGTTGTTCGTAGATATTTTAGTACCTTAGATAATTTTATGTACTGTTTAGAATCACTGTAACAACTGTCAACTTTTTTATTCCATTTTCTGCGGTGCTGACGATTGTATCAACAAAAGATAAAGAAACGAAAAACTGCTGCTGCTGATGCTGTGGCAGTAGTGTTATAATATACGACTGCTGCTCTTATTAACGACTGATAAACCATAGTGTGAGTGGTTTTCGATAATGGCCAGCGATTAGTTCTAATGACCCATTCTATTTGTCAAAGATATTTTGAAACCGGCGACTCAGAGCTTATGTGTGTGTAAGTGCAGTTTCGAAAAGGCATTTTCTTTCATCTTTGGAGATGACAGACAACAGCTTGATAAAAACACATTTGTTTGTCAAACATAAGTTGAAATTAGCGAGTTAGAGTGTGTGCTTTACACTGTCTTTATATATGCTGTTTTGGAAAGACCTTCTCTCTCCTCCATGGAGATGACAGACAACAGCATGATAAAAACGCATTTAGTTGTTAATTTTTCTTGATTCATTCCTCTGTTTACAAATTAAGCTTTTTTTATAGGGCATTAAGGAAAATTTGTCACATTGTGAGTGAATGCCCAATGAATTTTTATTTGTTGTTGTTGATGGTTTTTTTTTTGGTAACACCAAACCAAACAATCCAAAACAATTATGAAATATTACACGTTTTAACACTTAATGGCTTATTTAATGCCTTTAGAAGCTCTCTTAGTGGCCTAATTTACATAGAAATGTAAATTGATAGAGAATCCAGCGAACCCATGGAGCGGTGCTTCGATTATTTTGTAAAGCTTAGAGAGTTTTAACGCATAAATACGGGCATTAATAATAAGCGTTAGTTATTGATTGGTTGTTGTTTTCCGACTTGTTTTTCGTCATTAAGATGATAAAAGTTTTCCTATTTTCTTCAACTGTATTAAGTTTTCGTTGATATTTATTAACCAGAACACTTAAATAATCTTTTAACTTTAAAGTTGTTTTTAATGCGACTCTATTTGGCCACAGCAAACAGTTATTGACAGAAAAATATAACAAAATAATATCAAATATTTATGGTAGTTGTTGTTGTGGTTGTTGTATTAGTAATAATATTGATTGTGTAATCATAAGTTAAAGCCAAGTTTTTATAGATAAACTTTTGATAAATAAACGACTGCCTTCATTCGTTTAGTTTTCAAAATCAAAAACATTTTTTTTAAAGTGTTTCTGCTTTTTTTCCTAATCATGAATTTTGTCTGCCATGAACAACATTTCAATGTTTTTACTGGTAAAGTATGAAATGGAAGGAAAACTAAGCTGAAAAAAATAACAAAATATGTAGTTAAAAACTCTGTTTTGCTCAATTTCATCCCAATTGGCTCATTAAAAAAATCGATCACGCACGTTTATAGTCTGTAGGTTTAAATTTTTTCCTTTTTTTTCACCCACCTTATATATTTCCCTTCTTCTGTTACTTCGTGTAAACCAATGAGGTAGGAAGAGTAATTGTTAAACTAAAGCATTAAATAGGGTTGCCGTATTTGGTCATACGGTTTATAGTCAAGAAATAAAAATTTTTAGGAGGAAAATGCTATAAAAGTTTGGAAAATTTGAAAAATAAAACTTTTATAAGCTTGTTTTTGTGTGCTACTTGTGCTAATGGAAGCGTATTGATGGGTGCTTAAAATCTCTTATGGTTGATGTTTGGAATTCGAGGACCATAGTTTAAAAGTAAATGATTTTTGATTTTATGGCCTAATGAGCTTTTATTGAAAGTGCAATTTATTGTACTTATCTTTAGGCGCCTATAGTGGCACAAAGTATGCGGTAAAGTCCACCCTCTCTCCGTTTGTTCAAAATTAAAGGAACATTGGAAGCACAGGCATTAGCGACAGTCAAAGCTTCAGCGGTTTTACTTACTTACTTAATCGGTCATTACAACCTAACTTCAGTTAGAATTACAACCTAACTTCTCACACAACTCATGTTGTTTATACACATATGTACATGCATAATTGGTCATTACAACCATTTAGTCAGGATTACGACCTAGTTTCGCATACCACTCATGTTGTGTGCGATAATTTTTCTACATGAGTGGTGACACCTACAGTTTTAAAGTCCACTCCGAACGACAGATTTTTGAGAAACTTTTCATGGCAATATTATTTATTCTCAGGGATTTTTGCAGAAATCTGCTGAGAGGAAGTCACCGAAGAAATATTTTTTTCATATTTTCTATGTCTGACCTGGGGTTTGAACCGTGGCCTTACGACTAATGAGCCAAAACACACTACGTACTAGACTACGTTGACTACGCTTAATACCAAGATGTAAATTTAGAATTTGGGTTGGACCGTGTTTTTTCTTTTTCGTTTTTAATTTCTTGGTTGCTCTTTTCATGTAGTCTGAACGGTAGCACTTCCTTTGAAAATCGTATATAAATTTGAAATTCGATCGAATGGAACCCCAACTTAAATTCTTTGAAAATTCCTTTCTGCTACGAGTATTACCTACACTTTCTGTGGCCTTTGCTTTAATGTGGTAACCTTTGTCTTGTACTACAAATGTTGCTGTTGTTGTTGTGTACTTTTAAAGCATTAAAAAGTTTTTTTTTGTATATAAAGCAACCCACGTCTAAGACCTGACTTTAGTTTAACAAATCGGGCACAATATTTACAAACACTCACAAAATAGGAGCGTGAAATCCCTGAATAGAAAGATATTTTACACTGGGGTTCTATTTTTTTTTTTGGTGACAACACACAGCCAGCCAATATTACTTATGGGCTTATTTTTTTCTTTCTTTTGGTTTTTTTTATGCTTGTAAGCATTATAGCTTATGCAGATGGCCTGAAGTTGTGAAAAACTTTTCTTTTTCTCTCTTTTTTGAAAATGGTTTAAAACTTGGATAAAAGTGCGTACATACTACGTACGTATACTTAATTAAAATGGTCCCTCTTGTCAATGGCATAGAAAATGTCTATTGCTACTAAAGCGTTTATGGCTGGCCAATAGGATATAATGCGAGGAGTGTAATGAAATGATTAAGATTAATTACGGTAAACAGTTTCACTGTTTTTTGAATGTAGCAACAGCAGAATGGTTAGGAATTTGGGTGTTCATTGTGAACATGAATATATGTATGTATATCAGAAATAAGCAATGAGTATTCAAAAAGATGACTAGAATCGAATCATACTCATAAATTCTGATACTTATAGGCATTCTTACTTATTTAAATATCATGGAACCTCTACTCATACTCAAAGTTTGAAGTACTCATCATATTCATACTTAACAACACGTATGATGTGTTATTGGTTGCGACTCTCCATAACTCAACATATACACGACTCACAAAATAAGTATGATTCGCGTACGAACACTAAAATACTCACTAGAAGGTTGTGTGGTTGCTCAGCTTGCTGCTCGGTCTTTTTTGCTTATGTGTCTTTGCAAATACAACAATAACTAAGACTATAAATTTTGATGAATGATTCGAATCACTCTAATCATTTATAAGTATTATAAGTATTTTTCTATAGTTATGAATAAACGTTTTTATAAACGACTTGCCAAATATTATAAAATACTCTAATGTTCTAATGTACGCCGATGATGTGAAAATATTTCTGAGCTATAATGATTGTGCTGATCATATTTTTCTACAACACGACTTGGATGCCTTTGGTTCTTGGTGCAGGCTTAATCTCATGGAGTTAAACCCAAAAAAATGCAATTATATGTGCTTTTCTCGTCGTAAACATATGAATGTCACATATGTTCTAAATGGACATTCCCTAAATAAATTGGAAAATTTCTCCGACCTTGGAATTCTACTTGATACCAAATTAAATTTTATCCAGCACATCTCATTTACTATTAATAAGGCACGTGCAGTCCTTGGTTTTATAAAACGTTGGGCGAAAGAATTTAAAGATCCATATATAACGAAACAGCTTTTTACCAGTCTTGTGAGGCCCATTCTGGAATATGGTTCAATTATTTGGGACCCTATGTATAAGGTTCATACTGACAACATTGAATCCGTGCAGAAACAGTTTCTGTTATTTTGTCTTCGGAGTCTGCAATTTGATCCTTTCAACTTGCCGCCATATAGAAGTAGACTTGCCCTTATAAAGCTGCCAACTCTTAAAAGCCGTAGATCTATGTTAAATGTAACGTTTGTCTTAAACTTGATAAAAGGAAATGTATGTTCTGAATTTTTAATTAATAATATATCTTTTAATGTTCCGTTTCGTCCTACACGTTATTTCTGTCCTCTTTCCGTTAATGTTTATAGGACAAATTATGCCAAGTCTGATCCGCTATTGAGAATTTGTACTGAATTTAATAAACTTTATTCTTACATTGACTTTTCTCTAAATGTCAATACTATTAAATGTAATTTAATTTCTTATTTAAATAATAATTATTGATTTGTATTTGTCTAATCTGTAAGGATATTACATATATCTATAGACTTTATTAAATAAATAAATAAATAAATAAATAAATAAATCTAAATGATCAGGCTTATGAATCAAACATATGGTATGAATGGTATGAGTTTGATGTCAACGTTATATGCATACTCATTGCAGCCTGCACTTACAAATCAATGTTGTAGTGAGTACGAATTAATCAGAGTACATAGTTAAATTTCAATGTTATTGACTCACTTATATTTAAAATTTCATGAGTGCTCATGGGTAGCGAAAAAACGATTGATTGATGATCTCTGGAACATACATACATACATATACATAATTGGTTATTACAACCCTTCAGTCAGAATTATGGACCTAGTTTCTTACATTAATTGTGAAAATTATGTTCTTAAAGTCAATGAAAGGTTTGCTAAACCTTATTTGGAATTAAACAGTGGGATTCGTTTACTTTTTTGTTTTAGTTTTAATCTGTCTGCCATTAATGATTGTTTTCTTTTTTTTACAATTTTAGTACAGCTTTATATGGAAAAACAAAACTTTTATTGAATCTCTTTAATATCTTGTTTTTAATACTTTTTGTAATTTATTTTATTAATATTGTTGTCAATTGATTTGTTTTATCTGCATGTGATAGGTTTACAACTACTTGAGGTTTCTGGGTGTTTTTTTTTCGCCTCTTTTTTGTGAATATTACATATCGTCTACATATGAATTCATATTCATTCATTTATAGTTTCGAACTACATACATATGTATGAGTGTATGTATGTATGTGTGCAAGAAATTAAATAATTGTTTGCGTATTGTTTCGGATAAACAATGTATACAAATTTCGAAAATAATTATAAGTTTAAGTGTAGCCAAAAATGACAAGAACAAATGGCATTAACATGACAGTAACAGGACCAATATACTCTTACCACCACTACAGATACGACATACATAAGCACTCTCATTCAAATTCACAAATACATTCATATACATATTTGTGTATATTTATTCTAGCAGTTGGTGTTAGCTAATTAGTACTAAGAAGATATTGTTAAAGATTTATTAGAATTGAAGCCTAGAACATACTTCCTTGATGAATAACTGGAAAATTCACACGATTCACAATAGATCGCATATAAAAATTTTTTTTATTTATTAATTAAATTTGAATTTCTGATACAACAAGACATAATATCTTATAATTTAAAGTACCAGAATCTGACAAGTTATATTAAAGACTTATAAATTATATACTTATGTGTATAAAAAAGAAAGAAAGAAAAAAAAAAAAAAATAAACAGTAATATAACATAAAATTAATAATAAAAATAATTAAATTAATATAAAAAAAATAAAAATAGAATATTTACAAGTGACATTTACAGCAGATTACGCTTGATAAAATTGATAAAGTAAATGTTTAAATTTATTTGCGTTGCTAATAACTTGAACGTTTGGTGGAAGTAGGTTCCAGAGTCGAATGCTTAATATGAAAAATTGTCTCTCAGACGCTGCATCCCGATGAGGAATCTGCAAAATACCATTTCCTCTCAAAGACCTCATGAATCTTAAGCGTTTGCAAAGATATTGTGGGTGCTCTGATGTAATAATTTTGTGTAAAAAAAACCAAGTTTTTTAACTTTATATAGTTACTAGCAGATTGTACCCGGCGTTGCGCGGGTTATGTAGTTTGGATTAGTTTAAAAAATTAAAAAAAATTATTATTGTGTCATTTTTGCATTAAAAGTAACAATAAATAAAAAACCGGTTTATATGTTTTGAAACCGGTTTCTTAAAAAATGCAATTTTTCAAATTATTCGGTAACCGGTTTAACAAACAACCCAGTTCTTTGAATACTCTAAGTCCTAAATATAAATGAACTCAATTTGCCCATTTTTGGCCCCTTTCCCCTTTTTGGACCCCTTTTGGTCCAACTTTATGAACGGAACACCTCCATTAGCTAAAGCTGGGAAACTTAACCAAGCTAAATCGTAAAAAATGCCTTTAAAACAGATAAAATACAGCATTTATACATAAAAGTACTAATTTTTGGCCATTTTTTTTTTTCCTTTGTCCCATTTTTTCTCCCCTTTTGGTCAAAATTTTGAAAAGATTTATAGCCTATAACCTTTACCGACAAAAGCTTGATCAATATCCCAAATTTCAAGAAAATCGGTCCAGGCGTTCAGGCGTGATTGGCTAACAAACAAACCAACAAACAAACAAACAAACAAAAAAACAGACTTACAGAAAGATTTATAATATATATTAGGATTAAAGGAAACATTAAATATGCGGTTGGAGTAGTGAGAGACATGATCATATCTCCTTAATCAGAATATGTAACGTACAATGTTGTTAAAAGTACTGTTGAGTTTCGCAGTGTCTTCTGAATTACAGCCGGAGAAGACTTCAGATGAATACAGCAGAGTTGGTATTAAATAAGTTTTAGCCAGAAGCAGTCTTATTCTTGGTGGAGTGAAATACTGCGAAGCCCATAAGCACCTTAGCATACTATAAACCCTTCCACATGTTTGGTTTATGTGATCCGACCAGGTTAGCGTACTGTTGAAGACCACGCCAAGATTTCTGGCAGAATTAACAATATCAATCTTACTACCACCCAGGAAAACATCAACACTAGACCTAATTTTTGTGGATTTTTTGCATATTACAATACATTTTGATTTTTTAGAGTTAATCCTTAAACCATTTGCAGTCGCCCAAAGAGAAATATTATTAAGGTCAGTGTTAAGATACTTAACACCAGTGTTGATGGAAGCTAAAGAGCTATCAAGGTAGAGCTGAATATCATCAGCATACATTTGAATTCTAGAATGTTTGAGCTGCTTTGGTATATCATTAGCATAAACAGAATATAGTAATGGTCCCAATAGTAATGGTCCCAATATGGAGCCCTGCGGAACACCTCTTGTCACGCGAAGAGGGTTAGAAAGTATTCCCTTATTGGAGACGCATTGCCATCTGTCAGTTAAATATGTGGACATCAATCTTACGGCAGTAGTAGAGAAGTTAAACATTCTAGATAGCTTGAAGCACAGCAAAACTAATGGTGTTTTCTTTTCTACCAAAAACTGTGCATTTTATTAACGCAAAATGCAATTTTGCGTTTGTTTCTTAAAAATGTTTCGCCCTCTAAAAGGGTGGTATGTTTTATTCTAAATAATTCGCACTTGCCAATGGTGGAGGGCATTGCATTTTATGCCCTGTATAAATCGAGAGTGCTGATAATGCCCTGTAAAGCAGATGACTTTTGTTTACTTATAGGGCTACCAGATGAAATTTAAAAAAAGTCGCCTGGTATTGTTATCCAATTTGAAGTTAATTTTTTCATTGTTTTGTGGAGTAATCTTAAGGAAATATTACATTATTAAAGCTACATGGTCAGCAATATAAAAAATTGCATTCAATGTTAGAACAGTGTTAAAATATTTTTTTTTGCAAAAAATTACGTCGAAAAATTTGCGATCTGGCAACACTTTTTAACAAATTGGCATTTCCTCATTCATTTTCTTAATAAGTGGTAAACACAGGGCATACCCTTTTTTAATATTTGTGTTATGTTCTTCTCAAATAAAAAATGTCATTACAACAGGGTTGGTCAAAAATTGTTTTAATGCACCTTGTAAGAGGGTGATATTTTCTTTGTAGAAAAGAAAACACCATAAGAATGTTATTCTCCCATCGTCTAAGTTATTTCTTATGTCGTCGATTACATCGGTCAGGGCGGTTAAACAGCTATGTTGAGCTCTAAAACCTGATTGACGGTCAGTCAATAAATTGTATTGATTTATAAATTCAACCATTTGTTTATAAATAAGCCGCTCAAAAACTTTCGTAAGGTATGGTAAAATTAATATTCATATTTTACACATAATATGTGTGTCTTTAATAAACAGTTCTAGAACCTAACGATTGTCAATTTTTATTACAGAATGTTCGTTTTTTTTTAAAGATTATTTAATTTTATTTTGAATAATTTGTTGACTTTTTAAACTGTATTGCATTTACAGATAGTCTAGTCGATAGTGTGCTAGCCTATCAGTGTAGAGGTTGTGAGTTCCATTACCATCAGAGACTTTGGTGGATTACGCTATATTGCCCATAAGGTCCTAGATGCTTAGTTTGTAATAATCAATTCTAAAAAAATCTTGGATATCATTTATAATTCTTTGTGCATTCTTTATAGTTTCTAATTACTCAATAAATGCTGTACTACTACTGCTTATAAACAAAGACTTTTGCATACATACTATGCTTACAGTAAGAGAACCCAGGTATGAATAAAACAATGTAGAATAACGACGACAACAATCATATTCCATGATTGCTTCATAGGAAATAAGAAAAAAACTGAAACAAAAAGCCACAATTAATTATACATAAAGGGTGATTTTTATGGTTGTTATCTTTTTGGCAACACTGGTTTAAACAGCTCACGCACGTTTCGTGTTTTGTTTCACTGTCAAACATCTTCAGTTTGGTCTATAATTTAACCATGAATCGTCTTACAAACGAACAAAGCTTGCAAATCATTGAATTTGGCATCATTCGACCGTACTTCTTCAAAGATGCTGCGAATCGTAATGTAACTGTGAATGGTGAGCGCTACCGTGAGATGATATCCAACTTTTTTTTGCCCAAAATGCAAGAGCTTGACTTGCATGACATGTGGTTTCAACAAGTCGGTGCCACATGCCACACAGCACGCGTGACAATTGCCTTATTGAGAGGCGAGTTCGGTGAACATTTTATTTCACTTTCGGGACCGGTCAATTGGCCACCTAGATCGTGCGATTTAACGCCTTTGGACTATTTTTTGTCTATACAGACAAGCCCGCTTCAATTGACGCATTGGAAGACAACATTGAAGCATTTATTCGTGAGATATCGGCCGAAATGTTGGAAAGAGTATGCCAAAATTGGTCTAAGCGAATGGACCATTTGAGGCGCAGTCGCGGGCAACATTTGCATGAAATAATCTTCAAACATTAAATTATATGGACCGTACTATCGATTCAAATAAAGATTTTATCCTTTTTTCTGATTTTTTTTTTTTTTTTTTGTGAAACCAGCACTCTGGGGATGGCCCCTACTCATGCAGTGCATTGTGCAGGTTTTTATGAAAATGGGTTATAGGAAGGTGGAAGAGAGGGAATAGTGTTTGTGGACATCTCAAAATGCGAACGGCAAGGAAACGAGTTGCTGCTAGGTGACTATAAAATGGCCAGTGCTATACCTTCACCATTAGACAGTCTACAGCGATCGTCCCCAAGAAGCCCGCACCCTTCAGTCCTAGCTTCTCACACCACTCATGTTGTGTGTGTTAATTTTATACATGAGTGGCGGGACCTACAGTTTAAAGTCGACTCCGAACGACAGATTTTATTGAGAAGCTTTTCATGGCAATTTTATTTACTCTCAGAGTTTTTGCCAGAAATCTGCTGAGAGGAAGTCGCCGAAGAAATATTTTCGTTTTGATGTCTGACCTGGGATTCGAACTCGGGCCTTCAGTCTAATAAGCCAACACACTACCTACTAGACCACGCCGACTGTTTTTTTTTTATTGAAAAATTTTCCTATAGCTCTTAAAAAATCACCCCTTATAAAACAGCCTGTTTGATAGGAGGACAAACACACACAGCCAGCTATTCGTTGCCACATTCAATGATTTCTAGCCACATAGTCAGGCATTCAAGCGAATGCAGAATAATAGAAATTGTGTGAGTCTGATTGTGACTGAATGGATGGTTTGGAATTGAATTGAATCTGCATAAAAGTAGTTTTAATGTCAAATCAAGAGGCTCTTTACCTCTCGTAAGTAGATTTCATAACTTTTTTTTAGTGTTGGTTTGTGATTTTGTATCACAATAATTTCAATTTCATTTCAGGTTTGTCGAGTAGCGATAGTAAATTTTTTTTAAACTGATGCTGGTTAAACTTAAATTTAAGTCAGTCGTGTAATAGTTAAGTTGTGATTTAAGTTTTTAAAAGTCTTACATTTTTGCTAGCGTTCAATATGGCTGCTGTGTTACCTTAATTGCACCCACAGTCCATATTAAATTTTCAAAAAAAAGGGGAATCAAATGGTACTTTCAACGTAGCGAAAGTAAATCCAATTGAAAATAATAATTGCAAGTGCTTTACAATTTACTTTTCAACAACAGGGGAAAGAAAACATTTACTTTTAAATTTCGATTTCTGATACTCGCAAAAAAATGTTTAAAAAATGTGTTCATTTGAAAGTGTTCAAATTTATTTACTCATCACATGAGAGCACTTGGAATATATTAAAACAATTCAGAGAACATAACATCTTCTATAGAAGAAGAGAAATTTACGAAATAAAAGAAAAGTTTCTAAATTATAACTTTGCCTCTGCCTCACAACTAAATTCAAATTTTTTTTGTTGTTATTTTTTATTTTGTAATATAGACAGTAAATGTTGGAAATTCACTCACATACACCGGCAACTAATGCAGTTTTTCATTCAGTCAGGCCATCAGTCTGTTTGCCAGTGAGTTACTTGCTTGCCTAGTTTTCATTCATTCATTCGTTCCTTCACTATTGCCTGGAAAATCTTAAATAAAATGCGTTACACTGTGCTTGTGTTTGAAATACAATTCTTAAGTGTAACAATTTCTGTAAAATCTTCGCATGCATGGGTTTTTCTTACTCCTAGTACGTGCAACAATAAAACTGAAGTTTTTCGTAAGTTTTTCTCGCTGGAACAAATGCAAACTTATGGTACGAGTTACATGGAGAGGTGGTGGTGATGAATTAGTTTCCTTCCATTGGGTAAATGTGACTCAAAACTTTAATTTAAATTGAAATAAATACACTTTGTTGAAGCGTAACTGCAAGCGAATTGTCGTGATATGCCCGTTGCACTTGAATGGTTGGGTTTCCAATGCGCAAGAGAGCTTGAGAGTGCCAAGAGTGAAGGTGAGAATGAAAAGTTTCACCTGTGCTATATGGTTGCAATATTTTTTAGCTGCTGTAAACACCAGAGCGATTTTAGAACTGACAGAGTTCACACTCGACTGAATATGTTTCCTGATACCATGCTTGCCACACACATTTTGCATACTCGCATATACACCACCTTAGGGTTGACTGTCCTTCTGTCTTTTGTTCACAAAGTTTATGGTTTTTCCTTCACTGCTAACACAGTTCCTTTTGCCTGTGTTTTACATTTAAATATCTTGTATGGCCTTTAATTTTATTGGCAATAGATTTTAGTGGCAAGTTAAGTTTATAATTTAATATTTCTCATATTTTTCATTTGATTCATCAGTTGAAAACCTAATATTTCCTTAAACTTTTCAACATGTTCTCCTATGTGTACAGTTACTTGGTATTGCCATTATCCTCAGTTAGCCTTGTGGAATGACGTTGCACGTTTTCGAGGTAATAAAAAATTATGAACTCCCTAAGCAACGTGTAGTAACAAAAGCTTCAAGAGCAAACATTCGTTATGCACACAAGATATTTTGAACATACGAAACAGGAGCGTAGAAGAAAGTGGAGAGCAAGGCAAATCTAATAGGTAAACCTATGTCAACAGCTGACGCGTTTTTAAATGTCAAAATTTTGTTGTTTTTTTGTTTGTTTTGTTTCGATAATCATTTTCGCATTTATAAACCCTCATATGTACCGGATGTATCCTTAACGATACGCACTCTAGAAATTCTTCAGGATTACTATTTCAAAGCCAATTTTATTAAAATTTTTGCAAGATGATTAATAATATTTAAGCCTTTAACACTAAATCCATATATCTTTTAAACTACAACCTAGATTTACTATATTTATATTTATTTAGACGAGGCTGATGAATTACCCAAAAAAAGATTTCGGTCTCTCCAACTAAGTGCCAAAACTATGACCAATAACAAATAACGTTAGCATCTGCCATTTTTATCGATGGCCATATAAAAACATGTTCTTTAGATAAAGTGGAAATGTTATTGACTGCATGGAATAATTTTTTTTTAATTTATAGGTGCCCCACTATTGCGTAATTAAGCATGACATAAAAATCAAAAGAAATTTCAATATATAAAATGTATTTAGTTTTTTTAATTGCTTTTATTAATTTCCTATAGAGGTTTGAGGGTTAATTTTTTTGACATTACGCGTACGCTTTAAAAAAAACAAAATGCCTGTTGTTTTTGCATTGTTGTACTTGTTGTACACTTACGGTTACCTGTTAGATGTGCCTTGGTGGAGAGACTATCTTCAAACTTCTTTTCGAGTTTTTATCAAAATAACAAAACAATAAAGAGAGAGAGAGCGGCAGCATGCTTAAAAAACAACACAACCTCATCGTAAACAAATTGATAAACTTGGCAGCACTCTTTATTTATAATACAGTATCAGCCGTTGTTGTTTACATTTATTTTAAGTTTCTGTTTTAGTTGAATTTTATTTTCCGTTTCCGTGAGTGCTTTTCATAGTTTTTATTAATTTGTGAGTGTAAAAATCTAAAATCAAATAAAGTGAGCAATTAAATCTGTAAACAATGTAATCATTAAGGTAAGTTTAGTTTATCTTATCTTATGTTCGCGTATATCTCCCGGTACGAATTGTAGTCTCTTTTCCATGGGTTGTTGATCTGAGCTGCTTACTAATATAATTTGTGTGAAAGGTAACTTAGCTGCATTAGCCTTGAAAAGCTGGAATTCGACCATATAACGGAGGTTTATCAGTCTGACATTCGTGTCACATATTAAATTTCAGTATTTTTGCTTTCAATTGAAATTTTGCTGAAATGTTTACAATTTCTGGCACCAACTTGTTGTCGTCTTTAGAGTGTTTATTTCGTGTTGCCTGAGGTAAATACTGATACAGCCATGGACATTAAATTAGTACAAAAATTTGTCATAAAAACAATCTAATTTTTTTTATAGTATTTTAAGTCTATTTACAAAAAAATTTAAACATAAAAGGCATATTCTTCTTTAAAGCAAAAACAAAAATTTTGACTAAATTGCCGATCGTATGCTCATTAAGGCCTGCAACATATCAAATGCAAGATTTTAGCTGGACAGTAAAATAGCACAAAATTAAAATTTTTTAAATAAAAATAATATATTTTAATAAATAGTAAAAATAATAATGTTTTCAGTTTATTTGATCAATATTTAATAGAGTAGCCTCTATATTCAAGCACCGCGTGGCATCTAAGGGACAAAGTTCTTTGGAAAAGATTTTTGGGAATCGAGTACCAAGCGTCCCGTATTCCAATCCACAAATCGTCCAAATTTTTGTACTTTTGTTGAGCAATAGTACATTTCACATCGTTTCAGAGGTTTTCAATCGGGTTTAATTCAGGACTTTGCCTCGGCCAGTCTAAAACGCGAATGTGCTCTTTGTAAAACCAATCCTTTACCAGCTTAGACGTGCGTTTGGGATCATTATCTTGCATAAATATGAATGAAACTGGCATGTTTTCAAAAGCATATGGTTCCATTTTGTTCTTCATAATGTCCAAATACTTGTAACGGTCCATTTTTCCATTAATTTTGACGATTGGACCCACACCGTGCCATGAAAATGATCCCCACACGATGATGCTTCCTCCACCATGCTTTATGGTCTTTAGAGTGTAACGTGGATTAAATGCGTGACATTTTGGCCAATGAACAAAGACTCTACCATCCGGTCCCAAACGATTTATCTTTGTTTCATCACTCCAAAGTATTTTTTTTCCAGAATGAGAGGTCTTTATCCTTGTAGGAAAAAAATCATAATCAAATTATAAATGGATTTTGTGCTAATTTAAAGTCCATAGCTGTATATGGTGTCCAATAATTATTTCGAATTCAGAGCCATGTCTGAACACTCGAAAGAGGCGTTGAACTGGAATAATATAGGGCATTAGAAGAACAGTAACGGTCTGCCAAGCACGACATAATGTCGGTTATGATATGCGGAAATTAAAACTTCTGAAAATAGTTGAAGGGGAATAAAGGCGATTGTGAAAAACAGACAGAACTGAGGAAAGTTTGTGGAGAGCCTTTACATACATACATACATAATTGGTCATTATAATCCTTCAGTCAGGCTTACGACCTAGCTTCTCACACCACTTATGTTGCGTTAATTTTTATACATGAGTGGCGGGATCTACAGTTTAAAGTCGATTCGGAACGACAGATTTTTTGAGAAACTTTTCATGGCAATTTTATTTTGCTCTCAGCGTTTTTGCCAGAATTCTGTTGAGAGGAAGTCGCCGAAGAAATATTTTTTTCACATTTCATTTAGTTGGAGATGCCTGACCTGGAGTTTGAACCGTATACATACTTACATCTAATAAGCCAACACACTACCTACTAGACTACGACGATTTCTGGAGAGTCTTTACTGCAACTAAACATATTGTTACGTTTTTACCTTTTAAAAACGTTAAAAATATGAGTTCGTAGATTGCAAATAAAATAAAAATAAATATGTGTTTAATTTTAAGTCAATTCTTTATTATCTGCACAACATTTGTGCCACTGTTCGAACTTATTCCACGTATACAATGATAACTTTCACAATATGTGCTTATTCGTGATATTTCTCTGCTTACAACCTTTTTTGTAAGCAACAACAACAGTTGTTAGTTATTCTTCTTTGCTCACAACCTTTTTTTGTAAGCACAACACTAACAACTGTTTTCTTCACGCAACTTGTCTGCACATAAGTCTGACTGAATTATAACTCGATCTCGTGTCTTCACACACCACTGGTTGAATTCTCACTCAATTCAACGCGACGTCGTCACACGACTAACTTAACTCGAACTCCGAGAATCACGTGTCTTCATACACGGCTGACTGAATTCTAACTGAATCCCCGTTGCTCGCTTTATCTTGCCTTTTATATCATTGGATCAACAGTGTGATGAATGCCCTTGAAGGATGATGACGGCCTTCGGGAACAATCCAAAAATGTAAACATCTCGTCATCATTGTTGTTCGTGTATCTTGTTTACTTTCGTCCAGGCAGAATTGTAGTTGTTTTGTTTATTTGTCTTTCCGCTATATTTCTTTATACACGGACGTTGTTGCTATATTTTTGTTTATTCATCGATCTTGTAAACAAGCCTGTTGCTTTTGTTGCTATATGTTTACTTATTCGTTGATCACGTGAACAACTGCATTGTTTTGTTTTTGGAGCTTTTGTTTATCATTTTATGTGTGATCAAGTCCATTGTGTTGTTTTTGGAGCTTTTGCTTATTATTTTAATAACACCATTTCCATTTTCGTAACAATATACACATATATTTTCCTCAATTCCATTCCTTTAGCGCTTGTTCTTGCTGTTTAAAATCTATGGAAATTGCTTTTCCAAATCAACAAAATTATTCGCAGCTGGTAGGAATATGCTGTGAAAACTTTATCCATTTTTAGTTGCAGAAAAAATAATAACATTGTCAATCAATATCATTTTCTAAGAAGAAGTATAAGAGTAAGTCTAATTATTTTTGCCCTTTTACCTTTCATCTCTCCTCTTTTCTTTTTCAATACTACGTCTCTGTTATAATTTGCAAATATGTATTGAAGTTTTCGCAAATTATATTGTAAGTAGTTTTTTTTTTTTCTATTTCTGTTGTTGCTGTTGTTAATAACTATTCTTGCTATATAGACTGGCAACAACAAAGTTTGTTGCAGTCATTTTCTAAATTATTCACATTTAACGGCTTCACGTAAATATTTTATAAAAATTTCATTTTGTTTTCGTTACATTGTGCATGTATTTGAATGGATAATGAATGTTTGCCGGCATAAATATTGTATTGTATTGTTACTCCCATGTCTGGTTGAGAATTCAATTTCAAAAACTAAAACTGAACTAAAACGTACGATCGAATGAAGAAACTCAAACACAAAATAATCATAAAAAATAGTGACGGCATCGGGGCATAAACAAAATAGAGCATATGCAATAATTTCTAGGCTGATGTCTTTTGTAGGGAATATTTGAGTGGAACTTGAAGAAAATTTAAGAACAAAATTCTCAAGATTCCATAGTTTTGTGTGAGACTTTATTCAATAGAATTAAACTAACCCAGTAAATATGAAGTTCCCGAAAGAAGAATGAACAGATAAAAATGTAAGCCGATAGACTGTAAGACAAGAAATTCGTCCTATTGGCTACATTGTATCTGTAAAGAGATGCAAGACTGCGGTGTCAAATTCGAATGGTTGTGCCTGTTAATTCTTAAAAATTTCTTAAGGAACTCCATATTTGGATACTTCAAAACTGAAAACCAGTACGAATGCAAATTGAATTGTATAGAATTCCATATACATACATACATACGTATATACATACATACGTGAATATACAATGCACTTGGAAAATATCATTATTGTGTTCATGAGGTGAAAATATGTTCTCATAATATTGATTTCTTTTATTCCCCTTTCCCTTAAGAAACCCAAAAGAAAATGAAAATTTCTAGCATCTAGTGAATTATTGAAGAGTCATTCATTTCTTGCCCCTTTACAGTTCTCCTTCCGTTTGGGCTCTTGGTGTTACACAGTGTAATACTTTATGTAATACAAGCGTAGCTTTTGCTCCACTTACTTAAGGTAAATATTTTAATGAAATTCCTTTATATGTGAATGTGAATGGTTCGTTCATTTCATGCCATCATGTCAGGCAAACCTTTTAAGAGGATACTGGAGTGTGGCAGGCAAATGTTTTAAAGGCAATTTGCAAATGCTCACTAATTGAAATTGTGGTTTTATGATGAATTTTGGCACAAAATGTGGTAAATAAATGCACATGCATATGTACATTGTAAATTCAAAATGTTTTAGTGTTTTTTTTTCTTTATTATTTCTCTGTATCTTTAACTCTCTCTCATATTGATTTAAATTTTGTTAATTGACAAATATATCTTAAATATGTCTTGAACGACTAACTACGAGTATAAAAACATCTTAGCATCCCTGCTAAGTTTACTTTTATTCACTTAAATTTACATTTTGCTGTTTTTTTGTTTGTTTTAACATTTAATTTTGAATTTCTAATCTAATTTATAAGCATGATGAAGTTTTTCAAAAATCCGTTCTTTGCTTTCATTCATTTCATACAGTCACTTAGTCGTCTAATCGTTTATTCTTTTACTTAAATTTCTCTCTGCTCTGTTTTTTACCTAGTTTTTCTTTTGCATACCATTTTTGACACTACAAACTTAATTACCGTTAATATATAAAATAATATTTTATTTGTTATTGTTGCTGTAATGCTTTAAAACGGAAATTAAAAGAACAGAACCGTACATATGTATGTACAGCAGGGATTAGCAACGAGTATTCAAAACGATGAGTAGATTCGAGTCATACTTATAATTTCAGCTACTTATACGCATTCATACTTATTTTAATATCATACTCATACTACTCATATTGAAAGTTAGAAATACTCATCGTACTCATACGCACGATGTTGTTGATTTCGACTCTCCATGATTCAACATATATACGAAGCACAAAATAAGTATGATTCGAGTACGAACACCACAATACTCGCTAGAAGGTTGTGTGTGTGCTTTGCTTGCTGTCTTTGTCTTTTCTTTTCTCTTCTTTTGTAAATGCAACAATAACTACTACTGTAAATTTTGATGAATGATTCGAGTGATTCGAATCATTCGTAAGTATTATAAGTATTTTTCTAAATTTATGAATCTGAATGAGTAGGCGTATGAATCAAACAATGAATCGAATGTTGTGAGTTCGATGTCAACGTTGTACTTATACTCATTGCAACCTATACTTATAAATCAATGTTGTAGCGAGTACGAATGAATCAGAGTAGTTGAATTTTAATACTCTTGACTCACTCATACTCAAAATTTCATAAGTACCTATGAGTAGCGAAAATACGATTCATTGCTGATCTCTGATGTACAGCACACCTATTCTCTTATATTTATAAAGGATACACTTTCTTTTTTGCTCTGTGTTACTGAGTGTAAACACATTCATACATACGAATGTATGCATGTATATGTGAGTAACTGTATAATATTTCTAGATAAATTAAGAGACATCACTAAAGCCATCTTTCTACGCTGCACAGTTGTTCATTCATGAGTAAAATATGTATGTATGCGCCTGTTTAGAAAACCGTATAAATTGTTTGGCAAAGAGGCTCATATGTTTTAATGAATCTTCTCCTATTCCCTTCTCTATATAGATACCATATGGAGTTGGGGCTTTTAATAATATTAGCGGTACGTTGTGGCACATTTAATAAATGCTTAAATCCACTAGTTAACGCGCTTTAATGTGTCTTGAAATTTTATAAAATAGCAATACACAGATAAGATATTTTAACCCTTAAACTTAACAGGGGCTCAAAGTAAAATCAGTAAAAGAATAAGATAAGAAAGAAATCAGGTTTCATTGTTGAAAATTAGTTCGAGCTTTATTGCTTTAAGAGATTTTTAAAAAGTAGCTAAACTACTGTATAAGAAATTAAAAACTTGATTTAGTCTACTTGGAAAAATGATCCATCAAACACAATTGCAATAATACATACATACATACATACATAATTGGTCATTACAACCCTTCAGTCAGGATTACGACCTAGCTTCTCACCACACTAATGTTGTGTGCGTTAATTTTATACATGAGTGGCGGGACCTACAGTTTAAAGTCGCTTCCGAACGACAGATTTTTGAGAAACTTTTTCATGGCAAATTTTATTTACTCTCAGAGTTTTCGACAGAAATCTGCTGAGAGGAAGTCGCCGAAGAAATATTTTCATATTTTCGTTTTGATGTCTGACCTGGGATTCGAACTCGGGCCTTCAGTCTAATAAGCCAACACACTACCTACTAGACTACGGCGACTTTTGCAATAATACCATCTTTTAAAGAAATGTAAGAAAATTTCTTATTTTTCCTTCAGCTGCAAAGATAAGCACATGTTCCCTGCATTAAAAGGTTGTATGAAAAGGTTGTTGTAGTCGCCGTAGTCTAGAAGGTAGTGTGTTGGCTTATTAGATGTGCGGCCTCGGTTCAAACCGCAGGTCGACATCAAAACGAAAATATAAAAAAATATTTCTTCGGTGACTTCCTCAGCAGACTCAGCTTGACTCAGCAGATCTCTGGCAAGAACTCTGAGAGTAAATAAAATTGCCATGATAAATTGCTCAAAAAAACTGTCGTTCGGAATCGACTTTGAACTGTAGGTCCCGCCACTCATGTATAAAATTAACACACACAACATCAGTGGTGTGAAAAGCTAGGTTGTTATCCTAACTAAAGCTAGGTACTCTGTTCAAAATTTCGTGCGAAATGCTGTCAAACTACATATAAAATATTTCGTATGAAATATTTGCGAAATAATTTCGCAAAAGCAGTACTCTGTTCTTATTGTGAAAAACGCTGTGAAATTTATCTGGCAACTTTGTATCCAACTTACGAAATAACATAAGCTGCACTTCTTTCGCACGAAATTAATACAAACAGCTGATCACATTTCATTTTTTTTTCATAAATTATTATTTGTTGAGCCAGAAAAATGGAAAAAATTCTAAAATTATTAAAAAATTAAAAATTTAACGGCACAGATAAGCGGTTACTGATAGTAGCTGTAAAAAAACAAAAACTTATTTGGGATAAGTGCCATAAACTGCACAGTAACCGCAACTGAATAGTTTATATTATTAAAATTTGTTATTTAATTTTTATTTTATTTTCAGCTTTCAAAAACATATGGTTTTTGTTTACGCATTTATAGCCATGATACATACTTTCAAGCAATAAAACCGACAAATTTTCCAAAATCGCGAGATAGACTACATTTGTTGCACATCAAAATTTTCGTATGAAAAAACCATCATTTTTCGCAAATATGAACAGAGTACCTACCTTAAAGGGTTATAATTACGGTGACCATCCGTCCACTATTATAGTGGACAGTCCGCTATTTTAACCTCCTGTCCGCTATTTTTTTTGCGTCCACTATTTGTCCACTATTTTACAACACGTAACTTCTAAAAAGTATTTATTTTCCAAAATGTCCGCTTTTGTCCACTTTTTTCACTAATTCGGTAAAAACGCTTATATTAGCTGGGATTACATATAAAATTGAGTTGGAAAATCTATATTTTGTCTATGTTGCAGATGTAATTCTATCTTGGTCTTCAGTTGAAAAGTCGTTAATAAAGGTAACAGAAATCAGAAATGATTTAAATATAAATAATAATAATCCTTATAAAAACATCCTGAAATTATTAGATTTCTCATTTGCTTTGCCAGCGTCCAACGCACCAACAGAAAGAGTTTTTTCCATATCTAACAATATGTAATTGGTTTTCCGAAAAATCCCAAATGGGACTAGAGACTTTAGAATCTCTCTTGACCAAAAAATGCAATTTTGAAGTGGACTGTTCGGAATTTAAAACATTTTTATCTAACAGGCCCAATACTTTACATTTGTACACATACATACATAATTGGTCATTATAACTACGGTGACCATCCGTCCACTATTATAGCGGACAGTCCGCTATTTTAACCTCTTGTCCGCTATATTTTTTGCATCCGCTATTTTATTTATTTTATTTTATTTTATTTTATTTATTTTTTTTTATTTTTATTTTATTTATTTACCACACGTAACTTCTAAAAGGTATTTATTTTCCAAAATGTCCGCTTTTGTCCACTATTTTTTACTAATTCTGTGAAAACGCTTATATTAGCTGGAATTATTTATGAAATTGAGTTGGAAGCTATGGAAATATTTTGTCCATGTTGTAGTGCAATTCCATCTTGGTCTTCAGTTGAAAAGTCGATAATAAAGGTAACAGAAATTGGAAATGATATAAATATAAATATTAACGAAATTTTTGATGAATTCACTTACTATGTAAAAAATTATGCAAATGCTGAACAAATAGAAATATGGGTTGAAAAGTGGGTTGAAATTTTCAAATTTTTCGAAACGAAAAATATTCCTTATAAAAACATCCTAAAGTTACTAGATTTCTCAATTGCTTTGCCAGCGTCGGTTTGGTTTTCCGAAAAATCCCAAATGGAACTAGAAACTTTAGAATCTCTTTTGACCATAAAATGCAATTTTGAAATAGACTATTCGGAATTTAAAACATTTTTATCTGACAGGCCCAATACTTAAAAAAATACTTTCTGTAGAGCAATACCAGAAGTAAATTTATACGCATAAGTATATCCATATATATAAATTTAAGTTTGTGTATATTATTTGTACCTAATATAATTATAATAAATTAATTTTTTTTTTCAATTTTATGTATTTGTCCGCTTTTTTCTCATAGAAATAATGGTCACCGTAGTTATAATGACCAATTATGTATGTATGAAGAAGTTGTTCTGTATCGCATCATTCTCCAGAAATATTTACGACTTAGCAAGCTTCCCTTCTATCCTCTGTGGGGTTAATTTTTTTACTTTCTTACAATAAAAAGAAAAAACACCTCCTTACCAGCTTTCTTTATTTTTGTTCTTCCTTTTTATTTATTTTTTTTTTTTAATTTCTTATTAAAAACAGAATTTCCATTCAATGTATCTCAAAAATTAACATACACATACGTTTACTTAAAATATGTTTTTGTGTATGTGTATAGGTTTACAAAATAGAAAATAAACTGTGAAAATTTGTAAATTTAATTGTGACCTTATGTTACTACAGCAAAAACATAAAAACCAAACAAGAACAAAGAAACTAAAGAATTGAACACACACAGTCCATTACTGTTCGTTCAAGCACTTAACACTTTGATCCTATTCTGCGGTATACTATATATGGTAGACGGAGACAATTCTTGAAATTTTCTCTTCTCTTTTCTTATTTTAGTTCCCACATCGTATGTGTATGTTTATAAAGGATTTCTGACACAATTTAAAACACTTTCAGCATGTTTTTCTTTCATTTACTTTCTCTCACATTCTCTCTTGTACGATTTCAAACATATTCTCTTATGGTTTGTAATCATTTTTGCCTTATGAATTAATTAAACACTTAATTTGATATGTAAGCTTGAGTGTAGGTGTGTGTGTGTTTGTAAAGCTTGGAATGAGTATTGGGTAATATTTTTATATTTCATGTAAGACTGTCTATGACACATACACATGTGTGTGAGAGAGTGTGGGTAGATCATAAATGAATTGTGGCATTTGCTTTTAGTACGTTGATTACATAATTTTCCTTTCCTCGCATTTTTTAATTCGTTTTTTGCTAAAGAAATTTTTTTTTTTCACAGTGTTGTTGTTGTTAATTGTGTTGTATTTTTCCTTTGCGTTTTAATTTATACTTTATGTTGCTCATTTTTTCTGTTTAAATGAGGTGTACTTAAATGAGATGTAAGTGTGTCACATTTTGATAACATTGTTGTTAACATTGTGGATTGTATTCAGGCATGCTTAATAACATTTTCTGAGATTAATGATGTCAATTTTGTAAAAATTTTATGAATATTTAATAGTCAAAGAGACGTTAATTATATGTTACTCTGTGTATGTTTTATTGTAGGATTTCTATAATTAAATTTTCAGATTTTTTATTGTTGAATTAAAGATTTAACTAGGCAAATGAAAGAACTTTAAAAGCAGAAAATTAAATTCAAGTATAATAGAAACTAGATGACCCGTGCGAATATTTCGCACCGTTAGTTGTCATTTTTGTAACATAAAATGAAAATAATTAATAGAAATTTTATTAAAAGTATAAAAATATTAGAAATCATAATATATCATACATATTTACATACATACATACATACATATGTTTAAATGCTTTTATAATACTTCTTTGAATACAATGTTAGAGGTAATGACATGATCACCGTTAACTTTTTGCCCGTACGAATCCTTAATACAAACAAAAATATCTTTAAACGTACGCACTCGAGAAAAAGCCACGTATAACTGCCCATGTGAAAAGACCGGTTCTGGTAAATACAATCCTACCTTTTGAAAGGTTTGACCTTGTTTTTCTTAAAACCTTTTTAACTGTTAAATATCAGCTGACACTATATATGTATATGTATATATTAAAAGACACCGTATTACTACACTTCATGAAACAAACAATGCTATGACAATAACGACATTACAAAAATGGCTTTTACAACTTTATATATTATGTGGAATAGCATTACAATTAAGCGACCCTGTTTATCGCACTTGATCTAACAACTACTGCAAAGTATTGCCAAAACAGCTTTTAGTAATAAACGGCATTATAGTAAATAGCGGTATTGCCAGAATGGATTTTAATACATACTATATTATGTAGAACTGCATTACTATTAAGCGACCCTGTATTACCACAATTGAACAAAAACATATAATCATAATGACAACAGTATTATCATGCAGTTCTATATAAAATATAATTTTTATCAATGAAAATATTAATTTTTCAATTTCTAATTATTTTTCGTCATTAGTGTTGGATATAAGCTTTAAAATGAGATATCATTCATTAAATTCGTTGCGATGGTATGGGAGATATTTGCAACCGACAAAAAAAAGTGCTTTAGAAATAATATATATGATGATGATTCCTTGCAATGTAGCGTAATTTTTTAAAATTGTTTTTGATTCTCCACAATAATTTAGAAATCAATTTGAACAAATACTTCTAAGACCTTGTAACATTCAATAATTTGTACTTCATTTGTTTCTACTCTCTTTCTCGTTGTTACCCCGTTTCTAATTAAGTTTCCAATCAGCTTTACTTTCATTGTCAAAGTAAATTTTGTTCATTTTATACTGGCGGCTGTCAAATGCAAATTTTAAACATCCATTTTGCGGACTGTTTGGTATTCAAATGATTCAAACTGTTCCAGTTTCCATAGCTACACAGTAACTTAGTTAATAAGAGTTTCCAATTTCATTTGGTCGTTCTGCTATTCATTTTCTATCACTTGCTATTGATACTGTCAAAATGTCTTATTAAAGCATGGTTTGGTTGACTGTATGCCATTGACTGGTGCAACCATTATCTATTTGTGGCAAGTAATTTTCTTGGTAAAACAAAACCAAAATTTATATGATTTTCTTTTTAAATGCCATCCTTAAATATATAGAGTTATGTAGCTTTACAGGTCATGGCGTTAATAATGAGGAAGCGTAGGAGGAGTAGTAACACGTTTTAAGAAAATTATCTGTGAAATATTAATAACACTGTCAAGTAACTGATGATTGTGCCTGTGATGCCAGTGATGGTACGAGTTTCATAAATTACCAGCATATCTTTCAGAGTCTTGGTGAAAACAATCTGTTTTGCATGAGTTTATGTGTGTTTATCGTTTGACTTTAGGCTGTGGCTTTAAAGGTTTGAGTTGAGTTTGTGTCAAAATTGATCACAGGCAAATAAATTGTGTTTTTGTTTTAAATTTTCAAAAGACTTTAATGAATTTTGTTTTACTTGTGAGCTCCATAGCTTATCATTATTCAAAATCCGTATATTTTTTTTAAAAGATAATTGAACGCAGTACGAAATGAAATAACCAAAGTACATACTCAACTTGTTTGTAATTTATGATTTTACTAATAAGACTCAACTAAATGTGTAGCAGACAGGACTAAGTAATTAGTAACAGTAGAGACAAGTTAGAGCAGAGAGCAGGATTTTGTGAAAAAAAGACATTCCTAGTTCGATTATATGAAGGGAATTAAAGTCTTTTAATTTTATAAATTCAAAAAAAAAAAATCGTGTGGTATTACTCGAGTCTTTAGTAGAGCACTACACAACGAAATTTCGATCAAATATCAAGGTTATGTACACTACATTCGACTATTCATAAGTGCTGTCAACCCATTTATGAATAATTTTTTTGTCGGAAATACCAACACAACCACCCTATATGTTGGATTTTATTCTCAAAGACTGTTTCTAAAGCCGAAAAGTATAATAAATAGACAAAGACTTGCAATAATGCAGTTTAAAAGCTAGACGTGTTCCAATATTACTTCGTTTTATTTTAAAACCAGTTTTAATTGTGGCAATCATTACATTTCTATTTATTTACCCACTGCTGTCACTTTTATGGAGCCTATAATATTTTTACAACTACAATAACAATTTTGTTGTTAACAATTCATACATAATTATGGCTTTGGTTGGTTTAACAAACCATAAAAAGACTTTTATGCCGCAGGCTTTACATATTTATAGTTTCTGGTATAAATTTCTTGTGCTCGTACATAGTAGGTTGAGAAATCACAAGAAAAAAATTCAAAAATTTTGAAACTAAATACACTTTCCTGAAAATATGAATTCATCATAAATTATGATTAATTCTGAAGTAAATTTTTCCTTAAAATAAATAATTTTCTGTCTGATTCATTGATGTTTTGGTAAACTCCCTCAAAAACCAAATAAACTAAAAGACAGATAGAGAGTTTTAAGTGGTACGCATTTACACTAAATATAGACAGAAACAATGTCTGTTTGTTATTGTCGATTGGATTTTGATTGTTAAAAAGGAGTTACAGATACGATTAAAGACGCCAAACAAAAACTTTATAATTGAAAAGACAGCAACACTTCTCAGGCAAAGGAGTAGGATTGTATGACTGTGTGTGGGATCGTATAGAAAGAAGTGGAACCGATAGGTGTGGCTTTATTTGGTTAGAGGGTCAAATTTTAATGACCTTTTTTTCTGTTGTATTCACTAATGTTTGTTAACAAGGTTCTGCTGCAGTCGAAGGTAGTCCTTGTGACCTTTCGTTATGGCAATTGAATTATTGTAGGCCTCAAATATAATAAATATAAACAAAATCTACTTCTTGGTGAAGTAAAACAATAACACGGTGCGACAGTGAAAATACACCCGAGTAACTACATAGTCCACTTTATTCAGTTAGTTGAGTAGAACTCAAAAATACCTTTTTTATATTTCTCGAACCCTCCAAACTTGTTTTATTTGACAAAAACTGTTTTTTTTGACTTCACGCACAAATTTCTGGATTACTTAAACATTTCCGACCCGATTTCCAAAATTTAAATCTTGTTGGAAAGGGGAGAGATGGACCTTTAAAACGGTGTACATATATCTATTATTCGACTTAAAATGCTATGAGTTTTGATGAGGTAAACTTGGAAAATGCGAATTTTTTTCATATTTTTTCAAGTTTGTCCATTCATAGTAGCAAACTTTAATAAAAAAAAAAAAGGATAAGTGATAATATTCTTAAAGTCTGTTCTCTTCTGAAGAGATTGAGTCATCATTTGATAAAATTAGATACAAATTACCGTAGTTATAATTCAAATAGTATAAAAGTCGTGTAATATTTTTTATATATGTTATCTCATCAAATGAACTTTTAGTTCAAAAATTTTCAGAATTTTTGATGGATCTTGATTGTTTATTACAAAATGTGACAATTTCACGTTTGCACGACTTCCAGAAGTCGGCTAATATTTGTATTTTTTGCAAATATTATTATTTCTCTTTGCGGAAACATTGGCCAACTTCCGGTAGTCGCTCAAACGTGAAATTGACACACTTTGTAATAAACAATCAAGATCCATCAAAAATTCTGAAAATTTTTGAACTAAAAGTTCATTTGATGAGATGACATATATAAAAAATATTACACGACTTTTATACTTTTTATATAATAACTACGGCAATTTTTGTCTGATTTGATCAAACGAAATGGCAATCTCTTCACAAGATAATGCACTTTCATAATGTCATCACTTATTTCATATTTTTTAAATAAAGTTTGCTACTATGAACGGACAAGCTTGAAAAAATATGAAAAAAATTCGCATTTTCCAAGTTTACCTCATCAAAACTCATAGCATATTAAGCCAAATAATAAATATATGTATAGCGTTTTAAAGGTCCATCTCTCCCCTTTCCAACAAGATTTAAATTTTGAAAATCGGGTAAGAAATGTTTGAGTAATCCAGAAGTTTATGCGTAAAGTGTAAAAAAACAGTTTTTATCAAATAAAAAAAGTTTGGAGGGTTCGAGAAATATAAAAAAAATATTTTTGAGATCTACTCAACAAAACTCACAACCTACACTATGAGATTAACCGGGTGTACTTAATTTTTTTTATTTTGTCGCATAGTGTAATTATTGGTTAAAAAACATTGATAATGTTTTATAAATCAAAATATGGATGGTTATATGGCGTGCGTTTTCATTGAAATTATTGTGATACACATAAAATTGAATCACCTTTTGAGTCGAATGTATTTAAATCATACAAATTTGCGACCCTCTGCGTCCTAAAACGTGTCCTTTGACTTTTTAATTTAAAGGATTGCACGATAAGCATACAAAGCTTTATTGTACAGCAGAGAACTGCATGATTTGATTCACTTTCACTGTCCACTCATATGTAATATGCTTTTATTATGTTGTTTAACATCAATATGTTTTAATGATATTGCTTGCAGTGTTCATTCTCTAACAACTGAATGTAATATATTCACTTTTGTTTTTTAAGTACTGTTAATATAAATAAATAAAAAATTCTTACTGTTGTTTGATTGTTTTGTATAGAAATCAAATAACTCACAACTCATATGAAATTTTGAGTTGACATTAAAATACAATTTGAAAGTCCTTTTAGAAAATTCAATACAATGAATTCAGAATTATTAAGAAATGTTGAAAATGGAGTTTGCCATGTAAAAAAAGAAATAAAAAATAAGTACGTTGCTAATTTAAGAATTATTCACTAAACGGCTTGTTTCCTGTATCCACCAACCAATTCTTGCCAAGATGAAATTTATTTAAAAGAAGTAAAAGCGTTTTGTATTTCCGAAATTACATAGTCCTTATCGTCATCTTCAAGTCCAATTCATTATTCAACATTTGATGGACCACCCCTAGATTTCCAACTATTTTTCTCTAACTTTATTCGAACTAACCTATCCGCTACGGAAAGTATATCCGGTAAAGTAAATCGTTACAGTTATTTAGAAATGAATATTGATATGAACTTTGATGTATTGCAATGGTGGCAAAACCACACTCCGGAATACCCTCGTTTACACAAACTTGCCCAAAAAATTTCGAGAATTCCCGAACAAGTATTTTCCGCCGCAGGTAACATAATCCGAAAAGCGTAACCGCATTGGTCCACAAACTGTAAATAACTTACATATGTAACTTCTTCTTTTTTCCGAAATATAAATAAGAAAATAAAATTTCAGTAAATTATAAAATAAAACTCCTCGGCTCACTTGAAATGTACAGTAGCGAGAAAAAAAAAATGCAACGCTATTTCGTATGATATTCAATCGAGGCTCGAAACTTATAACGTTATCCAATTCCACTCCATTTTTGTTTTTTTTATTCGTTGATGTTTAAATTTTAATAAAAAGTATCATTAAGCGTTGTTTGCTTCTCTTTCCACTTAATTTTTTTAGATTTATAAAAAAAGTAAAAAAATTTAGCGAGAAAAAAAAATGCAACACAATGTGTTAAAGTTAAAAGGAGATCAACTAGAGTAATTAAAATAAAAGGTTAATGAAGACTTTGCAAATTGTGAATTTTAAAATAGAAACAGCTGTCAGCAGATAGCAAATTTGCCATTATAAGGGCTCTGGAAGAAGGTAAATCAATGAGTGAAGTTGCTCATCAATTTAATATCAACAAATCAACGGTTTGTCGGATTTCATCGCGATATCGTCAAACAAATAACGTGGAAAGAAATAGGAAGTGATCGACCTCGTAAATCTACTGCCCGCCACGACCGTCAAATGGTAAAAATAGTAAAAATTGATCATCGGAAAACGGTAGTAGATGTTACTAATTATACAAACGACCAATGAGGGGTTTCTATTGGCGTCCACACAGCCAGAAATCGATTAAGAGAGGCAAATTAATTAGCTAGAAGACCAACCAAGAAGCCACTTATAAGAAAAGTTAATAAGAAAAAACGGCTTAACTTTGCTAGACGGTATCTGCATTGGTCAAAAGAGCAGTGGGCCAAAGTTTTGTGAAGCGAAGAATCAAAGTTTAACTTATTTGGCTCTGATGGGTGAAATTACATTCGTCGGCCCCCAAAACAGAGATATTCACAAAATTCGGTAAATAAACAACATTCTGTACCATCAGAGCCAAAAAAGTTAAACCTTATTTCGTCGATCCACCACACTGTGGCCCACTGCTCTTTTGACCAATGCAACGAATAAAAAAACAAAAATGGAGTGGAATTGGATAACGTTATAAGTTTCGAGCCTCGATTGAATATCATATGACATAGCGTTGCATTTTTTTTTCTCGCTACTGTACATAAAACAATATTTATTAGAAGAGTTTTTTAAAAAGTATTCAAAACACTCATTCTGATTTTTTGCTTTTGTGAAACATATAAATAAACAGAAGTAACAAGCAGTGACAGGCAATTATTGACAACAGTCTCGTTAATATGAATCATGTATTCGAATATTTAATTTTTTTTACTGTCAAGTGTCAAGTGAATACTAAATTTTAGAAAATACAAAACTATGCCATTTGATTCACAATCATGCAGGTCTCTGTTGTACAGAAACAATTTTTGGTCTTTTTTGTGGAATAATTTTACTTTGAGCAAAATCTAGTAATTTTTCACCACCAAAAAATTTTACCGAAATCTTCAGTATGTTCTTTACAAATTCCACAAAAGTTTTAATAATTTTTCTTTTAAGAAAATCTCTCTTAAGACTATTATTTCATTCTTTTTTTTTTGCGTTCATTTTCTGTCAAATAACTGTCAATTACTTTCAATTTGCCACCACCATTATGCACGAACTAGCAACATCTTTTGTCTGGTTAACCAATCGACTCACCCCAATAATCTTTTCGTATGGGCATGAAGACTTTCTTTGCATCTGTTTATTCAACCTCCCCCTCCTCCTGCTGATGCTGCTGCGGCCATTATTTGTTGCATACAACAATAGACGCACAAAACTGACAACAAGTTAATGAAGGAAAGTGAAAAAAGAAAAATCCTTTAAACCAATTTATATAAGAGAGAATCTAGCTTTTAAGCTGACGGCATTAATTGAATGACTGAAACAAGAAACCAAAAAAAAACTTAGAAGCGATAATTTTTAATCACTGAATGAATATTTTCGCTTAAAAACTTATTAATTTTTTACTTCAATTGAAAAAAGAATCAAAAAGTTTTGCTATCTTTTACAAAACAGCCGTAAAACAATTGATTAGAGAATTGCTTTCATATGATTTTAATTGTGGCACAGTTTTTATTTTTTCTGTTCGATTTTTTGGTTTCCATTTCAAAAGAAATTTGCTGTTATTCTTTAGGAAACTAATTTTAAACGATTTTCTTTTCCACGGCCAACTTTACTCTTCTACCTCAACAGCCAAATGATGATTGATAGTAAAAACGTGCCATCAACGCCCCTTGCTATTGCACACAGGAAAGAATTCAGCCAGTCAGTGGATCCAGGGATGAGTCAGTCATTCTTCATTCATTCGAATACAATAATCAATCATTTTTCAATTGCAAACAAAAACTATTTTGCTGGCAATGCGTTTCATTAAATTTTTGTTTATAATATATTTTTTTTTTTTTTGGTGAAACCAGCACTCAGGGGATGGCCCCTACTCATGCAGTGCATTGTGCAGGTTTTAGGAAAATGGGTTATAGAAAGATGGAAGAGAGGGAGTAGTGTTTGTGGACATCTCAAGATGCGAACGGCAAGGAAACGAGTTGCTGCTAGGTGACTATAAAATGGCCAGTGCTATACCTTCACCATTAGACAGTCTACAGCAATCGTCCCCATACTATATTGAGTTTTCTTCCCTTTTTTAATGTTGTTGTTGTATTTTTATTATTTGTTGTTGGCAAACAAATGCTGAAATATAGAAAAAGCGCATCAATCTCATGCTGAGTTTATGGATAGAAAAATTTCAATCAAAACATTTGATAAACGTATGAACTGTTGACAAATTCTCCTTCGCACGATCCCATATCATGTTCCTTCTCTCTTTCCCGAGTTATTCTAAACTGTTGCGTTATTAGTTTTCTTTGCTGCGCTTTGTCACGATGATTATTACTTTCATTTACTTTTTCTTTGAATTCATAGACAAAATTTTCCGTTCTAAACCTTTATTTCGTTAAAAAATTAGTTCATATGGGTCATTTTGCATACAAACTTAAATTCATTTAGTTTAGGCAGATACTGTTGTTCAAGTCTATGAAATCAAAATTAAATAAAAAAAAGAGCAGTCGTTGTTAATTCTTAAGTCTTGTATAAAATAAATCTCTTTTGAATCTCTTCGTGTACTTAATCTGTATAAGTCGTGAATGGGTAAATGCTCCTTCTAAGAGTTTAGGCTGGCTCTACAACAGGGATGCCCAATGTTAAAACTGTAGTAGTATTGGTGAGCGAGAGAGAACTGCACTGGAAAAAACCCGAAGCACTTTTAAAGCTGTATGGTTGATACATTTTTCAAAATTTAAGTGAAAAAAGTGAGATCTCTCTCTCTCGTGGAACTTCATTTACGTGTTTACAAAATTTTGTTCAATCAGTGACTATGGAAAAAGACTAGAAAAACAAAAAAAAAAATAGATACAGGGTTATTTCTATGATAAGAACAATAGTGCCTTCTAAAAGCATATTCTCTACATTCCTTCAATATTTTATAACATAAAATGCATTGACCATCACCAAACGCATTTGTTATCATAAAATATGTTTCGTAAGTCATAGTAAATTTTTTTTGCTTTAAGCAAAAAATATTACAAAAAAAAATCGTACACCCGCTACGCATGTGCATTCGTCGCTGTCTGAGTGACGACTAACCAAAGAGAATAAGAATATGTGTGTTTTTAGTTTGCGCAAAAGCACTATGAAATGGGCATCATTGCTCTACAATTAAAAGCTGTGACAGATTAAAAACATTACAATGATATTTCGATTCAACGACTTCTATAGGAAAGGGCGAGAAGAAAACGTGATTGAATGGAATTTATAAAGAAGGAATGAAAATGGGAAAGGAAACTTCGATAAAACTTTATTGCAACTTTGAGTAAATCTCGCATGGGATCGACTGCGAGAATTGTGGGGCTTTATTTGATCAGAGAATTATTTAAAAGGGAAGCCTTTACTTTATAAAGGGTGATTTTTTAGTTATTATCTTTTTGGCAACACTGGTTTAAACAGCTCACGCACGTTTCGTGTTTTGTTTCACTGTCAAACATCTTCAGTTTGGTCTATAATTTAACCATGAATCGTCTTACAAACGAACAACACTTGCAAATCATTGAATTTTATTATCAAAATGGGTTCTTGGAAAGTTGGCCAAAGTTCCCCTTCTTTATTGAAAAATTGTGTTCAGCGACGAAGCTCATTTTTGGCTCAATGGATACGTAAATAAGCAGAATTGTCGATTTTGGAGTGAAGATCAGCCAGAAGCATTGCAAAAGCTCCCAATGCATCCAGAAAAAGTCACAGTTTGGTGCGGTTTATGGGCTGGTGGCATCATTGGACCGTACTTCTTCAAAGATGCTGCGAATCGTAACGCCTTTAGACTATTTTTTGTCGGGCTATGTTAAATCTCATGTCTATACAGACAAGCCCTCTTCAATTGACGCATTGGAAGACAACATTGAAGCATTTATTCGTGAGATACCGACCGAAATGTTGGAAAGAGTATGCCAAAATTGCACTAAGCGTATGGACCGTTTGAGGCGCAGTCGCGATCAACATTTGCATGAAATAATCTTCAAACATTAAATTATATGGACCGTACTATCGATTCAAATAAAGATTTCATGCATTTTTCTGAATTTTATGTGTTTTTTTTTGAAAAATTCTCCTATAGCTCTTAAAAAATCACCCTATATTTATATTTCTCTACTTAACATTTTTCTTTTTCAAGAAAATAGCTTAGAAAACTTGTTTCTGTCTGCACAATTTTTTCTCTCACAAACATTATTAACTCAACAATTGAAAAAACAAAACTGAAGTTGCTGAACTTCTTCCATCCTTGACTAAAACTAAGAGAAATATTAATGAAAACTCTTTACACTTATATTGTGGCTGATTTGTTTG